>OX451738.1:1391797579-1392397579 GCA_948472305.1 Vicia faba | reverse complement strand
TTCAGAATTTCTGAGCTAGCCTCCATGTAAGTGCTGTCAGAAGTTGCAAACATGGTTCAGAATATAGTTCTTCAATCAGAACATGACTCTTCAGCATATGCTTCTATCAGAATATCACCCTTCGAGTTACGTTTCTGATCTTCTACGATTAGAACATCACCAAATCCCAAAACCTCGTTTAATCAGCCTGTTGCCCTGCTATATCACAATCCTGCAATCAGCTGCTGATCCAGTCCACGCCTGCACTTTCTCAAACCCCATATTTGCATCAAATTAGCATACGAAAACTGTGATTAAAAAGCAATGAAATAGTATACCAAAAAGGTTTGAATCCCATTTGGTTTTCTCCCCAAAACCACAACAAAACCATCTATAAATAATTTGCTCTATCACACGTTCAAGGGGCTGGTTTTTGGAAAGAGAAGATCATAAAAAGAGAGAAAAGAAAACTGTGAAACCTTCGTAAAAATCCAGAATTCCCAAACAGAAAATAAAACCTTTGTTCTTCCCTTTGAATCAAAGAACTTGGCATTTTCTCTTCTGTTGCTCTTGCTGACTCCAGAACATTTGAAGGCAGCAGTTCAAGTCCCAAGCACACGCTCCAGATTCAAGGTAAGTCTTTCTGACTTTGTATCTTCTCATTCAAAACATCATTAAATATGTAAATATCATAGTATTGATGTTGTCCATATCATTTCATAAGAGAAAAAACCGTGGATCAGAACTTCTTGATTAAGGCTAGGCTCAGAATTAGGATTAGAACTTCTAAAAACTGTTGTGTTTTTATCCTCCCGATTTGTTGTTAATGACTGAATAAATTGCTGATGTGCTGATTAATATGAGGAAAAAGTTGAAATGTAACACAAAACTTCTGTTTTTCATTCACCATTTTAACACACAGAATTTCTAGGATTTTCTCACTGTTTAAGCACGCAGAACTTCTGAGTTCTCTTTACTGTTTTAACACATAGAACTTCTAGGCTTTCTTACTGCTTTAACACACAAAACTTTTGATGCTCACTCACTGTTTTAACACACATAACTTCTGATGCTCACTCATTGTTTTAGCACAACATAGAACTTCTGAGTTCTCCCTACACGTTAAATACACATAACTTCTAGGCTTTCTTACTATTAAGCACACTGAACTTCTGATGCTTCCACTCGCTGTTTTAACACTCAGATTTTTTGATTTTCACACGCTGTCAATACACTGAATTTCTGATGTTCACTCACTATTTTAGCATAATACATAACTTCTGACTTTTGGCTCACTGCCTGAATGCCACCCAAAACCTTTGTTTCCTTTCCCTCTGACATTTCTTGCAGGGCCTTAGAGCGTATCGATCCAGAACTTCTGATTCCACTGACGTTTCTTTCCGATTCACAACGCGTTTGGCTTCAGAACTTCTGATCCTTGTTCTTTTGCTTGCAGCAGCACGCCGTTTCTATCTTTCATTTATTTTCCTTTTATTATTTTCAATATTAATACTCTTTTTATCAATATAAAAAAAGATATGAAAATATTTTCTTTTTACTAACTAATTTATTTACTTTTTTTTAAATCCATTAAGACAAAGAAGAAAACCATTTTCTAAACAAAGTCCTTTTGCTTTCTTACGTTGTACATTTTAATATGTTTGTAATAGTTAAATTGGATTTAAATTCTTGCAACCCCCCATTTGTGAAATATGTAGCCCCCCCCCCCCCCCCCCCCCCCATCCCTAAAATATTGTAACAGCGTAGGACTTTTATATTTCCGCAATTTAACGCTTTTCCAAATATAAAATGCTAGTAATTAGGATGTGTATGGAAAGATATGAAATCAACAAATAGATAACCCTAATCAAGACTAAAATACATGCAATCAAACACACTATTCATACATGCACCCTTAGGATAATCTCATTTGTTGCCTATCAGAAAATAGTCATGTCCCTCAAACATGGGCGTTTTAGAAAAATACCCTCGATAAAAGATCGTAGTCCCTCGATGTTGCCTTCGATAAACGATCTAGTCCCTAACATAACATTGCTAAAACGTTCCGTGAGTTGCCTTCTATGACTATATAAAAACGTCATGCGCCCGTCCCTTCACATCCAAAGATGGGGCTTCTTATCAAATCAATGGTAAGATAGCAACATCTAAAGGAGGAGGAAAAGAACATCTAAGACCTTTTGAGTAGGTAGATTCGCTCCTAGTTGCTCGCTTGCTCACAACAAAAACATTTTATACACCAACACATCTCTTTGAACTATTTTCAAAACCAACACTTTGTACGCATTCTTATAGAGACGAGAATCATTACAAAGACATTTTCAAAATATTTTCAAACCCACACCACAAGCACACTTTCAAACAAAGCAAGTGATCTAGCAAGCAACTAATAGCCCATGGAAAACCATGGATGAAAAGGGTGTTAACACCTTCCCTTTTCATAGTCTACCCCCTGAACTCAAGAAAACACCTCTAAAGGTCTTTTATGTGCTTTTCAGTCTTTCCTTGTTGGATAAGAGAAAATCCGGAGGCGACTCTTGCTATCCGCAACATTTAAGATCGAACTCAAAACAAAAAGTCAGTTCTCCCACCATATCACAGATCCTCATAAGAGCATTAATCTCACCTTCAATTGGATTAGAAGTGTGAGCCTTTGTCACCCTCGTTTCTAGATCTATAATCCCATGCTTTGTGCCAATATCTCCATTTCTTTCCAAACCTAAGTTAGCATTAGGAATTTCCTATGCATCTGTGTTAGTTTTCCTACTCATAGGAAGAAAAGTTTTATCTGTCTTTTATCCCACATCTTTCCTTTCCAAGAGATGGATCCTTCTTTTTGCAAGAAGAGATAAAATAACCAATGCTAGAGAAAAAAGAGAAAAATTCAGGGACCTTTTCGTACACAATATCAACAAAGAAGGCAAAGGCAACCCTCTCAACCAGAATTTTGTAACTAAATTCTTTCATGAAATCTAAATCCACTAAGACACGAACAAAATGTCCAAAGAGTCTTTCAAAGGCCGACTTGTTTGAGGCGGAGTCAATACATATTGGAGTTCCTACACTTCTAGCAATAGCAAACAAAAAACCAAATCAAGAAATATTAATCTTTTACCACTTTTATTTTATTTATATAATTATTATTATTGTTCTTTTTTTTCTTTGGCCAAAGGTTCAACAACTATTTCACAACACAATTTCTAGGTAACATGACTGTAAAGTAAAAAATAATTCTCTTATAAGCTTTCTTTCAATTTTTTTATTTCAAATAACCACTTTTTTCAAAAAAATTATTAAATAACTACATTTTCCAAAAAATTACCAAAGTAACCACTTTTCAAACAAAAAAAAATCATCACACAGAGGAGGTGCCACTCTGTGTGGCGCATGCATGTAAAACAGAGAGGAGGCGTCAATACTGCATGGCTTGTCCTCCTGTGTAGTGCCATGCAATGTGATGTATGCATGTAAATTTAAGGAGGAGGCGCCACCTTAGGTGGCTTGACAATTGTATTTGTTAATCTATAAATGCAATCACTCATCTTCAACATTTTTTTATACCATTTCTCACATCACTCTTAGAAAATGTCTTTCACTCCCTTGCCAATGTTTTTCACTCCACTGCCAAGGTTTTCACTGATTAAAAGAGATGTGCATCGAACGATGATTGTTCTTTCTATTCCCGTGCCTTTTAGCTCCAGGCATGGTGCTGGTCGAGAATACTGACACTCGCCCCTCGTAACACAAGGCCATTCGTGTCCCCCTTTGTCACAAAGTAAGATTACGACAACACCAATTTTACATACTATATACTATAACCAACATGTATTAATTTATTACCCATTTTTTCTATGTAGCTGGGTTGTTCTTGAGATGAATTACAATAAATCCCCTAAAAACACAATAGTAGTCTACCGAAATCTTATTGATCATGTTGGACCTGAAGAGGTATTAGGCTTACATATTTTATACAACGTTTTTAATATGTTAATTAAGTTTAATAATAATATTAGATTGACACTTTTTTCCTCTACAGTTTGTATGGAGGCCGTATAAGGATCTCGATCATGAGATTAATCCAGCAAATGCTGAAGTATGGACTAAAAAAACAGCGCTCATCAGGTTCACTACTGTGGAGATGCACCACAATGATCGTGTGAAGCTACAGTTCAGCATGCAACAGGGTATCACAGACCCCCTGCGTGTTTGGGACAATGGCATCTACTCAAAATTGATGAGCAATGGGGATTTAATGATTTGAGAGACTTCACTAGAAATCAATTTCGTTAATGGAGGCATCAATGTTATTTGGTCCTAAGGGAGACAATCTCGCAAGATGACTTAAAACCAACTCTCCAATATTTTACATGGTACACATCAGTTTCAACAAATTTGTTTCTGTCTCATGAGACATATTTGATCGACCCACGCCAAAGAGCTGCATCATACGCCCAACAATAACCCTAACATCCAATCCCTCAACAAAGCCAAACCCAACAACAATGTCAACCCACTCAAACCCAACAACCATACACCATCACATTCAACCAAACTCGTCATCAATTTATGCCAACACACACAAACACAATACCAAGAGCATGACCCGATTCACCACCAACATTATGCACCCTCCGCATCCTACCACAACATCCAAGACACATATGATACCTCTTCTTCCTACCATACCATCCAACCTACATACAGTCAAACATCACACCATCGAAGTACTCAACCATCATACGAATTTCATACACCTCAAGAACCGTTACTTCGTTTCCAAAATGATTCAACATCCCAATTATATCAACCACCCCACCCACACATATCTCAACCAACAAGACCAAACTTCAACAACATGGACACCGATCTCTTTTTGAAAGCACAAAACAGTGGGGCGAAATGATCAATGAGATGTATGATCCTAATGTACCAGGACCATCACATCAAGCACCTCATCATCAAGCGAGTCAGAATAGACCTCAAATACCTTAGGGAATTCAACAGAGAGATGTGACTCAAAGGGTGAGGCAAATGAGGGGTCGTTTATGTCATACAAGGACACACTTAGATTGAGGGGACATTCGAAAAAATATGTATCTATGCATTGTATAATTTAAAATATTAATATAAAATAGTTTCAATTACTTTTATTTTTATTTTTAAAAAAAATTAACAAATACAACTGTCAAGCCACCCAAGGTGGCGCCTCCTCCTTAAATTTGCATGCATGCGCCACATTGCATAGCACTACACAAGAGACAAGTCATGCAGTATGGCGCCTCCTCTCTATTTTACATACATGCGTTAACAGAGAGACGCCTCCTCTATGTGGCGAATTTTTTGTGTTTAAAAAATGATTACTTTAATAATTTTTTTGAAAGTGTGATTATTTAAGAAATTTTAAAAAAAAATTATTTGAAAAAGAAAAACTCTTTCTTTCAACAATAATTGATATCCTACTGGTAATAATTTTTGTTCTAATCATATAATATGTAACTTTCTTCTTTTTAATTAAATTAACCATTAAAAAGATTCATGGCGTAATTGATAAAACTAAAATTCTAATAATTTTAAAAAATGATCTATTCTTAAAATTTTATAAAATTTTTATTTTTATAATTTAAATATTATCTTTGTTATTATAAACGATTTACATAATTATAAATATTAATAAAATTGAATATTAAAACGAAGACATCAAAACAAGAGAAAATAAAAATATAGATTAAAATATTATAAATAAACTAAAAAATTATCTGCAGAATAAAAAAATCTACTGATTCATTGATCTAATAGTGAACCAGCAAAGTCATATTGATTTTTATCGAATTAATTATAACAATAATCCGATAATTTTATCGAACTATTCTACCCTCTAATTCACAGTCTAACTGATCCGACAAACTAAACCGGTCCGAATTTTAAAACTATGACACAACATATATTATTCAAACTTATTCAATATATTCATTCAAACTTAATTAATAAAATAATAACAACAACATAACACATATTCCTAGATTTTAAATTTATTTAGTTTTTCTTAGACTAATTTTTTCTATCCTTATCACAATAAATTAACTAATTTAAATAATTAAATTAAATTATTATTCTACTTAATTAAAATAAAAGATGTTACAATTTACTAAATTAACCACTTGAAAAATAATTTTAATAATTTTATATTTAAATATAAATCAATCATTTTAATTAAAAATATATCTTTTAAATTTTAATAATAAATTTAAAGTATAATAATAACTCATCAAATAATTTACTATTTCCCGAAATAAATATCATATCACTATTACGGAATTATATATATATATATATATATATATATATATATATATATATATATATATATATATATATATATATATATATATATATATATATATATATATATATATATATATATATATATATATATATATATATATATATATATATATATATATATATATATATAGTCAGAAACTTTAATCAAAAAGTTAATTATTATAAAACTCACATTTTCTATTTCATGAATAAAATAAATAAATACAAAATATACTAATTTAATAAAATTAATAATTTAATGATTTAATAATTTATTTATGCATAAAATAATCTACGGTATAAATAACAAATTATAAAAATAAATATTTATAATTTAATATTTAAATTTTTAAAATGTTACACTACACTTTTAATTTAATAGTAATCGAATTCTAAAGAATCTCCAAATAAGTCTTTAGCTTTTGAAACTTTTTTAAAGATTTAGCGTCTGTTTAATAAAATTGATTTATGATTTTATGTTTTATAGTTTATAATTTATAAATTTATATAATATTTTATACATATTCAATAACAGTTTTTTGACGATGAATTTATAATTTATTTTGATAATATATTGTTTATTTTTCAAACGTTATTAACTTACAACTTATATCTTATTATTATCTATTTATTTTTATTCTTATTATTTTAATAAAAATTCATTTTTATTCTCTGTAATTTATTTTAATTTAAAATAAAATAATTATATATTAAATATTTTTTAACTCATTTTATATTTATAAGTTAGTTGAACCGTTAATTTTATTAAATATTTAAATTAATTTAACAGTTATTAATCTCAATTATCTATTATAAATTATAAGTTATCATTCATCGATAACTATAAATTATAAATAATTAATTAATTTATCAATTAATTATTATTTTATCAAACAAACCCTTAATAATTATGTCGTTAATAATTTGTTCTATTCCTTCTACGGTGGACATAGCATGATTATTGGTTTTATTACATATTTACATACGTCTAGCAAGTATTGTTGAATCGACATTGGAATATAAAACACAATTAAGTGCTGAGACAGTTTTATTAATGTAAACTGTAGTTTAATCACTCAGTTAAGAAATCACAGGCGCATCTTTCTTCATACATACCCCCTGCACACCTAAATATATCAAATAAGACATCCATAATAAAGTCATGTCGATATTTGAATCCTGAAAACTCTCTGCAATGAATAATGTGTTCCCTAAATGTATCCAAGTAGGTCTTGCAGCAAACAATACAAACCTCATCAATAAAATAAGGGAATCATAAGTCGGTATCTAAGGATGGTACGATACTCTACCAGAGACATATGGTGGCCTAGACCATCAATAGGAATAACAAGAAGAAAATCTTGAGCATGTACTGGTTGCAAACAACCAAAAATTATTTTATGTCTTGTGGTCATGTCAAACTTTACATCCATGTACTGAACACTTTTATTAAAAATTGGCATTCGCCAAAACATGTTGTGCTTTAGGAGGGACAATGTCCTTTCTAGTAAAAACACCAAGGTCAAAATCTGGAATCACAAAACTAAGACCATTCAAAGTTTTGTCGAAATCAAGGTCCATACCATATATCCTATTATCTCTCAATATATGATCCTATAACACGCAAGGTTGGGCCCTAAAAGCAACAAACATGTATGAGGAAACCTCTACTGCCAAGTACAAACTCAATCCCCCAACTCTAATAGGTAAAAAAAAGTCATCCTCCATTGAAGGTCCCCAAAGAAATAACCTCTACCAACCACAATGTCTTCAACTTCCCTTCAAAAATCTTTTATAAAAAAAATAATTACTTTCTCCATATGATTAGGCTGACTCGTTCTAAGGCCAAAAAAGAGTTTGGCGATACACATGCAAGAACAAAGTCGAAGAAGCTCACTCGGATGATCCTTAGTCGTGGCAGAAGATGCATGAGCTAAGCAGCCTGGTTGCTTTCTTCGTGAAAAAACCCCTCAATAAAGCCTTCATCTCGACTAACAACCCTTCCAAGAAATTTCATCCTTAACACCGACTTCCCAATTTCTTGAGGAAACAACTCCCCCCAAAGCTTACTATAATCACATAAATGCCAAAAGATCTTAGTTTTATGAATATTCAATCCGAGACCTAATCCTAGACCGGTCTCCCGAATGATGCCAATGACTTTAGCCACCTCCTCTGAATCCCCTATGACGGTCCCATCACCAAGGTACTAGGCATGAAGAAAAAGCTTACAATTGTCACTGATCTGATGAATAAGTGGGTGTAATACAAGGGAAAAGAGGAGTGGCCCTAACGGTCCACCTTGTTCCACTTTAGTGGATGACATAATAAACATATCTCCAAGGTATAACCTTGGTGCATGATCATAGATAAACTCAACCCACGAGAAAATATATGGGCATCTCACCATTACCTCTCGTGGAATGACCGATTGATCTACCAGATTGAAAGCATTCGTGAAATCTACCGTGAGCATAGTCAAAGAGCCATCTCCATGTTTCTTGCTCAACATATTACTACAAAACATGCAAACAACAACGCCCAATTCACCACGTTTCTTCCTAACACCATGGTGACATCTCTAAACCCAAGCGCTGTCATTTTTTTAGTTAAAAATTGTTAGGATATAACAACGCTTGTTGGGATAACCGTGGTTATACAATCAAACTTTCATGGGTTCGAACCTCAGCTCCATCAAATAATTTATTCATTTAACATTAAGGTGAACCTTTTATTTTTTTATTTAATTTTAAATAAAAAATATAAGGGATGTCTCTACAGTGGATTGACTCAATCGTTGTTAGGTTATTTAAATTTCCACTACGGTTTTGGTGTTTATCCATGATCAAAGGTTTTATTGATAAATGGAAACAATTTATATTGCATTTCTTTCATAAGATGCCCTAGGAGAACAAGAGAACCAGAGACGACATCGGTACCCTTTATCTTCAACATATTCATTCTTGTTTATTTCAATCGCAAATCTTCAACATCTTCATTCTTGTTCTCGTCCTCATCTTCGAAGTACGGTACTCTTCATCTTCAGTTTTCAATCTTTTTTAGTTCAATGTTGTATATTGTTCTTGGTTCATATATGCTGTTTATTAGTTATTCAGTTTGTTCCTCTGAATACCTTTCTTGTGTTCAATGTTGTATATTGTTCTTGGTTCATATATATGCCATTTGTTAGCTGTTATGTTGGATATATTAGTGAACAAAAATATTATATTGTTCTGATGTTGTTGTACCCCAAAATTTGCCCTCTCATTTCTCAAAGGATCATCCTGAACCCTCAGGTTTGCTTCTATCAAGTCTCAAGTCTTGAATTACAACTTTTCAAGAAAATCATTCACAAGGGCAAAATGGTCAAAAGCACACTGAAAAGTCAATCTTTGACTTTTAGATCAAAAATTAAGTTTCAACAGTTATATTTCATCAAGACATGAAATTGGTTCATCAAAAATCAGAAGTCAGAAGTTACTTTGGAAAAAAATAAAATTTCTAAACATTTAGAAAATTTTCTAAGTGTTAAGAGATTATAATACTTCAGAACTTCTGAGCCAGCAAGTGCAGTCAGAAGTTTAAAACATGGTTAAGAACATAGTTCTTCAATCAGAACATGACTCTTCAGCATATGCTTCGATCAGAGCATCACCCTTCGAGTTTCATTCTGGTCTTCTTCGATCAGAACATCACAAAGCCCCAAAACCTTGTTTGAACAGTCTGCTACACTGCTATAGCACAGTCCTGCAACCAGCTGCCACAATACTCCAAATTGCTGTTGATCTAGTCCACGCCTACATTTTACTCAAACCCTATATTTGCACCAAATTAGCATACAAAAACTGTGATTAAAAAGCAATGGAAAAGTATACCAAAAGGGTTTGAATCCCTTTTGTCCCCCCCCCCAAAACTACAGAAACTCATCTATAAACAATTGTCTCTATCACACGTTCAAGGGGCTGGCCTTTGGAGAGAGAGAATCATCAAAAGAGAGAAAAGAAAACTGTGAAGCCCTTCGTAAAAATCCAGAAATCCCAAACAGAAAACCAAACCTTTGTTCTTCCCTTTGAATTAAAAGAACTTAGCATTTTCTCTTCCGTTGTTCTTGTTGACTCCAAAACATCTGAAGATAGCAGTTCAAGTCCCAAGCACACGCTCCAGATTCAAGGTAAGTCTTTATGACTTCGCATTTTTTCATTCAGAACATCATTAATATGTAAATGTCACAGTATTAATGTTGTCCATATCATTGCATAATTAGAAAAAAACTGTGGATCAGAACTTCTTGATTAAGGCTAGGCTCAAAATTAGGATTAGAACTTCTATAAACTGTTGTGCTTTTATCCTTTTGATTTGTTGTTTGTTAAGAACTGAATAAATTGTTGATGTGCTGATTAATATGAGAAAAGAGCTGAAATGTGGCATAGAACTTCTGATGTTTCAACTCACTACTTTAACACAATACAAAGCTTCTGATGTTCCTACTCGCTGTTTTAACACTTAAAATTTCTGACTTTCACACGCTAATAACACACTGAACTTCTGATGTTCACTCACTGTTTTAACGCACAGAGCTTATGATTTTCACTCACTGCTTATCACAACACAGAACTTCAGCACGTAGCAACCCAGAACTTGTGTTTTCCCTCTAATGTTTCCTACAGGACCTCAGAGTGTATCAATCCAGAATTTCTAATGCCCACTGACGTTTCTTTCTGAGTCACAACATTCCTGGCATCAGAACTTCTGATCCCTTTTGTTTTGCTTGCAGCAACACACTAATTCTATATCTCATTTATTTCCCTTTTTATCATTTTCAATATTAATACTCTTTTTATCAATATAAAAAATACATAAAAATATTTTCTTTTTACTAGCTAATTCATTTCTTTTTTCTTAATTCATTAAGACAAAAAACCATTTTCTAAACAAAGTCCTTTTTCTTTCTTGCATTATTATTTCAATATGGTTGTAATAGATAATTAGGATTTATTTTCTTGCAACCCCCCATTTGTAAATTTGTACACCCCATCCCCCTAAATATTGTAATAACGTAGGACTTTTATATTTCCGTAATTTATCGCTTTTTAAATATAAATGCTAGTAATTAGGATATGTATGGTAAGATATGAAATCAACAAATAGATAACCCTAATCAAGACTGAAATGCATGCAATCAAACACACTTGCACACTAACACCCTTAGGGTAATCCCACTTTGTTACCTACCGAAAAATAGTCATGCCCCTCGAACATGGGCGTTTTAGCAAAAGACCCTCGATAAAAGATTGTAGTCCCTCGATGACCCTAGATGTTGCCTTCGGTAAACGATCTAGTCCCTAAAACGATATTGCTAAAACGTCCCATAAGTTTCCTTCTATGACTATACAAAAACTTCCCATGCCCGTCCCTTCACATTCAACAATGGGGCTTCTTACCAAAATAATGGTAATATAGCAACATTTAAAGGAGGAAGAAGAGAACATCTAAGACCTTTTGAGCAAGTAGATTCGCTCCTAGTATCTCGCTTACTCACAACAAAAACATTTCATACACCAACGCACTTATTTGAAACATTTTCAAAAGACAAAAACACTTTGTACGCATTCTTATAGAGACGAGAACCATTACAAAGGCGTCTTCAAAATACTCTCAAAACTCACAATACAAAAGCATAATTTTCAAACAAAGCCAGTGATCTAGAAAGTAACTAAGAGCCCATGATAAACTATGGATGAAAGGGGTGCTAACACCTTCCCTTTTCATAATCTACCCCCCGAACTCAAGAAAACATCTCTAAAGGTCTTTCTTGTGCTTTTCACCTTTCCTTTTGGATAAAAGCAAAGCCGGTGGCGACTCTTGCTAACCGCGACATTTGCAATCAAATGCAAAACAACCAAGTCAGTTCTCTCACTGTATCACATAACTGGTGACTCTGCTGTGGAATTAATTTAAAAGTGGGGTTACCTTAGGGTTAGATCACATTTACTTGATTTCATTGTTTGACTTGTATGCTTTACATTATGGTTCTTTGTTTGGGATTGAATCCTCTACTCGGATTTGGGATACCTTATAGGTAAGTAGCAATACGTTTTAGAAACTGTGTGGGGTATACCGATATAGTCTAAGCAATAGCTATGTTAGTGCAACATGTTTGTGGGTGCCGGTAGCCCTTGAGTAGTCAAGGAGAATACAGGGCCGCTGAGTGATGTCATGAAGCACTAACGAACTTTTAAAACTTTTACTTGACCAACTTGGCCATTAGGACATAGTGAGATGACCGACTTTGGTGCAGTCCGAAGTTGGTAGATACTCGATACTGCACTCATTGAGGTTTGGTTTTTTGGGATATTTCGGTCGCCATTAAAGAGGCTTGCGCTGAAACAATGCCTAAGGAAATAAACCAGTGATATTGAGCTCCTTAGAACCCGATTACTATTACTAGGACAGGTTTTAAGCCAACTAAACTGCAAGAGGGTACTTACCTATGAGACTCCATACAAGCCTAAACCTAAGGACTTGTTTGCTTTGTTTGTGTATATTTTACTTGTACATAACATCATGAACATCATAACATCATACTCATATTCACTAACCATTTCAAGGAGTTCTGGGATTTATCTTTGTTTCTGTTTTGTAGGACATGGATTCTCTTCGCAGGAAAACTATTCAAGTCAACCTTGTAAGGATCCATCCTAAACTTAAGGAGCTAGCTTCAAGGATTCCTGAAAACTCTACATTCACCGAGAGACATGGTCTCCTACTCAACTTGGTCACTTTTAACACTGATGAGGACATGATGAAGGTGCTCTTCCAGTTCTTTGATCCCTTACACTATTGCTTCACATTTCCCGATTATCAACTCGTGCCAACTTTGGAAGAATTCTCCCAACTCTTGAGGATTCCCATTCTCAATCAACTACCTTTCGACGGTACAGGAAGAGGTCCAAAGCCCGAAGAGACTGTTCAAGCTCTACACTTGAAATCATCTGATGTCACAACTAATTGGGAAACAAGGAGTGGTGTCAAAGGTTTCCTAGCAAAGTTCTTGTTTGAGAAGGCCCAAAACTGTTGGAACTCCTTGGATTTGCAAGCCTTTGAAGAAATTGTGGCTCTCATCATCTATGGGATGGTTTTGTTTCCAAATCCTGACCAACTCATAGATGTGAACGCCGTCAAAATCTTCATATCCCGTAACTCGGTGCCCACTCTGCTTGGAGACATCCTACATTCCTTTCACACTCACACTATGAGGAAAATGGGTATCCTTATGTGTTGTACTCCTCTCTTGGAAAGATGGTTTATTTCTCATCTTCCCCAATCTGTATTGAAGAACGAACAAGGCTCAAGGTGGTCACAAAGGTTGATGACGCTCAAACATTTAGACATCCATTGGTGTTCCCGATCTATAGAGAATGTTATCATCGCCGACCGTTATGGTGAATTCCTGAATGTCCCCTTACTTGGCATTTGGGGAGGTATCACCTATAACCCCTGCTTAGCTTTAAGACAATTTGGTTATGCCCAAAGGGATGGTCCCCATGAGATGCTCATTCAAGGTTTGGTATTTGACTACGAGAAAGACGATCAAGGTCTTCGCCAGAGATTTATCCGAGCTTGGAGGATGTTGAACAAGGTGGATAGAAAAACATTGGGGCACAAGAATTCCATCCCTTTTGAGCCTTACCTCAAATGGGTACAAACTCGTGCTCAAAGTCTTTTGATGCCTTATCCCTCCATTCTCCCGGTAAACATTGATCCTGTTATGGAAGGAGATGTTCCATACACTATCCTACATCCTGACATTCCCACCTCTCTTGAAGACTTACAAAGATATTGGATACAGCTTAAGGGGGAACGAGACACTTTCAAGGCCCAATTCTACGCCAGTGAGAAGAAGGTTTTGGAACTCACTAAGCAACTTCATGAGGAGCAGACTCTAAATGCCTACATCACAATAAAGAGGATGAGTACAACCTTTTTATCTTTGAGTTTTTGTATTTCTTTGTAAGCCCAAAGGGGCATGATGTACTCAACCTTTGATTTATTAATATAACATGCATTCCTTTTTTTTGTCTAAAGCAAATTTGAATCTCTAATTTCATTGTAATCATTGCATATACATATCATCCATAACATCACATAAGCAGGTACCGTTACGGGTTTCTCATCTTCTTCGCTGTTTATTTCAGCAAAAATGTCTTCTGAACAAAGCATCAAAGATCTTCAGGCACAAAATGCTCAATTTCAACAGATGTTCATAACTCTGACAAAAGGGCAGGAGGATCTGAAGGCCCTCATCCTGAAAGAGAAGAAGAAGAAGAAGAAGCTCACTGGTGCCCTCAATATGGGCAGAAGATTTGGGGGGGCGCTAAGGAAACCAGTCGATCTGACCTCCTCATCCAAATAAGGGGAAAATCAAGAAAGAGAAACATGGGAGGAGAACCCTAGTCCTAAAGTCTCTGACGCTGATACAGACTATAATAATGAGTAGTATCCTCCCGCTGAGGATATGTACAAGCAGTTAGAGGATCAGTTAAGCGCCATGGAAATCCAGAGAATACCAGGGCTGGATTTCGAAGAGTTGGGATTGGTGTCTAGGGTAGTCATCCCACAAAAATTTAAAGCTCTAGTTTTCGCAAAGTATGATGGGGTGTCTTGTCCCAAGCTTCATCTCCGTTCCCATGTGAGGAAGATTCAGCCTCACACTGCTGATAGGAACTTGTGGGTTCACTTCTTTCAAGACAGTCTGTCAGGGACTCAACTTGAATGGTTCTATCAATTGGAGGGAACCAATGTCCGAAACTGGGAGGATTTGGCTGCTGCTTTTTATAAGAAATATCAATACAATGCCGACCTTGCCCCTACCCGTACTCAACTTCAGAGTATGTCCATGGGTGCAGGTGAAGGCTTTAAACACTATGCACAGAAGTGGAGAGATTTGGTTGGAAGAGTCCAACCCCTTTTGTCTGATAGGGAGTTGGTCGACATGTTTCTAGGGACGCTGTCTGGTCCATTTTTTAACCATTTTATCGGTAGCTCATCAGCTGGATTTACTGAGCTGATATTAACTAGGGAGAGGGTAGAAGCTGGGATCCAGAGCGGTAAAATACATAAAGATACCTCGTCAAGTTCAGTAAAGAAACCCTTCATGGCTAAGAAGGAGGTCAGTGCTGTTTATATCCCAAGAGGTCAAAGCCGAACTAACTACCGTTCAACAGTAGGTGCTGTGATGATACCAAGGCTTACGACTGCCCCACAATGCAACAATAAGCAAAGGGTAGAAAGACCACAAAGGCAGTTCACCCGGATTAACATGACATTGACAGAGGTTCTACCTCATCTGCTGAGATCTAACTTGGCAACTTTAAAAGAGGCTCCCAAGAATCCTAATACCTCCTCTCCTCGGTACAATCCGAACGCTCGGTGCGCCTATCATTCTGAGAGTCCTGGTCATGATATAAATGACTGTTGGGCCCTAAGAAACAAAGTACAAGATTTGATTGAAGCCAAGGAGATTGAGTTCGACGCTTCAGAGAAGCCCAATGTCATAACTACTCCCATGCCTAAGCACAACCATGGAGTTAACGCCATTTATACCGATCTGTTCGTGACCTCAGTTGATGAAGTTTCTACTCCTCTTACGACTGTTAAGAAGAATTTTTTGTTGGCCGGTTTATTTCCGAGTTGTGATGAAGGTTGCCACATATGTTCGTCCCTGCCTTCTGGTTGCTATTTACTGAAAACATGTGTCCAACGCCTGATGGACAGCAGAGAAATTTTGTTCTAAAAGACTTTGATTCCAACTGTTCAGTGTGAAGATATTGCTATTATAACCATTTCCGTCAGTACTTCCAAGGCTTCCTCGAGAAGACCTGTTAGGATTAAACCCGCAACGAGAATCGCTCCGTTAATAATCACTTGTCCTGGTCCAGTCCCGTACGCCTCGGACAAAGCTGTCCCTTGGCATTATGGCGCCGATGTTTACTATCATGGTCTTAAGCAAGACTTGAAGACCGAAGAATCTGATCCCTATGTTGGTAACATTGTCGGGACCACCAAGATTACTAGAAGTGGAAGGGTTTACTCTCCTGAGATCTCCCCAAAGACTGTCACTAATTCTGTTGTTATTTCATCTACTGTTCCTACCGATACTTCAATTGTTACCCCTGTCGCCGAGTCATCTGGGACCAGAGGCAAAGAAGTCATATGTGAGCCTGCCCGAAAGGAGGCACCTAGAAAAATCGTTGTGGAATCCTCTAAGAAAGAGATATAAGAGATTTTAAAAATAATCAAAAAGAGCGACTACAATATGGTCGAGCAGTTGGGGCAGACCCCCTCGAAGATATCGATGTTGTCTTTGCTGTTATTTTCTGAGGCCCATGCAAAGTCTCTAATTGCATTCCTCAAGACCACGCACGTGCCGCAAGAAACCTCAGTCGATCAATTCAAAGACTGTGTGGCTAGCTTGAATGCTGACAATGGGCTGGGTTTTTCAAACGCTGACTTGACACCAAAAGGGAGGAAGCATAATGATGCCCTGCATGTCTCAATAGAATGCAGGGGCACCACTATGGATCATGTGCTGGTAGATATCAGGTCTTCACTGAATGTCCTACCTAAGAAGGCTCTCGATCGACTAGATTGTGAAGGTTTAACCATAAATCCCAGTAACATTGTGGTAAGGGCTTTTGACGGATCGAAGAGAATGGTGCATGGGGATGTGGACATCCCTGTCAAGGTAGGCTCTCATACTTTTGAGTCCACCTTCTACGTGATGGACATCAGGCCATCATACTCTTATTTGTTGGGTCGTCCTTGGATCCATGAAGCTGGGGCTGTTACTTCTACACTACACCAAATGTTGAAGTATCCGGTGAAGAGCAAGATAGTCACTGTGCATGGCGAAGAGGAGTACATGGTGAGCCACCTGAACTCCTTCAGGTACGTAGAGATGGACGGGTAATTTATAGAGACTCCTTGTCAAAACTTTGAAGAGGTTCCCCGAATTTTGGCGTCAACCGAGACCACTACCAACACCAAACCTCCCCTGAAGATGGCTTCTCTCAAGGATGCCAGAGCAGTAGTTGAAGAAGGGGTTCAAAGGGTTGTTCGACGCGCTCGAGTTGGAGGACCTCCCCTACACATCAACAATCGAGGGGTCAATGCTATTGAAGACAGTGAGGAAGACTTTGATATTGACAACTGGATTTACCCGACTACCAACGGTGGACCGAGTAATTGGACAGCCAGAGTGTGATACGGCGGGAGAACTGACTTAAAGGTTTTGCATTTTATTGCAAATGTTGCAGTTAGCAAGAGTCGCCACCTACTTTTCTTTTATCCAAAAGGAAAGGTGAAAAAGCACAGGAAAGACCTTTGAGATTATTTCTTGAGTTCGGGGGGGGGGGGGTAGATTATGAAAAGGGAAGGTATTAGCATCATTTTCATCCATGGTTTTCCATGGGCTCTTAGTTACTTGCTAGATCACTTTCTTTTGTTTGAAATTGTGTTTTGTGTGGTTTTTGAAAATATTTTGTAAAAGAGGACATTGTTTAGGCAATCTTTGTAATGATTCTCGTTCATAAGAATGTATACAAAGATGTTGATCTTTTTGAAAATGTTTTCAATGTTTGTAAGATGTTGGAAATGAGTGTGTTTGTTTTGAAAATAGCAAGGATATTTGTTTTGAAATGGAGCAAGTAATTAGGAGCGATCTACCTACTCAAATGTCTTTCTTGTTCATTTTCTTTTCCTTTGACATTGTTGTCTTACCATTGATTTGGTAAGCAACCCTATCTTTGGATGTAAATGGGATGGGCGTGGGTCATCGTATAGCCATGATTAGCAATGTTGCAACGTATCTTAGCATTTTTTGAGGGACTAAGATCATTTTGTAAGGCAACTTTGAATAGCGTCATCGAGGGACTATGATCTTATATTTGTTTGTTTTTGCCAAGATACTTTACATGCGTAATATGATCATTTTGTGTAAGACAACCAAGTGGAGTAACCCTGAGGGTGCTTGTGTGCAAGTGTGTCATTTTAATGCTTGATTTTGTTTTGAATTAGGGTTTTCTATTTGATTGATTTTTATCTTCTCATATAAACCCTAATTACTAGCATATTTATGTAAAAGCGATAAATTGCGAAATTTAAAGTTACTACGCTATTACAACATTTGTGGGAGGGGGGGGGGGGGGTATACAATTTATGAATGGGAATTGCAATAATATAAACCTAATTAATCTATTACAATCAAATTGAATATGCACAAATAATTGGAATAAATAGTATACAAGATGAATTAAATATGCAAGAACATGTAAATGCAAAGAAGATTTTTGTTTGGTTTTTTGTGTGAAAAAGTTTTAACTTAAACCTAATGAGAAAAGAAATAAATAAATCAAAATTAAATTAACTTAAATTAATTAAGAAAAGATCTTTTTTTTTAATAATAAAAAAACCTAATTCTATTTTGATTGAAAGAACATGAGTTTTAAAGAAAAAAAGTATTTTGTTTTTTTATATTTTTTTGTCTTAAAAAAAAAAGATTGTAGTATTATGAAATATTTTTGGTATTTTTTATATAAAAATAAATTATTTAATGGGTATGAAGAAAAAAATAAATATTAACTTAGTTCTAATTTAATTTACAAGGTTATTTAATGAAAATAGATAATATATAACTAAATAAAATATTTTTTGTGAGAAAAATAAAAATAAAATAAGCCAAAATATAAATCTATAATTTTTATATTTTTTATGATTTTTAATATTAAGAAAAATATATTTAAGAAAATAAAATAAGAATAAAATAAATAAATATAATGATAATGGGCCAAGGGTGTCACAAGTAAACAATGTGCAAATGTTAGAAAAAAAATCCATAGGCCCATGAAACAGAAGCCCGGTGCTCCAAGGGGAAAAAAATGGAAAAAATGTGAGAAAATACAAAAGGCAGCACGCTGAGGCTCGAACCCATGACCTCTAGCAATAATGCACGCTGCCTTACCACTGGGGTGGCTGTACATCTGTTTATATAAATAAAACCACAAATATATATTAGAAACTGCTTCCTGAAGGCAACTTCATCTTCAACCTTGAGCCATGACCGGACCACCTGTATCTTCCTCATTTCTCCATAAAAATGGAAAGTTCAAACATGAAAATTGTGGTGTTTCTTCCCACGAGTTCAAACACATAACTTATGTAAACTAAAAGTTAAAGATAAAATCTAATTTCAGTGGCCCTAATTTGAAACCTAATTTTTGCAGAAATTTCAAATCCAAAATTCTCTATACAAAGTTAATATAAATGAAAACTATGAACATGGTTAGCTTTAGAGAAAGGATATCTACATTTTGCTTTCACAACTCTGGACCAAATGATGCTTGTATGAAGAGATAGAAGTTTGAGTTTTTACCTCTTACAGCTGGAATCGTGAATGGAGTTTGAGCGAGTTTTGAGAAGGCCTGAGGATATGTTTAGCTTGCCTGGATCTCCTTGAGTGTATTCCAACCCTTACTTTGTCATGAAAGCCCTTGAATCTCTCTACTCAAGTCAACCTGCAAGCTTTATATTTGAAAATGGTGGATGGTGAAGGAGGAGCTACAATCTTGAAACAGGGGCCTGGATCACTTTGACATGATGTATACTAAGTGTTTGGGTGGTTAAACCTCAATACGCACAAGTGGATGTGGAGATGGCTATGTGAGGTTCAAAACTGTCAAGCTATGGAAGATTCTGAGTTGCAAAGTGTTTGGGAGTGTTCTTAGCCTTCATGTCTCAACTTGAAAATAGTGTGTCTACTTATAAGAAAAAGGTCTTAAGTCTTGTAACAATTAAGATTTCAAAACTCGCATGTTTTGCTTGGTTACTTGTTTTTGAAGCAAGGCTAGCAAGCATGGTTTCAAGGTGTAGTACCAAGCTTGTAGAGGGATGAGTCCTTTAAACATACTTGTTCTGATTGAGTGGACTGTGTTTGTGCAGAAAAAACAAGTGCAAGGCTCAATGCAAGCTAACTTTTCATAAAGCTTGCTTTTCCAAAATGGCAATGTTGCCTTTCTCCCAAAAATGGAATTATTCTTGTATAATGCATTCAATGCTTGGCTTAAAGCTTCCAACAACTGTGAAAACATTTAATTATGGAGTTAAAGTCAAGTTAGAAGCCTGCAAAGTAGTATTTGTTCAGCATGCTTGAGGATTGGATCCAATGTTCTTCACAAAGTGGCTTGAAATCTAAATGACAAAACTCTAATTTCATATCTTCGATTCTCCCTACTCAAGAATGATCTCAAGGAGTTCTTGGACATTTTGGAAATCTTGAAATGTGATTTATAACTCATCTTTGAATTGCTTTTGAAGATTCCCCTTGGAACCATGTGAAAAATTGCCATGAAGTTAGGTAAAAAATCTGCCTAATTAGGGCAAAATTTCACTAAGTCTTTTTTAGTTCATGAGCATGTATTCACAAAATTATAACTTGATATCCAACCATTTTTATGAGAAATTGTATGAAGAAAAGTTGTAGATTTCATGAAGATCTACAACTTTCATGTTGGAAGTTTCCTTTGAATCACTTTGCATCATGGTGAGAATTTGGCTCAAAGTTATGAAAATATAAGAAATTTTCTATACTTAGAAAAATTTCTAAGTTAAGAAATTTCAACTTTTCAAACTAAAATCTTGAATTCTTGATTTCTTGGTGAACAAGTTTCATGTTTTTATATGTTTTGATGAATTATGATCTTTGGCATTTGATTTTGACCAAAAAGTCAAAGTTTAACTTTTCAGTATACAGTTGACTTTTGATCAGTTGACTGAAAAAAATCCATCTGTCAATCCAATGAACTTGTAGTGTTTTGAACCATGTCATTAGGTCAAAATTATGAAATTGTACCATTGACATCATGTCTTAACCTAATTGACCATTTTCTAGGTCAAAAATCAGAAATTGCCCTTTCCCAATCAAAACCCTAATTTTGACCATTTTGCCCCTTTTGATGACTTGATCAGATTTCTTGAGGAGTTGTGGTCCAAAATTGATCAAATGCTACATATGAGTTTAAAATGTTGGTGTGGATAAAAAATTATGAAGTTTGACTGTAAATTGGCCATGGTTGACTTTTTCCCCAATTAAACTGATTTTTAGGTCAATTATTCAATTGACTGATCAAAAGTGTGATCCAAGGATTGAAACTTGACATGAATAATATTAGGGGTCCATAATGATCCTTGAAAGTCATATGAAGCATTGATAGTCCAAAAATCCTTGTGCAAACTCAAATCCTAATTTTGGTCATCAGTGCATGAGGAGGTGTCTTGAGTTGGTCAAACCCTAATGCAGTCTTGAGTCAAAGAGATCTTGTGAAAATCTATGATAAGTGAGAGGGAAAATTTTGGGGTACAAAAGCTGCCCCTGTTCAATCTTGTTATGCCTGGAGAGTTAGATTGACAATTTTTTCCATTCGTGACTCGAAGGTGGAAGATGATTGGACACTAGAGTGCCCAGAAATTTGCACTTGATGATGTGAGAGTCGAGGGAATGGGCTTAAAGATGCCATTTGGAGAGGTGCTAGAAATCTGTGGGAGATGGGCTTAAAGATTCCATCCATAAGTGATTATCGAATTGTAATTTGTAAGCTGGAAGAATGAATACTAGAATGGTGTTAGTGTCTGGAGCGTATCAGTACTGTATCTGGAAGAGGCCTTGATTAAGTGTCAGAATGGCATCTGTGTCTGGAGCATATCTGAACTGTATCTGAAAGCTGAATCTGAATGAGTATCAGGATGGCACCCGTGTCTGAAGCATATCTAAACTGTATCTGGAAGCTGAATCTGAATGAGTGTCAGGATGACATCCGTGTCTGGAGCGTATCTGAACTGTATCTGAAAGCTGAATCTGAATGAGTATCAGGATGACATCCATGTATGGAGCGTACCTGAACTGTATCTGGAAGCTGAATCTGAATAAGTATCAGGATGGCATCCGTGTCTGGAGCGTATCTGAACTGTATCTGAAAGCTGACTCTGAATGAGTATCAGGATGGCATCCGTGTCTGGAGCGTATTTGAACTGTATCTGGAAGCTGAATCTGAATGAGTATCTGGATGGCATCCGTGTCTGAAGCGTATCTGAACTGTATCTGAAAGCTGAATCTGAATGAGTATCAGGATGGCATCCTTGTCTGGAGCGTATCTGAATTGTATCAAAAGATTTTGGAGTTTTGTTAATGGTAGCTGTTAACCTTATCCTGAAAAGGGTAAAATGTTAGCTAAAATAATATGTTTATGTTGTATGAAATGCATAGTATAATGCATTTGCGTTATCAATGTTTATGATATATGGATGCAATGTATACGTATGTGAGCTAGTTTGTTGCACTGCTGTTGGATTGAGAAAATAGATTCCTGACTGCTGCTGAGGATATGTAAGTCTTCACGTCTTGAAGTTGAAGTATTGGTGAATTTATGCTAAGAGAAATAAACTCTGTTGTAAGGGCAATGCCATGTACTGTTTGTAAAATTCTATTGGGGAATCCTGAGAAATTCGACGACTTCTATTGGGGATCAACAATTTGAAGCTTTGTTCCGCTGGGGATTTAAATGACGTACTATAGGGGATTACCTATGGAATAGCCTAGAGATATTTTCTTATCCTTTCAACCTATCAGTAACTGCCTCTTTTTATTTTGTTTATTTGTAAACAGTAATTATGTTCAAATGCATATGTTCAACAATGAATCATTGGACGTTTTTGTAAATAAAACACAAGCGTAAAGAAAAGACAAATTGTTTTTGCACTTTCAAAGGGATATATTTGTATTAACTTTGAGTAAGTATTTTTGTACAAGGAGACAAACATTCTGGTAAGAGAATGCTGTCATAAAAAATGAAAATTTTGATACAAAGAAAATATAGCTATGTGTAATAATCCCATGGGGTTTCCATTCTGCTATAGCCTTCGTATCTCTGAGTATGTTGTCTATTTTTTACCCCGCCCGAAGATGATTGAATTGATCAAAACCGCTGAATTTGTCAGTGGAAGCCAAAGGTTATCCGTAAAGTGATCCAACGGGACATAGTCATACTCTTTAATTCCCTAACTTTTTCCTGGACTTCCCTTTCGGGTTTTCAGTCCACCGGGAAAACCTTTTTTGCCCAAGTCGCCCTTTCGGGTTTTCAACTTGCCGGGTGTACATATTTTTTGTTTTATCCCTAATTTTTTCCCGAACCTTTTTGGTTCGCCGGGATGCCCTTGTTTTTCCTAGGTATGTCAACCTAATGGATCTCTTATGCGTAGTATCTTTTGATTATGTCCGTGTTTGCAGGATGCGGTAGGTCGTGACCATCCATGGTTGTCAAGATCATTTCCCCATCGGAGAATATATTTTTGATTACAAATGATCCTTCATAGGTAGGAGTTCATTTTCCCCTGGGATCACCTTGTGGCAGTATAATGCGTTTGATCACCAGATCTCCAACTTGATACACTTGGCGTCTGACCTTTTTGTTGAAAGCCTTGATCATCCGTTTTTGATATATCTGACCATGGAAAACAACAGTAAGTCTCTTCTCATCAATCAAGTTTAGTTGATCAAGTCGAGTCTGGATCCAATCGTCTTTGTTCAGCCTTACATCCTTCATAATCCTCAGAGAGGGGATCTGAACCTCGATAGGCAAGACAACTTCCATGCTGTAAACCAAAGAATAGGGTGTTTCCCCAGTTGATGTGCGAGCCGTGGTACGATACCCGTGCAGAGCGAATGGTAACATCTCATGCCAGTATTTGTATGTGACTGTCATCTTCTGTATGATCTTTTTAATGTTTTTATTTGCAGCTTCAACAACACCATTCATCTTTGGTCGATAGGGAGAAGAATTGTGATGCTGAATTTTGAATTGCTCGCACAATGCGGTGATCATAGTGTTGTTGAGATTTGTACCGTTATCAGTGATGATCCTTTCCGGGATACGGTACTGGAAAATGAGATTTTGCTTGATGAAATGGGTAACAACATTCTTGGTAACGGAAGCGAAGGAAGCTGCCTCTACCCACTTTGTAAAATAGTCAATGGCCAGTAGGATGAAGCGGTGTCCATTGGAGGTTGTCGGCTTGATTTCCCCAATCATATTAATCCCCCACATAGCAAAGGGCCAAGGAGCCGTCAAGATATTCAGAGGAATCGGAGGTACGTGCACTTTGTCAGCATAAATCTAGCATTTATGGCAGGTTCGAGAGTATTGATAGCAATCTGCTTCCATGGTAGACCAGTAATAGCCTTCCCGTAGGATTTTCTTTGCCATCGTATGCCCACTGGAATGGGTACCAAAAGTGCCTTCATGCAATTCAGCCATGATCCTTTCAACTTCAACTTTATTTGCGCACCAAAGTAACACAGAGTCATGATTGTATTTGTACAGGATGTCGTTACTAAGGAAGAACATAACACAAAACCTCTTTAAGAACTTCTTATCATTGATTGAAGCTCCTTTTGGATATTCTTGAGTCTCGAGATATCTCTTGACTTCGTGAAACCAAGGCTGGTCCACTACTTCTTCAATATTAATCTCATGACAGTGTGCTGGTTCATTCATTCGTTCAATGGTGATCTGGGGAGCCTCGTTATCCCAATTAAGTTTAAACATAGATGACATTGTGGCTAGTGCGTCTGCTAGCTGATTTTCTTCTCGCGGGAAATGCTCGAAGTTAATCTTCTCAAAATGTGGTAGCAATGTCCAAACATGTTCTTTATAAGGGATAAGGTTAGGTTGTTTGGTGTCCCATTCCCCTTTTATCCGAATGATGACCAAAGCTGAATCTCCAAACAGACTTAAAGATTTGATCCCCAGGTCTATGGCAGCTCTGAGGACAAAGATGCATGCTTCGTATTCCGCCATGTTGTTTGTACAATTGAAGCAAAGTCTTGCGGTAAAGGGAGTAGGACACCCTTCTGGAGATATGAGCACATCACCAATACCATTTCTGAGTGCATTGGAGGCTCCATCAAAGAACAGGGTCCATCAGGATCCTTGTTCAGGTCTGTCATATGGCCTGAATTCTTCACAGTTGTTTAATGTCATGATGTCTTCATCCGAAAATTCGAATTTCATGGACTGGTGGTCTTCTACAGCTTGGTGAGCAAGGTGATCAGCTAATACACTGCCCTTTATTGCTTTCTGGGTAGTATACTGTATGTCATATTCTGTCAAGATCATCTTCCATCTTGCTATTCTCCCAGAAAGAGCAGGCTTCTCGAAAATGTATTTTATCGGAACCATTTTAGATATCAACAAGGTAGTATGAGTTAGCATATACTATCTTAGTCGGCGAGCAGCCCATGCCAGATCGTAGCAAGTTTTCTCGAGCAGTGAATATCTTATTTCATAGTCAGTAAACTTTTTGCTCAGGTAGTAAATAGCGTGCTCTTTTCGGCCAGACTCGTCATGCTTCCCCAATACTCACCCCATTGAGTTTTCTAAAACAGTTAGATACATGATCAACGATCTTCCCTCGACTGGTGGCATCAACACAAGAGGCTCTTGTAAGTATTCTTTGATTTTGTCAAAAGCAAATTGGCATTCATCATTCCATTTGACTGCTTGATCTTTCTTCAGTAGTTTGAAGATTGGCTCACAAGTAGCTGTCAGGTGATAAATGAATCTGGAAATATAGTTCAAACGCCCCAAGAATCCTTTGACTTCCTTCTCAGTATGAGGAGAAGGCATCTCTTGTATCGCTTTAACTTTGGCAGGATCGACCTTGATACCTTTGTTGCTAACGATAAAGCCTATGAGCTTACCAGACCGTACCCTGAATGTGAATTTGTTTGGATTCAACCTCAACTTGTATTTCTTCAGTCTCTCACACAGTTTTTGTAAGTGATCAAGATGCTCTTCTTATGTTTGAGATCTGGCTATCATATCGTCCATATAGACTACTATTTCGTGATGTATCATGTCATGAAATAGAGCTACCATGGCACGCTGATAGGTTGCCCCAGCGTTCTTTAGTCCGAATGGCATCACCTTATAGCAGAAAGTGCCCCACTGCGTGACAAATGTTGTTTTCTCCATATCCTCAGTTGCCATTTTGATTTGGTTGTAACCTGAGAATCTGTCCATGAAGGAAAACACTTTGTCTTGTGCCGTATTGTCAACTAGGATATCTATATGGGGGAGTGGAAAATCATCCTTAGGGCTTGCCCTATTCAAATCTCGGTAGTCCACACACATTCTCACTTTGTCGTCCTTTTTGGGCACGGGAACAACATTGGCAACCCATTGGGGGTAAGAGGTGACAACCAAGAATCCAATGTTTAATTGCTTCATGACCTCTGCTTTAATCTTTTTCTGACATATCTGGCCTCATTCGACGAACCTTTTTCTTTACTGGCAGGCAATCCTCTCTTGTAGGCAGACGATGTACCATAATATCTTCATCAAGTCCTGGAATGTCTTCATACGACCAGGCAAAGACTTCGACATAATCATGCAACAACTGAATCAGACACTTTTTGACACTAGGTTCCAGATTGGCACCCACTTTGACCTCTTTTTTATCTTCTTCGGTACCTAGGTTGATCGTATCCATGGGTTCCTAGTGAGGTTGAATGGTTCTCTCTTCTTGTTGTAGAAGTCTAACAAGTTCCCCTGGTACTTCACAATCTTCCTCACCTTCGTCTTCGGCTTGGTAGATTATATTCTCAGAGTCACAAAAGGCCATAACAGTATCGTTACACATGGGATCCTGGATGGATGTATACCTGCATTGTGAGTGTGGGTGTGTATAAGGGTATAGCTATCCTCGAAAGAAAGTAAAATGTAAAAGAAAAACAATGATCACAAAAGTTTGTATGCGAAAACATCCATGATTCATTGATGTCATATGAAAAATGAGATAATAACCCTTACAAATGGAGAATTGTGCCTCGGGTAAGACACAAGGTTTTAAGAGTGCGAATTGTTTTGAATATTACAGATCCAACAAAATGTAAAGAAAAATTACTGAGGGATGAAAGTGATTAGGACGAAGTCTCTAGCCTCCCAATTGTTGAGCCCTCCATTGACAGTTGGGAAGATCCAATCCTCCAGGTTACAACTATCTTCACCATCTTCGACTGCATTGACTTCACGGTTGCTGATTTTTAAGGGTGGCCCTCCAGCACGGGCGTAACGTATAGTCTTCTGAGCACTTGAAGTGAAACCTAGGCACAACTTGTCAGACTTATATAGGATATCTGGAAGTTGTCCCCAGATAGTGCATCCTCCTTCTTCTACCACTGCTTTGGCATCCTTCAATGACGACATTCAGAGTGGAGGTCTGGTAATCTTGGGAACAACCTTGGTCACTGCCACCTCTTGAGGGACCTCTTCAAAGTGTTGAAATGGAGTTTTAATGAATTCACCATCTAATTCCACATATCTGAAGGAATTGAGATGGCTGATCATGTATTCTTCCTCTCCATGAACGGTGATAATCTTCCCTTGAACTGGATACTTCAACATTTGGTGCAACGTAGAAGTAACAGCGCCAGCATTGTGGATCCACGGTCGGCCTAGCAGGAAGGAGTATGAAGGGAAGATGTCCATCACATAAAAAGTAGAATTGAAGGTTTGGGTTCCAACCTTTATGGGAATGTCTACCTCCCCATGCACCATCCTCTTCGAACCGTAAAAATCCCTTACCACTATGTTGCTTGGCTTCAAATTCAACCCCTCACAGTCAAGTCTATCAAGAGCTTTCTTGGGTAATACATTCAGAGATGAGCCAGTATCCACCAAAACATGCGCCAGAGTTGTGCCCCTACATTCCACTGAGACATGCAATGCCTCATTATGCTTCCTTCCCCTCGGTGTTAGATCAACATCTGAAAAACTTAAACCATTGTGCGCACTTAGACTAGCTACGCAGTCTTGAAATTGATCAGCAGATGTCTCTTGAGGTACATGGGTGGTTTTTAAGAACTTCGCCAAGGCTTTTGCATGTGCCTCGGAACACAGTAGTAATGCCAACATGGAGATCTTGGAGGGAGTTTGCCCCAGTTGTTCAACTATATCGTAGTCGCTTCTCTTTATAATTTTTAGGATCTCCTCCATTTATTTCTTGGAGGTCTCAGGGATAGTTAATGACCGAGCCTTCGTCCGGACAGGCTCAATCATAACACCTTTTAATCGTGTCTCGGTTGACTCGGTAGCAGGAGTGTTAGTCGGAATGATTACAGGGGTTGTAACGGTTTTGTCAATTGGAGTATTCATAGAGATGATTATGGGTGTGGGAGTAACCTTTGGAGAAGCCACATGGATGATTACGGGTCCAGAAACTGCTTTTGGGGGAGCAATTTCTGGAGAAAAGATATTACCACTTCGGGTAACTTTACTAGTTCCCGCAATGTTGTTGATGTCGGAGTTGACCTTCTCGGAGCTTGAATCTTCGTCGGCTGGCCAGTTCTATTTGATACCATGGTAATAGATATCCCCTCCATAATTCCATGGTATGGTTTTGTCTGATGTATTAGGGAATTGGTCCAGGCATTGTGATTATTAAAGGAGCTGCTTTTGGAACTGATGTAATTCTAACGGGTCTTTTGGTGGATACCCTAGAAGAATTGGCGAAAATGGTAATGATAGAAACATCTTCAAAAGGAACAGGTGGAACATAATTCTTCTCAAATAAAATTTCTTTATTATCTATTAGGCACTGAACGCCTATTTTCAACAAAGGACAGCCGGTTGGGAAGGACAAACAGAGATGGCAAACTTCACCACAGCCCGGGAACACACCGACATTCAACAAATTCATTTTAACAGTCAGGATTGGGGTCACGAGTTCATTAATTGAAGTAACGAACAAATCTTCTTCAACAACATTGGTATTGTGGCCATGTCTGGGTATAGGGGCAGAAATGACATTTATCTTTTCAGGCGCATCAAACTCAATTTCTTTTGCTTTAATGAGGTCTTGTATTTTGTTATTTAAAGCCCAACAGTTATTAGTATCGTGACCAGGACTTTCAGAGTGATATGCGCAACGGGCATTGGGATGATAATGAGGAGATGTTGTATTGGGGTTTTTTGGAGCTTCTTTCAAGGTCACCAAGTTGGATCTTAGTAAATGAGGTAATACTTAAGACGGGGTCATGTTGATTCTGGTGAACTGCCTGGCTGGCCTTTTTACCCTTGGTTGATTATTTCTTTGCTGATCGGACGCAGGTTTTGGGATCATAATAGCCCCCACCATTGGTCGGCGTTCGGCCCTATCTTGATTTCTCTGCGGATATACAACAGCCACCTCTTTCTTTCTGATGAAGGGTTTCCTTACAGCTGTAGAAGAAGATGTGTCTTTCTGAATCTTTCCATTCCTTATACCGGCTTCTATCCTCTCTTCGGTCAAAATTAGTTCAGTAAAGCCCACATATGAACTTCTGATTAAATGATTGAAGAATGGACTAGACAAGGTGCCCAAGAACATGTCTACCAATTCTATCTCAGACAGTGGGGGTTTAACTATTCCAACCAAATCTCTCCATTTTTTGCATAGTCCTTGAAACCTTCATTAGAAACCATGGCCATACTCTAGAGTTGAGTACGGGTAGGTGCCAAATCAGCATTGTACTGATATTGTTTGTAGAAAGCTGCAACAAGGTCTTCCCAATTGTGAATGTTAGCTCTTTCTAGTTGGTAAAACCAGTCAAGTTGAGTTCCATACAAACTGTCTTGGAAGAAATGCACCCATAGGTCTTTATCAGCAGTGTGGGGTTGAATTTTCCTCACATATGACCAGAGATGCATTTTAGGACATGAAACTCCGTCATATTTAGCGAATACAGGTGCTTTAAATTTCGGAGGAATCACAATCCCCGATACCAAACCCAATTCCTCAAAGTCTAAGCCTGGCACCCTTTGAATTTTCCATCGCGCTCAAACGCTCTTCAAGATGTTTATACTTGTCATCAGCTGGAGGGTATTTCTCTTCAGAGTAGTCCTCTTCTTCCTCTGATTCTGTCGGGACAATGGTTTCCTTGCCTTTACCATCTTGGTTGTCTCTTTCACCGGATGTTGTTGCAAAGTCCAAAGTCCTTCTTATCTGCTTATGAAATCTTCTTCCCATGTTTAAGACTCCGGTTACCTTCTTTGTTTTCTTTTTCCTCTCTTCAGCCAGCAGAGTCTTCAACTCTTCTTACTCCTTAGCTAGGGTCATGAGCAACTGTTGAAACTGCGTATTCTGAGCTTGAAGATCTTTCACTGTTTGCTTGAGATCCATATTACTGAAATAAACAGTAGAGAGATGAGGAGACTTGTTGCAAAAACCTGCTTATGTTATGATGAATTATATATGTATATGCAATGTTTTCAAGGATTTTAAAGATTCAAATTTGTTTTAGACAAAAAAAGGAAACACACGTTATATTAATAAGATAAAGTTTGAGTACATTAATGCCCCTAGGGCAAAATAATACAAAAGCTATAAGATAGAAAAGTAGTGCGCATCCTCTTTGGTGCAATGTAGGCATTCAGAGTCTTCTCCTCATGAAGTAGCCTAGTGAGTTCTAAAACCTTCTTCTCGCTTGCGTAGAATTGGGCTTCGAAAGTATCTCCCTCACCCTTGAGTTGTATCCAATCTCTTTGTAGGTCTTCAAGAGATGTGGGCATGTTAGGATGTAGGATAGTGTATGGAACATCTCCCTCCATGATAGGCTCAATGATTACCGGGAGAATGGAGGGATAAGGAATCATAAGACTCTAAGCACGAGTTCGTACCAATTTGAGGTAAGGCTCAAGAGGGATGGAATTCTTGTGCCCTAAAGTCTTGCTATCCACCTTGTTTAACATCCTCCAAGCTCGGATGAATCTCTGGCGAAGACCTTGATTGTCGTTGACGTAGTCGAATACCAAACCTTGGATCAGCATCTCGTGCAGGCCATCCCTTCGGGCGTAACCAAATTGTCTTAAGGCTAAACAGGGGTTGTAGGTGATTCCTCCCCTAATTCCAAGCAAAGGAACATTAGGGAATTCTCCATAATGGTCGACAATGATAACATTCTCTTTGGATCGAGAGCACCAATGAATGTCTGAATGTTTGAGCGTCATCAACCTTTGTGACCACCTTAAATCTTGCTCATTTTTAATACAGATTGGGGAAGATGAGAAATAAACCATGTTTCCAAGAGAGGAGTGAAACACATAAGGACACCTCTTTTCCTCATTGTGCGAGTGTGAAAAGAGTGTAGGATATCCCCTAGCAATGTAGGCACCGGGTTACGTAATATGAAGATTTTAACGGTGTTGACATCTATGAGTTGGTCAGGATTTGGAAACAAAACCATCCCATAGATGAGGAGATCTACAATTTCCTCAAAGGCTTGTAAGTCCAAGGAATTCCAGCAGCTTTGGGCTTTCTCAAACAGGAACTTTGCTAAGAAACCTTTGACACCACTTCTTGTTTCCCAATGAGTTGTGATATCATATGAGTGCAAGTGTAGAGCTTGAGCAATCTCTTATGGCTTTGGGTATCTTTCCGTACCGTTGAAAGGTAGTTGATTGAGAATGGTAATCCTCAAGAGTTGAGATAATTCTTCCAAAGTAGGCACAAGTTGATAGTCGGGAAATGTAAAGCAATGGTGCAAAGGATCAAAGAACTGAAAAAGCACCTTCATCATGTCCTCATATTTGTTAGAGGTGACCAAGTTGAGTAGCCGACCATGTCTCTCAGTGAATGGAGAGTTCTCAGTAATCCTTGAAGCTAGCCCCTTAAGTTGTGGAGGAATTCTCACAAGGTTGACTTGAATAGTTTTCCTGCGAAGTGAATCCATATCCTACAAAACAAGAACAAAGATGAATCCCAAAATCCTTGAAATGGTTAGTGGATGTATATGATGTTCATGATGTTATGTACAAGTATGCATATACAAACAAATCAAACAAGTCCTTAGTTTAGGCTTTCATGGAGTTTTATAGGTAAGTACCCTCTTGAAGTTTAGTTGGCTTAAACCTGTCCTAGTAATAGTAACCGGATTCTAAGGAGCTCAATATCACTGGATTGTTTCCTTGGTCATTCTTTCAGCTCAAGCCTCTTTAATGGAGACCGAAATATCCCAAGAAACCAAACCTCAATGAGTGTAGTATCGAGTATCTACCAACTTCGGACTGCACCAAAGCCGGTCATCTCACTACATCCTAAATTCCAAGTTGGTCAAGTAAAGGTTCTAAAAGTTCATTAGTGCTTCATGACATCACTCAGCGGCCCCGTATTCTCTTTGATTAACTCAAAGGCTACCTGTACCCATAAATATGTTGCACTAACGTAGCTATTGCTTAGACCATGTCGGTATACCCCGCACAGTTTCCACAACGTATTGCTACTTACCTATAATGTATCCTAAATCCGGGTAGAGGATTCAAACCCAAACAAAGAACCATAATGTAAAGCATACAAGTCAAACAATGTAAGCAAATAAATGTGATCTATCCCTAAGGTAACCCCTCTTTTAGAATACTCCCCAGCAGAGTCTCCAATTCTGTGATACGGTGGGAGAACTGACTTAAAGGTTTTGCATTTTATCGCAAATGTTGCGGTTAGCAAGTGTCGCCACCGACTTTTATTTTATCCAAAAGGAAAGGTGAAAAAGCACAGGAAAAACCTTTGAGATTGTTTCTTGAGTTCTGGGGGGTAGATTATGAAAGGGGAGGTATTATCACCCTTTTCATCCATGGTTTTCCATGGGCTCTTAGTTACTTGCTAAATCACTTGCTTTTGTTTGAAATTGTGCTTTGTGTGGTTTTTGAAAGTATTTTGTAAAAGAGGCCATTGTTTAGGCAATCTTTGTAATGATTCTCGTTCGTAAGAATGTATACAAAGATGTTGATCTTTTTGAAAATGTTTTCAATGTTTGTAAGATGTTTGAAATGTGTGTGTTTGTTTTGAAAATAGCAAGGATATTTATTTTGAAATGGAGCAAGTAATTAGGAGCGATCTACCTACTAAAATGTCTTTCTTGTTCATTTTCTTTTCCTTTGACATTGTTGTCTTACCATTGATTTGGTAAGCAAACCCTATCTTTGGATGTAAACGGGATGAGCGTGGGTCATCGTATAGCCATGATTAGTAATGTTGCAAAGTATCTTAGCATTTTTTGAGGACTAAGTGTCGCACGCTTTCTGCGCTCAATTGCGACAACGATGATATGAAATAGAAATGTAGCGGTAAAGATTTGAGATTAAGCCATTAATTGACTTAACTCAACACAATGAAGTCGCCACCGCACTTTATTGTTTCCAAAGGGAAATGGGAAAAAGCGAACAAAACCCAAAAAGATCAGAGATCGAGGTATGGGGGTCGGTTATGCGAAGGGAAGGTATTAGCACCCTAAGCATCTTCGGTATTCCGCAAGATCCACTTTGTTTGGTTTCTTTTAAAAGGAGTGTTATGTAAAGGTTTACTTTCTAAAGAAAAAGAATGATTAAGTATTTGAAAACAAAATAAAATGAAATGTTTTTTATTATTTTTGTTGCTCGCCTTGGGTCGTAAGACTTAGTGCCTACGTACTCCCTCGTGCAATGGGAAAGTCAGAGCACCGTAGTTCGGCTAGAAAAGCATTGTCTGTTGGTTGATTTTAAACAAGGAGACAAATTGTCATTGTTAGGAGAGAAATCACGACTAACGCCCACAAGGTGTGAAAAAGATGGACCCTGCATCCGCAAGAGTGAGGGTTTGAGAACGCCTCTAGCACTCAAGTGAAAAAGTCGACACCTTTATAACCATGGGGATAGGAGAATGTTGCTCGACTATCAATGAATCATGTCTCAACTCAAAAAAAGTTTTGAAGGGTAAAGGTGCTCGTGCGCACAAAAAGGTTTGAATGAGTTGAATTGTTTTTGTTAATTTTGAAAGATGTCAAAGTATGATTAAATGTATTGAAGTTTATTTAAAGAAAAGAAGTTTTAAAAGAAAAGCACTCGACAAAGTCGAGGTTTATTATGAAAGCGGTTCGAGTTTATAAACAAAGAAAATTTTGAAAAAGATGAGAAAGTTTTGAAAATTAAAGAACGGGAGAAAAGAGTGTCCTATGTACAGGAGGGTAAAAGATACGGTAAAAAGAATTCGACCGAATAAGAAACCAGTAATTGACATGATGAAGTCAATACTGTATTCCCATCCCTTTAGGTTTAAAGCCACAGACAAAAAAAGTAAGCTAAGAGTATACCAAACCTCAGGTGAAAATAAATCACAAGTTGACAGCATCAAAAAACCAGATGTAAGATAATACTCCTAGCAGTGAATAAAGCGCAATGAATCACAAGCGAGAAGTGAAACACGTGAAAATAAATCACGGAAAAAAGAAACCGTGGATGACGCTCACGGTACCGGATAAGGCTCAAGATATCGAATAAAGCTCATTGTATAAGATTCCCTGCATCACATGAAATATACAGATAAAACTAACACCACGAGAAAAATTATATGCATCCGTAGAATTTTCAGAAGTTAGTTGGAATTAAAAATAAAATGCAATGCGATGAAAATAATATTTACATAACCTGAATTTATTTACCAGCGAAGTGAATAAAATATACATTCAAAATATTATGTACAAGTATATATTTACAGTATCAAATATTAAATCAAAACAGTGAAATACAATAAAAAGGTAAAGGGAGAAGTGTAGGAATTATGGATGCGTTATGTGAGAATGGATACTTGAAATGATTTTTTGGAAACCTTCACAGTAACAAACACGTTAGTAGCATAAGCGGTATAAAAATTAAAATAAATGAAATTGCAACAAGATTTGAATTTATGTTAGTAATCAAAGTATAAAAATCAAAATGAACTTGTATGATGCATATGAACAAATGAATATTTACATAAATCAAAATCAAGAATTCATGATATTGTTCAATGCAAACACAAAAAATCAGCATTATCAAAAATTGGACAGCAACAAATTATGCATAAAAAACTCATGAAAATCAATTTCCAAGTGATTCAAAACTTATGTACAAACACTAATATTAAACCAACAAACTTTGTGAATTGAATTCAATTTGAAACATCATCAAAACCACTTTTAAAATGACTTAAACAATAAAACAACATCAACACTGACAATTCAAAATTAATCAACTCATGTCATATTCACATTAAGCTCAAAAGTGATTAAAAATAAGTTGAGTGCAAGTTTCAGCAAGAATAAATCCGGACAGCATAACAATAGCAAATTCATCATCACAACTTACCAAGAACAAACCAGAATTTTCATACAATCTTTATCACGAAACAAATCAATTATCAACACTAAATCAACAACAAAACCAAAAATAAGCAATCATATTTTCTAGCATCTGTTACGACCTATCAAACCAAATATTACACGATTTTCACAGCATAACAGTAACGAAAATATCAAACACAAACTCTAAACAAACTATTTTCAGCAATTTATCCCAGCATTTGTCAACAGCATAATAGTTTCCAAATCAAAACAAAATAACAAAGCAGGCAGCAATCCAATAATTAATCAGAACATAACGATGCAGTTTAAATAATCTAGTACAATCAAAGAATTATTGAACAGTGTCGAAAATGTTGTAGCTAGACGAAGATGTTGACGGTGCTCCAAATAGCGTTGAATAAACTGGGTGAAAGGGATGCTCGGCTGAATTCGCGAAGGATGCTGATGAGGATGGTGGTGAAATACTGTTTGTTGAGGGAGGAAAGAGGTGAAGCAAACAAGGGAGTTGATGGCGCGGTGGGGGTTTAAATTTTGTTAACAAGGGCGATGATGTTGATGAAGGGACGATTAGATGTTGTTACGGCGAAAGGGAGTTTGGGATGAATTGAAGGATGAAGGGTGATTTGAGTATATGGTGAAACAATAAGGTTTGTACAGTAGGTAGGGTGAAGTATGAAAGGGAGTTGTAGGTTGATTAACGAAGGTTGCTGGTGGGAGTTGGTTGTTTGAAAAAGAGAGGGATTAGTTTTTGTGAAGAGATAAAGATAATTGAAGAAAGGGCCTGTTGTTATGTGAGGAAGTGAAGTGGGAAGGGGGGGGGGGGGGTAGATTACTGCTAGTTGTTTTGGTTTTGTGGTGTTGTTAGAATGAGGGAAGAGGAATAGAAAGGTTAGAGAGAGGAAGTAAATGAAATAGAGACTTTACTGTTTGTTTTTTTTTGTTTTTAATTTACAAAGAAATAATGCTACTTAAATAGAAAAATAAAGTGGACATGGGTTTATGATTGCAATCAGAACTGTTCAAAATAATTCAATATGCATTAATCCTCAAATTTTGTCAATAACCAATAGAAATCAAGTATAGTGTAATTAATATATTTCTGTGACAAAAACGCCCTTAAATGATAAAAATGAAATAAAAAACTGAAAGTATTAAAAATAACTCAATTTAAAATAATTTTTTTGAATTTTTTCTGAATAAAAAATAAAGACCCAAAATGACCGAAAACGATAAAAAAACGGACAAAAATTTATCCGAAAAAATAAAATGAACACATTAAAATAAACTACATGTCATAAAGATTAAATAAAAAATATTCAAAAAGTCAAAATCGAAATAAAATGATAATTAAAATATCAGGCTAAACAGACGTTTACGGTTAAATACGAGACTTCAAACTGTACCGAAAAAATAAAGTGAGCACACCGTCATAATCTACGCGAGACGCAGATTCATAAAATGATCGGTAAAAGGTGAAAACTTGAAATATTTTTCTCACTAATTTTTGTATAGTGTCGAATCGCTTTTAACAGTCTGTCTGTAAAACCAGAATATTTTTATTATCGACATATAAACAACTTGGAGCGATGCAAAAAAAAATAGTAAACAGATAAAAATGCACGAAGTGAAATGTCGATTATTTTTCTACTGCAAAATGATGCAAATGTCGATTTAAACAGACTTTTGGTCAGCTTAAACACCATTAAATGATGCAAATGTGATGAATGAAGCTATTTATTAATGATTGTGACCAAATGACAAAATATGGTATGAATGTGCGACTGAAAAAAATTATGGGCGAAATTTAGGGTACAACACTAAGATCATTTTGTAAGGCAACTTTGAATAGCGTCATCGAGGGACTATGATCTTATATTTGTTTGTTTTTGCCAAGATACTTTACATGCGTAATATGACCATTTTGTGTAAGGCAACCTAGTGGAGTAACCATGGGGGTGCTTGTGTGTAAGTGTGTCATTTTCATGCTTGATTTTGTTTTGAATTAGGGTTTTCTATTTGATTAATTTTTATCTTCTCATACAAACCCTAATTACTAGCATATTTATGTAAAAGCGATAAATTGCGAAATTTAAAGTTACTACGCTATTACAACATTTGTGGGAGGGGGTATACAATTTATGAATGGGGATTACAATAATATAAACCTAATTAATCTATTACAACCAAATTGAATATGTACAAATAATTGGAATAAATAGTATACAAGATGAATTAAATATGCAAGAACATGTAAATGCAAAGAAGATTTTTGTTTGGCTTTTTATGTGAAAAAGTTTTAACTTAAACCTAATGAGAAAAGAAATAAATAAATCAAAATTAAATTAACTTAAATTAATTAAGAAAATAAATTAATTAAGAAAAGATCCCTTTTTTTTAATAATAAAAAAACCTAATTCTATTTTGATTGAAAGAACATGAGTTTTAAAGAAAAAAAGTATTTTATTTTTTTATATTTTTTTGTCTTAAAAAAAAAGATTGTAATATTATGAAATATTTTTGGTCTTTTTTATATTAAAATAATTATTTAATGGGTATGAAGAAAAAAAAATTAACCTAGTTCTAATTTAATTTACAAGGTTATTTAATAAAAATAGATAATATATAACTAAATAAAATATTTTTTGTGAGAAAAATAAAAATAAAATAAGCCAAAATATAAATCTATCTTTTTTATATTTTTTATGATTTTTAATATTAAGAAAAATATATTTAAGAAAATAAAATAAGAATAAAATAAATAAATAAAATGATAATGGGCCAGGGGTGTCACAAGTAAACAAGGTGTAAATGTTAGAAAAAAAATCCATAGGCCCATGAAACAGAAGCCCAGCGCTGCAAGGGACAAAAAAATGGAAAAAATGTGAGAAAATGCAAAAGGCAGCGCACTGAGGCTCGAACCCATGACCTCTAGCAATAACGGGCGTTGCCTTACCACTGGGGTGGCTGTACATCCGTTTATATAAACAAAACCACAAATATATTAGAAACTTCTTCCTGAAGGCAACTTCATCTTCAACCTTGAGCCATGGCCGGACCACCTGTATCTTCCTCATTTCTCCATAAAAATGGAAAGTTCAAACATGAAAATTGTGGTGTTTCTTCCCACGAGTTCAAACACATAACTTATGTAAACTAAAAGTTAAAGATAAAATCTAATTTCACTGGCCCTAATTTGAAACCTAATTTTTGCAGAAATTTCAAATCCAAAATTCTCTATACACATTTAATATAAATGAAAACTATGAACATGGTTAGCTTTAGAGCAAGGATATCTACATTTTTCTTTCACAACTCAGGACCAAATGATGCTTGTATGAAGAGATAGAAGTTTGAGTTTTTACCTCTTACAGGTGGAATCGTGAATGGAGTTTGAGCAAGTTTTGAGAAGGCCTGAGGATCTGTTTAGCTTTTCTGGATCTCCTTGAGTGTATTCCAACCCTTACTTTGTCCTGAAAGCCCTTGAATCTATCTACTCAAGTCAACCTGTAAGCTTGATATTTGAAAATGGTGGATGGTGAAGGAGGAGCTACAGTCTCGAAACAGGGGCCTGGATCACTTTGATATGATGTATACTAAGTGTTTGGGTGGTTAAAACTCAATACGCACGAGTGGATGTGGAGATGGCTATGTGAGGTTCAAAACTGTCAAGCTATGGCAGATTCTGAGTTGCAAAGTGTTTGGGAGTGTTTTGGAGTCTTAGCCTTCGTGTCTCAACTTGAAAATAGTGTGTCTACTTATAAGCAAAAGGTGTTAAGTCTTGTAACAATTCAGATTTCAAAACTCACATGTTTTGCTTGGTTACTTGTTTTTGAATTGAGGCTAGCAAGCATGGTTTCAAGGTGTAGTACCAAGCTTGTAGGGGGGCTGAGTCCTTTAAACATGCTTGTTCTGATTGAGTGGAGTGTGTTTGTGCAGAAAAAACAAGTGCAAGGCTCAATGCAAGCTGACTTTTCATAAAGCTTGCTTTTCCAAAATGGCAATGTTGCCTTTCTCCCAAAAATGGAATTATTCTTGTACAATGCATTCAATGCTTGGCTTAAAGCTTCCAACAACTGGGAAAACATTTAATTACAGAGTGAAAGTCAAGTTAGAAGCCTGCAAATTAGGATTTGTTCAACATGCTTAAGGATTGGATCCAATGTTCTTCACAAAGTGGCTTGAAATCTAAATGACAAAACCCTAATTTCATCTCTTCGATTCTCCCTACTCAAGAGTGATCTCAAGGAGTTCTTGGACATTTTAGAAATATTGCAATGTTCTATATAACTCATATTTGCATTTCTTTTGAATATTACCCTTGGAACCATGTGAAAAATTGCCATGAAGTTAGGTAAAAAATTTGCCTAATTAGGGCAAAATTTAACTAAGTCTTTTTAAGTTCATGAGCATGTATTCAAAAAATTATAATTTGAGATCCAAGAATTATTAGGAGAAATTGTGTGAAGAAAAGTTGTAGATTTCATGGAGATCTACAACTTTCATGTTGGAAGTTTCCTGTGAATCACTTTGCATCATGGTGAAAATTTGGCTCAAAAATATGGAAAAATAAGAAATTTTCTATACTTAGAAAAATTTCTAAGTTAAGAAATTTCAACTTTTCAAACTAAAATCTTGAATTCTTGATTTCTTTGTGAACAAGTTTCATGTTTTGTCATGTTTTTATGAATTATAATCTTTGGCATTTGATTTTGACAAAAAAGTCAAAGTTTGACTTTTTAGTATACAATTGACTTTTGATCAGTTGACTAAAAAAATTCATCTGTCAATCCAATGGACTTGTATTGTTTTGAACCATGTCATTAGGTAAAAATTATGCAATTGTACTTTTGAGATCATGTCTTAACCTAATTGACCATTTTCTAGGTCAAAAATTAGAAATTTCCCTTTCCCAATCAAAACCCTAATTTTTACTATTTTGCCCCTTTTGATGACTTGATCAGATTTCTTGAGGAGTTATGGTCCAAATTTGATCAAATGCTACATATGAGTTTAAAATGTTGGTGTGGATAAAAAATTATGAAGTTTGACTGTAAATTGGCCATGGTGACTTTTCCCCCAATACAACTGATTTTTAGGTCAACTGTTCAATTGACTGATCAAAAGTGTGATCCAAGGCTTGAAGCTTGACATGAATAATCTTAGGGGTCCATAATGATCCTTGAAAGTCATATGAAGCATTGATAGTAAAAAAATCCTTGTGCAAACTCAAACCCTAATTTTGGTCATCAGTGCATGAGGAGGTGTCTTGAGCTGGTCAAAGCCTAATGCAGCCTTGAGTCACATAGATCTTGTGAAAATCCTTGATAAGTGAGAGGGAAAATTTTGGGGTATAACACAGATTTTATACCAGTTTCTTTTATTCCGCAGTAATTGTCTTACTTGTTTTTTAAGTTTGTAATGAACAATTTAAAATTTATTGCCTTGTGTCTTACCCGAGACACAAATGGTTCTATCTGTGAGGGTTATTATATGTCATCTCATATATCATAAATGAAGCATTGGACGTTCTTTGCATTCAAATTTTGCGCTCTCTATTTTTCTTTTCTGCCTTTACTTTATCAATACAGCTATGCTCTTACACACACTCACGTATCAAACTGAAGATCCATATCCACTATGGATCCCATTGATAACAATCCTGCTATTGCCAGTTATGATTTCGAAAATCCGATCAACCAAGCCGAGGACGAAGGTGAGGACGATTGTGAGGTGCCTGGAGAACTTGCTAGACTGTTACAACATGAAGAAAGGGCCATACAGCCCCATGAAGAGCTAGTTGAGACAATAAACTTGGGCACAAATATGGACAGAAAAAAAAGTCAAGATCAGCGAAAATCTGGAAGATAAGATCAAACAACAGTTAATACAGATTTTGCACGACTACGTTGAGATCTTTGCCTGGTCATATGAAGACATGCCTGGTTTAGACACTGACATCGTGGTACACCATCTGCCAACTAAAGAGAATTGTCCGCCGGTTAAACAGAAGGTCCGCCGTATGCACCCTGAAATGTCAGAGAAGATCAAAGTAGAGGTCATGAAGCAGTTCGACGCAGGGTTATTAGCTGTCACCTCCTATCCGCAGTAGGTTACTAACGTTGTTCCGGTACCTAAGAAGGACGACAAGGTACGGATGTATGTGGATTATAGAGACCTGAATAGGGTAAGCCCCAAGGATGACTTCCTACTTCATCACATTGATGTTCTGGTTGACAACACCGTACATCACAAAATCTTCTCCTTCATGGATGGTTTCTCTGGCTACAACCAGATCAAGATGGGTCTTGAAGACATGGAGAAGACAACCTTTGTCACACAGTGGGGGACCTTTTGTTACAAGGTGATCCCTTTTGGGTTGAAGAATGCTGGGGAAACCTATCAGCGAGCCATGGTCGCTTTGTTCCATGATATGATTCACCGTGAGATCGAGGTTTATGTTGATGACATGATAGCCAAGTCTCAAAACGAAGAAGAGCACCTCGACCACCTATAAAATTTGTTCGGCAGGTTGAAGATATACAAGTTGAGGTTGAATCTGAACAAGTGCGCCTTTGGGGTAAGGTCTTGTAAGCTTCTAGGTTTCATCGTTAGTGACAAAGGTATTCAGGTAGACCCCACAAAGGTAAAGGCCATACAATAGATGCCCGCTCCCTACATAGTGAAGGAGGTTAAAGGTTTCTTGGGGCGCTTAAATTATATCGCCAGGTTCATTTCACATCTAACTGCTACTTATGAACCCATCTTCAAGCTTCTGAAGAAAGATCAACTGGTAAAGTGGAATGACGAATGCCAGGCTGATTTCAAAAGAATCAAGGAATACCTTCAAGAGCCACCAATTTTGATGCCTCTGGTTGTAGGAAGACCTTTGATTTTGTACTTAACATTGCTAGACAACTCAATGGGGTGTGTACTGGGGAAGCATGACGAGTCTGGTCAAAAAGAGCATGCAATATACTACCTTAGCAAAAAGTTTACCGACTGTGAGACAAGACACTCACTGCTCGAGAAAACTTAATGTGCTTTGGCATGGGCTGCTCGCCGAATAAGACAGTATATGTTGACCCACACTACTATGTTGATATCTAAGATGGATCCAATCAAATACATCTTTGAGAAGCCCGCTCTCTCTGGAAGAATAGCGAGATGGCAGATGATCTTAATTGAATACGATATACAATATACAACCCAGAAAGCAATTAAGGGAAGTGTATTGGCTGATCATTTGGCTCATCAGGCCGTGGATGACTACCATACCATGAATTTTGAGTTCCCGGATGAGAATATCATGCTAGTGACTGACTGTGAAAAATCTGGACCGCATGAAGTACCTGAGGAAGGATCCCGATGGACCATGATTTTTGATGGAGATTCGAACGCACTCGGTAATGGCATTGGCGCCGTAATCATATCTCCTGAGGGATGTCATACTCCTTTCACTGCCCGACTATGTTTCAACTGCACTAACAACATGGCAGAGTATGAAGCCTGCATCATGGGTCTTAAAGACGCTATCGATCTCAGGATCAAGTTCTTAAATGTTTTCGAGGATTCAACCTTAGTGATAATTCAGATCAAAGGAAAATGGGATAGAAATATCTGAATCTCATCCTGTACAAAGAGCATGTACTGACGTTGCTCCCACACCTTGAGGAGGTAACCTTTGAACATTTCCCACGAGAGGAGAATCAGTTAGCGGACGCGCTAGCCACCATGTCTTCTATGTTCAATGTCTGGTGGGACAACGAAGCTCCCCGAATCGCCATCGAAAGGTTGGATGAACCAGCACACTGCTGCGAGATTGATACTGAAGAGGTAGCAGACAAACCCTAGTTTCATGAAGTGAAAAGGTATCTCGAGGCTCAAGAATATCCTGAAGGGGAATCTATCAACGATAAGAAGTTTCTAAGAAGGTTCGCTGCGAAATTCTTCCTCAGTAATGGAATACTCTACAAGCACAATCATGACTCTACCTTACTGCAGTGTGTAGACAAGAGCGAAGTAGAGAGGATTATGACAAATCTACATGAAGGTACCTTCGGAACCCATTCTAGTGGACATACCATGGCTAAGAAGATCCTACGAGCAGGATACTATTGGTCCACTATGGAAGAAGATTGTTATCAGCACTTCCGAACCTGTCATAAGTGCCAAATTTATGCTGATAAGGTGCATGCACCTCCGGTTCCTTTGAATGTCTTAACAGCTCCGTGGCCCTTTGTAATGTGGGGCATTGACATGATCAGAGAAATCTGGCCTACCGCTTCCAATGGGCACCGCTTCATCCTGGTAGCCATCGATTACTTCATGAAATGGGTTGAGGCTGCCTCCTTTGCTACTGTGACCAAGAACGTGGTGGTGCGGTTTATCAGGCATAACCTGATCTGTCGGTATGGTGTGCCAGAGAGAATTATCACAGACAATGGTACGAATCTCAATAACATGATGATCACTGAGCTCTGTAAGCAATTCAAGATACATCATCATAACTCTTCTCCCTACTGGCCGAAGATGAACGGAGCTGTTGAAGCGGCTAACAAGAACATCAAGAAGATTGTACAGAAGATGACGGTGACATACAAATACTGGCATGAGATACTACCATTCGCTCTGCTTGGGTACCATACCTCATCACGAATGTCGACAGGGGCAACACCCTACTCTCTCGTATATGGCATGGAGGCAGTCCTACCCATTGAGGTCCAGATTCCTTCTTTAAGGATTATGAAAGATGTAAGTTTAAGCAAAGACGAATGGATCCAAACTCGACTTGATCAACTGAATTTGATCGATGAGAAGAGACTTACTGCTGCCTGTCATGGTCAAACGTATCAAAAACGGATGATCAAGGCTTTCAACAAAAAATTCAGACGCCAAGAGTATCAAGTCGGGGATCTAGTGATCAAGCGCATCATACTTCCGCAAGGTGACCCCAGGGGAAAATGGACTCCCACATACGAAGGGCCATTTGTGATTAAAAAAATTTTCTCGGGTGGAGCCATGATTCTAACCACCATGGACGGTGACAACCTCCTTCACTCTGTCAATGCAGACATAGTGAAAAGATACTACGCATGATAAGAGACTCGCTAGGTTGACTAGACTATGCAAAAATAAGGGCTTCTCGGCGAACCAAAAGGGTTCGGGCAAAAATAAGGGATGAAAATGAAAAAAAAAAACCTGTACACCCGGCAAGCCGAAAACCTAAAAAGGCGGCTTGGGCAAAAAAGGGTATCTCGGTGGATTGAAAACCCGAAAAGGCAGTCCAGGCAAAAGTTAGGGATGAAAAGCATATCACTATGTCCCATTGGATCATCTTGCGACCAGACCTAAGTATCAACTATCAAGCTCGAACGACATCAATTAATCTAATCAACTTCGAACAAGAGCAAAGTGATGAGACGCACGAAGGCATAACGGCAATAGCAGATTTGAAACTCAATGGGATTGTTGCACATAACTGTTTTCTTTTTGTTGTACACAATACTGTATAGCTTCCATTTTTACGACGACATTCTCTTACTAGAGCGTCAACTCCCTTGTACAAAAACGCCTGTTATAGGCCAACTTCGAAAATTAATACAAACCATTTTTACAAAACTATTTGTTTTTCTTTTTCTGGTTTGTTTTGCAAGAACGTCCAATGGTTTATTCTTGACATATGCATTTGAATATGATTGCTGCTCATAAATATTTACATAAGAAATGAAAAGACAATTGCTTGTAACTTAAGAAACAGGGGCAAAAATAAGAAAAGTCAAACCCGACAGTTACTCTGTCTAGCAGGTACCAGGGCAGAAACAACTTTGGAGCATTGTCATCAGTACATGCGACCTTGTAACATCTGTATTCCCCACGGAGTAGAGGTAATCAAAGTATTGATACCAGTTCTCTCAGAATGGGAAGTAACCTCCTTAGCCAGGGTCGTCCAGAAACCTGAGATCTATATCCCTCGACCAAATTTCATAATCGCGAGCGGATCATCATAAATTATTATCTCCCCAAGAAGAGTTTATTTCTCTAGATACAAAGTCATTTCCCGCAGAGCTATTCTCGTACAAAGTCTCTCCCTGGAAGAATACCCCCAAACAACAAAGAGAAAATCTCCGACACAGTCATTTCCGTTCACCATCCCTAATGGAAGTAGAAGAATCACATTTCTCTAAAACAGTCAGGAATTCCATACTCTCCAGCAGCAATCAGGGATTTATTTCCCAGAATCAGACATGTCACAATAGCATTTCAAGTTCATACATCATGACGTGCGCATACATATTTCATATAGCATAACCTCATTTATTTTGAGAACATCATTACACAACGCATTTTCATGCATCGCATATAATTAACCCTGTTATCTTTTCAGGAAAGACAATTATCACCAACGATTCTAGCAGTTATACATGTCATATTTGCAGACAGCTAATGAAAAAAAAAGTTCCCGAAACCAAAAGGGTCAACTAATCTACATGATCAATTGAAGTAAACTTACGACCCAGGTTCCTTCTCATAGCCCTACTATCCAGGCTTTCATCTCGAAGTAACCCTACTATCCAGGTTCCTTCCATAACCCTACTATCCAGGCTTTCATCTCAAAGTAACCTTACTATTCAGGTTCCTTCTCGTAGCCCTACTATCTAGGCTTTTTCGAAGTAACCTTACTATCCAGGTTCCTTCCCATAAGCCCTACTATCCAGGCTTTCATTTTGAAGTAACCCTACGACCCAGGTTCCTTCTCATAGCCCTACTATCCAAGCTTTCATCTCGAAGTAAGCCTACTATCCAGGTTCCTTCCCATAACCCTACTATCAAGGCTTTCATCTCAAAGTTACCTTACTATTCAGGTTCCTTCACGTAGCCCTACTATCCAGGCTTTCATTTTAAAGTAACCCTACGACCCAGGTTCCTTCTCATAGCCCTAGTATCCAGGCTTTCATTTCAAAGTAACCCTACTATCCAGGTTCCTTCCTATAAGCCCTACTATCCAGGCTTTCATTTTGAAGTAACCCTACGACCCAGGTTCCTTCTCACGACCGTACTATCCAGGCTTTCATCTCAAAGTAACCTTACTATCCAGGTTCCTTCCCATAAGCCCTACTATCCAGGATTTCATTTTAAAGTGACCCTATGACCCAGGTTCCTTCTCATGGCCCTACTATTCAGGCTTTCATCTCAAAGTAACCTTACCATTCAGGTTCCTTCCCATAGCCCTACTATTCAGGCTTTCATTTCGAAGTAACCTTACTATCCAGGTTCCTTCCTATAAGCCCTACTATCCATGCTTTCATTTCGAAGTAACCCTACGACCCAGGTTCCTTCTCATAGCCCTACTATCCAGGCTTTCATCTCAAAGTAACCCTACTATCCAGGTTCCTTCCCATAACCCTACTATCTATGCTTTCATCTCAAAGTAACCTTACTATTCAGGTTCTTTCATGTAGCCCTACTATCCAAGCTTTCATTTCGAAGTAACCTTATTATCTAGGCTTTCATTTTGAAGTAACCCTACGACCTAGGTTCCTTCTCATAGCCCTACTATCCAAGCTTTCATTTCAAAGTAACACTACTATCCAGGTTCCTTCCCATAAGCCCTACTATCCAGGCTTTCATTTCAAAGTAACCCTACGACCCAGGTTCCTTGTCACGGCCCTACTATCCAGGCTTTCATCTCAAAGTAACCTTACTATCCAGGTTCCTTCCCATAAGCCCTACTATCCAGACTTTCATTTCGAAGTGACTTTATGACCCAGGTTCCTTCTCATGGCCCTACTATCCAAGCTTTCATTTCAAAGTAACCTTACTATTCAGGTTCCTTCCCATAGCCCTACTATCCAGGCTTTCATTTCGAAGTAACCTTACTATCCTGGTTCCTTCCCATAAGCCCTACTATCCAGGCCTTCATTTCGAAGTAACCCTACGATGCAGGTTCCTTCTCATAGCCCTACTATCCAGGCTTTCATTTCAAAGTAACCATACTATCCAGGTTCCTTCCCATAAACTCTACTATCCAGGCTTTCATTTCGAAGTAACCCTATGACCCAGGTTCCTTCTCATGGCCCTACTATCCAGGATTTCATCTCAAAGTAGACTTACAATCCAGGTTCCTTCCCATAGCCCTACTATCCAGGCTTTCATATCGAAGTAACCCTACTATCCAGGTTCCTTCCCATAACCCTACTATCCAGACTTTCATCTCAAAGTAACCTTACTATTCAGGTTCCTTCCCATAGCCCTACTATTCAAGCTTTCATTTTGAAGTAACCTTACTATCCAGGTTCCTTCCCATAAGCCCTACTATCCAGGCTTTCATTTTGAAGTAACCCTACGACCCAGGTTCCTTCTCATAACCCTACTATCCAGGCTTTCATCTTGAAGTAAGCCTACTATCCAGGTTCCTTCCCATAACCCTACTATCCAGGCTTTCATCTCAAAGTAACCTTACTATTCAGGTTCCTTCCCTTAGCCCTACTATCCAGGCTTTCATTTTGAAGTTACCCTACGACCCCGGTTCCTTCTCATAGCCCTACTATCCAGGCTTTCATTTCAAAGTAACCCTACTATCCAGGTTCCTTCCCATAAGCCCTACTATCCAGGCTTTCATTTCAAAGTAACCCTACGACCCAGGTTCCTTCTCACGGCCGTACTATCCAGGCTTTCATCTCAAAGTAACCTTACTATCCAGGTTCCTTCCCATAAGCCCTACTATCCAGGCTTTCATTTCGAAGTGACCCTACGACCCAGGTTCCTTCTAATGGCCCTACTATTCAGGCTTTAATCTCAAAGTAACCTTACTATTCAGGTTCCTTCCCATAGCCCTACTATCCAGGCTTTCATTTCGAAGTAACCTTACTATCCAGGTTCCTTCCTATAAGCCCTACTATCCAGGCTTTCATTTTGAAGTAACCCTACAACCCAAGTTCCTTCTCATAGCCCTACTATCCAGGATTTCATCTCGAAGTAACCCTACTATCCAGGTTCCTTCCGACAATAATACTATCTAGGTTTTCATCTCAAAGTAACCTTACTATTCAGGTTCCTTCCCGTAGCCCTACGATCCAAGCTTTCATTTCGAAGTAACCTTATTAACTAGGCTTTCATTTCGAAGTAACCCTACGACCTAGGTTCCTTCTCATAGCCTTACTATCCAAGCTTTCATTTCAAAGTAACCCTACTATCCAGATTCCTTCCCATAAGCCCTACTATCCAGGCTTTCATTTCAAAGTAACCCTACGACCCAGGTTCCTTGTCACGGCCCTACTAACCAGGCTTTCATCTCAAAGTAACCTTACTATCCAGGTTCCTTCTCATAAGCCCTACTATCCAGACTTTCATTTCGAAGTGACTCTATGACCCAGGTTCCTTCTCATGGCCCAACTATCCAGGCTTTCATTTCAAAGTAACCTTACTATTCAGGTTCCTCCCCATAGCCCTACTATCCAGGCTTTCATTTCGAAGTAACCTTACTATCCTGGTTCCTTCCCATAAGCCCTACTATCCAGGCTTTCATTTCGAAGTAACCCTACGCGCAGGTTCCTTCTCATAGCCCTACTATCCAGGCTTTCATTTCAAAGTAACCATACTATCCAGGTTTCTTCCCATAAACCCTACTATCCAGGCTTTCATTTCGAAGTAACCCTATGACCCAGGTTCCTTCTCATGGCCCTACTATCCAGGATTTCATCTCAAAGTAGACTTACAATCCAGGTTCCTTCCCATAGCCCTACTATCCAGGCTTTCATATCGAAGTAACCCTACTATCCAGGTTCCTTCCCATAACCCTACTATCCAGACTTTCATCTCAAAGTAACCTTACTATTCAGGTTCCTTCCCATAGCCCTACTATTCAAGCTTTCATTTTGAAGTAACCTTACTATCCAGGTTCCTTCCCATAAGCCCTACTATCCAGGCTTTCATTTTGAAGTAACCCTACGACCCAGGTTCCTTCTTATAACCCTACTATCCAGGCTTTCATCTTGAAGTAAGCCTACTATCCAGGTACCTTCCCATAACCCTACTATCCAGGCTTTCATCTCAAAGTAACCTTACTATTCAGGTTCCTTCCCGTAGCCCTACTATCCAGGCTTTCATTTTGAAGTTACCCTACGACCCCAGTTCCTTCTCATAGCCCTACTATCCAGGCTTTCATTTCAAAGTAACCCTACTATCCAGGTTCCTTCCCATAAGCCCTACTATCCCGGCTTTCATTTCAAAGTAACCCTACGACCCAGGTTCCATCTCACGGCCGTACTATCCAGGCTTTCATCTCAAAGTAACCTTACTATCCAGGTTCCTTCCCATAAGCCCTACTATCCAGGCTTTCATTTCGAAGTGACCCTACGACCCAGGTTCCTTCTAATGGCCCTACTATTCAGGCTTTCATCTCAAAGTAACCTTACTATTCAGGTTCCTTCCCATAGCCCTACTATCCAGGCTTTCATTTCGAAGTAACCTTATTATCCAGGTTCCTTCCTATAAGCCCTACTATCCAGGCTTTCATTTTGAAGTAACCCTACAACCCAAGTTCCTTCTCATAGCCCTACTATCCAGGCTTTCATCTCGAAGTAACCCTACTATCCAGGTTCCTTCCGACAACAATACTATCTAGGTTTTCATCTCAAAGTAACCTTACTATTCAGGTTCCTTCCCGTAGCCCTACGATCCAAGCTTTCATTTTGAAGTAACCTTATTAACTAGGCTTTCATTTTGAAGTAACCCTACGACCTAGGTTCCTTCTCATAGCCTTACTATCCAAGCTTTCATTTCAAAGTAACCCTACTATCCAGATTCCTTCCCATAAGCCCTACTATCCAGGCTTTCATTTCAAAGTAACCCTACGACCCAGGTTCCTTGTCACGGCCCTACTAACCAGGCTTTCATCTCAAAGTAACCTTACTATCCAGGTTCCTTCCCATAAGCCCTACTATCCAGACTTTCATTTCGAAGTGACTCTATGACCCAGGTTCCTTCTCATGGCCCAACTATCCAGGCTTTCATTTCAAAGTAACCTTACTATTCAGGTTCCTTCCCATAGCCCTACTATCCAGGCTTTCATTTCGAAGTAACCTTACTATCCTGGTTCCTTCCCATAAGCCCTACTATCCAGGCTTTCATTTCGAAGTAACCCTACGCGCAGGTTCCTTCTCATAGCCCTACTATCCAGGCTTTCATTTCAAAGTAACCATACTATCCAGGTTTCTTCCCATAAACCCTACTATCCAGGCTTTCATTTCGAAGTAACCCTATGACCCAGGTTCCTTCTCATGGCCCTACTATCCAGGATTTCATCTCAAAGTAGACTTACAATCCAGATTCCTTCCCATAGCCCTACTATCCAGGCTTTCATATCGAAGTAACCCTACTATCCAGGTTCCTACCCATAACCCTACTATCCAGACTTTCATCTCAAAGTAACCTTACTATTCAGGTTCCTTCCCATAGCCCTACTATTCAAGCTTTCATTTTGAAGTAACCTTACTATCCAGGTTCCTTCCCATAAGCCCTACTATCCAGGCTTTCATTTTGAAGTAACCCTACGACCCAGGTTCCTTCTCATAACCCTACTATCCAGGCTTTCATCTTGAAGTAAGCCTACTATCCAGGTTCCTTCCCATAACCCTACTATCCAGGCTTTCATCTCAAAGTAACCTTACTATTTAGGTTCCTTCCCGTAGCCCTACTATCCAAGCTTTCATTTTGAAGTTACCCTACGACCCCGGTTCCTTCTCATAGCCCTACTATCCAGGCTTTCATTTCAAAGTAACCATACTATCCAGGTTCCTTCCCATAAGCCCTACTATCCAGGCTTTCATTTCAAAGTAACCCTACGACCCAGGTTCCTTCTCACGGCCGTACTATCCAGGATTTCATCTCAAAGTAACCTTACTATCCAGGTTCCTTCCCATAAGCCCTACTATCCAGGCTTTCATTTCGAAGTGACCCTACGACCCAGGTTCCTTCCCATGGCCCTACTATTCAGGATTTCATCTCAAAGTAACCTTACTATTCAGGTTCCTTCCCATAGCCCTACTATCCAGGCTTTCATTTCGAAGTTACCTTACTATCCAGGTTTCTTCCTATAAGCCCTACTATCCAGGCTTTCATTTCGAAGTAACCCTACGACCCAAGTTCCTTCTCATAGCCCTACTATCCAGGCTTTCATCTCGAAGTAACCCTACTATCCAGGTTCCTTCCGATAACAATACTATCTAGGTTTTCATCTCAAAGTAACCTTACTATTCAGGTTCCTTCCCGTAGCCCTACGATCCAAGCTTTCATTTCGAAGTAACCTTATTAACTAGGCTTTCATTTCGAAGTAACCCTACGACCCAGGTTCCTTCTCATAGCCTTACTATCCAAGCTTTCATTTCAAAGTAACCCTACTATCCAGATTCCTTCCCATAAGCCCTACTATCCAGGCTTTCATTTCGAAGTAACCCTACGACCCAGGTTCCTTCTCACGACCCTACTTTCTAGGCTTTCATCTCAAAGTAACCTTACTATCTAGGTTCCTTCCCATAAGCCCTACTATCCAGACTTTGATTTCGAAGGGATCCTACGACCCAGGTTCCTTCTCATGGCCCTACTATTCAGGCTTTCATCTCAAAGTAACCTTACTATTCAGGTTCCTTCCCATAGCCCTACTATCCAGGCTTTCATTTCGAAGTAACCTTACTATCCTGGTTCCTTCCCATAAGCCCTACTATCCAGTCTTTCATTTCGAAGTAACCCTACGACGCAGGTTCCTTCTCATAGCCCTATTATCCAGGCTTTCATTTCATAGTAACCCTACTATCCAGGTTCCTTACCATAAACCCTACTATCCAGGCTTTCATTTCGAAGTAACCCTATGACCCAGGTTCCTTCTCATGGCCCTACTATCTAGGATTTCATCTCAAAGTAGACTTACAATCCAGGTTCCTTCCCATAGCCCTACTATCCAGGCTTTCATATCGAAGTAACCCTACTATCCAGGTTCCTTCCCATAACCCTACTATCCAGACTTTCATCTCAAAGTAACCTTACTATTCAGGTTCCTTCCCATATCCCTACTATTCAAGCTTTCATTTTGAAGTAACCTTACTATCCAGGTTCCTTCCCATAAGCCCTACTATCCAGGCTTTCATTTTAAAGTAACCCTACGACCCAGGTTCCTTCTCATAACCCTACTATCCAGGCTTTCATCTTGAAGTAAGCCTACTATCCAGGTTCCTTCCCATAACCCTACTATCCAGGCTTTCATCTCAAAGTAACCTTACTATTCAGGTTCCTTCCCGTAGCCCTACTATCCAGGCTTTCATTTTGAAGTTACCCTACGACCCCGGTTCCTTCTTATAGCCCTACTATCCAGGCTTTCATTTCAAAGTAACCCTACTATCCAGGTTCCTTCCCATAAGCCCTACTATCCAGGCTTTCATTTCAAAGTAACCCTATGACCCAGGTTCCTTCTCACGGCCATACTATCCAGGCTTTCATCTCAAAGTAACCTTACTATCCAGGTTCCTTCCCATAAGCCCTACTATCCAGGCTTTCATTTCGAAGTGACCCTACGACCCAGGTTCCTTCTCATGGCCCTACTATTCAGGCTTTCATCTCAAAGTAACCTTACTATTCAGGTTCCTTCCCATAGCCCTACTATCCAGGCTTTCATTTCGAAGTAACCTTACTATCCAGGTTCCTTCCTATAAGCCCTACTATCCAGGCTTTCATTTCGAAGTAACCCTACGACCCAAGTTCCTTCTCATAGCCCTACTATCCATGCTTTCATCTCGAAGTAACCCTACTATCTAGGTTCCTTCCGATAACAATACTATCTAGGTTTTCATCTCAAAGTAACCTTACTATTCAGGTTCCTTCCCGTAGCCCTACGATCCAAGCTTTCATTTCGAAGTAACCTTATTAACTAGGCTTTCATTTCGAAGTAACCCTACGACCCAGGTTCCTTCTCATAGCCTTACTATCCAAGCTTTCATTTCAAAGTAACCCTACTATCCAGATTCCTTCCCATAAGCCCTACTATCCAGGCTTTCATTTCGAAGTAACCCTACGACCCAGGTTCCTTCTCACGACCCTACTATCCAGGCTTTCATCTCAAAGTAACCTTACTATCTAGGTTCCTTCCCATAAGCCCTACTATCCAGACTTTGATTTCGAAGTGATCCTACGACCCAGGTTCCTTCTCATGGCCCTACTATTCAGGCTTTCATCTCAAAGTAACCTTACTATTCAGGTTCCTTCCCATAGCCCTACTATCCAGGCTTTAATTTCGAAGTAACCTTACTATCCTGGTTCCTTCCCATAAGCCCTACTATCCAGGCTTTCATTTCGAAGTAACCCTACGACGCAGGTTCCTTCTCATAGCCCTACTATCCAGGATTTCATTTCATAGTAACCCTACTATCCAGGTTCCTTACCATAAACCCTACTATCCAGGCTTTCATTTCGAAGTAACCCGATGACCCAGGTTCCTTCTCATGGCCCTACTATCCAGGATTTCATCTCAAAGTAGACTTACAATCAAGGTTCCTTCCCATAGCCCTACTATCCAGGCTTTCATATCGAAGTAACCCTACTATCCAGGTTCCTTCCCATAACCCTACTATCCAGACTTTCATCTCAAAGTAACCTTACTATTCAGGTTCCTTCCCATAGCCCTACTATTCAAGCTTTCATTTTGAAGTAACCTTACTATCCAGGTTCCTTCCCATAAGCCCTACTATCCAGGCTTTCATTCTGAAGTAACCCTACGACCCAGGTTCCTTCTCATAACCCTACTATCCAGGCTTTCATCTTGAAGTAAGCCTACTATCCAGGTTCCTTCCTATAACCCTACTATCCAGGCTTTCATCTCAAAGTAACCTTACTATTCAGGTTCCTTCCCGTAGCCCTACTATCCAGGCTTTAATTTTGAAGTTACCCTACGACCCCGGTTCCTTCTTATAGCCCTACTATCCAGGCTTTCATTTCAAAGTAACCCTACTATCCAGGTTCCTTCCCTTAAGCCCTACTATCCAAGCTTTCATTTCAAAGTAACCCTACGACCCAGGTTCCTTCTCACGGCCGTACTATCCAGGCTTTCATCTCAAAGTAACCTTACTATCCAGGTTCCTTCCCATAAGCCCTACTATCTAGGCTTTCATTTCGAAGTGACCCTACGACCCAGGTTCCTTCTCATGGCCCTACTATTCAGGCTTTCATCTCAAAGTAACCTTACTATTCAGGTTCCTTCCCATAGCCCTACTATCCAGGCTTTCATTTCGAAGTAACCTTACTATCCAGGTTCCTTCCTATAAGCCCTACTATCCAGGCTTTCATTTCGAAGTAACCCTACGACCCAAGTTCCTTCTCATAGCCCTACTATCCAGGCTTTCATCTCGAAGTAACCCTACTATCCAGCTTCCTTCCGATAACAATACTATCTAGGTTTTCATCTCAAAGTAACCTTACTATTCAGGTTCCTTCCCGTAGCTCTACGATCCAAGCTTTCATTTCGAAGTAACCTTATTAACTAGGCTTTCATTTCGAAGTAACCCTACGACCCAGGTTCCTTCTCATAGCCTTACTATCCAAGCTTTCATTTCAAAGTAACCCTACTATCCAGATTCCTTCCCATAAGCCCTACTATCCAGGCTTTCATTTCGAAGTAACCCTACGACCCAGGTTCCTTCTCACGACCCTACTATCCAGGCTTTCATCTCAAAGTAACCTTACTATCTAGGTTCCTTCCCCTAAGCCCTACTATCCAGACTTTGATTTCGAAGTGATCCTACGACCCAGGTTCCTTCTCATGGCCCTACTATTCAGGCTTTCATCTCAAAGTAACCTTACTATTCAGGTTCCTTCCCATAGCCCTACTATCCAGGCTTTCATTTCGAAGTAACCTTACTATCCTGGTTCCTTCCCATAAGCCCTACTATCCAGGCTTTCATTTCGAAGTAACCCTACGACCCAGGTTCCTTCTCATAGCCCTACTATCCAGGATTTCATTTCAAAGTAACCCTACTATCCAGGTTCCTTACCATAAACCCTACTATCCAGGCTTTCATTTCGAAGTAACCCTATGACCCAGGTTCCTTCTCATGGCCCTATTATTAAGGCTTTCATCTGAAAGTAACCTTACTATCCAGGTTCCTTCCCATAGCCCTACTATCCAGGCTTTCATCTCGAAGTAACCCTACTATCCATGTTCCTTCTCCCTTATCTCTAAACAACAGTTTACAACACTGTAAGACCCGGACCCGACCAGATACGATCGATTTCACATTTCCCCAGTAATTCGTTGTACAACCTATACCCTAACCAGATATGCATTCTACCACCTCTTTAATCAAGATTTAATTCCTCAGCAGAGTAATGGACAACCGAATCTCCTAGACTCAACTTCTCAGGACATAAACCAAAATTCCCCGGTGAAGTCCTCCTCAACCGCAGGTACAATAATTCTCGCCAAGGAATCTCTTATGCAACTGATCTTTTCTGGATGGCATCTTTAAGCCCATCTTCGACGATTCTCCGTCGCCTTCCAAATGGCATTTGTAATCCCATTCCCGATATTACCAATCAACATTACTTTATGCGGGTGCAAATTTCTGGGCACTCTAGTGTTCAATCATCTTCCACCTTCAGATCACGAAAGTCAGACCAACCAATCTACATCCTCGGGCTTAAGAAGATTGAACAGGGGCAACTGTTGTACCCCAAAATTTTCCCTCTCATTTCTCAAAGGATCATCCTGGACCCTCAGGTTTGCTTCTATAAAGTATCAAGTCTTGAATTACAACTTTTCAAGAAAATCATTCATAAGGGCAAAATGGTCAAAAGCACACTGAAAAGTCAAACTTTGACTTTTAGATCAAAAATCAAGTTTCAACAATTATATTTCATCATGAAATGAAATTGGTTCATCAAAAAATCAGAAGTCAGAAATTACTTTGAAAAAAATCAAATTTCTAAACATTTAGAAAATTTTCTAAGTATTAAGAGATTATAATACTTCAGAACTTCTGAGCCAACAAGTGCAGTCAGAAGTTGAAAACATGGTTCAGAACATAGTTCTTCAATCAGAGCATGACTCTTCAGCATATGCTTCAGTCAGAGCATCACCCTTCGAGTTTCATTCTGGTCTTCTTCGATCAAAACATCACAAAGCCCCAAAACCTTGTTTGAATAGCCTTCTGCACTGCTATAGCACAGTCCTGCAACCAGCTGCCACAACACTCCAAATTGCTGCTGGTCTAGTCCATGTCTGCATTTTCCTCAAACCCTATATTTGCACCAAATTAGCATAAAAAAATGTGATTAAAAAGCAATGGAACAGTATACCAAAAGGGTTTAAATCCCATTTGTCCCCCCCCCCCCATAAAAAACTACAGCAAACCCATCTATAAATAATTGGATCTATCACACGTTTAAATTGCTGATGTGCTGATTAATATGAGAAAAGAGCTGAAATGTGGCATAAAACTTCTGATGGTTCAACTCATTGTTTTAACACAATACAGAACTTCTGATGTTTCCACTTGCTGTTTTAACACTTAGAATTTCTGACTTTCACACGCTAATAACACACTCAACTTCTGATGTTCACTCACTGTTTTAACGCACAGAGCTTCTGATTTTCACTCACTGCTTATCACAACATAAAACTTCAGCACGTAGCAACCCAGAACTTCTGTGTTTCCCTCTAACGTTTCCTGCAGGACCTCAGAGTGTATCAATCTAGAATTTCTGATGCCCACTGACGTTTCTTTCTGAGTCACAACACTCATGGCATCAAAACTTCCGATCCCTTTTGTTTTGCTTGCAACAGCACGCTGATTCTATATCTCATTTATTTTCCTATTTATCATTTTCAATATTAATACTCTTTTTATCAATATAAAAAAGACATAAAAATATTTTCTTTTTACTAGCTAATTCATTTCTTTTTTCTTAATTCATTAGGACAAAAAACCATTTTCTAAACAAAGTCCTTTTTCTTTCTTCCATTATCATTTCAATATGGTTGTAATAGATAATTTCTTGCAACCCCCCATTTGTAAATTTGTACACCCCATCCCCCTAAATATTGTAATAGAGTATTTATATTTCCGTAATTTATTGCTTTTCAAATATAAATGCTAGTAATTAGGATATGTATGGTAAGATATGAAATCAACAAATAGATAACCGTAATCAAGACTGAAATGCATGCAATCAAACACACTTACACACTAACACCCTTAGGGTAATCCCACTTTGTTACCTACTGAAAAATAGTCATGCCCCTCGAACATGGGCGTTTTAGCAAAAGACCCTCGATAAAAGATCGTAGTCCCTCGATGACCCTCGATGTTGCCTTCGGTAAACGATCTAGTCCCTAAAATGACATTGCTAAAACGTCTCATAAGTTTTCTTTTATGACTATACAAAAACGTCTCGTGCCCGTCCCTTCACATCCAACAATGGGGCTTCTTACCAAAACAATGGTAAGATAGCAACGTTTAAAGGAGGAAGAAGAGAACATATAAGACCTTTTGAGTAGATAGATTCGCTCCTAGTTGCTCGCTTGCTCACAACAAAAACATTTCATAAGCCAACACACTCATTTGAAACATTTTCAAAAGACAAAAACACTTTTTACGCGTTCTTATAGAGAGGAGAACCATTACAAAGGCGTCTTCAAAATAATTTCAAAACTCACAACACAAAAGCATAATTTTCAAACAAAGTAAGTGATCTAGAAAGTAACTAAGACCCCATGGAAAACCATGGATGAAAGGGGTGCTAACACATTCCCTTTTCATAATCTACCCCCCGAACTCAAGAAAACATATCTAAATGTCTTTCCTGTGCTTTTCACCTTTCCTTTTGGATAAAAGAAAAGTCAGTGGCGACTCTTGCTAACCGCGACATTTGTAATCAAACACAAAACAACCAAGTTAATTCTCCCACCGTATCACAGATGCATATTCATATGCTTAAGGTTTAAAGTTATATATTTGTTATGAATACGCTTTAGTTTTTGGTTTAGATTTTGGTGTGTCATTCACATTATTATACGTGTATAAATTTCAGAAGTTGTTATGGACCATAGTTAGATGAAAGCCGATAGATTAGGTTCAGTTTATGATAATGGAGTCCATGAATTCCTTGAATACGGTGATAAAAATCTTCCCGATATTAATGGTATCTTTTATTGTCCTTGTGTTAAATGCAGGAATATCCATAAAGGTACAAAGGATAAAATGTTCCATCACATATGTGTTATTGGTATATGTCAAAATTATACAATATGAATGTGACATGGTGGGGTGGATAAAGAGGGAAGTCGAGCGTCACAAAGTCAAAGAATGGATAAAGATGAATATATGGATGATTGACTAGAGGACATGTTTCTTGATATTGGAGAATCTTCTTTTAATAATGCTCATATTTATGATACTTTATGTAGTGATAAAAACATCCCTTTATATAAGGGATGCATAAGGTTTACACAATTGTCTGCGGTGTTAAAGTTGTTTAACCTGAAGGTGAAAAATGGATGGTCGGATAAAAGTTTCACAAAATTAATTGATATGCTAAAACAAATGTAACCAGAAGATAACAATTTTCCGGATCGTTCTTATGAGGCCAAGAAGATATTGTGTCCAATTGGTTTGGAGTATATCAAAATACATGCATGCCCTAATTTTTAAATCCATGGTTTTAGGTTTGGCATAAATTTTGCTAAAACATGGTTCTGGATTGATGTTAAGCAAGATGTCACAATATCTTGACTTACTATCATGACAAGTTCTGCTGTCATGCTTATCAATAGATGTTGATCCAAATGTATTGACATCTTGGAATGTTATACATCATACGCCGTTGTTATATCTCTTGATATAATTGATTTGTTTTTTAGAGATCCTTTTGGGTATATCTCATTATTTTTCACAGATCAAGGAGATTTTATTAGGAACAAGTGCAAGTTTAATTTGATTTCATAAAAAGGATCTTTGAGACTTAGGAAACTTTGAATATTTTTTCCTATTTTTTGTGTGAATATTTTGAATATTTGTTCTCACTCATGAGCTTTTAAGCAAAGAGTTAAGTATCGTTCTTAGTTGAAGATTTTAAGCAAAATTAAATATTGTTTATTGGAAGTGTAATCTTATATTTGGTTCTTTTGGTCTAGTAACATGTTTGTGGCTATAAGTATCACTGAGGTGATTGAAAGTGAGATGGGGGTCTCATATCTAGAGGGTGTCTAGGTATAAGTTGCACAAGGTAGTGATTAGGAGAGAACTTATAAACTAGGGTTGTTTAGGCTTTGAACTAATACTATCATAGTGAATTTCCTTCGTGGCTTGGTGTTATACCCTGATGTTTTACCCTAAGATCCTCCATTATTCCATATCTTCACAATACATCAAGATCACACATTTGGGCTGGCTATCACTTCTACTTTCTCCTCTTGAAGTTTGTCCTCGAGGGATCACCAAACACATTAAATTGTGTATCTTGCATATGTTTGTTTCATGATTACTAACCCTTAACCAAAATAAAAAAAGATATTTTTTGTTTCTCTTTATGTTTTGTATATTGTAGGTATTAATACAAGTGTATTCATCTCATCTCCTAAGTTAGGGTTTGAAGATTGACCCTTAATTAGTTGACTATTCTTTGGATCTCTAAAGCACTAAAAGTCAAAGCATTACTCTTAATCATCAAGTGTTCATCATGATAACGTCATCTCAAGGTCATGTGAGCTTGATCATGCCTAAAAATACAAACAAGGTTCTAGAGATAAGAAGTGGATCACACTCTACTATCTTTTGTCCATGAGCTAGGTTTTTTTTGGTCAAAGTCAACCTGTAGCTGACTTCTTTAATAAAACAAGATTTCATGGTTCATAATACATCTTAAGGCATCTATGTGTGGCTTTTTGAACATCATAACTCATCAGAAGATTCAATTGTATTGGAAAGAATGAGATTTGAATGTATCTGATCAAAAGTGGACAGGAAAGTCAAAGCTTGACCAGAGAATTTTTTGGTCAAAATTAAGGTCAAAGTTCAAAAGATGAGAAAATGTGATCATTGGTTAAGAATGTCAAAGGAAATGGTCAAAATTTAGTTAACTTGCAAAATAAGTTATCTTTGAGACTTAGAAATTTTTCCAAGTATTCGAAAATTTATGATTATTTTACCATCTTTCAAGCTTTGTATCTCACTCATTTGTGATCCAAAATTTTCAAACTCTCAAATTAAATAGGAAGTTTGATACTACAATTTTTCCTTGATATTTCATCTCTAAAAAGTCCATGGATTTCAAGATATTTGAGCATAAAAATAGGTGCTCATTCAGATTTGGCTATTGGCACTTGATGGAATTATTGGAGTGTTTAATCAGGATCATGAGCATGACTTGCAAGCTAAATTCCTCTTTGATTCTAGCCTCATTTAAAGTCGTAATCAACATGGAAGTTGTTGATTAATATTTTCTCTTTCCATTGATCTAAGGATTGCCTCATTTAAGTCCTTAAACCTCAAGTTAGGATCTTTAGAAGTCATGCCCTCGAAATGGTGAAATGACTTTAACTTAGAAAAATTATGACAAATGTCCAATCAGTTGCATGGAGGCATCTTCCATGGCTCCATTCTCTATGTTATAGGCCTCATGTCACTTTCCCATCAACATGAAACTTGTATATCCTCATTCCCTTATTATTTTGAGCTCAAATTTGGCTCAATTGGTAAAGTGCATAGAAAGCCATGGGTCCCTTTTTCTCACCTGATGCCATTTTAGCCATTTTGAGATTACAAGTTCTTTAATGTATTTTGGCTTCAATACTACACGTACAAACTCTCTTTTCTTGCTTAAAATGACCAAACAATGGCTAAACCATGCATGCATACGTATACCACTTTGGATCAAAATGGGAAAAGTGTGACCACCATTCAACTTGTTGCACACCCTATCTCACTTGTTAAGCTCTGTATGTCTCTCTCTCTCTCTCTCTCTCTCTCTCTCTCTCTCTCTCTCTCTCTCTCTCTCTCTCTCTCTCTTCTCTCTCTCTCTCTCTCTCTCTCTCTCTCTCTCTCTCTCTCTCTCTCTCTATCACACACAGAGACACACACACACACACAGACACACACACACACACACACACACACTTTTCTCACTTACATTTCCCATTCAAAATGCAACATTAAAACTATTAAACCTACACAAAACCCACCACTCTTGGAGATTTTGGTTTTTGTGCTCAAATCTTTAACAAACTTTGGTTTAACTATGGTTGAGTCACTCTACCACACCAACACACTTTATATAACACAATCCTCACCTCATAACAAGGGAATACCTCATTGTACACAAGAATCAGATCTGAACAAGCTTGGCTCTCTCAAAAATTCGCCTCATCAAAGCTCTCAGATCCCGCATCTTTCTTCTCCTTATTTGCTTCTATTATCTCCCTTTAAGGTCTCTGAAAGTCTTGTTGAAGTTTTCTCTTCATCTTGCATAATGATTCATACGTAGTGGACTTACTCCACTAGGTAAGGTCTTTGATACCTTTTACACTCAGCATGATATCTCCTTGCCATGATTAGGATCATATACACTACATCTGAAGTCCTACTACATGTAGGCAATTGTTAAATAATAATTTCACACTGATTTGTTGAGATCTCAGTTTTAGTGTTCAATTTTCATGCTCGATTTTCTCTATGTTTGAGTGAATATAAATGAAATACAAGGACATATTTGAGATCTACACATAAAACCAAGTGGGATTGTACTGTTTGTTGTCATTTTGAGGAATGTCTTCTGGAGTGTCTTGCTACCGTTCAACAAAACTTGTGTAGCGCAAAAGAGGAACTAATTCTCTTCTAATATCTTGGCCATGCCATCCATCAGAAGTAGAACCTGTTTGTTAAGTACTCAATAATAACAAACATTAAAGTGTCAAAATTGTTTATACAAACATACTCATTTGTTATCATCAAAACTCAGAGATAATATTGCAGAACCAAATCTTGTTCTTACACCATTTAGGGATGGTCCTTCACTCTTTTTTTGTATGATATGCCATGAGGTAGATTCCATTTCCTCTATTTTATAGGTATTTCCATATATCTTAATTATTGATACAATTGAGTGATCCTTTTGTGTTGTTGTTTGCATATATTATGGCCTTTTCTTGACGCCTCTTGTGTGTTTGATTCTTGATGATTGAAAATACTATGTGATGAATGAAATATAACATTTCTTCTGACTTGGTTGGTTTGAAACCTCTTATCCATGTTTCATCTCCTCTTTTGTTTAACACGATGTTGATCTTCCTTTAGTGGATGCTTTATGGTTTGGTTTGCTACCTTGTATCCCTCTCTTTAAGTATGTCTTGCTTGATAGCTTTGTGGTGTTTATGAGAATTTCATATTTGAATATACCATGTCCAAGCTTCTGACTTGATTTGTTTTTTTGCCTAATGCCATGTTTTGGTGCTCATTTTTCCTTGTTAGGATAATGGACTTCTTTTGTTGACTTTGGTTGATGATTGCATGCTTTGTTGATCATAACTTGAATTCAATTCTTGATTGAAGTTTCTTATGATATTGATACATGTTTAGGTTGATTCCCTTGTCCATGTTTGTGTCTCTTTGTTTACCATGATTGATATCTCTTTGCCTTGCCTGTAAACATCTTTTGTTTAGAGGACTAGTCTTCCCTTAGGGATGTTCGTAACCATGTGTTTGTGTGATTTTGTTGTGCCTTTTTCTCAAACACAAATTTATGATTGTGATTAGTCTATTAAGCCTTAGTTGATGAATTTTATAGACTTTTATCTTGCCTAATTCATTTCATCTTGGTATGCTAAATAATGATAATATCTTAGTCCCAAAAGTGCTAGATGGTTGTGTTTGTGTAGTTTGTCTAAGTTTTAGAACCATATTGCTTGAATCTCTTGAAAATTATATCTCACCTTTGAAGTATGTACTTAAGTGTTTAGTTGCGCACATCTTACTTGTTCTGATTCAAAGTTTGAAACATGTTTAGGCCATAGCTTTGATGCTTGCTTCTTTGTGGAATTTCCTACTTGGGCTGTTGATGTTAGATGTTTGAGCTTATGTTACTTATTAGGATTTTTTATTCACATGTTATTAAACCTACTTACCATTAGTTAGAGCATTCATATCACATTTTCTTGGTCACATGAATGCTTTGAGCTATTGATCATGTTTTGATGCTTTAAATTGATTGTTGCCTAGTTTTAACCTAGTCTTTGTGCATGATGCCAAATGAAACTTCTTGGGATTGGTGGATCATGTATGATGTGATTACTTCATCTAGTATTCTGACTTGTCATGACTAAATACATAATTTAATGATTACTTGAACACACATTTCTTAGTGCTTAGGAATTAGTGGTTAATGTTGGCTAGAACTATGACCTATTCTTGATTTATCCTTTGAGATTCCTTATCAAGCTCCGAGGTGTGTTTGTCCAAACACTTTATGATGGAGTTGATGCCTTGTACACATGTTTATATTTATTACTTAAAGTCATCTTTGTATGCCATATTTAAGTAAGTATGAGATGCTTAGAGCCATGTTTGCTAGTGCACTTGCGGATTGAATGTTAAGTCTCCACTTCCAACTTGTTAAGCTTGATAACATTTTGCTTTTATGATATATCCTTGGGTATTGCTTTGAGCTATAAATTTTTATTTTATACATCTTACATGTTTATTTCCCATGATTAAAGTTCCACTTGTGAATTTGTTGCTTCTAAATGATATTTTGTCAATTCTAATTGCTTACTTGAGTTGATATCCATGCTTTGCAACTTGTGTAACTTTGATTGAGGTGAACTTGAGTCTAATGCATGTTAGGGCCAGCCACTTAGAGGTTTTGAGTTTCCTTTCTTAAAGAGGCTTGGTGATTGATCCATGTTTGTTTAAATGACATCTTATGCTATGTTTGATCACATGTCTATTCAATGCTAGTTCAAGTATTCTTTTGAGCTTCCTTGATGCATGTTTAAGTACTATCTTGTTTGGATTACTAGATTTAATTAGGCATTTATGTTTACTTAAGAGTTAAGCTTGGTGTTTTAGACCTTTGGATCTTGTATTGTTCTGCCATTACCTTGTCTTTGTATTGGGAAGACATTTATGTGCAGGTGTTGTTATTGTGATCTTAAGTGATCTATTTGATACATGACTTAATATAGAAGACCTTGCTTTGGGTTTTAATACCTTAGTTGTTTTGATACTTCTCTGTTTGTGATTTATTTTCACATGATGCTTGATATGCTATTAGTTTATTCTTTGCTTGTGGATGGGAATGTTATATTGACTTCATTATGTCAAGTGTTGTCTTCTTGTTTGGTCAAACCCTTCTTTACCTTAGCTTTTACTTTTTGGTTTAGGATATTCTCTTCATCTCCTCTCATTCTTCTTTAATTTTCAAAATCTTCTCCCTCTTTCAAAGGATTCTTGTTTTTCAAACTCGAACCGCTTTCATAATAAACTTGGACTTAGGTCCATGCCTTTTTCAAAATTCTTTTCTTAATCAAGTCATCAATCAATCTTAATCAAGATATGACTTCTTTCTTCAATACTTAAAAAATACAAAACAAATTCAAACCATTTTGCCGCTTTGACTTTTCACTTTAAAACCTTTTCTTTTAAAATTAACCAACACACTGTCAAATCCCAAATTCGCCCGCCTTATTTTCTATAGTTAAATTATTTTCAAACTTGGGTTTTAATAAAAAATTTGGTTTATACTAACATGTAGTTTTAACATTAATTTATTTTTGCTTATTTTAAAATATACAATAGTTTATTTTAAATTATTTATATTTCTTAAATAGCAAATATTTGTCCACCTTTCATATGCTTTCAAGTGCCTTTTTATCTCGAATAAATGAGATAGCACAATGTATAAGGAGGTAAGACTTGCATACATAAGGTCAGATGTTCAAATCTCACATGTTACACCTTTAACTTTTTTCTTTTAATAGTCACTAATTTTATTTCTATTTTAAATTAATTAAAAAATCACAAAAAATCATTTTTTTATTATTTAAACATTATTTTCGTATTTATTAATTAATTTTTAAAAATTTAATTTTCTGTTTTATGCACTTTTTAATTTAAAATAAACAAAAAATTATAAAAACAAAAAAAATATTTTTATTGATTTTATTCCATTTTTATTTTAGGATAATTTTTATGAGATTGATCAAAATAGTTAAATTTTAGAAATCAAATCAAATTTATTTTAAATTATAATTATCATTAATTAATTTCAAATTTCAATTTTATTTCTTTAATTAATTTTTAACTTAATTTTTTTCATGCTATAAAGCTGATATTTTATCAAGAAGTGACGGCTAACTTTACACCCACAAATGCAGTCCCATTCACGCCCAAACAAATAATTATTTCCACACAAAACCCTTTTTTAAGTGCAAGTCAAAACTCTCTTTCTCACATGCCTCACAAAAACAAACTAACAGTAACAATTTTTCATCAAAACACTACTTTTTGCTATAAAAAAACACTTTTTTCAATGATCATCTTAGTCTTCTATGTTTCATTAGTATTTATTATACATTAACAGTTTCAAAGTTTTATTTCCACCGAGCACATCCCGATCACAGATGTCTTGTCGATCATGACTGTTTCTCGTCGGTACTTGCAAGGACTATCCCCGACGAGCACGCCCTCCTCCCGAGCACCTTTCTCGTGGGGATGACTTCTAATCTCTCAGGATTTCGTGGAGTCTTCATGGTCCCGGAAAGATCGCGTCTCTATCCTCCCTGTCTTGCGGAGGACGTCAAAACCTGACAGTCTCTTTGTTGGGCCTGTTTGATCAATCCAATAAAGAGACATTGACCCAACACTGAGGGCTATAAATACCCTCTCTTTCGAGAGGGTCAGATATTCATTCATACATCTCAAAACTCATACTTGCTTGCTCATTCTGCTTCTTAGTTTACCATCAGAGTATCTTGCAGGTACCCCCCATCTCATTCAACTTCAATCCGAAGCCAGCTGTGACGGTCCAGCTCTGATCCGATAAGATCAGTGGCGCCGCCTGTGGGAAACTAAGCTTCCCCATCTTCTATTCACTCGAGACCAAAAGCTAAAAAATCCCCGACTATCATGGCTGACCAGACTCCATACAACCTGAACGTCTGTGTCATCGATGTTAGCAATAACATCACCGACAACAATGCCGACCTCGACAACGCCGGTACCGCCGACCATAACACGGTCCCTGGCGTCAACATGCCCATACCTTCTAACTCTAGGGACGAAACCACTGCTTCATCTTCATCAATGCCTCCTCGACTTGAAGAAGATCGACCACCTCCACTGAAATATCCACACGTCCAATTTCACGAGGTCCCCGTCCCCGTCGGGGCAGACGCCATGACCAGGGCACTGTTCGCGGAAATCAATCAAACCAACTATTTAATCTTCGCCCAGGGGGAAAGACTGAGGGCGCTCGAGGACGATCAGAGGCCCCCGAGAAGACATAGGAGACCTCCATCTCCTCCCCCTCGACAATCAAATGAACATCCCCAATCTCCCCCACAGAGACAGAACCGAGACATCTCTCGAAGCCCGTCGCCCCGACCACTCGGGTGACGACCCCTTTGGAGAGGGAACAACTCATCGACGCGGGAAGGCACAATCATGGTCCCTCGCGGTAAGAACAAAGACCCCCCGGAGACAGGCATGGGGGAAAGCATCAATGGTCATGACGCCCAAGGAACGCTCTGCGCGACCAGGGCCACCATGACCGCCACTATAACGGATCTCTGCCTCTCTCTCCCAAACAGAGTGACGAGGATGACCCTTGCGGTCCCTTGTCACAAGCTATCATGGAGGCGCCCATTCCCTCGGGCATGGAGAAGCCTCCCCACTTAAAGGAGTACGACGGCATCGCCGACCCGATCGACCATATAGATGGGTTTGAAGCCATGCTGCACTACCACAATGTCGTGGGACCAATCAAGTGTCGGTTGTTCCCCACGACTCTAAGGAAAGCGACTATGGACTGGTACAAAGGTCTCTCCCGGGGTAAATTACCTCTTGGCAAAACCTGAAGAACTAGTTCATTAGCTCGTTCAATGCTTCGCGACGACACTCAAAGACCGAAGCAGCTCTCGAGGCCATCGTCCAGAGACACGATGAGACCTTGAGAGAATTCATTGACCGCTTCAACCGGGAGGCCATCCAGGTCCCCTACACGGACCATATGAAGAGGTACCTGCTCGAGAGGGGGCTCCTCCCGGGCACCGAATTCAGAAAATCCGTAGGCATCGAACCACCCCGGATGTTTGATGCTCTCCTCGAGAAGGCCATAGCCTATATAGACTACGAGGAGAGAGAAGCGACCAACAAAGCTCGACATCCCAGGAACCGCGGATCTAGCAGTAATCTGCGACAAGACATCGCCCCTCCTCGACGAACTGGAGAGAAGAGAAGGGACGATAAACCCCAAGACGCCCGGGAACAAAGGGGGCCCTCGGGGAGGTTCACTGAATACACTTTGCTAACAGCTTCCCGCGAGTGCATCTTAGCGGAGTGCGGAAGTACAGACTTCAAGGACGACGGCGTCAAGCATCCCCTCCCCACTCCTGCCAAACCCGGGGTATACCAAAGCAAATACTGCCAGTATCACTGGAGCCACGGGCACCTGACCGAAGACTGCATCCACCTTAAGGACGCCATCGAGACCCTCATAAAAGGGGGAATACATGCATAATATCGGTGAAATGACGCTCCTCATCGGGATGCCCATGAGACGAGGGAAGTAGAAGAGGATGCCCGACCATCATACAAGTCAGTTTCCATCCAAACCGCGTTCTCCGTTACAAGACCCGAGGACTTCTACGTCCCCAAACATCTACAAGAGCCTCTGTCTATGCATAACAGGTGGGAAAACTTCCCCTCTGCCATGGTCATCAACGGCGGAGGGTTTAATGATCTGACCATAAAATCAGCAAAGAGAAAGCTGGATGAACTGGTCAACACGGCTCCCCCATAAATCGTGACCTTCGAAAGAGTGAAAGGCAGATCAGAGCCGATCACCTTTTACCTCGAGGAGCTTCTAGGAGGGGCCCTCAATTCGGCCATTCCTCTTCTGATAAGGGAAAGAATGGCCAACTTCGACGTACATCGCGTCTTGGTTGACGAGGGAAGTTCCGTCGATGTAATGTACAGCCAACTGTTCAGAACCCTGCAACTTGATGACTCTCACCTTTCACCATACGTGGGGTCAGACCTGCAGGGCTTTAATGGATCGACATCTAAGACATGCGGGTACGTCGAGCTTATGGTCACGTTCGGTGAAGGCCCTACTACCAGGAAGGTCAAGGTGCACTTCCTCGTTATCGACTGCCCATCCCTCTACAATTGCATTCTCGGGAGGCCGACACTGGCATAGCTAACCGCGGTGCCATCCACCGTCCACTTAAAGATGAAGTTCTACATCATGAGGGCACGGGCCACCACTATTCAAGGCGATCTAGTAGCTTCCTGAAGGTGCTTCAACGCGGTGTCCAAGGGACATAGCACGATCGGCACCAGCACACGGCCCATCAAGAAAGCTGCAACTGCGTGATCAGAGCCTTAACGGTCAGAGCCCGTCAGAGTATAAGAACAGAGGGCCCCTCCAAAGGTCGACTCGATCTCTCTGGACACTCACTTCGACGAGGACGAGCCCTCCAGCGGAGAGCAAGTTTCCCTCCGACCAATTCCAGACGGGGACTTCGAGCTCGTCCCACTCGGTGAAGACCCGAGCAGAGGAGTGAAGATTGGCACCAGACTCCCCGACTTGGCGAGGAAGCAAATCAAGGCCTGCTTGAGGGAAAAATGCGGATTTGTTTGCATGGAGTGCTGCCGAGATGCCCAGTCTCTACCCTGAGGTCGCCTGTCATCAACTCGCCATTGACCCAACCGCTAGGGCAGTAGTACAATGTAGACGTAGACAGTCTCCGAAGAAAGCGGAGGCTACTGAAAAAGCTGTAAAAGACCTCCTAGAGGAAAATTTTATTTCTAAAGCCCGATATCCAACCTGGCTGTCAAATTTTGTACTTGTTAAGAAAAATAATGGAAAATGGCGAATATGCATTGACTACACCGATCTTAACCAGGCATGCCCTAAAGATGAATTTCCTTTACCTAATATTGATATGCTGGTCGACAACTCGGCCGACTATAAAATTCTATCATTTATGGAAGCCTATTCGAGCTACAACCAAATCCCAATGGCAATAGGCGATAAACACTGCACTGCTTTCATGACTAGCTCAGGCAACTATTACTACAACGTAATACAATTCAGTCTGAAAAACGCAGGAGCAACGTATCAGCAGATGATGAACAAAGTCTTCCGCAACAAAATCGGGGATATGCTCGAGGTATACATGGACGATATGATCGTCAAGTCCTGAGTAGACATCGACCATCCTACTCATCGTAGGGATATCTTCGCCCAAGCGAGGTAATGCAAAATGAGGTTTAACCCCGAGAAGTGCACGTCCGGGGTCAAGGCAGGCAAGTTCCTCAGCTTCTACTTAACGGAACGAGGAATCGAAGCCAACCCCGACAAGTGCCGAGCTTTCTTTGACCTCCCCACACCTAAGTCGAAAAAATCCATACAAGTCTTGAATGACATGCTCGCCTCACTATCCCGTTTCGTTACGAAATCCGCTCAATACGGCCTCCCTTTATTCAAACTCCTTCGCAAGGAAGCGGCTTTCGAATGGACCAAGGAATGCGAGCAGGCCCTGCTTCATCTCAAACAGAGCCTCTCGCAGCCGCCTGTGTTATCGCAACCAGTCGACGGGGAGACTCTGTTTCTATACGTGACCGTCTCGGCTGAAGCCGTCAGCGTGAACCTCATTCGTGACACTCATGACGGACAAAAACCCATTTATTTCATGAGCAAGGCGCTTCAAGGGCCCTAGGTTAGGTACTAACAGATAGAAAAGGTGGCTCTGGCCCTCTTCAACGCAGCGAGAAGGCTTAGACACTATTTCCTCGCGCATATGATCGTGGTGCAAACAGACCAGCCCATAAAACAGCTCCTAGGTCGACCAGACATGGCGGGTCGAATGTTGAAGTGGTCCTTGGAAGTTTCAGAATTCAACGTCTAGTACGAGAGCAGGAAGGCCCTGAAGGCACATGCTCTGGCCGATTACTTCTCAGAGATGCCTGCTCATAACCCTCCCGTAGGGATGGAGCACGAGTGGATCATCTTTGTCGACGGAGCCTCCAGCTCGACCGGGAGCGGCACAGAGATCCTCCTCGAAAACAAGGAAGGAGTGGTAATCGAGAATTTGCTTACCCTCTCCTTTCCAACCTCGAACAACCAGGCAGAATATGAGGCCTTACTCGCAGGTCTAAGACTGACCGAGAATTTGGACGCCCGTGAGATACAAATTTTCACTGATTCTCAACTCGTCGCGTCCCAAGTTCAAGGGGAATACCAGGCTAAGAACAACAGCCTCATCGAATATCTGAACTTGGTCAGGGAACATATGAAAAAGTTTGACCGGGCATAAATTTTGCATGTACCACGCGAGCAAAACACACGGGCCGACATACTTTCGAAGCTCGCAAGTACAAAAAAGAAATGTGGAAACAAATCTGTCATACAAGATCTCTATCTCGCCCGAGCATTGAAAAATCCACGACTTTACCCGAGGTAAATGCCATTGGAGACAGCTCGTGCTGGATGACCCTGGTATTCAACTTCTTAACGAAGAGGGAACTCCCCCTGGACTAAAGAGAAGCAGCCGTGACCAAATGATGAGCATGATCCTACGTGGTGCTCGAGCACAAACTATATTGTAGGGGATTATCCATCCCACTCTTGAAGTGCATTGAAGAATTCGTGGTCGCTGAGATACTACGAGAAATACACGAAGGGATTAATGCCCAACACATGGGCGGTAAGTCCCAAGCGAGGAAAGCACTGCGAGCGAGGTACTACTGGCCGACAACGCAGCAGGACACCAAAGACCACGTCAAAAAATGTGACAAGTGACAAAGGCACGCCGACATGCACCTCGTCCCGCCACATGAGCTGAATATACTATCGTCCCCATGGCCATTTGCCTGGTTGGGAATGGATATCCTCGGACCATTCGTACAAGGGACATACCAAAAAAAATTCCTCATCGTGGCCTTAGATTACTTCACAAAGTGGATAGAGGATGAAGCCCTCACGAAAATTACCTTGCATAACATTCTGCGTTTTTACAAACGAAACGTACTCGCTCGGTTTGGGATCCCTCAGGAGCTCGTCACGGACAACTGTACCCAGTTCACCGACCAAGGCTTTCAAAGATTTGTTGCCAAACTCGGCACCAGATAACACTTTATATCATTCGAACACCCTCAGACTAACGGGCAAGCCGAAGCCGCAAATAGGATTATCTTGCGAGGAGTCAAACGCAAGTTAGGCAAAGCCAAGAGAGGATGAGTCAAAGAATTACACAACGTCTTATGGGCTTATCGAACAACGCCCCACCCAAATACCGTGGAGACACCATTCCGACCGACTTACGATACCGAGGCGGTCATCCCAGTGGAAATCATGGAGCCATCCAGGAGAACTGAAAGGCCCCATCGACAAAGAGATGAACAATGAGGCCTTGAGAGATGAGCTTGACCTCATTGAAGAAATCCGATCAGGAGCAGCCCTGCGCGAGGCAACTCTAAAACAGCAGGTAGCCCTATGCCATGACAACAAAGTTGTAAAACGCGAATTCCAGGTCGGCAGCCTAGTCTTGCGGAGAAACCAAAAAGATTCCCGCGAAGGAAAATTCGCCGCAAACTAGGAGGGACCTTATCGCGTCCAAGGAGCTACGGGCACCAGAGCGTATTATCTCGAATAATTAAACAGAGAATCGTTACCACAACCCTGGAATGTTGCGAAGCTAAAACAATGTTATAGCTAAAGCCCCTCACCTGCCGGGGGACTTTTACCATCGAATAGTCACCTTCAGTCGATGAAGGGAAAAGCTCGACCACGTAGGCGAGTCGAGGTACGGGACCGACCTAACAACCAACGAAGGCATGATGTCGTTCACTTTGATGAACCAAACATACATGCCCGACAAGGACACCTCTATTAAGCTCTACTGTCAAAGTACCCCACATGGAAGAACACCCAGCTCGCGATGGGTAGTACACGCCAAGAGTGTAGGATCCCGATCACGATCATAAACCCGACATACGGATCCCCACTCCGCACATCCGACACATTTCAATGTGCGTCGAACCGACATTAGGGTCGAACGAATATCTCCATACAAACACAAACTCTGTCAAAAATTCATAACCAAGATATCGGTCGGACATATACATCAAATATTATTATCAGATAACTACTATAAACAAAGCATTCATCGAGTAGACTATCATAAACAAAGATCAATAATATACCGACCACAAGGGCCAACATTGTCCAAAATTAGAATTCAGGCACGACGGCTAAAAAAACTAAAGGAATGAAAGCGGGCACGCAGGCCCCAAAATAACAGCGGACACGCAGGCCCAAATACGCCAATAAAAGCATTAATCACTCCCCAGAGTACCAACGTCGACGTCAGGAGAGTCAGGAGGAGGCACAACTCAGCCATCGAGAACCTGGGATAGAACCCCAGCCCCTTCGGTATTCAACCCCGGATTTAGCACGAACAATTGATTTACAGCGGACTCAAAGCCATCGGCCAAAGCATCAACACAGTCCAACTACAAAAGTTGAATTCGAGCAATGAAGTCAGCACACGTGCGTAAGTCAGCCACCCCTTTAGGCTCATCCTCCGCGAGCAACATAATAGCCTTCAGATTTTCGACCTCTCTCAACAGCCATTGGTTGTCACTCTCCAACCGCTCCTTATCAAGCTGGAGGCAGTCTTTGTCCTCAAGGGCTCTGTCATCCCTCTCTTTCTCCCCCGACATCATGTCGGACTGCTCCTGAAACATTTCCTCGAAGCGTTCAAGAGCAGCCTTCAGTTTGCGGGATTTGGCCACGAGAGCCACCTTCTCCGACTCCAGCTCCTTGACCCGATCCAAGGAGTTTGACCCTTCTCCCGCAAGGACAACTGCCATCTCGGCCATTTTCACCACCTCGATCATGCTGGCGGTGAGGTATTTCCTCCGACCTTCCTTGTCGAGCCATCTGATGATATCGGCCTCGTTGTCGGATATGGTCAAGGGAAACCCCTCAAAGAAATCCTTTTCCATAAAATAGGTGGCAAGCTGAAGGCTCGGGCACCCGCCCCTCCATCGGTCACTTCAACTCCACCTTTTGGTAGACTCCATTTCTTGCTAATCAAATCAGATTGGTGCTTGGTGTCATGGGAACCCGAGGACCCACTAGATCCTTCCCTGCCCGACTCGGGGTCGGACCAATTCACGTGGCTTGTTGCAACTTCACCAACCTTTTGCTGATCTTCTTATCTTGGGTCAACTTCAACAACCTCTCGCGACGTTCTGCCATGTGACCTGCCAAGGAAATGTACTTGGGTTAGCCACATCGAAGAAAACAAATAAAGAAGGCTATCATTAGAGTAAAGCAAGAAACCTAAGAGCTCTACGGCCTGCCCGTAAGACTGGAATTCGATGATCGCCTTGGTGTTGATCGGACGTGCCTCGAACGTCAGCTTTCCATCCTCATCAAGAATGTTGTTCCCTTCCCTCATAACCCACTGAGCAGGGAAGAAACCATCGACAAATTTGTTCAGGATGCCATAAGCCTCCTCGTCCTCAGCGCTCATACCGCCAGCGGGAGTATGGTAGTATCCAGGTCTATGGTCGTAATGGCCCGAACACCAGTGGATGGGAAACTTTGAGACTTTCCCAATCTCAGGATTGCCCTCAGAATCCAAACATGGCTCGCCGTCCTCATCCACCACAGCAACCAGTTCGAGCAGCGAATCCACAACTGTCTGAGTAGACAGTTGCAAAATATACCACTTATCCTTGAAATCTCGCACAGAATCCATATAAATCCTAAACAGCCTCTTCGACTGCTTAAGGGACACCCAACTGTGCTTCCCTCACCGGGACTACCGTTGCAGGTGATAAACCCTAAATAACAGGGGAATCGTTTCCCCGATGCTCAAGAAGCAGCAGGTGAGTTCGAATTCTCGGATAAAGGCAACCGCGTTAGGATGAATATAGGAGGGATCCAGGTTCAAGTGATTGAACACTCCCATCTAGAAGTCGTTGAAAGGTAGCCGGAGCCCGAGATCTTTAAATATGATCTCGTATATAGGGAGGGCATCCTGAGTAAACTCTGAGAAAATGCGGGTATCCCTTGTCGGCGTCATGATCTTAAAATTTCTCCAAAATCCCTCCTGGCCGCGGCTGTATCCCCCGGGGTTTCGCACCAACCCAGTCCAGAGTAGGGTCATCGACGGTGTCGACCAGATTCAGGCTTTCCTCGGTAGTGCTTGTTTCCTTGGTGTCAATATACTCTGAGGACTCGGGAATATAAGCCATTTACCTGCAAAGTACAGGAAACCGATGAATTCGATAGCAAATCCTCTTTTCCACCACACAGAAGGGGAGAAGTAAGCAACACTCAAACCGAGTCAACAGCCATTCGCACGAAAGACGGGGAACACGTGGACCTCGATCAAGCACCAACCTTAACCGTGGACGTATATCAATCATAAATGTCACAGGAACAGCAAGAATATCGCGAGCAAATGATGAATTTCACGACCAAGTTCATAACGTTGCTAGCCAGATACAAGAATACAACGAGGAAAATTAGCCTACATACTAACGAAAGGATGAATCCCTCAACCAAGTTCATAAATCTATTAGCCAAACACATGAATATCACGGGCACGATCATAAACTGTATGCCTAAACCTCTGAACTCCACGGGCATGATCATGAATCAGACGTCCAGAGCACTTGAATTTCTCGGGAATAATCCCCAGACACGAAATTCTACCACTAAACACCATCAAAATCTATCTACAATACAACATAGCAAGGAAATAGTACACTTACTTGGAAGACAAGTGAGGAGCGACGGTTGTAGAGGTAAATACACGGCAGACGGTGCGGCAGTCTCAGTGACACTAGGAAAACACGCAGTGTTGATGGTAGAGAAAATATGAGAGCGCAAAAATGTGAAAACAAGTTATGGGCCCTGAAGCCCTATTTATAGAGATGACGTGGAATGTGAAACATCGCGTTGGAGAATCACAAACCGCCTTTATCCTCGACACCTACTCGCATAGACAATGATGCCCCTACTGCCTAGGCTGCCATTGTGGTTTCCAAGAGCCACGCCACGTGTCTGACTAGTGTATCATCCTCTCCCCGCGAGTACTCCTCAAAAACGCTTCGACCGCTGCACGAAGCAAATCACAAACCAGGTGACGTCTCCCATCCACGGTAGAAAAACCCTATGTCATGCAGCGAGTCTCGCGAAGAGGTGAGCTTGAATCAAGTCATAACTCCTTTGCCAGGAGCAACGACTTGGGGGGCTCCTGTTCTGGACTGGGCCTGCCCTTGGCCCGACTAACAGTGAGGCCCAATCCAAGCTTGCCAACTTGCTGCGCTGAGCAGTATTTCCACCGAACACATCCCGACCATAGATGTCCTGTCGACCATGACTGCTTCCCGTCGGTGCTCGCAGGGACTATCCCCAACGAGCACGCGCTCCTCCTGGGCACCTTCCTCGTAGGGCTGACTTCTAACCTCTCAAGATTTCACGGAGTCTTCATGGTTCCGGAAAGATCGCGTCTCTATCCTCCTTGTATTGTGAGGATGTCATCCAGGTAGGGGGCCACGTGCGGGTCCCCACTACACACGTAGAACCTGGCAGTCTCTTTGTTGGGCCTGTTTGATCAGACCAATAAAGAGACCTTGGCCCAGCGCTGGGGGCTATAAATAACCTCTCTTTCGAGAGGGTCAGATATTCATTCATACATCTCAAAACTCATACTTGCTTGCTCATTCCATTTCTTACTTTACCATCGGAGTGTCTTACAGGTACCCCCCTATCTCATTCAACTTCAGCCTGAAGTCAGTTGTGACGGTCCAACTCTGATTTGGTAAGATCAGGTTTGAAGATTGAAAAGTCTTAGTACTATATTTATGGATGGTAAATAGGAAAGGAATGAAAGAAAAGGGACAACGTCCCATTCAATTAATTTTGGCACCTTTTTTTCATTATATATATATATATATATATATATATATATATATATATATATATATATATATATATATATATATATATATATATATATATTTATGTATTATATTTATTTAGGAAATATGGTTTATGGCTTTTTTATCAATTGGGCCTTGGGCCACCCTTTTTTCTTTACCATCCAGTTCTATTCACCCCTCCTAAATCTTAATTACCTAATTTAGTTAGTCTTATTAAGTTAAGCAAATTTGCAATCACATTTAGTTTCTCGATTAAATTTCTAACATCAACGTATATAAACCATTAACTTTATACAATATCAAACAATTTCCATAATTAAAATTAATTCAACATTTCTATAAATATATTAAAATCCACACAACTCATGAGATACTCCATCTGCGGGTAACACGTGGTCAATATTTGCCCACATGATGAGGGAGACTTTATCAGACTCCCTCTGCATCCTTCATTACGAGCAACATGTGGTCAACATATGGCCATGTGAGGAGGAAGACTTTATCATACTTCCCCCACTCTGTGTCCTACCATACTCTTTATCAATAAAACACTTAAAATAGCTAACCAACGATCAAACCATTTTTCAACTAACATAGTAAAACCCAAGATATTTTCGAAAAATGATTAAATAGAATTACTTTTAAAATTAACTATGAACTGCGTCTATGATCACTTAATTTATAACCCATACAAGGTTCAAGGATAATTCAAAAGCAATTCTACACGATCCTATAAAAAAAACCAACTAAACTGCGAACTACAAATTGGGACTCTGATTCCTCATAAGAGGATATGTAAGCATACGACTTAAAACCATGACGAGTTCCCCTAATAAAAATTAAAACCTGATTTCCCAAACCGTAAATCTAAACATTAGTATCCCTGTGAACAAGGTAGATGAGGGGTGCCTAACACCTTACCTTCGTCTAAAGTGAGTCAAGAACTTAGAATCTCTATATCATTAATTAGGGTTATTCCGTTATATTTCCGTCTTAGGACAAAAATTAATGGTGGCGACTCTCATTTTAAAACCGGTTATTAAACACACAAACTTTCAAACTTTTTTTACCCAAACTACATGGGTTTTGATTTCAACATTGCACATTGTTGGAATGTAGGCCCATAGCTCATTGGAAGCTTTATCAAATAAAAAATTGCAAAAAACACTTCTCTTATCATCTCCACAATCTCATTTTGTAAAAATTTATTTTTAGCCAAATACACATATTTTCAAAGAGGTCCCTGCGGAGTACCATAGATGTTTAGGATGCTAATACCTTTCCTTTACATAACCAACCTGTTGTACCTCAATTTTCGCTCCTAAGATTCATCTATCATCTCATACCATCACAATGCAACAAGATCACACACTAGGGTTTAGTTCTTCTCCTTATCTTTAGCCTTGCTCATGGGGAATCACTAAACACCTTGACTTGTATTTTGTGATCATTTATGTTTTGTATTGATTAACTTTTAACTAATAAATACAATGTATGTTTTCCCTAATTGTGGATATCATAGGTGAAAGCAAGACCTTCTAGCAAGTTAATCCATAGGTTCATGGTTTTACTTCCATGCCTTCTTCAACAAAGCTTCATTGAGATTCAAGCTTCATTATTGAAGATATTTTGAAATAATATCATGACAAAGTCTATTATGATTCATCATGTCTCAAGTTGTCAAAAACAGTTCGAAGGTACAAGGGTTGATTGAAGAAGTTTGACCTAGTTGGATAAGTCTTTGGTTTCATTGATCACAAGTGTATATCTCCCCCATTTCTCAAGATTTGGAAGTGGTTTTGGTTGCTATGGTTTCTCCTTATCATCCCCAACAACTTCTATTTACATGACAAAAGTATTTGTGCAACAAAGTTGATCAAAATTGCAAAGGTTTTCCAAGACATTTTTTTACTCTAGGAGTTAGGGTTTTGAACTTGAAAGGGGGTATAGCTTGCTCATATTTTGGTATTTTTGATTGATTCCAAATACATAATTCTCTTTAAAGGGATATAAATAAATCACTTCAAAAGTTTCAAGGAAATTTTGTGAGGAAGATACCTAATGGTGAAGAAAGATTACAAGTCCTCTAAACAAACCATCAAATTTCGATACATGTTTTTAAAAAATCATAACTTGGTCAATTTTTATCACCTTGAGCCCATTATTTATCCATATTGATCTTAAAGATGTGAAATTCAATCCTTCTTTTAAGTGCAAAGTGTGAAAATGAATAGAAGATGCCCTAAGGATTCAAAAGATTGTAGGTCATTTTATGAATTTTTGCGAATTTCAACAAGTCATAACTTTCTCAATTTTTGGAGATTTTGAAAAGTTCAAGTCTCAAAATGTCATTAAAGAGATCTACTTCATACCATCTTTTTTGGTCAAGAGAAAAAGAGAAGACCATGTTTGGATGTAAGACATTATAGGTCATTTTTGAAGAAAAACTTAGAAATTTTCTAAGTATAGAAAGTCGACCTCTTTTTCTCAACTTTGACTCATCATAATTTTCAGATCAAGCATCCATTTAATTCCATTCTTTGAAAATTGTAAATCTTGTGATCTCATCTTTCTAAATCTTCAAGAATCATGTCCTAAGACTCCTTGAATTGAGAACGCCATTGATTTGAACTTGGTAACTTGAAAGTGAAGTTTCTTTAAAAGTCAGAATTTAAAATCCTTGATTTAGCTTATAAACACATTTTTTCTGCGTGCTTTTGCTTCTAAACATGCTTAGTGAACCTCCAGAAGTGATTATCATATTAAAATGCAAGGTTTGGATGAGTTTTGATCAAATTACAAGTCACACTTTTCTTGTTTGCAACTTCACAAGATTTCCCTTCAAACTTCATCATTTCACACGCTTGAGCATTCAATCAGCTTCCCTATAAATAGAGGATCATCCCTCATTAATTTTTGCAAGCTTAGAGAGCCAGAATAACCCTTCCAAACTTCCTCTTGAACTCAATTTTCTGCAACTTCGAATTTGCTCTTACATCCTTTCTCAATCATTTTCTTTGTCAATTCACCTTCCTTGAACCTCACTGAAGCTAGAGGAAGAAGAATTAAGCTCTTAGACTTCCTAAATCGTGCTAGCCAAGTGCAATTTCAGAACTATGCAACTTAACTTGAATAGGTAGATTCCTTCACCAATTCTCTCAAACTTTGATACTGTTATGAAGCTCTCATCATCTTGATTCTAGTTGCAATGCTTATTTTCAACTGGAAGTACGTTTTGGCCATGAAATTTCAAATCCCTTTTCAAAACTTATTTTCAAAAACGACTGAGTTATAATTTATATAATTTTTTTTTGCAAAGGTACCATTGGAATCGTCTTGAAGAGATGAAGCGAATGGTACCGATCTCGTGTCCTAATTTTACAGTTTCTGGAACCTGCGAATTTATTGTCTGGAGGTTGAAGATGACCAACGTGTCATCTAGCAACCAATGAAGGTGTGCCAAGCATTTTTCAAAATATGATTTAAATAACCATGCTTTACTCAATAAATACCATGATATGCACAACACTTCTGATCCATTGGATTAGCTTACTAATGCATTTTGACTCTCATCCATTGGTCCATATTTTTTTGACTTTATTTTATTTTCTGATTTGCATATTTAAATTGTTTTAAACTTTAAAAAGTCATAGAAAATTCATTTTTACTACAAAAAATCTGAAAAAATTATGAAAAATACTTTTGATTTTTCTCTTTCCGATTATCACTTTTTTTACAATTTTATTTTGTGTTTTGATATTTTTTTTAAATAATTTTTCACTTTATTTGAATTGTTTCAAATATTTAAAAATACTTTTCTTAATTTTTAAATTCTAAAGAAATAAATGGAAGGATCCAATGACCTTTTGACAAATATTGGTGACCTCATTTTATTTTTATTTATGACTTTACTATTTTTCAAAAATTTTGGTTTGTTTTGCCTATTTCTTTTAATTTTAAAAATAGTTTTTGACTTTAAGAAATTACCAAAATTTTTGTATAAATATTTGAGCTCATTTTTTATTTTTCTATGGTCTTAGTTTATTTTTCTTGGATGTTCTGAATACAATTTCTAATTTCCTCCTTTATTTTCATTTAAAAATCATTTTAAAAATCATTTTAAAAATCATTTTATTTATTTTAAAATACTATTTTATTTTGTATTATATTCTGGATGATATTGGACTATGAAATTTTGATCATAAGCTTTATTAACATCATTGGATCCATGGTGTTGAGTTTGACTCTACAAAATAACGGATGAATGATTTTAATAATAGTTTGATTAAATTTTTGGTTCAAACGTGGTTTAATTCTTACCCCATCCCTACTCATCTTATCCCCTTCTTATTGTACTAAATGTTATTGGAGAATAATTTCCATATTATTTCTCAAAACATATGGTACATAGTTTGCTATTGACCGGCCTCAAAATAGGCGCGAGTTCTATATAAGTCCAATTACGATTGCTTAACATAATGCTAAATTTTGTCCCGATTTGAGAAAATGATCATTCGTGGCTCAAACCCATCTTTGTAAGCCCAAGTATGTTAATTTGAATCCTTTGATCCAATAACCTTGAGATTCATTATTAGGAAGCTTTGGTCCTACCAATCCTCCAATGAATTTTCATCAATTTTTGGTCAAATTGGATCACTTAAACATCAATGATCATTTATTGTTGCCTTGAGATTTAAATGTTTGCAACCGCGTCAGGTGCAAAAATTATAAAAAATATTTCTTTTCTCATCTCCACCATCTATTTTCTTATACAACGTTTATAGCAAAAATACATAGATTTTCAAAGAGGTTCCTGCAGAGTACCATAGATATTTAGGATGCTAATACCTTCCTTTTGCATAACTAACCCCCAAACTTAGATTCTCTCCCCCTCTTTTTGGGTTATTCGCTCTTTTCCCATTCCCTTGGAAATAATAAAGCGCAATGGTGATTTTTATTTTGATATGTGCGAGTCAAGTCAATCCAATGGCTTAGTCTCAACATTTCTACCGTTACAGAAAAAAATAGCGACTTCAATGGGGAAAGATTGACCTCTTGCTGGATCATCCTAAGTGGGTTGAGCCTATCTTTTTTATCTGAATATGTGATATTATTTGTTGTATCTTATATGTTGTATATATGTTTGTCTGGATTTTACTGGTTTTCAGGGTGCTTGGTGATTTCTCATAAGTCCTATACTCGGACTTAGAAAAACTTAAGATAGGAAGGGCGATATAGTCATGTTAACTTTGAGGGAGTAATCCCAAAAAATGAGGCATGAGATCCCCCACTCTGTGGAGGCCCCTTTGACTGTAGTGTCATTTACTGAATAATCGGGAAGACGTGCTGCTTTTAACCTGGGAGCCTACTGAAACTGAGGACCGTAGAACCTTTAACCCATCTTGGCCTTTTAGATGTAGTGTGGAAGCTATGAAGGAGTAATCCGAAAATGGTTGTTACGCGATACTACGCTCAGGCGAGTTTTTCTTGAGAATATTGCTAATTACTGAGTCAATCGAGAAGTTGGTAATATCCGAAAGAAGGATGTAGACTCTGGGAACCTCTTAGAACCTTGTTCGACATGTGATAAACTTTTAGACTATACCTTATGGGTAGTACCTTCAACTTCATGCTCGTGACGTTGAACCTATGAACTCTATGTTTATGATCTTGTGTGTGATTGTTGCATCATGTATTTATGCACCCATGAGAATTCTGTAAAACATTTTGTTTCAAGAGACTTAAAGTTGACTCTTTGTGAATATCTCAGGTGCTTCTTGACTATGGATTTTGGAAAAAGAAAGACTAAGAAGTACAGTTTCAAAGATCCCAAGATAGATGAGTTAATGAGTCTGATTTCCGAGATCAAGAGTTTTACAGATTTTCGGAGAAAGTATGGGTCCATCATTTCTCTCATGAAGCTCAGGATGAAGGAAGGTCTTCTCTCGACTTTGGTCTAGTTCTATGATCCGATGTATCGATGCTTTAGTTTCCCCGATTATCCATTGATGCCTACATTAGAGAAATATTCTTATCTACCGGATTTACCTATTACCGGTCATGTTCCTTTTACTAGTTTGGAGGGGGAGCCAAAATCCCATGAGATTGCTGCTTTGATCCATTTGGGGAAGTCTAAGGTTGAAGCACACATGACTACCAAAGGAGGGATTAGAGGAATACCAACTCAGTTCTTATTAGAGAAAGCTCGCTACTTTTTTAGGATGAAGAGTACAGTTGCCTTTGAGGCTATATTTGCTTTACTTGATTATGGATTATTCTTATTTCCCAATATCAACAAATTTGTGGATATCAATGCCATCAGGATCTTTATGATTGGGAACCCAGTTCCTACATTATTGGGTGATGCTTATTACTCTATTCATCTTCGGGATTCTTATCATGGAGGGGTGATCATTTGCTGCACGCCTTTGTTGTATTAGTGGTTTATTTATCACTTACCTCGATCCGATGCTTTCTGGGATGTCAGGAAGTGTAATACGGTGGGAGAACTGACTTGAGTATTTTGCATTTTATCGCAATTTTTACGGATAGTAAGAGTCGCCAATGACTTTTCTTTTATACAATAAAGGAAAGGGTGAAAAGAACAGGAAAGACCTTTTGAGATATTTTCTTGAGTTCGGGGGGTAGGTTATGAAAAGGGAAGGTGTTAACACCCTTTCCATCCGTAGTTATCTACGGGCTCTTAGTTGCTGGATCACTTTAAAAATGCTTTGTTTGAAATGTGTTTGTGATAGTTTCGAAAGTATTTTTGAAAAGTGCCTTCATTTAGGCAAACATTGTAATGATTCTCGTCTCTAGAAGAATGCATACAAAGTGTTGACTTTTGAAAATATTTCATGGAAAAAGTGTTGGTGTGTTTGAAATATGTTGTTTTGAAGATGCTGTGAGCAAGCAACTATGAATGTTCTACCTACTCAAAAGTCTTTGTTCATTTCCTCCTCCTTTAGATAGTGTTATCTTACCATTAGTTCGTAAAAAACCTTATCATTGGGTGTGAGGGACATACATGGATCATCGTACAGTCATAGAAGAAAACTTGTAAGATGTTTTAGCAATTTGTCATAAGGGTCTAAGATTGTTTACCGGAGGCATCATTGAAGGGTCATCGAGGGACTACAATCTTTTAATCGAGGGTCTTTTGCTAAAGCATCTCACGTTCGAGGGACATGACTGTTTTATCCGAGGCAACAAGTATGGGTTAACCCTAAAAGTGCAAGTGTGCAAAGTGTTTGTTTTCCATGAATTTTTGTCTTGAATTAGGGTTTTCTATTAGTTGATTTTATGTCTTGTCAAACAAACCCTAATTACTAGAATTTATATTGAAATTGATAAATTGCAGAAATTGTAAAATTCTACGCTATTACATCATTTGGGGATGGGGGTATAATTTACAAATGGGGGGAAGAAAGCTATTTAAATCTAATTACTATTACAACCATATTGAATAATTGAATGCACAAGAAGATAAAAATAATGTAAAAGAAAAAAAATTATTTTTTATGGTTTTTTGTATGAAAAAGTTTTAATTAAAGTAAATTGAACTAATTAATTTACAAGAGAAGTTAATTAATTATTTAACAAAACCTAAAATCTAAGTTAATTAAAATAAACCCTAAGTCTAATTTAATTGTTTAGAAAATAATTTTGGTTATTATTAATTTGAAAAATAAAATGTTTTATAATGTAAAAGAAAATAATAGAGTTTAATTTAATAATAATAAAATAAATACTTGAATTGAAATATTTAAGAATAGTATATGTCTTTGTGTTTTTTAGAAAGAAAACCTTTAAAAGGTACTATCTTGATTTAATTATAAATAATGAAAATAAAAATATTTTTTGTAATATTTATTTATATTCATAAAATAGAGGTGATAAATAAATAGTATGCAAAAAATCAACTCAAAAGGAGTTGTTTTGATTGGTTAAATAAATTGTTGAAGTTTGTTAAAAAATCTGAAATAAAACAAGTGATAAAAGTTAAGTTTGGTCCATCCAAGGCTTGAACCCAGGTGTTGTACCCCAAAATTTGCCCTCCTATTTTTCCACAAGAAATCACAGCTTCAGGCTTTTCCTGATTTTTCAAACTGGCTCAAGAATCGGTCAAACAGACTTTTCTCGTCAGTCAAACAAAATTTAGGGTTTTCATTGATTTTAAAGCAGTTCAAACTGATTGCTTAGGGTTTGGTTGAGTTGGCTCAGGTTTTGATCAGGAGAACGCTTCTTTGGCGTTTAATCAAAAACCAGGGTTTTATGCGCATATTTCTCAGAAAAGAATTAATTCTACAGTTCTTTTCAGTTTACTCTGGGATATGAACTGAGGTTTCTGATTGGGAGTTTGCAGTGTTTGATTGAATCAGTAAAAGAAAAGGCATGTGGACGTTTTGTTTGATTAACTATGCAATGTTTTGGATTATTCGGAACGTCGGACGTTTATTAATTATTTCTTTTTCTAAGTCAAAATAATTGGATTTACTTCCAGTTGTTTCAATTTAAGAAATTCAAATGATTAAATAAACAGGGAATTGAAAGAAGAATTAACTGATAAAAAAAGGGGATGTTTATTTATTTTGAATTGTTTGTTACATATATTATTTAAATACTGTAAATTTATTTACAGTTATTTACATTAATACTATTACAAATAATTAAAATGGAAACAAAGCTATGTCCTAAAAGTCTTCAAATCTTCATCTTCTACTGCTACTCCTCTTTTGCTCCATTGATTTTTATCTGCAAAACAAGAAAAGAAGAAAAGTCAAATGCAGATAAATAAAATTAAAGAGCAGACAGATAAAAAATGGATTCATCATTAAAAGCGACTGGCCGGAATCAGTTTACCCTCTCTGCAAATCACAAGATTTCTCTTGGTTCACAAAGAGGGATAGAAGATGCTTGCAATGAAACATGAAATGCACAAAGTTATAATTTTGCACAAATTCAAATTGTCAACCAACTGCACAGTTTCAAAACAAACAGCATGTACAAGTATAAAGGCAAACTGAACAGTTACTGATTATGCCAAAAGAACAATGCAAGTCACAATTTCAAACTAAGTCCAAAGTCAACTAGAGTTTCCCAAAGCCAAAGATATCAAAAGCTGTCCAAAAGGATATGGAAAGATATCAAATTACAAAATGCTGTCAACAAAGTATGCAGGAAAGCAGGAATTATGCAGAGCTAAGCAACTAATGCAAGCAATGTTCAAATTCATCATTTTCAGGGCCAGTCACCTTTTCAGAAATAGTACATTTCTAAAGCAATAAAAATGCTTTTTTAAATGTAGAGAGAGAGAAAAAAGAGAAAAGAAAAGGCTTACAGGGCTTAGGCTTAAGATATAAAGAAAATATACCAACACAGTAGGAAAGGAGGCATAAATATTACAAAAAAGATAGAGCCCTCAAAACTGTGAAAGAACTACAAACAGCAAGTGCCAAGCATAAGCCTCCAAAGAAGAAGTATAACATAAGCCAGACCTGTTTCAAAGGCCTCAAGCCAGAAGCACCACAGGCTCAAAACCTGTTACTGCATAAAACATCAAACCCCTGCTAACCTGCATAAGCCTTGTGTTGTACCCCAAAATTTTCCCTCCCATTTCTCACTGATTTCTCCTCACAAAGCTCTTGAAGCTCAAGATCCAGTTAGGGTTTCATCTGCTCCAGACTCCTCATTGCACTGCTAACCCCAAATTAGGGTTTGTGTTTGCACCAAGATGTTTTGACCTAAAGTACCCAAGATGACTTTCTTGCTTCATATTGACCTCCTAAGTTTATCCATATCAAGTTTCAAGTCCTGATTCCAAATTTTGCCCAGTCAATTGGAAAGTTGACCTAGAAATCAACTGTATTGGGGAAAAAGTCAACTGTGGCCAATTGACAATCAAATCTCATGAAATTAAATCCACATCAACATTATGAACTCCTAGGAGTCATTTGATCAAGTTTGGACCACAACTCCACAAGAAATTTGATCAGATCACCAAAAGGGCAAAATGGTCATTTTTAGGGTTTTGACTGTACAGAGGCAACTTTTGACTGTTTGACCTAGCCAATGGCAAACCAAGCTCACATATGGACTCAAGGACCCCATGGAATTATCTTGACATGCTCAACAAGTTCAAAAGATCCCAAATACACAAGATTGACAGTTGAATTTCCCAGTCAATTGATCAGTTTTGACTGTATACTGAAAAGTCAAACTTTGACTTTTTGGTCAAAATCAAGAGTCAAGATTCATTTTTCATCAAAATATGCCAAATCATGAAACTTGTTCACCAAGAAATCACAATTTGCAAATTAGGGTTAGAAAATGGAATTTTTCATAACTTAGAATTTTTCTAAGTTATGAAAAACCCTAATTTTTTCCCAATTTTGCCCCACCTTTTCACCAAGATCCATTTGGATTCAAACAAAAGTCAAAACATGAAAGTTGTAGCTTGTTGCATAATCTACAACTTTGATTCACAAAGTTTTCTCATTTGAAGCTTGTATCTCAAGTTACAATTTTTTGAATAAGGGCACTAAACCATTTTTAACTTAGTAAAATTTTGACCTATTTTGACAAGGTTTTCTACCCTACTTCAAGGCCATTTTTCATACCCTTCCACTTGGAATTTAAATTTTCATTTCAAGGATGGATTGTAGTACACATTCCAAGCTTTCCAAAATGTCCAAGAACTTCTCAAACAACTTCATGGTTAGGGAGAATCGAATTTCACAATATAGCAAAAACTCACTTTGGAATTGGCCATTTTTCATGTTCATAAGATTATGCAACTTCTCAAAACCAGCATGCCCTTGATTACAGGTCCTTAAACCAAGTTACACTCATAAATTTAATGCATATTCTTTGTACCAAGACCAAGTTATTTGAGTTCAAGCTTTGTCTAGAGGATTAATCCCAATTTGGAAAAAGTAAACTATCCATTTTTGCAAAAGTTCACTTTATGTCAATTTGAAAATCAAACAAGTACAAGCTAAATCTGAATGGCACAAGATTATGGACAAATTGCTCTGATCAAGAGAAGATTATGCAGCCCATTAGGGGGCCCCCTACATGCCTAGGAAGCCATTTTACTTTTGTTGCTTAGAAAAGAAGAAAAGTCCATAACTTGTAGGAACACTCATCTCAGCTTAGAAACAGAAGAGCAAACTTATCAAACACACTCAGTAGATCCCAACCAAGCTTTTGCACAAGTCCTTGCCCTCCAAAACACCCTCCACCTCAGAATCATCCTCAAACTGCAAAAACAGAGTTGCCTCTGCAGTTTGAGTGCAAACTCCCATTTCCCTCGAGCATTCTCACCAAAATCAATTCATACACCTTCCATACAACATATGCAAACTAACCATGGCCTAAAACCTGACCTGTAATCACTCTAACAGTTTCCACCATTTTTAATTTTTCCTTTTGCAGTTGAAGTTCCACAGCTCGATACAAGGAGTTACAAGACAAAGTAAGCATTGAAAAAGCATCCCTGGACCTCAAGGAAGCTTTTCCAATCATCACCTTGCACTGAAAGTTCCTCATTCTCCAGATAGAAGTTCAACTGAATAGGTAAAAGTTTGAATTCGTATCTCTCTTATCATGCATATTTAGTCTTAAGTTTGTGAAGAAACAAGGTCCTACTCATAGCCCTGAACATGTACATAGCTTTACATTTCATTTCTTTTGCCTGAGTAGAGAGAATTTGAGCTTTGAAAATGACAGAAAAATTAGGTTAGGATTTGGGGGAGGAGAAATTCTCCCTCATCTTAGAGAGTTAGAACAAGTTATGCCTATGGTTAGAATCGTCTCTTCATGCTTAACATTTTTTGTGTTGGAAGTTTGTTGAAAAAATCAAAGAATCAGGACATTCGAAGGAAGCTTGTTGGCGCGCGTTTTTGAACAAAATCTGTTCAGAGGTTGAAGAAGAAGTGGATTGGGTTGGGCCTGTGTTATTTTTGCTATCCACACCATTTTTTCTGTTTCACACCCCTAAGCCCATTTGCTTCATTTTTTAACATTTTTGACTTTTTCTTTTTTTTGTTTGACTTGTTTATTTTTTCTCAACATATTAAAATTTTGAAAATATTTTTCTCATCATTTTTTGATTTTATTTGGTTTTTATTTGATTTTCTTTTTGATTTGTATATAAATAGATATATATTATTATTTAGGATAAATAGAAAAAATATGTAAAAGCACTTCCATTTTTATTTTTATTTTATATTACTCTCTGAAAATATTTCATATAAAAAATCCTACTTTCTAAAAAAAATTTGAATATTATTATTATTTGTATATAATACATATTTAAATAATATAAATATATATATATATATATATATATATATATATATATATATATATATATATATATATATATATATATATATATATATATATATATATATATATATATATATATATATATATATATATATATATATATATATTAATATACTTAGAATAAAAATGCCAAAAAATGTATATATTTTATTTTTAATATTTAATACTAAGAAATGACCTTTTTACAAATATACCATATTTTATTTTATTTTTGTATGCAAATAATAAATACTATGTGGATTAATTAATTAATATACATTTTGATTAAAATTAGGGTTTTTTGCCCTAAATATGAAAATACTCAAAAATAATACCTTTTTATTTTTTTTTCTTCTTGTTTTATTTTACATAAACAATACTTTTTTTCATACATATAAAAACTTTCTTTTTTTGCATTTTGCATATTTATTTAATTTCTATTTAATTATGCAATTTATTTGCCTTGCAAATATTCAAAAAATGATGTAATAGCCTAGATTTAAATTCTTGTCTAAATATCCCCCATTTATAAATTTGTACCCCCCTCCCTATATTATTATGTTGTAATAGCGTAGGAATTTAAATTTCGCACTTTATACGCTTTCTAATTATGCCATGTTAGAATTAGGGTTTGCATGCGAAAAACGACAAAAAATAGTTTGACCTAATACAAAGATAAATGAGCATGAAAATAAACAACACATCTCACACTTGCACCCCTAGGGTATTCCACTTTGTTGCCTTCAAATAATTGGGCCATATTGTATGTTGAATTTCTTTGGGCAAAGCAAACAATTTGAATGATCATAGTCCCTCGATAAAACTTTTCAAAAACAAACAAAAACAAATGATCAAGCCCCTTAAAGAAATTGCCCAAAGATATTTAAACGCCGTTGCAATTATGGTCCGAACGATGACCCGCGCCTGTCCCTTTTCATCTCCTAAGACAAGATTGTCCACCAAATGCAATGGTGGAACAAAATTGTCAAAAGGTTTAAAACATAACAAAAATCTTTGAGGAAATTTTTAGGGTAGATAAACTCTTAAGTACTTGTCAATTTGCAAAGAAAACACTTGCCTAATTTCAAAAACCCACTTCACAAACACTTTCAAAATCAAACTTTCCAAAACCCTTGAAACATCTTTTTAAAAGATAAAACACCTTTTGTAAAACATTCGAGTAAAGAATTGTTACAAGGTTAGCCTAATACAAGGCATCTTTTCAAAACATTTTCAAAACCACACACCAAGCACCATTTCAAACAATTGAAAACCAAGGCAAGTTGATCTAAGCAAGTACCTAAGAGCCCATGGATAACCATGGATAGAAGGGGTGCTAATACCTTCCCCTTCTATAATCTACTCCCCGAACCCAAGAAAAATCTCAAAGGTTTTTTGCTGTGCTTTTTAAACCTTTCCTTAGGATAAAATAAAAAGTCGGTGGCGACTCTTGCTAAACCGCAACATTTGCGAATACGAACGCAAAACACTAGTCAGTTCTCCCACCGTATCACAGAACTGGCGACTCTGCTGGGGAAACTTTTTAAAGTGGAGTAACCTTAGGGCTTAGATCACCCTCTTGCATGACTAATTGTTTGATTTGCTTGCTTTATACTTTGGCTCTATTGTTTGGGTTTACAATCCTCCACCCGGATTTTGGGAAACATTCATAGATAGCAATACGTTGTGGAAACTGTGCGGGGTATACCGACACGGTCTAAGCAATAGCTATATTAGTGCGACATATTTGTGAGTACCGGTAACCCTTGAGTTCAATCAAGGAGAGTACGGGGCCACTGAGTGATGTCACTAAGCACTAATGACCTAGAACCTTACTTGACCATCTTGGCCTTTTATTAGGGGTAGTGAGATGACCGGCTTTGGTGCAGTCCGAAGTTGGTAGATACTCGATACTACACTCATTGAGGGTTGTTTTCTTGGAATATTTTGGTCGCTAGTTAAGTGGCTAAACCAAAACAATGAACAATGAAAACAATCCAGTGATATTGAGCTCCTTAGAACCCGGTTACTATTTATAGGACAGGTTTTTAAGCCAACTACACTCAAGAGGGTACTTACCTATGAAACCCCATGCAAGCCTGAAACTAGGGCTTGGTGTGATTTGCTTGTACATATGTCTTGCGCATACATCATAAACATCATAAAACATCATATGCATTCGCTAACCATTTCAAGGGTTTGGATCTTCATCATTGTTCTTGTTTTGTAGGTCATGGAAATACCTCGCAGAAATACCATTCAAGTCAACCTTGTGAGAATCTCTCCTCAACTCAAGGAGATCACTTCAAGAATTCCGGAAAATTCATCCTTCAGTGAAAGACATGGTAGACTGATCAGCCTAGTCAACACCAACATTGAAGAAGATATGATGAAAGTGCTATTCCAGTTCTTTGACCCTCTCCACCATTGCTTCACTTTCCCTGATTATCAGTTGGTTCCCACTTTGGAGGAGTTTTCTCAACTCCTAAGAATCCCTATCCTTAATCAACTACCCTTCAACGGTACGGAGAAGGAACCAAAGCCTGAAGATGTTGCTCGAGCATTACATCTACAACCATCTGAAATCAAGGGGCATTGGGAAACCAGAAGCGGCGTCAAAGGATTCTTAGCAAAGTTCTTGTTTGAAAAGGCACATGAATGTTGGAACTCATTGGACCTACAAGCCTTTGAAGAGATTGTGGCACTCCTTATCTATGGGTTGGTCTTGTTCCCAAATCCTGACCAATTGGTAGATGTCAACGCCGTCAAAATCTTCTTGTCCAGGAATCCAATACCAACATTGCTTGGGGACATTCTTCACTCATTTTACACACGAACAATGAGAAAGAGGGGTGTTCTCATGTGCTGTACTCCTATCCTCGCAAGGTGGTTTATTTCGCACCTTCCACAATCTGTCCTGAAGAATGATCAAGGTACAAGGTGGTCCCAACGGTTGATGACTCTTACTCATTCTGATGTGCATTGGTGTTCTCGGTCCAGAGAAAATGTCATCATTGTCGATCGCTGCGGAGAGTTTCCTAATGTTCCTTTGCTTGGAATCAGAGGAGGTATCACCTACAATCCTTGCCTAGCTTTGAGACAATTTGGATATGCACGGAGAGATGGCCCTCATGACATGCTGATTCCTAGCCGAGTTTTTGACTTCGACAACGATGCGCAAGGACTTCGCCAAAGATTCATCAGAGCTTGGGGAAAAATCAACAAGGTTGATAGCAAGACTCTGGGACACAAGAACTCCATCCCTCTTGAGCCCTATCTCAAGTGGGTACGAGCCCGAGCCCAAAGTCTAATGATGCCTTATCCTCATGTTCTCCCTATGATTAAAGAGCCCGTCAAGGAAGGAGAGGTTCCCTACACCATCCTGCATCCAGACATGCCTACATCGTGGGAGGAAATGCAGAAGAGTTGGATCCAGCTCAAAGAGGAACGAAACACTTTTGAAGCTAGCTACTACGCCAGTGAAAAGAAGGTTCTAGAGCTTACCCGCCGACTCCACGAGCAAGAGGCCCTCAATACCTACATCGCACCAAAGAGGATGCGCAATGTCTTTCTGCCTTAGGAAGTTTATTTTGTAATATTTGGCCCAGGGGGCATTTATGTACTAACAAATTTCTTCTTATTAATACGACGTGCGTTCTTCTTTGTCTGAAACAATTTTGAATGTTCTAAACCCTTGAATGCATTGCATACATAAGCATACCATTCATCATGTGCATAAGCAGGTCTCACTCCAGGGTTCCTTATCTATCTGCTGTTTATTTCAGTAGGATGGATCTCGAGCAAACAGTCAAAGACCTACAGGCTCAGAATGCACAGTTCCAGCAACTCTTGATGACCTTGGTCAAGAGTCAAGAGGATATCAAGACTCAACTGGAGAATAAGGACCCAGTGAAGAAGAAGAAGAAGAGGGTTGGAGTGGCCACTTTGGGGAGAAGATTCAACGGAGAAGCTCGGAGTGCTTGAATTTCCTCCAACTTCTGATGAAGGGACTAGTAAAAGAGATCAAGTTGTGGTGCCTTCCGAGTCTGATGCAGAGGAGGAAGAAGTTGAAGAGGATGAAGATTATTCTGACCAGCAGTATCCTCCAGCTGATGACAAATATAAAGGTTTAGAAGACAGATTGGCTGCTATGGAATTGCAAAGGGTACCGGGTTTAGATTTTGAAGACATGGGCTTGGTCGCCGGAATTGTGATTCCCCCAAAATTCAAAGTACCAGTGTTTGTGAGGTATGACGGGCTATCCTGTCCCAAGATGCATCTCAGGTCTTATGTGAGAAAAATTCAACCCTATACGGCAGATAAAAACCTCTGGATTCACTTCTTTCAAGACAGCCTGTCGGGGGCTCAGTTGGAATGGTTTTATCAGTTAGAAGGAACCAGTGTCAGAAGTTGGGAAGATTTGGCCACCGCTTTTTACAAACAATACCAGTATAATTCCGATCTTGCTCCTACTCGTACCCAACTTCAGGGTATGTCACTAGGAACAAGTGAGGGATTCAAAGAATATGCACAAAAATGGAGGGATTTGGCTGGCAGGGTGCAGCCTCCTTTAACCGATCGTGAGCTCGTTGATATGTTTCTTGGGACCCTATCTGGGCCATTTTTCAATCATTTAATTGGTAACTCTTCCGCGGGGTTTACTGATTTGATCTTAACAGGCGAGAGAATTGAGGCTGGCATCAAGTCAGGAAAGATTCAGAAGGGTGTCGCTGCAAGTGTTAAGAAGAAACCGTTTAAGAAGGAGACAGCTATGGTATATTCTCAAAGAAGAGCAGGGAAGGTGGAGCGTCGGCCGACTGTGGGGGCCATAATGATTCAAAACACTCCGAGTGAGCAGCCTCGCTATAACCAGACCAGACCAAATCAACAACGGGTAGAAAGGCCACACCGGCAATTCACCCGTATTAATATGACTCCAGCACAGGTGCTTCCCCATCTGTTGAAATTAAATCTTGCCACTATCAAGGAAGCGCCAAAGAATGTGAATACGTCTTCCCCGCATTATCATGCCAATGCTAAGTGCGCCTATCATTCAGACAGTGTTGGACACGACACCAATGATTGTTGGGCACTCAAGCATAAGATTCAGGACCTGATAGAGGCTAAGGAAGTAGAGTTTGACGCTCCAGAAAAACCCAATGTGATATCTGCACCTATGCCGAAGCACGGTCGGAATGTCAATGCCATTGAAGAGGATCTGTATGTTGCTGACGTTAGTGATCTGACTACTCCACTGTTAACCGTTAAGTTGAATTTGTTGAGGGCCGGGATCTTCCCGGGATGTAAAGAAGACTGTTACTGTTGCCACTCTCTGCCGTTTGATTGTCCGCTATTGAAGAAAGGCATCCAAGGCCTCATGGATAGCCGACAAATTTTGTTCGAAAAAGTTCCTGCCGTTCCAGTTCATGTTGAAAATGTCTCAATCATAACCATTCACGCCAATCTTTCCGAGGCCGTCAAAAAGCCAGTTAAGATTACACCAGCTGCAAAGTCTATACCTTTGAAGATAACAATGCCGGGGCCTGTTCCCTATGTTTCTGAGAAGTCGATACCTTGGAACTATGGTGGTGACATCTACTACCATGGTATCAAGCAAGTTGAAACAGTTGAAGAAAGTTCAGATGATGAAGAGGCCAGCATTAGTAATATTGCGGGCACCAGCAAAATCACCAGGAGTGGGAGGATATTTTCTCCAGAGATTGCTCCTCCAAAAGCAGTCTTTGGACCCTCATCAGCTAAAGAAGTCATCCCCGCACCAGTAAAGCTCTCTGTCAGAACTCCTTTGATTGAAGAAATTTTCGTTCCTAGTGCTGTCTCTCCTACCATTGCCGATAAAGGAAAAGGAATACAAGATGAGCCCGTCAGGACGAGGGATCAACCCTTGGCGATTCCAGAAGCTTCCAAGAAAGAAATGGACGAGATTTTGAGGATAATCAAGAGAAGTGATTACGATGTGGTGGAACAGTTGGGGCAAACCCCCTCCAAGATCTCCATGCTGGCACTTTTACTTTGCTCAGAAGCGCACGCTCAAGCTTTGATTAAGTTTCTAAAGGCAGCTCACGTGCCCCAGGAAACCTCTGCAGATCAATTTCAACATTGCGTGGCTAGCCTGACTGCAGACAATGGGCTAGGTTTTTCTGATGCCGACCTGACCCCTAAAGGCCGAAACTACAATGATGCGTTGCATATTTCAATCGAGTGTCGCGGAACCACCCTTGCACATGTTCTGGTTGATACCGGTTCATCACTGAATGTTTTGCCTAAGAAGGCCTTGGACCGGCTAGATTGCGAAGGGTTGGAATTGAAGCCGAGTGATATTGTCGTCAGAGCTTTTGATGGGTCGAAAAGAATGGTCCATGGAGAAGTTGAAATTCTTGTCAAGATAGGTACTGAGGTGTTTAAATCCACTTTCTACGTAATGGACATCCGCCCATCATACTCCTGCCTGCTGGGTAGACCTTGGATACACCATGCTGGGGCAGTCACCTCATCCCTGCATCAGATGCTGAAGTACCCTGTCAAGGGAAAGATCATTACTGTCCACGGCAAAGAAGAGTACATGATTAGCCATTTAAATTCTTTCCGGTATGTGGAAGTTGAAGGGGAGTTTATTGAGACACCGTTTCAACATTTCGAAGAAGTGTTTCCTGAGATAGCAGTGGCGAAATTGACAGCTGAGACACCAAGGCAGATGGCCAGGATGGCATCTCTGGAAGATGCAAGGGCTGCAGTTAAAGAAGGGAAGAACTCAGCGTGGGGGCAGCTACCCGATTTTCCGCATAAAGCTGACAAGTCTGGATTAGGTTTCACAGCTGCCGGTCAGAAGGCTATGCGCCGGTCAAAGATTGAGAGGGCGCCAGTCAAAATTTCTCCTTACAGAATCAACGCCTTGGAAGATGAAGACAAGGACAACAACATTGAAGATTGGGTTTATCCAACTGTCGGAGGAGGGTTGAGCAATTGGGAGGCAAAAGACTTTGTCCCCATCACTTTTATTCCTCAGTAATTTATCTATCGAACATTTCCTATTTTGGTCTGTAATATTTTACTTTCAAACAATCCGTACACTATCTTTTTCACCTCCTGCCTCGCCCGGGGCATGTAGGTCCACTTGTAAGGGTTTTGACTATTTTTCATATTCATATGCCATGTTTAATGATTCATTGGACGTTTTTCATTTGATAAACTGCTTGTGTTCATTTCCTTTCCTTTTGCATTTTTGTTTAAGGATGGCTATCCCTTACACACACCCACACTCACCAATGCAGGTACCCATCCACTCCGGATTCCATGGGTGACTATTCTGCTGTATCTTTCAATAACTCTGAAGACCTGGTCAATCTAGCCGAGTTCGAAGATGACGAAGGTTGTGAAGTACCAGGGGAACTAGCCAGACTTCTGCAACAAGAGGAAAGAGCCATCTTACCGCATGAGGAGCCATTGGAAACTGTCAACTTGGGAACCGAGGAAAATTGGAAGGAGGTGCAGGTGGGTGCCAACCTGGAACCAGAAGTTAAGGAACGCTTGGTACAGTTACTGAATGAGTATGTTGAAATCTTCGCTTGGTCCTATGAAGACATGCCGGGTTTGGACACAGACATTGTGGTTCACCGCCTCCCCACAAGAGAAGACTGTCCACCGATCAAGCAAAAGGTTCGCCGAATGAGGCCTGACATGTCTGAAAAAATCAAAGCAGAAGTAATGAAGCAGTTCAATGCTGGCTTTCTGGCTGTTACATCCTATCCTCAATGGGTCGCTAACATTGTGCCAGTGCCTAAAAAGGATGGCAAAGTCAGAATGTGTGTGGACTACCGGGATTTGAATAGGGCCAGCCCTAAGGATGATTTCCCGCTACCTCATATTGACATCTTGATCGACAATACAGCTCAGCATAAGGTGTTTTCCTTCATGGACGGATTCTCGGGCTATAATCAAATCAAAATGGCCCCCGAGGATATGGAGAAAACAACTTTTGTCACACAATGGGGCACTTTCTGTTACAAAGTGATGCCGTTCGGGTTGAAGAACGCAGGGGCAACTTATCAACGCGCCATGGTAGCTTTATTTCATGACATGATACATCATGAGATTGAAGTTTACGTAGACGATATGATAGCTCGGTCGCAAACAGAGGAAGAGCACCTTGAACATCTGGAAAAGCTGTTTGCCAGATTAAAAGAATACAAGTTAAGGCTGAATCCAAGCAAATGCACTTTTGGAGTTAGGTCCGGTAAACTCCTGGGATTCATTGTAAGCAACAAAGGCATTGAAGTCAATCCGGCAAAAGTAAAAGCAATACAAGAGATGCCTGCTCCCCGTACTGAAAAGGAAGTTAGAGGTTTCTTGGGGCGCATAAACTATATTGCCAGGTTCATCTCACATCTGACCTCTACCTGTGAGCCAATTTTCAAACTCTTGAAGAAAGATCAGGTAGTGGAATGGAACGACGATTGTCAAGCTGCTTTTGATAGAATCAAGGAATATTTGCTAGAACCTCCTATTCTGATGCCACCCGTCGAAGGAAGACCTTTGATCATGTATTTGACCGTCTTGGATAATTCAATGGGGTGTGTTTTGGGCCAGCATGACGAGTCTGGTCGAAAAGAGCATTCTATTTATTACCTTAGCAAAAAGTTTACCGACTGTGAGACTCGCTACTCACTGCTCGAGAAAACTTGCTGCGCTTTGGTATGGGCTGCTCGCCGACTAAGACAGTATATGCTGACTCATACTACCTTGTTGATATCCAAAATGGATCCTATCAAATATATCTTCGAAAAGCCCGCTTTATCTGGAAGGATAGCTAGATGGCAAATGATCTTAACTGAGTATGACATCCAGTACACCACCCAAAAAGCTATAAAAGGGAGTGTATTAGCTGACCATCTGGCTCATCAGGCTATTGAAGACTATCAACCCATGAGATTTGACTTCCCAGACGAGGACATCATGAATTTGGACAACATTGAAAGTGACGGACCGTATGACGGACCCGAAAAGGGATCCCGATGGACCCTGTACTTTGATGGTGCTTCAAATGCACTTGGAAATGGTATTGGCGCGGTACTCATTTCTCCGGAAGGATGCCACACTCCTTTCACGGCCCGACTTTGCTTCAGCTGCACAAACAACATGGCTGAGTATGAAGCCTGCATCTTTGGTCTCAAGGCTGCTATAGACTTGGGGATCAAATCTTTGATCGTATTCGGGGACTCGGCTTTGGTCATCAGCCAGATCAAAGGAGATTGGGATACCAAACATCCTAATCTTATTCCATACAAAGAACATGTTCTGACATTGTTGCCTCACTTCGAGCAAATTACCTTCGAGCACTTCCCGCGAGAAGAGAATCAGCTAGCAGATGCTCTAGCCACAATGTCCTCCATGTTTAAACTCAACTGGGATAACGAGGCTCCCCAAATCACTATCGAGCGAATGGATGAACCCGCGCATTGTCACGAGATTAATACCTAAGAAGTAGTGGAACAACCTTGGTTCCATGAAATCAAAAGGTATCTCGAGACCCAAGATTATCCTGACGGAGCTTCCGTGAATGACAAGAAGTTCTTAAGGAAATTCGCTGCTAAGTTCTTCCTGAGCAACGACATCCTTTACAAACGAAGCCATGATTGTGTATTACTCCGATGTGTGGATAAGGCTGAAGCAGAGTTGATTATGACCGACATACACAGCGGACCATTTGGCACTCACTTGAGCGGGCATACAATGGCTAAGAAGATCCTAAGGGCAGGCTATTACTGGTCTACCATGGAGGCTGACTGCCATCAACATTCCCGTACTTGTCACAAGTGTCAAGTCTATGCTGACAAAGTTCATATCCCTCCGGTTCCCCTCAATGTCCTGACTGCTCCGTGGCCCTTTGCAATATGGGGCATTGATATGATTGGAGAGATCAAGCCCACGGCTTCCAACGGACATCGCTTCATCCTGGTTGCCATTGACTACTTCACTAAATGGGTCGAAGCAGCTTCCTTCGCCTCTGTCACCAAAAATGTGGTTGCCCGCTTTATCAAACATAATCTCATATGTCGGTATGGTGTTCCCGACAGGATCATCACAGACAACGGTACAAATCTGAATAATACAATGATCACTGCATTATGCGAACAGTTCAAGATTTATCATCACAATTCATCTCCCTATCGGCCGAAGATGAACGGTGCTGTTGAGGCTGCGAACAAAAACATTAAAAATATTATTCAGAAAATGACGGTCACTTACAAAGACTGGCATGAGATGTTGCCGTTTGCTCTGCATGGATACCGTACGACGGCACGTACTTCAACTGGGGCAACCCCATTTTCTCTGGTTTATGGCATGGAGGCTGTTTTGCCTATGGAAGTTTAGATCCCTTCTCTAAGGATCATGAAGGATGCAGGTTTGAATGAAGATGATTGGATGCAGACCCGACTTGATCAACTCAATCTGATCGACGAAAAGCGACTTGCTGCTATATGCCATGGTCAGACGTATCAAAAACGGATGATCAAGGCTTTCAACAAGAAAGTTAGGCGTCAAGTGTATCAAGTCGGAGATCTAGTAGTCAAACGGATTATCTTACCGCAAAGTGATCCCAGGGGCAAATGGACTCCTACATATGAAGGACCATTTGTGATCAAGAGCATATTTTCTGGTGGTGCAATGATTCTGACCACCATGGACGGCGACGATTTGCCGCACCCTGCGAACGCAGACATAGTCAAAAGATACTACGCATAAAGTAACCCGACAAGTCGAAAACCCGAAAGGGCGGCTTGGGCAAAAAATGGGCATCCCGGTGAACCGAAAACCCAAAAGGGCGGTTCAGGCAAAAATTAGGGATAAAAACAAAAAAATCTGCGCACCCGGCAAGTCGAAAACCCGAAAGGGCGGCTTGGGCAAAAAGGGGTTTCCCGGTGGATCGAAAACCCGAAAGGGCGATTCAGGCAAAAATTAGGGAATTAAAGCGTGCGACTATGTCTCGTCGGATCACTTCAAAGACAGTCTCTTCATCAACCGGTTCCAGGTTTCTGATCAATCCAGCCATCGTCAAACGAAGCATTGAATGGACAGAGGTTCAGAGTTGTGAAAGCTACAGCAGAACGGAATCCCATGGAATTATTTCACATAGCCATCTTTATTTTGTATAAATTTTTCAAATATTTACGGCAAGATCCTCTTACTAGGATGATTGTTTCCTTTGTACAAATATACTCAAAGAAAATCAATACAAATACTCTTCCCAAAATTTGTGTCATCTCCCTTTTTCTTTTTCTCTTGCACTATTCGTTTTATTTTAAGAAACGTCCAATGTTTTGTTAAATAGGCATATGCATTTGAAACATGATCACTTCCTAATTGAACCTAAGAAAAGGATTACTGATAGAGTGAAAGTACAAACGGACATTTTGACGCCCTTTCAAAGGAAACCCCTCAAAATCTGTAATCCACATCCCTGGCAAACCCTGAGGTCTCTCTCCAGCAGACCCTCGAAGCTTATCCCCAGTAAGGTTCTGAAAGGTATTCCCCGCAGAGTACGGACATCCCACCCGAGTTTTATTCAAAGTTATTCCTCACAGAGGCTTATAACTGGGTTATCCTCAGCTAACAACCAGGGGAGATCGCGCTCGCCAAAATTCTTCCCATCCCCGGCGGAGTTCCTCAAAATTCCCCAACAATAACTTATCAATACTATCCCCGGAGGAGTTTATCTTTGCAAATCCCCAGCCAGAGAATCTTCCGGAAATCATTTTCCCTCAGAGTTTAAGCTTCAGTATCCCCAGCGGAATCAGACTTTTAAACCTTCTCCCCACAGAGTTTTTAGGAAGAAAAATCTTGAGTTCCCCAGTGAAATTTCCAGAGATACTTCTCTCCTGGCTGAAGATTCTCAATCTAGTCTCCCCAGCATTAAGTCTACTAGTTTGGTACTCCCCAGTAGAAGACTCCGGGAATTCCCCAGAAGATCAGCAACAACCCAAGCTCCAAGTTCCCCAGCAACAACCCAGGACTTATTTTCCCCGGCAGCAGTCAGGATACTTCTATCTTCCGTTGTCCCGGATTCATCTATCCTATGCAAGACAGCTCTCCAGCTTACATGCACATCCATTTACATCCATAACACAAAATATACATTGTATCATGCATCATAGCATTGCATACGACTAACTCTTTGCCTTTTCAGGTAAGATCAGTCGACAGACTAAAATCATTCAAATCTCAAGATTTCTGAAAACAGTTCACGGGTTCTCCAAGTAAACGGATGTTAACCTATCACTTGTTCAGATTCTTCTCAAGACTTCTGAAAACAGTTCATGGATTCTTCCCAAGTAACGGATGTTAATCTATCAACTTGTTCAGATGCAACTTTTGAAAACAGTTTACGGACGCTTCCCAACAACAGATGTTGTTCTATTGCTTATTCAACTTCAAGATTTCTGAAAACAGTTCACGGGTTCTCCAAGTAAACGGATGTTAACCTATCACTTGTTCAGATTCTTCTCAAGACTTCTGAAAATAGTTCATGGATTCTTCCCAAGTAACGGATGTTAATCTATCAACTTGTTCAGATGCAACTTTTGAAAACAGTTTACGGACGCTTCCCAACAACGGATGTTGTTCTATTGCTTATTCAACTTCAAGATTTCTGAAAACAGTTCACGGGTTCTCCAAGTAAACGGATGTTAACCTATCACTTGTTCAGATTCTTCTCAAGACTTCTGAAAACAGTTCATGTATTCTTCCCAAGTAACGGATGTTAATCTATCAACTTGTTCAGATGCAACTTTTGAAAACAGTTTACGGACGCTTCCCAACAACGGATGTTGTTCTATTGCTTATTCAACTTCAAGATTTCTGAAAACAGTTCACGGGTTCTCCAAGTAAACGGATGTTAACCTATCACTTGTTCAGATTCTTCTCAAGACTTCTGAAAACAGTTCATGGATTCTTCCCAAGTAACGGATGTTAATCTATCAATTTGTTCAGATGCAACTTTCTGAAAACAGTTCACAGGTTCTCCAAGTAAACGGATGTCAACCTATGGCTTGTTCAGACCTCTAATTCAAAAATGGTCCAAAGCTTGGACACTTTCCTGATATTCTCTCCCAGATGGCATCTTTAAGCCCATCCCCGATAAGTTTCTATCACTCTCCCAGATGGCATCGTTAAGCCCTTCTCCAAATGGCATCTCTAAGCCCATTCCCGCATCCAGTGCTTTGACGAGTGCAAATTTCCGGGCACTCTAGTGTCCAATCTCCTTTTACCCTCGAGTCACGAAAGGCAAGCTTGCCAATCTAACTCTTCAGGTCCAAGAAGATTGAACAGGGGCAACTGTTGTACCCCAAAATTTGCCCTCCCATTTCTCACTGATTTCTCCTCACAAAGCTCTTGAAGCTCAAGATCCAGTTAGGGTTTCATCTGCTCCAGACTCCTCCTTGCACTGCTAACCCCAAATTAGGGTTTGTGTTTGCACCAAGATGTTTTGACCTAAAGTACCCAAGATGACTTTCTTGCTTCATATTGACCTCCTAAGTTTATCCATATCAAGTTTCAAGTCGTGATTCCAAATTTTGCCCAGTCAATTGGACAGTTGACCTAGAAATCAACTGTATTGGGGAAAAAGTCAACTGTGGCCAATTGACAGTCAAATCTCATGAAATTAAATCCACATCAACATTATGAACTCCTAGGAGTCATTTGATCAAGTTTGGACCACAACTCCACAAGAAATTTGATCAGATCACCAAAAGGGCAAAATGGTCATTTTTAGGGTTTTGACTGTACAGAGGCAACTTTTGACTGTTTGACCTAGCCAATGGCAAACCAAGCTCACATATGGACTCAAGGACCCCATGGAATTATCTTGACATGCTCAACAAGTTCAAAAGATCCCAAATACACAAGATTGACAGTTGAATTTCCCAGTCAATTGATCAGTTTTGACTGTATACTGAAAAGTCAAACTTTGACTTTTTGGTCAAAATCAAGAGTCAAGATTCATTTTTCATCAAAATATGCCAAATCATGAAACTTGTTCACCAAGAAATCACAATTTGCAAATTAGGGTTAGAAAATGGAATTTTTCATAACTTAGAATTTTTCTAAGTTATGAAAAACCCTAATTTTTTCCCAACTTTGCCCCACCTTTTCACCAAGATCCATTTGGATTCAAACAAAAGTCAAAACATGAAAGTTGTAGCTTGTTGCATAATCTACAACTTTGATTCACAAAGTTTTCTCATTTGAAGCTTGTATCTCAAGTTACAATTTTTTGAATAAGGGCACTAAACCATTTTTAACTTAGTAAAATTTTGACCTATTTTGACAAGGTTTTCTACCCTACTTCAAGGCCATTTTTCATACCCTTCCACTTGGAATTTCAATTTGCATTTCAAAGATGGATTGTAGTACACATTCCAAGCTTTCCAAAATGTCCAAGAACTTCTCAAACAACTTCATGGTTAGGGAGAATCGAATTTCACAATATAGCAAAAACTCACTTTGGAATTGGCCATTTTTCATGTTCATAAGATTATGCAACTTCTCAAAACCAGAATGCCCTTGATTACAGGTCCTTAAACCAAGTTACACTCATAAATTTAATGCATATTCTTTGTACCAAGACCAAGTTCTTTGAGTTCAAGCTTTGTCTAGAGGATTAATCCCAATTTGGAAAAAGTAAACTATCCATTTTTGCAAAAGTTCACTTTATGTCAATTTGAAAATCAAACAAGTACAAGCTAAATCTGAATGGCACAAGATTATGGACAAATTGCTCTGATCAAGAGAAGATTATGCAGCCCATTAGGGGGCCCCCTACATGCCTAGGAAGCCATTTTACTTTTGTTGCTTAGAAAAGAAGAAAAGTCCATAACTTGTAGGAACACTCATCTCAGCTTAGAAACAGAAGAGCAAACTTATCAAACACACTCAGTAGATCCCAACCAAGCTTTTGCACAAGTCCTTGCCCTCCAAAACACCCTCCACCTCAGAATCATCCTCAAACTGCAAAAACAGAGTTGCCTCTGCAGTTTGAGTGCAAACTCCCATTTCCCTCGAGCATTCTCACCAAAATCAATTCATACACCTTCCATACAACATATGCAAACTAACCATGGCCTAAAACCTGACCTGTAATCACTCTAACAGTTTCCACCATTTTTAATTTTTCCTTTTGCAGTTGAAGTTCCACAGCTCGATACAAGGAGTTTCAAGACAAAGTAAGCATTGAAAAAGCATCCCTGGACCTCAAGGAAGCTTTTCCAATCATCACCTTGCACTGAAAGTTCCTCATTCTCCAGATAGAAGTTCAACTGAATAGGTAAAAGTTTGAATTCGTATCTCTCTTATCATGCATATTTAGTCTTAAGTTTGTGAAGAAACAAGGTCCTACTCATAGCCCTGAACATGTACATAGCTTTACATTTCATTTCTTTTGCCTGAGTAGAGAGAATTTGAGCTTTGAAAATGACAGAAAAATTAGGTTAGGATTTGGGGGAGGAGAAATTCTCCCTCATCTTAGAGAGTTAGAACAAGTTATGCCTATGGTTAGAATCGTCTCTTCATGCTTAACATTTTTTGTGTTGGAAGTTTGTTGAAAAAAATCAAAGAATCAGGACGTTCGAAGGAAGCTTGTTGGCGCGCGTTTTTGAACAAAATCTGTTCAGAGGTTGAAGAAGAAGTGGATTGGGTTGGGCCTGTGTTATTTTTGCTATCCACACCATTTTTTCTGTTTCACACCCCTAAGCCCATTTGCTTCATTTTTTAACATTTTTGACTTTTTCTTTTTTTTTGTTTGACTTGTTTATTTTTTCTCAACATATTAAAATTTTGAAAATATTTTTCTCATCATTTTTTGATTTTATTTGGTTTTTATTTGATTTTCTTTTTGATTTGTATATAAATAGATATATATTATTATTTAGGATAAATAGAAAAAATATGTAAAAGCACTTCCATTTTTATTTTTATTTTATATTACTCTCTGAAAATATTTCATATAAAAAATCCTACTTTCTAAAAAAAATTTGAATATTATTATTATTTGTATATAATACATATTTAAATAATATAATATATATATATATATATATATATATATATATATATATATATATATATATATATATATATATATATATATATATATATATATATATATATATATATATATATATATATATATATATTAATATACTTAGAATAAAAATGCCAAAAAATGTATATATTTTATTTTTAATATTTAATACTAAGAAATGACCTTTTTACAAATATACCATATTTTATTTTATTTTTGTATGCAAATAATAAATACTATGTGGATTAATTAATTAATATACATTTTGATTAAAATTAGGGTTTTTTGCCCTAAATATGAAAATACTCAAAAATAATACCTTTTTATTTTTTTTTCTTCTTGTTTTATTTTACATAAACAATACTTTTTTTCATACATATAAAAACTTTCTTTTTTTGCATTTTGCATATTTATTTAATTTCTATTTAATTATGCAATTTATTTGCCTTGCAAATATTCAAAAAATGATGTAATAGCCTAGATTTAAATTCTTGTCTAAATATCCCCCATTTATAAATTTGTACCCCCTCCCTATATTATTATGTTGTAATAGCGTAGGAATTTAAATTTCGCACTTTATACGCTTTCTAATTATGCCATGTTAGAATTAGGGTTTGCATGCGAAAAACGACAAAAAATAGTTTGACCTAATACAAAGATAAATGAGCATGAAAATAAACAACACATCTCACACTTGCACCCCTAGGGTATTCCACTTTGTTGCCTTCAAATAATTGGGCCATATTGTATGTTGAATTTCTTTGGGCAAAGCAAACAATTTGAATGATCATAGTCCCTCGATAAAACTTTTCAAAAACAAACAAAAACAAATGATCAAGCCCCTTAAAGAAATTGCCCAAAGATATTTAAACGCCGTTGCAATTATGGTCCGAACGATGACCCGCGCCTGTCCCTTTTCATCTCCTAAGACAAGATTGTCCACCAAATGCAATGGTGGAACAAAATTGTCAAAAGGTTTAAAACATAACAAAAATCTTTGAGGAAATTTTTAGGGTAGATAAACTCTTAAGTACTTGTCAATTTGCAAAGAAAACACTTGCCTAATTTCAAAAACCCACTTCACAAACACTTTCAAAATCAAACTTTCCAAAACCCTTGAAACATCTTTTTAAAAGATAAAACACCTTTTGTAAAACATTCGAGTAAAGAATTGTTACAAGGTTAGCCTAATACAAGGCATCTTTTCAAAACATTTTCAAAACCACACACCAAGCACCATTTCAAACAATTGAAAACCAAGGCAAGTTGATCTAAGCAAGTACCTAAGAGCCCATGGATAACCATGGATAGAAGGGGTGCTAATACCTTCCCCTTCTATAATCTACTCCCCGAACCCAAGAAAAATCTCAAAGGTTTTTTGCTGTGCTTTTTAAACCTTTCCTTAGGATAAAATAAAAAGTCGGTGGCGACTCTTGCTAAACCGCAACATTTGCGAATACGAACGCAAAACACTAGTCAGTTCTCCCACCGTATCACACCTTGGTCCTAAACCAACATCAAACCAAAAGCCATAATTTGTTTCAACTCAGTAAATACCAAGCCATAACCTGCTTGAGCCTTAAGCAAAAAACCAAAAGCCTTTCAACCTATGTCAAGCATATCACCATAAAGCTTCAAGCCAAAACCTGCATAAGGTATAAACACAAGCCTATGCCCTGTTTCAACAAACCTGCCTGAACTGTCAAGCCTAAACTCCAAGCCTGTAACATAAGCTTCAACAAAACACATAAGCCAACAATAAACACACAAAAAGCAAGTGTAACTGAAGCCAAGGCCTGTAACTTCAAAGCCTAAACCAGTATCAATCCAGCAAAGTCCAACCAAAGCATCTCAGAGGCAACTCAAAAATCAGAATAACATTCAAAATCATAAAGCCCTCAGAGCTGGGCTCATCATAGGGGTAGGACAACAATATTCTGAATCATAAACATCATCAAGGCCATCACTCAGAAGCATATCAGAGAGGCAAACGTATCAAGCATTCAAGGCAACTTAGACTCAAGCAATCCAAACCCTCAGAATTGCTTCATCATAGGGTGCAACAACATCAATATTTTTCAAAAGCGAGGCAAAGAAGAAGAAGAAGAAAAGAAGTGATATGAACTAGGTTTTCAAGCAATCATCATCAAACCTAATAAAAAGCAAGATACTAGACAAACCGGAGCAAGCCTTGTCATCGTCGCCCTCGCCCTGGGCCGCCTAAAGCACCTCCGATCCGCCTCCTCCTCCGTCTCCAAAGGTAAAAGGTAGTATCCCTCCCCTTTTTCTCCATTCACGCACCTCAAACGATGATAATACATAAAATCAGAACATAAGTAACACATAAAAGCTTGAAAACCTAAAAGCATGTTAAGACCTAAAATGGAGCCATTACCTGTGTACAAATATCACTGAGCGACCATGGAGGGAAGAGGAATGGACGGTGGAGCCCGGTGGCCCTAGGCAGAGGAGCGTTCAGAGGCCTTGCTCAAAGGATGAAGACGAAACAAACACGAAGTGAACGACGCCGCGCAGTAGCTATGCTGTAACCCTTATTTCCCAAACTGAAACGAATTCAACGAAACCCTAAGAAAGATGTCCCAAGCGCATGGGCCTTGCCCCCTTTCATTTGCCTAAGCCCATTCACAAAGCCAGCACGACTCACCTCCCTTTTTGCTTTCTGCTATTTTGTTTTGGGCCATAAACCCCCTTCAAGCCCATTTACCTCTTTTCCTATTTTTTCTATTTCTTTCAAACTAAAAAGCTTTTATTTTATTTTACATAACTTAACTCTTTTTTAATAATAATATTACTAATACTTTTCATTATAACTAAAATACGTGAATATTAAATATTATTAAGTTTAAAACTTTTTTTTCTTTTTTCTTTTATTAAAACTTTCTATTTAAATGTAAAACTTGTATAAAACATTTATAAAAAAATACATAAAAAATAGAACTTAAAACATTCTCTTTTCTTTTATTAAATTTTCTTGTTTGTACATACTTAACAAAAATACAAAAAAGAATAAATAAATACTTAATTTTTTCATTAAGTCAACATTTCGCACTTGTAAATAAATCATACACTTACACAAATACATTGATACATTTTACATTGCCTTTATTCTTGTACATTGATACATTTTACATTGCGATTGATTCGATTTGGTTGTAAATTATTTGGACACTACTCTCCTATTAAGTCTCATCCCCATTTGTAAATATTTGTACCCCCACTCCCGGATACTTATTTGTAATAGCGTAGACTTTAAATTCTCGCAATTTATCGCTTTCAAATATACCATGGTTAGACCTAGGGTTTGTATGTAAATAAAATCAAACGCTAGATAACCTAATACAAGACAAATACATGAAATCAATACACTAATCACACTTGCACCCCTAGGGTAATCCCACTCGTTGCCTTCCAAAATGGGCCATGCTTGCACATTGAGTTTCTTTGGCAAAACAATTCAAATGATCATAGTCCCTCGATGACGCTTTCGAAAGTTGCCTATCAAAATGATCATAGTCCCTTCAAGCAAAATTGCCAAAGACACTTGGCATCATTGCATTCATGGTCCATACGATGACCCGCGCCTGTCCCGTTAACATCCTAACGCAAGATTGTCCACCAAATACAATGGTGGAACACAATTGTTAAAAGGGTTAAAAACATGAGGAAAACCTTTGAGTAAATTTAGGGGTAGACAACTCTTAGTTACTTGATCAACTTGCAAAACACACTTTCCTACTTTTCAAAACCACACTTCACAAACACAACTTCCAAACAACTTTCAAAAACATTTGAAACATCTTTTCGAAAAGATACACACCTTTGTATATACTCAAACACGAGTCATTACAATGGTTGCCTAGACAAGGCCTCTTTTTCAAAACATTTTCAAAACACACACACACCATTTCAAGCAATTGAAAATCAAGGCAAGTGATCTAAACAAGTAACTAAGAGCCCATGGATAACCATGGATGAAAAGGGTGCTAATACCTTCCCTTTTCATAATCCAACCCCCGAACCCACGAAACATCTCAAAAGGTTTTTTCTGTGCTTTTTAATCTTTCCTTTAGGATAAAATAAAAAGTCGGCGGCGACTCTTGCTAAACCGAACAAGTGCGAATACAAACACAAAACCTCAAGTCAGTTCTCCCACCGTATCACAGAACTGGCGACTCTGCTGGGGAGAAATCTAAAAGTGGGGTTACCTTAGGGTTTAGATCACCTTTACATTCTTTCTTTGATTGCCTTGATTGCTTTACTTTTTGGGTCCTTGTTTGGGTTTTTTGTAAATCCTACACCCGGATTTGGGGCACCTTTTTAGGTAAATAGCAATAAAACTGTGAGGGAACTGTGCGGGGTATACCGACATGGTTGAAGCAGTAAGCTATGTTAGTGTGACATATTTGTGAGTACCGGTAACCCTTGAGTTCAGTCAAGGAGAGTACGGGGCCGCTGAGTGATATCGTGAAGCACTAACGAACTCTTAGAACCTTAATTGACCATCTTAGCCTTTTTAGTGGTAGTGAGATGACCGACTTTGGTGCAGTCCGAAGTTGGTAGATACTCGATACTACACTCATTGAGGGTTGTTTTCTTGGAATATTTTGGTCGCCAGTTAAGTGGCTAAACCAAAAAAATGAACACAGAAAACAATCCAATGATATTGAGCTCCTTAGAACCCAGTTTCTATTTTAGGACAGGATGAGCCAACTAACTTCAAGAGGGTACTTACCTACAACCCCATGCAAGCCTAAACCTAAGGACTTGTTTGCTTTGTGTGAATATGATTGTCTGTATAAACACTCACTTGCTTTTGCATGCATGTGCATAACATCATGACATCATACCATAGCATTTTTCACTAACCACTTCAAGGATCTCGAGGGTTCTTTTGATGCAGGGTTACGTTGAACCAGACATCTACCAAAGGGCAAGAGGTTTATCCTCTAAGCAAATGCCATCAAAGATCAAGTGCAACAACTTGAATCAAGGGCTATGACCAACTTGACATGGTGAGCTTGATTCTCATGGAAAGACATCCACCAGTGCAAAGTTCTCCAATCAAAGATCAAGTACAACAACTTGAATCAGGGGCTATGACCCAGTTGACATGGTGAGCTTGATTCTCGTGGGAAGACATCCACCGGTGCAAGGTTCTCCAATCAAAGATCAAAGTTCAACCTCTAACATTTTCTTGTGTTTACCCCAAGAGATCCTTGAAAGCATGCATCCACATATCATGCATTGCATCATGACAGTTTTTCCTTTTCAGGTTTCCTTACTCTCCTACTGTTTATTTCAGTAGAGATGGCTCTAGAGAGAACTGTCAAGGATATCCAGGACCAGACTGCTCAGCTGCAGGAAATGTTCTTGAACCTGTCCCTGGGGCAAGAAGAAATGAAAGCTCTCCTCACAAAGGGCTTGGTCTAGGAGACTTCAAACAATGCCAGGAGTGATCAGCTGGGGGAACTGCAGTTTGATTTGGCAACATTGAGGATCCAAGTGATGGGACAGCTGGTGGACCAGATGGCTCTCATCCAGGACTTATCTCAAAGACAAGAGGAACTCAGAGTTCTCGTCAGCCAACTGCTTCGGAACAACCAACTGGGGAAAACATCTGAGGTTGAAGAGCAAGTCACCACTCAACCTCCATCCAGACAAGAAGACAAGGGGAAGGCTCCTCTGCTTGCTTCAGGGTCACAAGCCCAGCAACAACCTCATCAACATCAATGGGTTAATCGGCGTAAGCAAGAGACGTCAGGAAGACAATTCACTGAGACTGACATACCGTCATCTCTGATACTGGAGCACTTGTTGGAGGTCAATCTGACTGCTTTGAGGGATCCTATTCGGAAGCCCAATACCTCCGCTCCTAACTATCATCCCGATGGATTTTGTGTTTACCACTCCTATAGCCCGGGACACGACACCGACGACTGTTGGGCCTTGAAGACCAAGATTCAAGATCTGATTGACATTGGAGTGTTGAGGTTCATGCCAGACGGCGAGATGAAAATCTTCCGTTAAGGATTTCTCCACCTGATTTGACAAAGCTCAAACTGAGAGATTTTTGTTTCATTTTGAATTTTCAAAGTTGTAATTTCTTTTGTTATTCAAACAATTATCTGTTGATGTTAAACTTTGTTTCATTAATGCATTGCATATGTTTGTCTTGAATTCATCCATTCGTTTTCACTACTCTTATGCTTTCTTTATGATATTTAACTCTTGATAAAAAGCTGCCAGCCTTTAGAGGGAGGATGACGAAACAATACCATGATCTCATACAGTATGCTTTTGAACAGACCTTGCTGATGATGTACAGGCATTTTCTTTCAATTCCCAAACACTGGAGTTATAAGGAAGATAATCCCTAGTCAACCCCTTCGAGCCAAAGAAGTAGGAGTTTTTTTTTCTAAACAATCAAAACCTTTGATATAAACCTGGGGCAGGGTAGTCTCTCAGTTAATTCAAAAAGGTGCGCATCAAGGTCGCAAACTCTCAGTTCGTAATACAACGAATGATGACAGAGAAAAGCATTCCTCTGGAATCAAAAGATAGTGATGGTTCCCTACCATATAGGCAGTCAATCTCTCAAAAGAGAAGAGCCCATTGAGCCAAAACCTGTAAAGGAGGCTTAAGAAAGCTGGGGCATCCCGCTGACTGTAATCTCGAAAACAGGAACAGTCAGGCAAAAGTTAGGGATAACAAATCAAAATCAAAAGAAAGAGGTCATTACGAATCCTCAACAACATGAAAAATGTTGCAAAAGAAAAAGGAGATGATGATTATCTCCCATAATTCAACTGGCGAACCATCACCCAAAAGTCGTTCCAAATTCGAATGAAATTCGACGCACAAATTAACTGGGCTTAGGGTTGAAGAATATCACGAAGAGCGGGTGGGTACAAATACACTTTGAGCCTTTATCCTTTGTTTCTTAAACCGTGAACCAGGCCACGTTACAACCCTTCAAAAGTCCTAATTGAAGCATGAGTTAGTTCGAAAGCATACTGTTCAAAAGGTATCCTGACTCCTGTAAGGCTTTGCTCTAAAATCTTGTGTTGATTTGTCTTATAAAAAGTTTTTTGCTAAAAAACGCATTTTTCAAAACTTCGAGACAAACATAAAACTTTGCATTGCTTGAATATCACTGTTTGCATTTGGCTATTTGTTTGACAGCGAAGAAATTCATACAGCGAATGTTCGGAGGAACGAAAACTCTCTCAGTGAATAAAATCACTTCAAAAGGATGATACTTCTAACGACAAGTCTCTTATCAATAAGGGGCATGACATGTCACCATCCAATTAACCTGGGGCATGTCCAGTCAAGGTTTCAACAGATCTTTCAAAGTTCAGTTAACCCGGGCCAGTCCAGTCAAGATTTCAACAAATCTCTCGAAAGTTCAGTGAACTTGGGGCAAGTCTCCTTCATCACCACTTGGGGCATTCGAATGTCAAAAGTGATCAACAATTCCTTCATCACCTGTTGGAAGATACAGTCCAGATATGCTCCAGACACGGTTGCCATTCTGTCACCTTTCTTAAGTTCCGGATTAATACTTGTAGCAAGCCAGGAAAATATCTATGGACGACTGATTGTGGATCAACACCTGTAACAAGCCAGGAATTTATCTACATAAAGAGTCTCCTTCATCACCACTTGGGGCATTCGAATGTCAAAAGTGTTCAACAATTCCTTCATCACCTGTTGGAAGATACAGTTTCAGATACGCTCCAAACACGGTAGCCATTCTGTCACTCATTCAGATCCTAGTTACAGTTTCAGATACACTATAGACACGGAAGTCATTCTGCTACTTATACAGATCTCACCTCCAAGATACAGTTTCAGATACGCTCCAAACACGGTAGCCATTCTGTCACTCATTCAGATCCTAGTTACAGTTTCAGATACACTCCAGACACGGAAGTCATTCTGCTACTCATACAGATCTCAAATCCAAGATGCAGTTTTACACGGACTCATCATCAGGAAACCCTACACCAGGTTTCTTCTCAAACTCAAAAGATTCTTGTAATCCCCAACCAGAGAGCCTTACAGAATCTAATTCCCCTCAGAGTCAAGTTTCAAGATCCCCAGCGGAGCTAAACCTTCCAACTATCAATCCCCAAGCAGAGTGAAGACTCTCATTCTCATTCCCTCACAGGATATTTGAATATTCCTCAATGAAGATCTTCTCAAGACAGGAATCCCTAGTAGATTGGCATACAACCCAAGCTTTTGATTCCCCAACAGCAGTCCCAGGACTTCTCATTTTCAACAATCAAAAGATTATTGCCTTCCCCAGCAGCAGCCAAGGAATTATTCTCCCCGGCAGCAGTCAAGATTCTTTTGTCTCCAACCATCTAGGATTCATCTATCCTCAGCAAGACAACTCATCAGCTTACATGCGCATCCATCACATTCATATCATAAACATTGATAACATACATTGCATCATGCATCATGACATTGCATACAACCAACTCTTTACCTTGTCAGGTAAGATCAGTCGACAGACAAAGATCATCCTCTTCCAGATTCACCCAGAGATAGTTCAGATGTGACCCAGACATGGCGACATTCTGATACTTATTCCAGATGCAGTTTTACACGGACTCATCATCAGGAAACCCTACACCGGTTCCTCCTCCACTTTCAAGACCTCTGAAAACAGTTTACGGATTCTTCCCAACAACGGATGTTAATCTATCGCTTGTTCAGATGCAACTTTTGAAAACAGTTTACGGATGCTTCCCAACAACGGATGATGCTCTATTGCTTATTCAACGTCAAGACTTCTGAAAACAGTTTACAGATTCTTCCCAACAACGGATGTTAATCTATCGCTTGTTCAGATGCAACTTTTGAAAACAGTTTACGGACGCTTCCTAACAACGGATGCTGCTCTATTGCTTATTCAACGTCAAGACTTCTGAAAACAATTCACGGGTTCTCCAAGTAACGGATGTTGACCTATCGCTTGTTCAGATTCTTCTCAACTTTTGAAAACAGTTTACGGACGCTTCCCAACAACGAATGCTGCTCTATTTCTTATTCAACGTCAAGACTTCTGAAAACAGTTTACGAATTCTTCCCAACAACGGATGTTAATCTATTGCTTGTTCAGATGCAACTTTTGAAAACAGTTTACAGACGCTTCCCAACAACGGATGCTGCTCTATTGCTTATTCAACGTCAAGACTTCTGAAAACAGTTCACGGGTTCTCCAAGTAACGGATGTTGACCTATCGCTTGTTCAGATTCTTCTCAACTTTTGAAAACAGTTTACGGACGCCTCCCAACAACGGATGCTACTCTATTGCTTATTCAACTCCAACTCCTGAAAACAGTTTACGGATTCTCCAAACATGGATGCCAATCTATTGCTTGTTCAGACCCCCAGTTCAGAGATGTTCCAAAACATGGATACCTTGCTGATACTCGTCCACTCACCAATGACATACAGTTCAACATTTCCAGATGGCATCTCTAAGCCCATCCTCCTACCAGCAACTTCCAAATAGCATCTTTAAGCCCATTTCCAGATGGCATCTCTAAGCCCATCCCCCGACAAGATTCTGTCACATCCCTAGATGGCATCTTTAAGCCCATCACCAAATGGCATCTGTAAGCCCATTCCCTCTACCATCACATCACCGAGTGCAAATTTTTGGGCACTCTAGTGTCCAATCTCCTTTTACCCTCGAGTCGCGAAAGGCAAGCTTGCCAATCTAACTCTTCAGGTTCAAGAAGATTGAACAGGGGCAACTGTTGTACCCCAAAACTTGCCCTCCTATTTTTCCACAAGAAATCACAGCTTCGGGCTTTTCCTGATTTTTCAGACTGGCTCAAGAATCGGTCAAACAGACTTTTCTCGCCAGTCAGACAAAATTTAGGGTTTTCATTGATTTTAAAGCAGTTCAAATTGATTGCTTAGGGTTTGGTTGAGTTGGCTCAGGTTTTGATCAGGCGAATGCTTCTTTGGCGTTTAATCAAAAATCAGGGTTTTATGCGCATATTTCTGAGAAAAGAATTAATTCTACAGTTCTTTTCAGTTTACTCTAGGATATGAACTGAGGTTTCTGATTGGGAGTTTGCAGTGTTTGATTGAACCAGTAAAAGAAAAGGCATGTGGACGTTTTGTTTGATTAACTGTGCAATGTTTTGGATTATTCGGAACGCCGGACGTTTATTAATTATTTCTTTTTCTAAGTCAAAATAATTGGATTTACTTCCAGTTGTTTCAATTTAAGAAATTCAAATGATTAAATAAACAGGGAATTGAAAGAAGAATTAACTGATAAAAAAGGGGGATGTTTATTTATTTTGAATTGTTTGTTACAGATATTATTTAAATACTGTAAATTTATTTACAGTTATTTACATTAATACTATTACAAATAATTAAAATGGAAACAAAGCTATGTCCTAAAAGTCTTCAAATATTCATCTTCTATTGCTACTCCTCTTTTGCTCCATTGGTTTTTATCTGCAAAACAAGAAAAGAAGAAAAGTCAAATGCAGATAAATAAAATTAAAGAGCAGACAGATAAAAAATGGATTCATCATTAAAAGCGACTGGCCGGAATCAGTTTACCCTCTCTGCAAATCACAAGATTTCTCTTGGTTCACAAAGAGGGATAGAAGATGTTTGCAATGAAACATGAAATGCACAAAGTTATAATTTTGCACAAATTCAAATTGTCAACCAACTGCACAGTTTTAAAACAAACAACATGTACAAGTATAAAGGCAAACTGAACAGTTACTGATTATGCCAAAAGAACAATGCAAGTCACAATTTCAAACTAAGTCCAAAGTCAACTAGAGCTGCCCAAAGCCAAAGATATCAAAAGCTGTCCAAAAGGATATGGAAAGATATCAAAGTACAAAATGCTGTCAACAAAGTATGCAGGAAAGCAGGAATTATGCAGAGCTAAGCAACTAATGCAAGCAAGGTTCAAATTCATCATTTTCAAGGCCAGTCACCTTTTCAGAAATAGTACATTTCTAAAGCAATAAAAATGCTTTTTTAAATGTAGAGAGAGAGAAAAAAGAGAAAAGAAAAGGCTTACAGGGCTTAGGCTTAAGATATAAAGAAAATATACCAACACAGTAGGAAAGGAGGCAAAAATATTACAAAAAAGATAGAGCCCTCAAAACTGTGAAAGAACTACAAACAGCAAGTGCCAAGCATAAGCCTCTAAAGAAGAAGCATAACATAAGCCAGACCTGTTTCAAAGGCCTCAAGCCAGAAGCACCACAGGCTCAAAACCTGTTACTGCATAAAACATCAAACCCCTGCTAACCTGCATAAGCCTTGGTTCTAAACCAACATCAAACCAAAAGCCATAATTTGTTTCAACTCAGTAAATACCAAGCCATAACCTGCTTGAGCCTTAAGCAAAAAACCAAAAGCCTTTCAACCTGTGTCAAGCATATCACCACAAAGCTTCAAGCCAAAACCTGCATAAGGTATAAACACAAGCCTATGCCCTGTTTCAACAAACCTGCCTGAACTGTCAAGCCTAAACTTCAAGCCTGTAACATAAGCTTCAACAAAATACATAAGCCAGCAATAAACACACAAAAAGCAAGTGTAACTGAAGCCAAGGCCTGTAACTTCAAAGCCTAAACCAGTATCAATCCAGCAAAGTCCAACCAAAGCATCTCAGAGGCAACTCAAAAATCAGAATAACATTCAAAATCATAAAGCCCTCAGAGCTGGGCTCATCATAGGGGTAGGACAACAATATTCTGAATCATAAACATCATCAAGGCCATCACTCAGAAGCATATCAGAGAGGCAAACATATCAAGCATTCAAGGCAACTTAGACTCGAGCAATCCAAACCCTCAAAATTGCTTCATCATAGGGTGCAACAACATCAATATTTTTCAAAAGCGAGGCAAAGAAGCAGAAGAAGAAAAGAAGTGATATGAACTAGGTTTTCAAGCAATCATCATCAAACCTAACAAAAAGCAAGATACTAGACAAACCGGAGCAAGCCTTGTCATCGTCGCCCTCGCCCTGGGACGCCTGAAGCACCTCCGGTCCACCTCCTCCTCCGTCTCCAAAGGTCAAAGGTAGTATCCCTCCCCTTTTTCTCCATTCACGCACCTCAAACGATGATAATACATAAAATCAGAACATAAGTAACACATAAAAGCTTGAAAACCTAAAAGCATGTTAAGACCTAAAACGGAGCCATTACCTGTGTACAAACATCACTGAGCGACCATGGAGGGAAGAGGAATGGACGGTGGAGCCCGGTGGCCCTAGGCAGAGGAGCGTTCAGAGGCCTTGCTCAAAGGATGAAGACGAAGCAAACACGAAGTGAATGGCGCCGCGTAGTAGCTATGCTGTAACCCTTATTTCCCAAACTGAAACAAATTCAACGAAACCCTAAGAAAGATGTCCCAAGCGCATAGGCCTTGCCCCCTTTCATTTGCCTAAGCCCATTCACAAAGCCAGCACGCCTCACCTCCCTTTTTGCTTTCTGCTATTTTGTTTTGGGCCATAAACCCCCTTCAAGCCCATTTACCTCTTTTCCTATTTTTTCTATTTCTTTCAAACTATAAAGCTTTTATTTTATTCTACATAACTTAACTCTTTTTTAATAATAATATTACTAATACTTTTCAAGATAACTAAAATACGTGAATATTAAATATTATTAAGTTTAAAACTTTTTTTTCTTTTTTCTTTTATTAAAAATTTCTATTTAAATGTAAAACTTGTATAAAACATTTATAAAAAAATACATAAAAAATAGAACTTAAAACATTTTCTTTTCTTTTATTAAATTTTCTTGTTTGTACATACTTAACAAAAATACAAAAAAGAATAAATAAATACTTAATTTTTTCATTAAGTCAACATTTCACACTTGTAAATAAATCATACACTTACACAAATACATTGATACATTTTACATTGCCTTTATTCTTGTACATTGATACATTTTACATTGCGATTGATTCGATTTGGTTGTAAATTATTTGGACACTACTCTCCTATTAAGTCTCATCCCCATTTGTAAATATTTGTACCCCCACTCCCGGATACTTATTTGTAATAGCGTAGACTTTAATCGCAATTTATCGCTTTCAAATATACCATGGTTAGACCTAGGGTTTGTATGTAAATAAAATCAAACGCTAGATAACCTAATATAAGACAAATACATGAAATCAATACACTAATCACACTTGCACCCCTAGGGTAATCCCACTCGTTGCCTTCCAAAATGAGCCATGCTTGCACGTTGAGTTTCTTTGGCAAAACAATTCAAATGATCATAGTCCCTCGATGACGCTTTCGAAAGTTGCCTATCAAAATGATCATAGTCCCTTCAAGCAAAATTGCCAAAGACACTTGGCACCATTGCATTCATGGTCCATACGATGACCCGCGCCTGTCCCGTTAACATCCTAACGCAAGATTGTCCACCAAATACAATGGTGGAACAAAATTGTTAAAAGGGTTAAAAACATGAGGAAAACCTTTAAGTAAATTTAGGGGTAGACAACTCTTAGTTACTTGATCAACTTGCAAAACACACTTTCCTACTTTTCAAAACCACACTTCACAAACACAACTTCCAAACAACTTTCAAAAACATTTGAAACATCTTTTCGAAAAGATACACACCTTTGTATATACTCAAACACGAGTCATTACAATGGTTGCCTAGACAAGGCCTCTTTTTCAAAACATTTTCAAAACACACACACACCATTTCAAGCAATTGAAAATCAAGGCAAGTGATCTAAACAAGTAACTAAGAGCCCATGGATAACCATGGATGAAAAGGGTGCTAATACCTTCCCTTTTCATAATCTACCCCCCGAACCCACGAAACATCTCAAAAGGTTTTTTCTGTGCTTTTTAACCTTTCCTTTAGGATAAAATAAAAAGTCGGCGGCGACTCTTGCTAAACCGAACAAGTGCGAATACAAACACAAAACCTCAAGTCAGTTCTCCCACCGTATCACAGAACTGGCGACTCTGCTGGGGAGAAATCTAAAAGTGGGGTTACCTTAGGGTTTAGATCACCTTTACATTCTTTCTTTGATTGCCTTGATTGCTTTACTTTTTGGGTCCTTGTTTGGGTATTTTGTAAATCCTACACCCGGATTTGGGGCACCTTTTTAGGTAAATAGCAATAAAACTGTGAGGGAACTGTGCGGGGTATACCGACATGGTTGAAGCAGTAAGCTATGTTAGTGTGACATATTTGTGAGTACCGGTAACCCTTGAGTTCAGTCAAGGAGAGTACGGGGCCGCTGAGTGATATCGTGAAGCACTAACGAACTCTTAGAACCTTAATTGACCATCTTAGCCTTTTTAGGGGTAGTGAGATGGCCGACTTTGGTGCAGTCCGAAGTTGGTAGATACTCGATACTACACTCATTGAGGGTTGTTTTCTTGGAATATTTTGGTCGCCAGTTAAGTGGCTAAACCAAAACAATGAACACAGAAAACAATCCAATGATATTGAGCTCCTTAGAACCCAGTTTCTATTTTACGACAGGATGAGCCAACTAACTTCAAGAGGGTACTTACCTACAACCCCATGCAAGCCTAAACCTAAGGACTTGTTTGCTTTGTGTGAATATGATTGTCTGTATAAACACTCACTTGCTTTTGCATGCATGTGCATAACATCATGACATCATACCATAGCATTTTTCACTAACCACTTCAAGGATCTCGAGGGTTCTTTTGATGCAGGGTTACGTTGAACCAGACATCTACCAAAGGGAAAGAGGTTTCTCCTCTAAGCAAATGCCATCAAAGATCAAGTGCAACAACTTGAATCAGGGGCTATGACCAACTTGACATGGTGAGCTTGATTCTCGTGGAAAGACATCCACCAGTGCAAAGTTCTCCAATCAAAGATCAAGTACAACAACTTGAATCAGGGGCTATGACCCAGTTGACATGGTGAGCTTGATTCTCGTGGGAAGACATCCACCGGTGCAAGGTTCTCCAATCAAAGATCAAAGTTCAACCTCTAACATTTTCTTGTGTTTACCCCAAGAGATCCTTGAAAGCATGCATCCACATATCATGCATTGCATCATGACAGTTTTTCCTTTTCAGGTTTCCTTACTCTCCTACTGTTTATTTCAGTAGAGATGGCTCTAGAGAGAACTGTCAAGGATATCCAGGACCAGACTGCTCAGCTGCAGGAAATGTTCTTGAACCTGTCCCTGGGGAAAGAAGAAATGAAAGCTCTCCTCACAAAGGGCTTGGTCCAGGAGACTTCAAACAATGCCAGGAGTGATCAGCTGGGGGAACTGCAGTTTGATTTGGCAACATTGAGGATCCAAGTGATGGGACAGCTGGTGGGCCAGATGGCTCTCATCCAGGAATTATCTCAAAGATAAGAGGAACTCAGAGTTCTCGTCAGCCAACTGCTTCGGAACAACCAACTGGGGAAAACATCTGAGGTTGAAGAGCAAGTCACCACTCAACCCCCATCCTGACAAGAAGACAAGGGGACGGCTCCTCTGCTTTCTTCAGGGTCACAAGCCCAACAACAACCTCATCAGCATCAACGGGTTAATCGGCATAACCAAGAGACGTCAGGAAGACAGTTCACTGAGACTGACATACCGTCATCTCTGATACTGGAGCGCTTGTTGGAGGTCAATCTGACTGCTTTGAGGGATCCTATTCGGAAGCCCAATACCTCCGCTCCTAACTATCATCCCGACGCATTTTGTGTTTACCACTCCTATAGCCCGGGACACGACACCGACGACTGTTGGGCCTTGAAGAACAATATTCAAGATCTGATTGACATTGGAGTGATGAGGTTCATGCCAGACGGCGAGATGAAAATCTTCCGTTAAGGAGTTCTCCACCTGATTTGACAAAGCTCAAACTGAGAGATTTTTGTTTCATTTTGAATTTTCAAAGTTGTAATTTCTTTTGTTATTCAAACAATTATCTGTTGATGTTAAACTCTGTTTCATTAATGCATTGCATATGTTTGTCTTGAATTCATCCATTCGTTTTCACTACTCTTATGCTTTCTTTATGATATTTAACTCTTGATAAAAAGCTGCCAGCCTTTAGAGGGAGGATGACGAAACAATACCATGATCTCATACAGTATGCTTTTGAACAGACCTTGCTGATGATGTACATGCATTTTCTTTCAATTCCCAAACACTGGAGTTATAAGGAAGATAATCCCTAGTCAACCCCTTCGAGCCAAAGAAGTAGGAGTTTTTTGTTCTAAACAATCAAAACCTTTGATATAAACCTGGGGCAGGGTAGTCTCTCAGTTAATTCAAAAAGGTGCACATCAAGGTCGCAAACTCTCAGTTCGTAATACAACGAATGACGACAGAGAAAAGCATTCCTCTGGAATCAAAAGATAGTGATGGTTCCCTACCACATAGTCAGTCAATCTCTCAAAAGAGAAGAGCCCACTAAGCCAAAACCTGTAAAGGAGGCTTAAGAAAGTCGGGGCATCCCGCTGAATGTAATCTCGAAAACAGGAACAGTCAGGCAAAAGTTAGGGATAACAAATCAAAATCAAAAGAAAGAGGTCATTACGAATCCTCAACAACATGAAAAATGTTGCAAAGGAAAAAGGAGATGATGACTGTCTCCCAAAATTCAACTGGCGAACCATCACCCAAAAGTCATTCCAAATTCGAATGAAATTCGACGCACAAATTAACTGGGCTTAGGGTTGAAGAATATCACGAAGAGCGGGTGGGTACAAATACACTTTGAGCCTTTATCCTTTGTTTCTTAAACCGTGAACCAGGCCACGTTACAACCCTTCAAAAGTCCTAATTGAAGCATCAGTTAGTTCGAAAGCATACTGTTCAAAAGGTATCCTGACTCCTGTAAGGCTTTGCTCTAAAATCTTGTGTTGATTTGTCTTATAAAAAGTTTTCTGCTAAAAAACGCATTTTTCAAAACTTCGAGACAAACATAAAACTTTGCATTGCTTGAATATCACTGTTTGCATTTGGCTATTTGTTTGACAGCGAAGAAATTCATACAGCGAATGTTCGGAGGAACGAAAACTCTCTCAGTGAATAAAATCACTTCAAAAGGATGACACTTCCAACGACAAGTCTCCTATCAACAAGGGGCATGACATGTCACCATCCAATTAACCTGGGGCATGTCCAGTCAAGGTTTCATCAGATCTTTCAAAGTTCATTTAACCCGGGCCAGTCCAGTCAAGATTTCAACAAATCTCTCGAAAGTTCAGTGAACTTGGGGCAAGTCTCCTTCATCACCACTTGGGGCATTCGAATGTCAAAAGTGTTCAACAATTCCTTCATCACCTGTTGGAAGATACGGTCCAGATATGCTCCAGACACGGTTGCCATTCTGTCACCTTTCTTAAGTTCTGGATTAATACCTGTAGCAAGCCAGGAAAATATCTATGGACGACTGATTGTGGATCAACACCTGTAACAAGCCAGGAATTTATCTACATAAAGAGTCTCCTTCATCACCACTTGGGGCATTCGAATGTCAAAAGTGTTCAACAATTCCTTCATCACCTGTTGGAAGATACAGTTTCAGATACGCTCCAAACACGGTAGCCATTTTGTCACTCATTCAGATCCTAGTTACAGTTTCAGATACACTCTAGACATGGAAGTCATTCTGCTACTTATACAGATCTCACCTCCAAGATACAGTTTCAGATACGCTCCAAACACGGTAGCTATTCTGTCACTCATTCAGATCCTAGTTACAGTTTCAGATACACTCTAGACACGGAAGTCATTCTGCTACTCATACAGATCTCAAATCCAAGATGCAGTTTTACACGGACTCATCATCAGGAAACCCTACACCAGATTTCTTCTCAAACTCAAAAGATTCTTGTAATCCCCAACCAGAGAGCCTTACAGAATCTAATTCCCCTTAGAGTCAAGTTTCAAGATCCCCAGCGGAGCTAAAACTTCCAACTATCAATCCCCAAGCAGAGTGAAGACTCTCATTCTCATTCCCTCACAGGATATTCGAATATTCCTCAGTGAAGATCTTCTCAAGACAGGAATCCCCAGTAGATTGGCATACAACCCAAGCTTTTGATTCCCCAACAGCGGTCCCAGGACTTATCATTTTCAACAATCAAAAGATTCTTGCCTTCCCCAGCAGCAGCCAAGGAATTATTCTCCCCGGCAGCAGTCAAGATTCTTTTGTCTCCAGCCATCCAGGATTCATCTATCCTCAGTGTTGTACCCCAAAATTTTCCCTCCCATTTTCTCAACATTTTCTCATCACAAGGCCCTTGGAGCTCAAGATCCAGTTAGGGTTTCCTCTGCAAGACTTCTCCTAGCACTGTTGACCCAAATTAGGGTTTGTGTTTGCACAAAGATATTTTGACCTAAAATGCCTAAGATGACTTTCATGCTTCATTTTGGACTCCCAAGTTTATCCATACCAAGTTTCAAGCCTTGATTCCAACCTTTGCCCAGTCAATTGGACAGTTGACCTAGAAATCAGTTGTATTGGGGAAAAAGTCAACTGTGGCCAATTAACAGTCAAACCTCATGAAAATTGACCCACATATACATTATGAACTCATATGGACCATTTGATCAAGTTTGGATCACAATTCCACAAGAAATTTGATCAGATCACCAAAAGGGCAAAATGGTCATTTTTAGGGTTTTGACTGCACAAAGGCAATTTTTGACTGTTTGACCTAGCCAATGACAAACCAAGCTCACATATGGACTCAAGGACCCCATGGAATTGTCTTGACATACCCAACAAGTTCAAAAGATCCCAAATGCACAAGATTGACAGTTGAATTTTCTAGTCAATTGATCAATTTTTGACTGTATACTGAAAAGTCAAACTTTGACTTTTTGGTCAAAATCAAGTGTCAAGATTCATTTTTCATCAAAACATGCCAAATCATGAAACTTGTTCATCAAGAAATCAAAAATCACAAATTAGGGTTTGAAATGAAGATTTTTCATAACTTAGAATTTTTCTAAGTTATGAAAAACCCTAATTTTTTCCTAACTTTGTCCCACTTTCTCATCAAGATGCATTTGGATTCAAGGAAAAGTCAAAACATGAAAGTTGTATTCCATTGCAAAATCTACAACTTTGATTCACAAAGTTTCCTCAAAAGAAGCTTGTAGCTCAAGTTAAAATTTTTGGAACAAGGGTACCAAACCATTCTTAACTTAGAGAAATTTTGACCTATTTTAGGCAAGATTTTTGCCTAACTTCAAGACCACTTTTCACATGCTTCCACTTGGAATTTCAATTTGCATTACAAAGATGGATTGTAGTACACATTCCAAGCTTTCCAAAATGTCCAAGAACTCATCAAACAACCTCATGGTTAGGGAGAATCGAATTTGGCAAGATGGGAAAAACTCACTTTGTTTATGACTAATTTACATGTTCATACACTTAGACAATTTTTAACTCAGCTTGCATTCCTTGATTACAGGTCCTATATCCCATTTGCACTCATAAATTTAATGCTAACTCATTGTGCCAAGGCCTTATTTTGTGTGTTCAAGCATTGTATGCAAAATTAAGCCATGAGTAGAAAAAGCATTATGTCCATTTTTGAAAAGTGAAAACTTTATGTCAACTTGCAAATTAAGAGGTACACAGCAAATCTCTTTGGCACAAGTTTTTGAGCTAATCCCACTGATCAAGGGCAAGTTTAGCAGCACATTAGAGGGGCCTCCATCAGTCTAGAAAACAACTTGGCATTTTGTTGCTTAAAGGTGAAGAAACTTGACATAACAACCACCAACTCTCATCTCAGCCAACACAAGCTTAAGCAAAGTTATTGTACACATTCTAAACATCAAACCTAAGCTGAAACACAAGCCAACCAAGTTCCAAACATCATCAAACACAGAATCACCATTAAACTGCACAAAAACAGGGTATTCTGCACTTGGACTTGGCTAGCTCATTTCCATCGTGCACCTTGGCCAAAAACACTTCAAACACATCCCACACCATCCCTTGAAACTGTCCCAAGCCCTAAACACGACCTGTAACACCCCTAACCAACATCACCATTTTCATATTTTCTGTTTTGCAGTTGGAGTGCCATAACACGATTCACTTGGTTTCAAAACACACCAAGCATTGGAATAGCATCCCTGGACATCAAGGAAGCTATACAAATCATTACCTTGCCTTGTAAGCATCTCCATTGTTGCACACAATTCCAACTGAACAGGTAAATCTTTGGACTTCTATCTCTCAATGTAGGAAGAACTAGCTCTAAGTTTGTGAATGAAAAATGTCATGCTCATGCCCCTGAAGCTATACATATCTTTACTTTCCATTTATTTTGCATGTGCTATGAGAACTTGAGGTCTGAACATTGAACAAAAACTAGGTCAGGAATTGGGGGAGAAGAAATTCTCTCTCATTTCTGAGAGTTAGATTGACTTCTTTATATGTCTAGAATCGTGGCTTCAAGCTCTACAGGTTTCATGTTGCAAGATTTGGCAAATGATCAAGGAATCTGGAGATAGGAAAACGCGCGTTGGTGGTTGTTCAAATAGGTTCTGAGGTTAAAGACAAAGTCTTCTTGGGCTGGGCCTGAGTTGACTTCTTATTTGCACCCTATGTTTACTTTTGAACCCCCTTGGCCCATTGTGCTTATTTGAAACATGTTTTTGACTTTTGCTTGTTATTTCTGACTTATTTATTTTTTCTCATAATATTAAAAATATAAAAAATATTTTTCAAACCATTTTTGTATTTATTAGGCATTTATTGGTTTAAATTAACATTTGTACATAATAACAAAATATGAATAACATATAAATACTCTTTTATTTAAAATACCAAAATAATATAAATACTTTTTATTTTCTGACTTTTGTTTTATTTTATCTTTGAAAAAACTTTTATAAAAAAATACATTTTTGTAAATATTAAATATTATTATTTTTATACATATATTTAGTATTTAGTGAATATTTTAAATATTTAGGTATTTATTAATATATTTAGGTTAAAAACACAATAAAATGATACATTTTATTTTTTACTAATATTTAACTTAAAAATTACTTTTTTTTTCATATATTTTCTTTTCATTTATTTTTTGTACATAATTAATAAATATTACATATATTATATAATAAATACTTTTTATTTATAAAATTAGGGTTTTACCCTAGATCCATAAAAATACCAAAAATACATTAATTTTTATTTTTATTTGTTTGATATATGATAAACATTTTTTCACATACATATGAAAACCTTTTTTTTTGCATTTTTGCATATTTATTTTATTTGAATATTGTGTAATTAAATACCTTGCAAAATTCCAATTTGATGTAATAGCTTAGGATTTAATTCTTGTCAAAATACCCCCATTTGAACATTTGTACCCCCCATCCCATATATTGTGTTGTAATAACTTAGGACCTTTAAATTCTGCATTTTAAAAGCTTTCTAATTATGCCATGTTAGAATTAGGGTTTGTATGCAAATCAATTAACCAAAAATAGTTTGACCTAATTTCAAGATAAACAAGCATGAAAATGGACGACACTAATCACACTTGCACCCCTAGGGTATTCCACTTGTTGCCTTCAAAAATGGGCCATATTGCATGTTAGGTCTCTTTGGGCAAAATAACACAATTCAAATGATCATAGTCCCTCGATGACGCTTTCGAAAGTTGCCTAAAAATGATCAAATCCCTTAAAAGAAATTGCCCAAAGATACTTGGCACCATTGCAATTATGGTCTAAACGATGACCCGCGCCCGTCCCGTTCACATCCTAACACAAGATTGTCCACCAAATACAATGGTGGAACAAAATTGTTAAAAGGGTTAAAACATAGCAAAGATCTTTGAGAAATTTAGGGTAGATAGCTCTTGATTACTTGCCAACTTGCAAAACAAAACGCTTGCCTATTTTTTTTTAAACCACACATCAATACACTTTTAAAACAACTTTCAAAAACATTGAAAACCTTTTCAAAAGACATACACCTTTGTATACATCCCAACATGGATCATTACAAAGGTTGCCACCACATTGGCCTCTTTTCAAAGCATTTTTCAATCCACACACAAAGCACCATTTCAAACAATTGAAAATTAAGGCAAGTTGATCTAAGCAAGTAACTAAGAGCCCATGGATAACCATGGATAGAAAGGGTGCTAATACCTTCCCTTTCTATAATCTACTCCCCGAACCCAAGAAAACATCTCAAAGGTTTTTGCTGTGCTTTTTAACCTTTCCTTTAGGATAAAATAAAAAGTCGGTGGCGACTCTTGCTCAACCGAAACATTTGCGAAAACAAACGCAAAACCTCTAGTCAGTTCTCCTACCGTATCACAGAACTGACGACTCTGCTGGGGAAAACTTTAAAGTGGAGTAACCTTAGGGCTTAGATCACCCTCTTGCATGACTAATTGTTTGTTTTGATTGCTTTATATCTTGGCTCTCTTGTTTGGGTTTACAATCCTACTCCCGGATTTTGGGAAACATTCATAGATAGCAATACGTTGTGGAAACTGTGCGGGGTATACCGACACGGTCGAAGCAATAGCTATATTAGTGCGACATATTTGTGAGTACCGGTAACCCTTGAGTTCAGTCAAGGAGAGTACGGGGCCGCTGAGTGATGTCACTAAGCACTAATGACCTAGAACCTTTCTTGACCATCTTGGCCTTTCATTAGGGGTAGTGAGATGACCGACTTTGGTGCAGTCCGAAGTTGGTAGATACTCGATACTAAACTCATTGAGGGTTGTTTTCTTCGAATATTTTGGTCGCTAGTTAAGTGGCTAAACCAAAACAATGAACAATGAAAACAATCCAGTGATATTGAGCTCCTTAGAACCCGGTTACTATTTATAGGACAGGTTTTTAAGCCAACTACACTCAAGAGGGTACTTACCTATGAAACCCCATGCAAGCTTGAAACTAGGGTTTGGTGTGAATTGCTTGTACATATGTTTGTGCATACATCATGAACATCATAAAGCATCATATGCATTTACTAACCACTTCAAGGGTTTAGATCTTCATCTTTGTTCTTGTTTTGTAGGTCATGGAAATTCCTCGCAGAAAAACCATCCAAGTCAACCTTGTGAGAATCCCTCCTCAACTCAAGGAGCTCACATCAAGAATTCTGGAAAACTCTCCCTTCAGTGAAAGACATGGTAGACTGCTCGACTTAGTCAACACCAACATTGAAGAGGACATGATGAAAGTGCTATTCCAGTTCTTTGACCCTCTTCACCACTGTTTCACTTTCCCCGACTACCAGTTGGTGCCCACTTTGGAGGAATTTTCTCAACTCCTGAGAATTCCTATCCTTAATCAACTACCTTTCAACGGTACAGAAAAGGAACCAAAGCCTGAAGATGTTGCTCGAGCACTACATCTACAACCATCTGACATCAAGGGGCATTGGGAAACTAGAAGCGGTGTCAAAGGCTTCTTAGAAAAATTCTTGTTTAAAAAGGCACAAGAGTGTTGGAATTCATTGGACCTACAAGCCTTTGAAGAAATTGTGTCACTCCTTATCTATGGATTGGTCCTGTTCCCAAATCCTGACCAGCTTGTAGAGGTCAACGCCGTCAAAATCTTCTTGTCCAGAAATCTAATACCAACATTGCTTGAGGACATCCTTCACTCATTTTACACACGAACAATGAGAAAGAAGGGTGTTCTCATGTGCTGCACTCCTCTCCTTGCAAGGTGGTTTATTTCGCACCTTCCACAATCTGTCTTGAAGAATGACCAAGGCTCAAGGTGGTCCCAATGGTTGATGACTCTTGCTCACTCTGATGTACATTAGTGTTCTCGGTCCAGAGAAAATGTCATCATCGTCGGTCGTTGTGGAGAGTTCCCTAATGTTCCATTACTTGGCATTAGAGGGGGCATTACCTACAACCCTTGCCTAGCTTTGAGGCAATTTGGATATGCACGGAGGGATGGCCCTCACGACATGTTGATTCCTGACCTAGTCTTTGACTTCGACAACGATGCGTAAGGATTTCACCAAAGATTCATCAGAGCTTGGAGGATGCCCAACAAGGTTGATAGCAAGACACTGGGGCACAAGAACTCCATCCCTCTTGAGCCTTATCTCAAGTGGGTACGAGCCCGAGCCCAGAGTCTAATGATGCCTTATCCTCATGTTCTCCCTGTGATTAAAGAGCCCGTTAAGGAAGGAGAGGTTCCCTACACCATCCTACATCCTGACATGCCTACATCGTGGGAGGAGATGCAGAAGAGTTGGATCCAACTCAAGGAGGAACGGAACACTTTTGAAGCCAGCTTTTACGCCAGCGAGAAGAAGATTCTAGAGCTCACCCGCCGACTCCATGAGCAAGAGACCCTCAACACCTACATCGCACCAAAAAGGATGCGCAACATCTTTTTACCTTGAGAAGTTGTTTTTGTAATATTTGGCCCATGGGGCATTTATGTACTAACAAATTTCTTCTTATTAATATGACGTGCGTTCTTTTTGTCTACAACAATTGTGAATTTCTAAAAACCTTGAATGCATTGCATAGATAGCATCTCATGCATCATGTGCATAACAGGTACCCCTTTTTCTACAGGTTGCTTAATCTTCTTCGCTGTTTATTTTGAACAATCATCATGAATCCTGAATCATCCAGTGAATAAGCTATCAAGGCCCTCCAGGCCCAGAATGCCCAGTTTCAAGAAATGGTCATGAGCTTGGCCCAAGGTTAACAAGAGTTGAAGGCTCTGCTCCTAAAGAAGAAGAAGAAGAAGAAGAGGACTGCGTTGTTCAACACTGGACGCAGGTTTGGGAATACACTCCATAATGAGGCTAATCAAGCTACTTCTTCTGCAGAGAAAGACAGTCCCCAAGGGGTAAGGGCTCCTAGTCCTGTAGTCTCTGACAACGAGATGGATTACAATGACGAATAGTACCCTCCTGCTGCAGACAGATACAAACAACTAGAGGACCGTTTAAGTGCCATGGAGATTCAAAATGTGCCGGGGCTGGATTTCGGAGATTTAGGTCTATCTTCTGGGGTGGTAATCCCACACAAGTTCAAGGTGCCTGCCTTTGCAAAATACGACGGGGCTTCCTGTCCTAAGCTGCATCTCAGATCGTACGTAAGGAAGATCCAACCTTACACGGCAGACAATAACCTTTGGATCCATTTCTTCCAAGATAGCCTTTCGGGGTCACAACTTGAGTGGTTCTATCAGCTGGATGGAACCAGTATCCGACATTGGGAGGATTTGGCTACCGCATTTTATAGACAATATCAATACAATTCTGACCTCGCTCCTATGCGTACCCAACTTCAGGGTATGTCACTGGGAACGGGCGAAGGATTCAAAGAATATGCGCAAAAATGGAGAGATTTGGCTGGCAGGGTGCAGCCTCCTTTGACTAACTGTGAACTTGTTGACATGTTTCTAGGGACCTTGTCTGGTCCATTCTTCAATCATCTGGTTGGTAATTCCTCCGCTGGGTTTACAGATTTGATCTTGACGGGTGAAAGGATAGAAGCTGGCATCAGGTTAGGAAATATACAAAAAGGTGCCTCTGCAAGTACTGAGAAGAAGCCTTTCAAGAAGGAAGCTAGTGCCGTTTACGGTCCTAGAAGACAAGTTAAGCCAGAACGCCGCCAAGCCGTCAATGCATTGGTAATCTCAAAACTTGTTGCTGCTCCTCAGCAGTACAATCAACAAAGGGGTGAGAGGCCCAAAAGGCAGTACACCCGGCTGAGTATGACCTTGTCACAAATCTTGCCGCAACTGCTATCGACCCACTTGGTGACCGTCAGAGAGGCTCTGAAGGCCGTGAATACTGCATCTCCTAAGTATAACCCAAATGCCCGCTGTGCTTATCACTCCGATAGCCCGGGGCATTCTATTGATGATTGCTGGGCCCTGAGAAATAAGGTTCAAGACCTAATTGATGCGAAGGAAATACAGTTTGAGGCGCCTGAGAGGCCTAACGTTATGACTGCTCCTATGCCCTAGCATGGAGTAAATGCTGTTGAGGAAGATTTGTATGCTGTTTCGGTGAATGATGTTGCTACCCCTCTATTGACTGTTAAGAGGAACCTACTGCTAGCCGGTTTATTTCCGGGTTGTAGCAAGGGTTGCCTCCTGTGTGCTGTTACCCCTACCGGTTGTCCGCTGCTGAAGTCAGACATCCAAAGCCTAATGGATAGCAACGAGATTCTGTTCAAGAAGACCGCTGTTCCGTTTGTTCCCACTGAAGAAGTATCTGTCGTCACAATTTTCAACAATCCTACCAAGGCTCCCCCGAGGAATCCAGTCAAAATCATGTCTGTTGCACCCATTACCATTACTTTTCCGGGGCCCCTCCCCTATGAATCTGACAAGGCTGTCCCATGGCACTATGGGGCAGATGTGTATGTGCTTGGAGTGAAGCAGGAGTTCAACACCGGTACCAGTATCAGTAACATCACTGGTCCCGCCAAAATTACTCGCAGTGGCAGGCTCTTCTCGCCTGACATTGCACCACCAGTTATCCGAAAACCTCTTATCATCACACCCGCAAGTGTGCATGTTTCCCTTCCAAATCAAGTTCCTGTGTCTATCCCTGCCGCCGAGTCCTCTGATGCTCGGGGCAAAGGAGTTGCTACCGATTTGCCTGCCCGGACGGAGGCACCAAAAAAGACCGCTGTTGAAGCCTCCCAGTAAGAGATGGAGGAAATCCTTAAAATCATTAAGAAGAGTGACTTCAATGTCGTTGAACAGCTGGGGCATACCCCCTCCAAGATCTCTATGCTATCATTGTTGCTGTGCTCAGAGGCCCACGCCAAGGCCCTGATTTCATTTCTGAAAACAGCCCATGTGCCACAAGAGACATCTGCAGATCAATTCACTGACTGTGTGGCCAATTTGACAGCTGACAATGGTTTGGGTTTCTCGGATGCTGACCTTACCGCCAAGGGAAAAAACCACAATGATGCCCTGCATGTCTCCATAGAATGCAGGGGCACTACTCTTGCACACGTGTTGGTGGACACCGGTTCTTCCCTGAATGTATTGCCCAAGAAGTCCTTAGATCGTTTGGATTGTGAGGGCCTGGAATTGAAGCCTAGTAACATCATTGTTAGAGCCTTCGACGGTTCTAAGAGGATGGTGCATGGTGAGGTAGACATTCCTATTCGTGTGGGTTCCCAAGTCTTTGACTCAACATTCTATGTGATGGATATTCGTCCATCTTATTCCTGTTTGCTGGGTCGACCTTGGATTCACAAGGCTGGGGCTGTAACATCCACTCTACACCAGAAGCTCAAATACCCTGTCAGAGGGAAGATTGTTACTGTGCAGGGGGAGGAAGAATATATGGTTAGTCATCTGAATTCATTCCGGTATATTGAGATGGACGGTGAGTTTATTGAAACCCCCTTTCAACATTTTGAAGAGGTACCTCCAACATTGGCGTCAGCTGAGACAGTGATTGAAGAAGACTTTCCTTTGAAGATGGCTTCCTTGAAGGATGCTCGGGCTGTGATTGAGAAAGGCAAGTGCGCAAACTGGGGTCGACTTCCCGACTTCACTCAAAAGACCGACAAGTTTGGGATGGGCTTCACTGCAGAGGCTCAGAGGGCTGTTCGCAAAGAAAGGATCAGAAAGCCTCTGATGTTCATCACCAACCCAAGAGTGAATGCTATTGAGGATGACGTAGAGGAAGCAGAATTTGACAGTTGGATCTACCCAACAACCAACAAAGGACCAAGCAACTGGACGGAAAAAGATTTTACACCTATTAATTTTGTCACTCAGTAATGAACTCTTTTGTTTTTCAATTTGTAACAAACAATATGTTGAAACTTTTATTGGCTCGGTGTCCTACCCGGGGCACCGTGGCTCCACTTGTGAGGGCTTTTTGTATGACATTTCCATATATCATTAATCAAAACATTGGACATTTGTTGCATTTCAAATCTTGTGCTCTTTTTCTTTCTTTGTTATATATTGCAAAACAACTATATTTACACACACTCACCTATACAGGTTCCAATCCACTCTGGATCTCGCTGGTAACGACTCTGCTACTGCCAGTTATGACTTCGAAAATCCGATCAATTTAGCCGAAGACGAAGGTGAAGATGATTGTGAAGTGCCTGGTGAGCTTGCAAGACTGTTACTCCAGGAAGAGAGGGCCATTCAGCCGTATGAAGAGCCAGTGGAGACGGTAAATCTGGGTACAGAGACAGATAGAAAAGAAGTCAAGATTGGTGCCAATTTGGAGCTCAGCGTGAAACAACGATTGATTCAGATGCTGCATGACTACATAGAAATCTTTGCTTGGTCTTACGAAGACATGCCTGGTTTGGATGCCGACATTGTGGTTCATCACCTGCCTACCAAGGAAGACTGCCCTCCGGTAAAACAGAAGGTCCGCCGCATGCACCCAGAGATGTCCGAGAAAATCAAAGCTGAGGTTATAAAGCAATTTGATGCCGGGTTTCTAGCAGTGACTTCTTATCCTCAGTGGGTGGCCAACGTGGTTCCAGTGCCAAAGAAGGATGGTAAAGTCAGAATGTGTGTTGACTACAGGGATTTGAACAGGGCCAGCCCTAAGGACGATTTCCCTCTGCCTCACATCGACGTTCTTGTTGACAATACCGCTCAACACAAGGTGTTCTCCTTCATGGATGGTTTTTCAGGGTATAATTATATCAAGATGGCTCCTGAAGATATGGAAAAGACTACCTTTGTTACTCAGTGGGGCACCTTCTGCTACAAGGTCATGCCATTCGGGTTGAAAAATGTTGGGGCAACCTACCAACGTGCCATGGTTGCTTTATTTCATGACATGATCCACCATGAGATTGAAGTATACGTCGATGATATGATTGCAAGGTCCCAAACTGAGGAGGAACACCTTGACCATCTGCGGAAGCTGTTCAACCGACTGAAGTTGTACAAGCTGAGGTTGAACCCAAACAAATGCACCTTTGGGGTGAGGTCTGGAAAATTGCTAGGTTTCATTGTAAGCGACAAAGGTATTCAAGTGGACCCTGCCAAGGTGAAAGCCATACAAGAGATGCCGACTCCCAAGACAGAGAAAGAAGTCAGAGGCTTTCTAGGACGGCTGAACTACATTGCCCGATTCATCTCACATCTAACTGCTACCTGTGAACCAATCTTCAAGCTACTGAAGAAAGATCAAGTAGTACGTTGGAACGATGAATGTCAGGCCGCTTTCGAAAGAATCAAAGAATATCTCCAAGAACAACCCATTCTTATGCCACCAGTGGAAGGGAGACCTCTAATACTATACTTGACAGTACTTGACAACTCAATGGGGTGTGTGCTGGGGCAGCATGACGAGTCTGGCCGAAAAGAGCATGCTATTTATTACCTGAGCAAAAAGTTTACCGACTGTGAGACTCGGTACTCACTGCTCGAGAAAACTTGCTGCGCTCTGGTATGGGCTGCTCTCCGGCTGAGACAGTATATGCTGACTCACACTACTCTGTTAATTTCAAAAATGGATCCAATCAAGTACATATTCGAAAAGCCTGCTCTGTCTGGAAGAATAGCAAGATGGAAAATGATCTTGACAGAATATGACATCCAGTACACAACTCAAAAAGCAATCAAGGGAAGTGTATTGGCAGACCATTTGGCACACCAACCTGTGGACGATTACCAATCATTGAACTTTGAATTTCCAGACGAAGATATCATGGTAGTAACTAATTGTGAAGTACCTGGACCGGATGAAGGACCTGAGGAAGGATCCCGATGGTCTATGCATTTTGACGGAGCCTCGAACGCTTTGGGTAACGGCATCGGCGCTGTGATCATATCCCGTAAAGGTACTCATACTCCACTCACCGCCCGGCTGTGTTTCAACTGCACCAACAACATGGCAGAATATGAGGCGTGTATCATGGGTCTTCAAGCTGCAATCGACTTAAGGATCAAGTTCCTGAGTGTCTTCGGAGATTCCGCTCTCGTGATCAATCAGATCAAAGGTGAGTGGGATACGAAACACCAAAATATTATTCCTTACAAGGAGTATGTGTTGACTTTGCTTCCCCACTTTGAAGAGATAACTTTTGAACACTTCCCAAGAGAGGAGAATCAGTTAGCAGACACACTAGCTACGATGTCTTCAATGTTCAAAGTCAAATGGGACAACGAGGCTCCCCGGATCATTATCTAGAAGTTGGACGAACCTGCGTACTGCTGCAATCTTGAGGCCGAAGAGGTAACCGAAAAACCCTGGTATCATGAGTTGAAGAGATATTTGGAAGCTTAAGAATACCCCGAAGGCGCATCGGTCAATGACAAGAAGTTCCTGAGAAGGTTTGCGGAAAAATTCTTTCTCAGCAACGACATTCTCTACAAACGAAACCATGATTCAACTTTACTGCGTTGTGTGGATAAGACTGAAGCAGAGAAGATCATGTTAGAACTACATGAAGGTAAATTCGGAACACATTCCAGTGGACATACCATGGCAAAGAAAATCCTTCGGGCAGGATATTTCTGGTCTACAATGGAAGCCGACTGTTACCAACATTCTCGGATGTGTCATAAGTGCCAGATCTATGCGGATAAGGTGCACGTTCCTCTAGTCCCTCTGAATGTCTTGACTGCACCTTGGCCTTTTGAAATGTAGGGCATTGATATGATCGGCGAGATCAAACCTACGGCATCCAACGAGCATCACTTCATCCTGGTAGCGATCGATTACTTCACAAAGTGGGTTGAAGCAGCTTCCTACGCTACCGTAACCAAGAACGTCGTGGCACGGTTCATTTGACACAACCTGATCTGTCGATACGGCGTCCCGGAAAGAATCATTACGGACAATGGTACCAATCTTAACAACAAGATGATCACTGAGCTCTGCGAGCAATTCAAGATACAACACCACAACTCTTCTCCTTACCGGCCGAAGATGAATGGAGCTGTCGAAGCGGCAAATAAAAACATCAAGAAAATTGTGCAAAAGATGACAGTGACCTACAAAGATTGGCACGGAATGTTACCATTTGCTCTTCATGGATACCGTACCTCAGCACGGACGTCAACCGGGGCAACACCCTTTTCCTTGGTCTATGGCATGGAGGCAGTCTTGCCGATTGAAGTCCAGATACCCTCTCTCCGGATAATGAAGGATGCAGACTTGAGTGAAGATGACTGGATCCAGACTCGACTTGATCAATTAAACCTAATTGACGAAAAGAGACTCGCTGCTATTTGCCATGGTCAGACGTGCCAAAAACGAATGATCAGGGCATTTAACAAGAAAGTCAGACCACAAGAGTATCAAGTTGGGGACCTGGTAATCAAACGCATCATCCTTCGTCAAAGTGATCCCAGGGGCAAATGGACCCCTACATACGAAGGGCCATTTGTAGTTAAACATGTGTTCTCAGGAGGAGCCATGATCCTAACCACCATGGATGGTGACGACCTTCCTCACCCCGCCAATGCAGACATAGTAAAAAGATACTACGCATAAATAAAAGACCCGCTAGGTTGACATACCTAGGCAAAAATAAGGGCTTCCCGGCGAACCAAAAGGGTTCGGGCAAAAATAAGGGATGAAATGAAAAGAATCTGTACACCCGGCAAGTCGAAAACCTGAAAAGGCGGCTTGGGCAAAAATGGGTATCCCGGTGGACTGAAAACCCGAAAGGGCGGTCCAGGAAAAAGTTAGGGATAAAGCGTAACACTATGTCTCATTGGATCACCTTGCATCCAGAATTCGGCATCAACTTTCGGGCTCAGACTTCGGCATCAATCAATCAGCTTCATCTTCAACTAAGCAGCAAAGCGACGAGACGCTTGAAGACATAAAGGCGATAACAGAGTTGGAACCCAGTGGGAATATTGTTCACATAGCTGTTTTGTTTCCTTTTCAAAATTGTATAAACTTTATGTTATTCGGCGGTGTTCTCTTACTAGGAAGTCAGCCTCTTGTACAAAAATGCCTATTTACAGGCAAATTTCAAAATCATACAAATTCACTCTTCCAAACGAATTGCCAATTGTTTTTCCTTTTTCTGGTTTTGTCTTGCGAAGAACGTCCAATGTTCATTTTTGATATATGCATTTGACATTAAATTGCTAATTCATAAATACTTGCATGCGAAACAAAGGACTAATTACAGGTGACATCAGAAACAGGGGCAATATAGAGCTGTCCAGGCGGTCTAGTTGCTCTATCCGCCAAGGTACCAAGGTAGGTTCAACTGAAGAATGTGACCAAGTTACCTCAACTCCCCACAAAATAAGACAAGATTCAGCAATACTCTCCCCGGGGAGAGTTAGTCTATCATCAGCCCTACAATAGACACCCTATTCCCCTAGCAAGTCAGCAATACTCTCCTCCAGCAGAGTTAGTCTACGGCCAGCCTAAAGGAAGTTGGGTATCCCCAGAAGATATCAACATTCCCCAGCAGAGTATAGGCATTCCTCAGCAAGCATCCCCGACAGTCTTGATCTAAGATTGTTCCCCGGCGGAATACATACACTCCATTGGAACCATTCCCCAGTGCAGTCTGAAAAAGTTCCCCCAGCAGGTCTTGGAGCTTATCCCTAGTAGATTCTGGAAGCTTGTCCCCTGCAGAATACGAACGTCCCTCCCCGTTTTCATTCAAAAGCTATTCCTCACAAGGGCTTATAACTGGGTTATCCTCAGCTAATTACCACAGAAGATCGCCCTCGGCGAAGTTCTTCCTATCCCCAGCGGAGTTCATCAAAGTTCCCTAACCTAATTTATCGACAGAATCCCCAGCGGAGTTTATCATTGTTATCCCCAGCGGAGTCCATCATTGAAATCCTCAGCGGAGCTCTCGTCAAAACTTCAGCAGAGTAATTCCCCTCAGAGTAATCTTTCCAACGAGTTTATTCCCCAACGGAGTTATCTTCTCCTACCGGTGTATTCTTGCAACCATCATCCCTAGCGGAAACAAAGAACTTTACTCTTCAACATCAGCCCAGGATTTAATTCCCCGGCCGGTCGTCAAGTATTTATTTTCCTAGACGAAAATACATTCATAAACATTTCACATTTCATACATCTTGCTTACATACATGATAAAGTGCATACAACACTATCCCATTTTGAACATCATGACATCATGCCTTTCATACATCATGACATTGCATGCAACTGATGTTTTGCCTTTTCAGGGAAAAGGTCAATCCAAAGATGATTACTATAAACTATCACAATTCCAGATTCGATTCCTGTATCCAGCCAGGGCACATCTGAAGAGTTTGAAGATTCGATTCCTGTATCCAGCCAGGGCATATCTGTTGACGACTAATTCCGGATTCGATTCCTGTATCCAGCCAGGGCATATCTGTTGACGACTAATTCCTGATTCGATTCCTGTATCCAGCCAGGGCATATCTATAGACGACTAATTCCAGATTCGATTCCTGTATCCAGCCAGGGCACATCTGAAGAGTTTGAATATTCGATTCCTGTATCCAGCCAGGGCATATCTGTAGACGACTATTTCCAGATTCGATTCCTGTATCCAGCCAGGGCACATCTGAAGAGTTTGAAGATTCGATTCCTGTATCCAGCCAGGGCATATCTGTAGACAACTAATTCCATATTCGATACCTGTGTCTAGCCAGGGCATATCTGTGAGCAACCGATTGTAGATTCGACACCTGTATCTAGCCAGGGCATATCTGCATGAAGAGATTGAAGATCAACACCTGTAACAGACCAGGAAAACATCTGCCTTTCTCAAAGTGCACAAGTTCTCGCTAAGGAATCTTTTATGCGATCAACACTTCCAAATGGCATCTATAAGCACATTTCCGACAAGGTTCTGTCACGCCTTTAGATGGCATCTATAATCCCATCTCCCTATCCACCATCTCTCCAAATGGCATCTATAAGCCCATTCCCGACATCACATTGCTGATACTCCAACGTGCGAGCGCAAATTTCAGGGCACTCTAGTGTCCAATCTCCTTTTACCCTCGAGTCACGAAAGGCAAACTTGCCAATCTAACTCTTCAGGTTCAAGAAGATTGAACAGGGGCAACTGTTGTACCCCAAAATTTTCCCTCCCATTTTCTCATCACAAGGCCCTTGGAGCTCAAGATCCAGTTAGTGTTTCCTCTGCAAGACTTCTCCTAGCACTGTTGACCCAAATTAGGGTTTGTTTTTGCATAAAGATATTTTGACCTAAAATGCCTAAGATGACTTTCATGCTTCATGTTGGACTCCCAAGTTTATCCATACCAAGTTTCAAGCCTTGATTCCAACCTTTGCCCAGTCAATTGGACAGTTGACCTAGAAATCAGCTGTATTGGGGAAAAAGTCAAATGTGGCCAATTGACAGTCAAACCTCATGAAAATTGACCCACATCAACATTATGAACTCATATGGACCATTTGATCAAGTTTGGATCACAATTCCACAAGAAATTTGATCAGATCACCAAAAGGGCAAAATGGTCATTTTTAGGGTTTTGACTGCACAAAGGCAATTTTTGACTGTTTGACCTAGCCAATGACAAAACAAGCTCACATATGGACTCAAGGACCCCATGGAATTGTCTTGACATACCCAACAAGTTCAAAAGATCCCAAATGCACAAGATTGACAGTTGAATTTTCTAGTCAATTGATCAATTTTTGACTGTATACTGAAAAGTCAAACTTTGACTTTTTGGTCAAAATCAAGTGTCAAGATTCATTTTTCATCAAAACATGCCAAATCATGAAACTTGTTCATCAAGAAATCAAAAATCACAAATTAGGGTTTGAAATGAAGATTTTTCATAACTTAGAATTTTTCTAAGTTATGAAAAACCCTAATTTTTTCCTAACTTTGTCCCACTTTCTCATCAAGATGCATTTGGATTCAAGGAAAAGTCAAAACATGAAAGTTGTATTCCATTGCAAAATCTACAACTTTGATTCACAAAGTTTCCTCAAAAGAAGCTTGTAGCTCAAGTTAAAATTTTTGGAACAAGGGTACCAAACCATTCTTAACTTAGAGAAATTTTGACCTATTTTAGGCAAGATTTTTGCCTAACTTCAAGACCACTTTTCACATGCTTCCACTTGGAATTTCAATTTTCATTACAAAGATGGATTGTATTACACATTCCAAGCTTTCCAAAATGTCCAAGAACTCATCAAACAACCTCATGGTTAGGGAGAATCGAATTTGGCAAGATGGGAAAAACTCACTTTGTTTATGACTAATTTACATGTTCATACACTTAGACAATTTTTAACTCAGCTTGCATTCCTTGATTACAGGCCCTATATCCCATTTGCACTCATAAATTTAATGCTAACTCATTGTGCCAAGGCCTTATTTTGTGTGTTCAAGCATTGTATGCAAAATTAAGCCATAAGTAGAAAAAGCATTATGTCCATTTTTGAAAAGTGAAAACTTTATGTCAACTTGCAAATCAAGAGGTACACAACAAATCTCTTTGGCACAAGTTTTTGAGCTAATCCCACTGATCAAGGGCAAGTTTAGCAGCACATTAGAGGGGCCTCCATCAGTCTAGAAAACAACTTGGCATTTTGTTGCTTAAAGGTGAAGAAACTTGACATAACAACCACCAACTCTCATCTCAGCCAACACAAGCTTAAGCAAAGTTATTGTACACATTCTAAACATCAAACCTAAGCTGAAACACAAGCCAACCAAGTTCCAAACATCATCAAACACAGAATCACCATTAAACTGCACAAAAACAGGGTATTCTGCACTTGGACTTGGCTAGCTCATTTCCATCGTGCACCTTGGCCAAAAACACTTCAAACACATCCCACACCATCCCTTGAAACTGTCCCAAGCCCTAAACACGACCTGTAACACCCCTAACCAACATCACCATTTTCATATTTTCTGTTTTGCAGTTGGAGTGCCATAACACGATTCACTTGGTTTCAAAACACACCAAGCATTGGAATAGCATCCCTGGACATCAAGGAAGCTATACAAATCATTACCTTGCCTTGTAAGCATCTCCATTGTTGCACACAATTCCAACTGAACAGGTAAATCTTTGGACTTCTATCTCTCAATGTAGGAAGAACTAGCTCTAAGTTTGTGAATGAAAAATGTCATGCTCATGCCCCTGAAGCTATACATATCTTTACTTTCCATTTATTTTGCATGTGCTATGAGAACTTGAGGTCTGAACATTGAACAAAAACTAGGTCAGGAATTGGGGGAGAAGAAATTCTCTCTCATTTCTGAGAGTTAGATTGACTTCTTTATATGTCTAGAATCGTGGCTTCAAGCTCTACAGGTTTCATGTTGCAAGATTTGGCAAATGATCAAGGAATCTGGAGATAGGAAAACGCGCGTTGGTGGTTGTTCAAACAGGTTCTGAGGTTGAAGACAAAGTCTTATTGGGCTGGGCCTGAGTTGACTTCTTATTTGCACCCTATGTTTACTTTTGAACCCCCTTGGCCCATTGTGCTTATTTGAAACATTTTTTTGACTTTTGCTTGTTATTTCTGACTTATTTATTTTTTCTCATAATATTAAAAATATAAAAAATATTTTTCAAACCATTTTTGTATTTATTAGGCATTTATTGGTTTAAATTAACATTTGTACATAATAACAATATATGAATAACATATAAATACTCTTTTATTTAAAATACCAAAATAATATAAATACTTTTTATTTTCTGACTTTTGTTTTATTTTATCTTTGAAAAAACTTTTATAAAAAAATACATTTTTGTAAATATTAAATATTATTATTTTTATACATATATTTAGTATTTAGTGAATATTTTAAATATTTAGGTATTTATTAATATATTTAGGTTAAAAACACAATAAAATGATACATTTTATTTTTTACTAATATTTAACTTAAAAATTACTTTTTTTTTTATATATTTTCTTTTCATTTATTTTTTGTACATAATTAATAAATATTACATATATTATATAATAAATACTTTTTATTTATAAAATTAGGGTTTTACCCTAGATCCATAAAAATACCAAAAATACATTAATTTTTATTTTTATTTGTTTGATATATGATAAACATTTTTTCACATACATATGAAAACCTTTTTTTTGCATTTTTGCATATTTATTTTATTTGAATATTGTGTAATTAAATACCTTGCAAAATTCCAATTTGATGTAATAGCTTAGGATTTAATTCTTGTCAAAATACCCCCATTTGAACATTTGTACCCCCCATCCCATATATTGTGTTGTAATAACTTAGGACCTTTAAATTCTGCATTTTAAAAGCTTTCTAATTATGCCATGTTAGAATTAGGGTTTGTATGTAAATCAATTAACCAAAAATAGTTTGACCTAATTTCAAGATAAACAAGCATGAAAATGGACGACACTAATCACACTTGCACCCCTAGGGTATTCCACTTGTTGCCTTCAAAAATGGGCCATATTGCATGTTAGGTCTCTTTGGACAAAATAACACAATTCAAATGATCATAGTCCCTCGATGACGCTTTCGAAAGTTGCCTAAAAATGATCAAATCCCTTAAAAGAAATTGCCCAAAGATACTTGGCACCATTGCAATTATGGTTTAAACGATGACCCGCGCCCGTCCCGTTCACATCCTAACACAAGATTGTCCACCAAATACAATGGTGGAACAAAATTGTTAAAAGGGTTAAAACATAGCAAAGATCTTTGAGAAATTTAGGATGGATAGCTCTTGATTACTTGCCAACTTGCAAAACAAAACGCTTGCCTATTTTTTTTTAAACCACACATCAATACACTTTCAAAACAACTTTCAAAAACATTGAAAACCTTTTCAAAAGACATACACCTTTGTATACATCCCAACATGGATCATTACAAAGGTTGCCACCACATTAGCCTCTTTTCAAAGCATTTTTCAAAACCCACACACAAAGTACCATTTCAAACAATTGAAAATTAAGGCAAGTTGATCTAAGCAAGTAACTAAGAGCCCATGGATAACCATGGATAGAAAGGGTGCTAATACCTTCCCTTTCTATAATCTACTTCCCGAACCCAAGAAAACATCTCAAAGGTTTTTGCTGTGCTTTTTAACCTTTCCTTTAGGATAAAATAAAAAGTCGGTGGCGACTCTTGCTCAACCGAAACATTTGCGAAAACAAACGCAAAACCTCTAGTCAGTTCTCCCACCATATCACACTCAGCAAGACAACTCATCAGCTTACATGCGCATCCATCACATTCATATCATAAACATTGATAACATACATTGCATCATGCATCATGACATTGCATACAACTAACTCTTTACCTTGTCAGGTAAGATCAGTCGACAGACAAAGATCATCCTCTTCCAGATTCACCCAGAGATAGTTCAGATGTGACCCAGACATGGCGACATTCTGATACTTATTCCAGATGCAGTTTTACACGGACTCATCATCAGGAAACCCTACACCGGTTCCTCCTCCACTTTCAAGACCTCTGAAAACAGTTTACGGATTCTTCCCAACAACGGATGTTAATCTATCGCTTGATCAGATGCAACTTTTGAAAATAGTTTATGGACGCTTCCCAACAACGAATGCTGCTCTATTGCTTATTTAACGTCAAGACTTTTGAAAACAGTTTACGGATTCTTCCCAACAACGGATGTTAATCTATCGCTTATTCAGATGCAACTTTTGAAAACAGTTTACGGACGCTTCCCAACAACGGATGCTGCTCTATTGCTTATTCAACGTCAAGACTTCTGAAAACAGTTCACGGGTTCTCCAAGTAACGGATGTTGACCTATCGCTTGTTTAGATTCTTCTCAACTTTTGAAAACAGTTTACGGACGCTTCCCAACAACGGATGCTGCTCTATTTCTTATTCAACGTCAAGACTTCTGAAAATAGTTTACGAATTCTTCCCAACAACGGATGTTAATCTATTGCTTGTTCAGATGCAACTTTTGAAAACAGTTTACAGACGCTTCCCAACAACGGATGCTGCTTTATTGCTTATTCAACGTCAAGACTTCTGAAAACAGTTCACGGGTTCTCCAAGTAACGGATGTTGACCTATCGCTTGTTCAGATTCTTCTCAACTTTTGAAAACAGTTTACGGACGCCTCCCAACAACGGATGCTACTCTATTGCTTATTCAACTCCAATTCCTGAAAACAGTTTACGGATTCTCCAAACATGGATGCCAATCTATTGCTTGTTCAGACCCCCAGTTCAGAGATGTTCCAAAACATGGATACCTTGCTGATACTCGTCCACTCACCAATGACATACAGTTCAACATTTCCAGATGGCATCTCTAAGCCCATCCTCCTACCAGCAACTTCCAAATAGCATCTTTAAGCCCATTTCCAGATGGCATCTCTAAGCCCATCCCCCGACAAGATTCTGTCACATCCCTAGATGGCATCTCTAAGCCCATCACCAAATGGCATCTGTAAGCCCATTCCCTCTACCATCACATCACCGAGTGCAAATTTTTGGGCACTCTAGTGTCCAATCTCCTTTTACCCTCGAGTCGCGAAAGGCAAGCTTGCCAATCTAACTCTTCAGGTTCAAGAAGATTGAACAGGGGCAACTGTTGTACCCCAAAATTTTCCCTCCTATTTTTCCACAAGAAATCACAGCTTCGGGCTTTTCCTGATTTTTCAGACTGGCTCAAGAATCGGTCAAACAGACTTTTCTCGCCAGTCAGACAAAATTTAGGGTTTTCATTGATTTTAAAGCAGTTCAAACTGATTTCTTAGGGTTTGGTTGAGTTGGCTCAGGTTTTGATCAGGCGAACGCTTCTTTGGTGTTTAATAAAAAATCAGGGTTTTATGCGCATATTTCTCAGAAAAGAATTAATTCTACAGTCCTTTTCAGTTTACTCTGGGATATGGACTGAGGTTTCTGATTAGGAGTTTGCAGTGTTTGATTGAATCAGTAAAAGAAAAGGCATGTGGACGTTTTGTTTGATTAACTGTGCAATGTTTTGGATTATTCGGAACGGCGGACGTTTATTAATTATTTCTTTTTCTAAGTCAAAATAATTGGATTTACTTCCAGTTGTTTCAATTTAAGAAATTCAAATGATTAAATAAACAGGGAATTGAAAGAAGAATTAACTGATAAAAAAAGGGGATGTTTATTTATTTTGAATTGTTTGTTACAAATATTATTTAAATACTGTAAATTTATTTACAGTTATTTACATTAATACTATTACAAATAATTAAAATGGAAACAAAGCTATGTCCTAAAAGTCTTCAAATCTTCATCTTCTACTGTTACTCCTCTTTTGCTCCATTGATTTTTATCTGCAAAACAAGAAAAGAAGAAAAGTCAAATGCAGATAAATAAAATTAAAGAGCAGACAGATAAAAAATGGATTCATCATTAAAAGCGACTGGCCGGAATCAGTTTACCCTCTCTGCAAATCACAAGATTTCTCTTGATTCACAAAAAGGGATAGAAGATGCTTGCAATGAAACATGAAATGCACAAAGTTATAATTTTGCACAAATTCAAATTGTCAACCAACTGCACAGTTTCAAAACAAACAGCATGTACAAGTATAAAGGCAAACTGAACAGTTACTGATTATGCCAAAAGAACAATGCAAGTCACAATTTCAAACTAAGTCCAAAGTCAACTAGAGCTGCCCAAAGCCAAAGATATCAAAAGCTGTCCAAAAGGATATGGAAAGATATCAAAGTACAAAATGCTGTCAACAAAGTATGCAGGAAAGCAGGAATTATGCAGAGCTAAGCAACTAATGCAAGCAAGGTTCAAATTCATCATTTTCAAGGCCAGTCACCTTTTCAAAAATAGTACATTTCTAAAGCAATAAAAATGCTTTTTTAAATGTAGAGAGAGAGAGAAAAAAGAGAAAAGAAAAGGCTTACAGGGCTTAGGCTTAAGATATAAAGAAAATATACCAACACAGTAGGAAAGGAGGCAGAAATATTACAAAAAAGATAGAGCCCTCAAAACTGTGAAAGAACTACAAACAGCAAGTGCCAAGCATAAGCCTCCAAAGAAGAAGCATAACATAAGCCAGACCTGTTTCAAAGGTTTCAAGCCAGAAGCACCACAGGCTCAAAACCTGTTACTGCATGAATAATCAAACCCCTGCTAACCTGCATAAGCCTTGGTCCTAAACCAACATCAAACCAAAAGCCATAATTTGTTTCAACTCAGTAAATACCAAGCCATAACCTGCTTGAGCCTTAAGCAAAAAACCAAAAGCCTTTCAACCTGTGTCAAGCATATCACCACAAAGCTTCAAGCCAAAACCTGCACAAGGTATAAACACAAGCCTATGCCCTGTTTCATCAAACCTGCCTGAACTGTCAAGCCTAAACTCCAAGCCTGTAACATAAGCTTCAACAAAACACATAAGCCATCAATAAACACACAAAAAGCAAGTGTAACTGAAGCCAAGGCCTGTAACTTCAAAGCCTAAACCAGTATCAATCCAGCAAAGTCCAACCAAAGCATCTCAGAGGCAACTCAAAAATCAGAATAACATTCAAAATCATAAAGCCCTCAGAGTTGGGCTCATCATAGGGGTAGGACAACAATATTCTGAATCATAAACATCATCAAGGCCATCACTCAGAAGCATATCAGAGAGGAAAATGTATCAAGCATTCAAGGCAGCTTAGACTCAAGCAATCCAAACCCTCAGAATTGCTTCATCATAGGGTGAAACAACATCAATATTTTTCAAAAGCGAGGCAAAGAATCAGAAGAAGAAAAGAAGTGATATGAACTAGGTTTTCAAGCAATCATCATCAAACCTAACAAAAAGCAAGATACTAGACAAACCGGAGCAAGCCTTGTCATCGTCGCCCTCGCCCTGGGCCGCCTGAAGCACCTCCGGTCCGCCTCCTCCTCCGTCTCCAAAGGTCAAAGGTAGTATCCCTCCCCTTTTTCTCCATTCACGCACCTCAAATGATGATAATACATAAAATCAGAACATAAGTAACACATAAAAGCTTGAAAACCTAAAAGCATGTTAAGACCTAAAACGGAGCCATTACCTATGTACAAACATCACTGAGCGACGATGGAGGGAAGAGGAATGGACGGTGGAGCCCGGTGGCCCTAGGCAGAGGAGCGTTCAGAGGCCTTGCTCAAAGGATGAAGACGAAGCAAACACGAAGTGAACGGCACCGCGCAGTAGCTATGCTGTAACCCTTATTTCCCAAACTGAAACAAATTCAATGAAACCCTAAGAAAGATGTCCCAAGCGCATGGGCCTTGCCCCCTTTCATTTTCCTAAGCCCATTCACAAAGCCAACACGCCTCACCTCCCTTTTTTCTTTCTGCTATTTTGTTTTGGGCCATAAACCCCCTTCAAGCCCATTTACCTCTTTTCCTATTTTTTCTATTTCTTTCAAACTAAAAAGCTTTTATTTTATTTTACATAACTTAACTCTTTTTTAATAATAATATTACTAATACTTTTCATTATAAATAAAATACGTGAATATTAAATATTATTAAGTTTAAAACTTTTTTTTCTTTTTTCTTTTATTAAAACTTTCTATTTAAATGTAAAACTTGTATAAAACATTTATAAAAAAATACATAAAAAATAGAACTTAAAACATTTTCTTTTCTTTTATTAAATTTTCTTGTTTGTACATACTTAACAAAAATACAAAAAAGAATAAATAAATACTTAATTTTTTCACTAAGTCAACATTTCGCACTTGTAAATAAATCATACACTTACACAAATACATTGATACATTTTACATTGCCTTTATTCTTGTACATTGATACATTTTACATTGCAATTGATTCGATTTGGTTGTAAATTATTTGGACACTACTCTCCTATTAAGTCTCATCCCCATTTGTAAATATTTGTACCCCCACTCCCGGATACTTATTTGTAATAGCGTAGACTTTAAATTCTCGCAATTTATCGCTTTCAAATATACCATGGTTAGACCTAGGGTTTGTATGTAAATAAAATCAAACGCTAGATAACCTAATACAAGACAAATACATGAAATCAATACACTAATCACACTTGCACCCCTAGGGTAATCCCACTCGTTGCCTTCCAAAATGGGCCATGCTTGCACGTTGAGTTTCTTTGGCAAAACAATTCAAATGATCATAGTCCCTCGATGACGCTTTCGAAAGTTGCCTATCAAAATGATCATAGTCCCTTCAAGCAAAATTGCCAAAGACACTTGGCACCATTGCATTCATGGTCCATACGATGACCTGCGCCTGTCCCGTTAACATCCTAACGCAAGATTGTCCACAAAATACAATGGTGGAACAAAATTGTTAAAAGGGTTAAAAACATGAGGAAAACCTTTGAGTAAATTTAGGGGTAGACAACTCTTAGTTACTTGATCAACTTTCAAAACACACTTGCCTACTTTTCGAAACCACACTTCACAAACACAACTTCCAAACAACTTTCAAAAACATTTGAAACATCTTTTCAAAAAGATACACACCTTTGTATATACTCAAACACGAGTCATTATAATGGTTGCCTAGACAAGATCTCTTTTTCAAAACATTTTCAAAACACACACACACCATTTCAAGCAATTGAAAATCAAGGCAAGTGATCTAAACAAGTAACTAAGAGCCCATGGATAACCATGGATGAAAAGGGTGCTAATACCTTCCCTTTTCATAATCTACCCCTCGAACCCACGAAACATCTCAAAAGATTTTTTCTGTGCTTTTTAACCTTTCCTTTAGGATAAAATAAAAATTCGGTGGCGACTCTTGCTAAACCGAACAAGTGTGAATACAAACGCAAAACCTCAAGTCAGTTCTCCCACCGTATCACACCAGGACATCAAGGTTGGTGGCTCAAAAGCTTACCACTAGGCCAAGCGTGTTTTCTTGTCAACAATATGCTTTCATGACATTATATTAGAACATTGCTTCCCTAAATCACAAAATCATAAAATCACAAAATAACACAAAATGTGCTAAAGGCGAGTTCACTATGGTTCAAAATGCGCCCTTAAGGTGAAAGTGACATGAAACGCACGTTGTTTGCCATTGGGGTGGCTGTTATATCCGGTGATAAAACAACAATCATTAAATAAAATATGAACTCAAAGTTGAAAATTTGAAAATATAAATTCCTTCTTCTTCTTCCTCTAGCACGTTAACAGTAACAACCACAAATAATTTCCATTTTTTAAAAACTCGAAGTTCTTCATTTCTCAACCAAATTCAAAAATATAAAAATGAAACTTGCTCAGAATTTCGCAAGGAATCTAATGGTACAATTTAATGAAGCTATAACTCAAGGATTTTCACAAATTTTTATTGGTACCAAATGAAAACCTAAATTTAAAAAAAAATCTGTTTTAAAATTCTCATCCCACAGTCAATTAAAATAAAATTTAAGGATATGGTTAGCTTCATAGGCATGATATTTACATTTTATTTTTTAAAAGTAAGTAAAAATGATGCTTGTATCAAGATTTCAAAGTTGGAAAAACTTACCTCTTGATGCAAAAATTCAATGTTCTCTACACGACTTCAAGAAACAATATGATGATTGCTTTAGCTTGCTGACACCTTAGTGAGTATGTTGTAACTCTTACTTTGCCTTGAGAGTGTCTGGATTGGTCTACTCAAGTCAAGTTGCAATGGTGGATTTTGAAAATGGTAGACGATGAAGATGATGTTACAATGAGGAAACAGGGGTATCGATAGCTTCTATATGATATATATGAAATGTTGGATGATTTGTTTGGAAATAGTTACAAGAGTGATGAGTTTCGAAGTTAAAATTTCAAAAGCTTAAAAATGGTGATTTTTTTCCAATTCGTGTTTAAGAGTGTATGAGAGGGCTTAAGGGCTTGTAAATTCATGGTAGCGCTTGCAAATGATCCCTCTATTTATAGGCAAGAGGTTTGACATCTTGAAGTAACCAGAATCTTGAGATAACAAGTTATGATTTTGAATTTGGTTTGAAAATGCACAAAATGCAAGTTTGCTTCATGATGATGAAAGGAGTGATTCAAGGGACTTTGTCATGCTTCACTAGCGTCTATAAGATTTCCTGTGATCACCAAGATTGTTTGTACTCTTTGGAACAAGTCACAAGCTTGAATGAATGGAGTGGTTAGCATAAAACTTTCTTTATCAAAGTGGATATGTTATTTTTTTCAATTTCAATCATAAATGGTAACAAGACTTAGACAAAGCATCAACTCCTTGTGTAATACACTTAGGGACTGTGTAATTACTTAATTATGGAGAGATTTAGAAGCAACATGGCCTGAAAAGTGTGATTGAATGATAAGGTTATGAGATATGATTATGAGTTCATTACAAAAATGGCTTATAATTCAAGTTTATCATGCCAACTTGAAGTCTTCGAATATCCTAGATCAAATATCATATTTTCAAGTTCTTAGACAGTTTTGAAAGCTTGGAACATCCTCTACAACTTTCATGTTGGCTAGTTTTACAAAATCCTCTTGGAGCTTGGTGAAAATTGGCCAAGAAGTTAGGTAAAAAATCTACCTAAATTTGTTGAAATTTTCTATAAGTGTTTTAGAAAAAGTGCATGACTTCATAAATTTATAACTAAAAATCAAGCACTTATAGGACTTGATCAGTAAAGCAAAGTTGTAAATCTCGAGATCTACAACTTTCATGTTGAAAGTTTTCTTTGAATAATCTTGCATCTTGGTGAAAAAATGTCATGAAGTTATGAAATTATCATGTTTAAAACACTTAGAAATTTTTCTAAGTCTTGAAAAGTTTGACTTTTCAAATTTACTTTTGACTTTCTTGATTTATTGATGATCAAGCTTCAAAATTTTGAATGTCTTGATAAATTGTGATCTTTGAAACTCAATTTTGATCAAAAAGTCAAAGTTTGACTTTTGGTGTACCAATTCACTTTTCATCAGTTGACTGAATTTCAATTATCAATTAATTAATCTTTAGAAATGAATTGAGTCATGCAATTAGGTCAAATTATGTACTTGAATCATTAAGATTATGTTTCAAACCAATGAGCCATGTATTAGGTCAAAAGTCAAAGATTAGCCATTCTCAGTCAAAACCCTAATTTTGACCATTTTGCCCTTTTGATGATTTGAACATTTTTCTTGAGGAATTATGATCCAAACCTGATCAATTGATGCTTATGACTTTAAAATGTTGATATTGACCAAAAATCTTGAAGTTTGACTGTAGGTTGACCATAATTGAATTTTTACCCAATATAGTTGATTTTGGGTCATCTGATCAATTGACTGAGTAAACTTGTGATCCAAGACTTGAAACTTGACATGAGTAATCTTGGAGGTCCATTATGATCTATGAAACTCATTTGAGGCATTAAAAGTTCAATTTTCCTTGTGCAAATCAAAACCCTAATTTGAGGCATCAGTGTTTAGTATATGGCTTGATCTAGTTAACACTTCTACAAACTTGAGCTATTGAAGATCTTGTGAGAAATATATTGAGAAAAGAGAGGGAAAATTTTCAGGTACAACATAAGAGGTATGTTGATTGCCTATCATTAACTGGAAGAAGTTGATCTAACCCGAAGAGGACTGTCATTCGCCTGTCTTTAAGTGGAAGAAGTGAATCTAACCAGAAGAGGTCTGTTGATTGCCTATCTTTAATTGGAAGAAATAAATCTAAATAGAAGATTTCTTCATCTACCCGTCTTTAATCTAGAAGAAATAAATCTAACTAGAAGAGGTCTTCGTCCTTCTGTCTTTAATCTAGAAGAAATAAATCTAACCAGAAGAGGTCTTTGTTTGCCTGTCTTTAATCTTGAAGAAATAAATCTAACCAGAAGAGGTCTTTGTCTAACTGTCTTTAATCTGGAAGAAGTAAATCCATCCAGAAGAGGTCTTTGTTCGCTTGTCTTTAATCTAGAAGAAGTAAATCTAACGAGAAGAGGTCTTCATTTTCCTGTCTTTAATATGGAAGAAGTAAATCAAACCAGAAGAGGTCTTTTTGTTTTGTTGATTGATTTTTCCTTCAAGGAAGAGGGTTAGTTGTATGCATATGTATACATGGTGTAATTATGTTCTCAAAAATAAATGAGATTATGTTGTATGCATTTCTCATGTACGTGCTATGATATATGAATGTGAAACATTGAAGTGCATCATTGTCTGGAAAATAAATCCTTGACAAATTGCTAGGGAGTATTGGGAAGCTGAATCCAGGACTACCGCTGGAGATGAAGAGTATGTGTATATTCAACATTGTTTAGAATGTTTCCATTGTGGATCCCGATTTTGTTGTTCGAGGAAATCCTGTAGGGAATGTTGATTTCTGTTTGGAGAATAGAGTTCAGGAACCTTGGTTGTCCATTACTCTACTGGGGAATTATAACTTGACATGGGAGAATGAAAGTTAACTGGTATCTAGTCGAATTCCAGGCTTTGCAGTAACTTTCTGTGGATAGTAACGACTTTGTTAGGGATTGTAATGACTTTGCTGGGGACAAAGGGGTTTTGTCCGTTTGATTTGTAATGGTCTGGGAGGGAGACTTGTACTGGGGAATTTGGTAGTTTGTTGGGGAAATAAACCCTGTTGAGGAAAGTATTTTGAAGACCCTATTGGTGGGATGAGTTCCTTTTAGAGACGAAATCCTCAAGGTTTCTCTTGTAGTTTAGGACTAACTCAGCTGGGGAAATGATTGTCAGGAGATTAGAACTCCGGATGAATACTGCATGAATTCAAATTTGTGGGGATAATTTTGTTGAAGTAACTCTGTGGGGGATATACCGAATTCTTTTAAACATACATTTGTTAACAGTTAATTATGTTCATATGCATATATTCATTCAATTTTAATCATTGGACGTTTTTACACTCAAAACAGAAAAACAAAAAGTTTGCATTTCAAAGTATATTTGTATTGATGTTTTGCCTATAAATAGGCGTTTTTGTACAAGGAGATAAAGATCCTAATAAGAGGAAATCTTCGAAATAATACAAAGTGAAAACAAAAATAATAGCCATGTGGAAGTGATCTCATTATGTTCCAACTCCTCTATTGCCCCTATGTCTTTGAACATCATCCCTTGCCATTGAAAGAAGTTGATTGAATTGATCTTACACCCAAGAACTTGGATCTTGGTAATAAAGTTAATTGTAGTGATTTCACGGGACGTAGTCATACACTTTAATCCTTAACTTTTGCCTGGACCGCCCTTTCAGGTTTTCATCCCACTAGGATACCCTTTTTTCCCAAGCCATCCTTTCGGGTTTTCGACTTGTCGGGTGTATAATATTTTGAATATATCCCTATCTTTTTCTCGAACCCTTTTGGTTCGTCGGGATTCCCTTATTTTTGCCTAGGTATGTCAACCTAACGGGTCATTTTTATGGGTAGTATTTTTTGAATATGTCCGCGTTTACAGGATGCAGAAAATCTCCGCCATCCATAGTAGTTAACATCATGGACCGCCAGAGAATACTTTCTTAACAACAAATGGCCCTTCGTAACTGGGAGTCAATTTTCCCCTGGGATCGCCTTGTGGAAGAATGATGTGTTTTATTACCAAGTCGCTAGCCTGATATACTCGAGGTTTGATTTTTTGTTGAAATCCTTGATCATACGCTTTTGATACATTTGACCATGAAAAACAGCAGCCAGTCTCTTCTCATGAATTAAGTTCAACTGATCCAACCTAGTTTGAATCCATTCATCTTCGCCTAAATTTGCTTCTTTCATAATCCTTAAGGAAGGATTTGAACTTCCACAGGCAGGATAACTTCCATGCCGTAGACTAAAGAGAATGGGGTTTCCCCAGTTGAAGTTAGAGCTAAAGTATTGTAGCCATGGAGAGAAAACGATATTATCTCATGACAGTCTTTGTAGGTCACCACCATCTTTTACACAATCTTCTTTATGTTTTTATTAGCAGCTTCCACTGTGCCATTCATCTTAGGTCTGTACAGAGAAGAATTGTGATGCTTGATTTTGAATTGAGTGAAGAGCTCCGTAATTATAGCATTATTGAGATTGCTTTCGTTATCAGTGATGATCCTTTCAGGGATGCTGTATCAGAAGATGAGGTTATGCTTGATAAACTGGGCTATAACATTCTTAGTGACTGAGGAAAATGAAGCAGCTTCAACCCATTTGGTGAAATAGTCGATGGCAACGAGGATGAAACGGTGTCCATTAAAGGAAGTGAAATTGACCTATCTAATCATGGCAATGCCCCACATTGTAAATGGCCACAGAGCAGTCATGAAATTCAAAGGAATTGGAGGCAAGTGAAACTTGTCGGCATAGATTTGACACTTATGGAAAGTCCTCGAGTGGTGGTGACAATCAGTTTCCATAGTCGACCAATAGTAACCAGCCCTCAGAATCTTCTTGGATATAGTGTTCCTGCTAGAGTGAGTTCCAAAGATACCTTCATACATGTCTTCCATGATCTTCTCTGCCTCTTTCTTGTCCATACAACGGAGTAGCGTCAAATCGTGGTTGCACTTGTATAGGATCCCATTGCTTAGGAAGAATTTGGCTGAAAAATTTCGCAGGAATTTCTTGTCGTTGATTTAGGCTCCTTCAGGATACTCTTGTGCTTCAATATATCTCCTTACTTCATGATACCAAGGTTTCTCCTCATCAGTGTCTGTTGTACCCCAAAATTTGCCCTCCCATATTCTCCAAGAATTGCAAAGTCAAGCTTCAAAAATCCCCCCAAGGGTTGCACAGTTCAAGGGCCTCCTAACAGTCAAAACTAGGGTTTTTGTCCTGATCAAGAAAATTAAGTTTCCAAGGGTCCAATCAAGTCCCACATGCCAATAAATATGGTCAATCATCCTCATGCAAAGTTTCAAGACTTTCAGCACAAAATTGCACGGTCAAAACCCTAATTGCACTACAGTCAACTATAGGGGCAAAATGGTCATTTGGCAGTCAAAAGTTCAGATTTTTGATCAAACATATCATTTTGAAGCCACAAACATCATTTGATCAATGCTTGATCATGATTCTCAAAGCTTGGCTCAAAAATCATCAAGATGCAAAAGTTTCCTTATTTGGACAGCTGAAAAAGTCAACTGAAAATTGACCAGGGCATAACTTTCACATGGATTATCAGAAAAATTCCATCCAAAGCTCATTTTGAAGAGAAAGACATTCCTACAACTCATCTTCATACTTCAAGTCCAAGAAATGCTCTCACAAAAAGTTATCAATTTCAACATTATAGGTCATTTTCAAAAGTCAACAAAAAGGGACTTTAAGTCAAAGGCCATAACTTGAGATTGGTAAATCAAAATGACATGGGACCAAAGGCATTGGTTAGCGGACTCAAAGACCTTTCCAAAATGTCAAAGAACATGAGCAAAGCTTAAATATTGAGCAAGTTATGCCTTGTGGAAGTTGGGAAATTTTTGGATATTTTGAAAAGTCAACATTGATTCAAATGACCTAAAATTGCTAATGGGCCTATTTTTCTTCCATAATTCATTATCCCAAGCATGTGTACGACTATTAGGCCCAAAAGGAAGTTTTTCTCCATTTTTATTTATTTATTTGGATTTTTTATTATTAATAATTCATTTAATTAAATAAAATACATGAAAAATACAAAACTAATGAAATCTAATCTCTTTGTGAAGAAAATACTCTCATTGGACATTTAAGATTCGTACGTGATCATTTTTGGAAAGTTTTGGCATGATTTGGTATCAAATGGCATGAAAAAGATTGGAAAAACTAATGCTTGAAAATCAAATATTGAACAATCAAATCTTGGATTCTTTTGATCAGATTTTTGACCTAAATCATTACTACATATACAAGGAACACAACCCTAATGCGTTTGACCAAGAAGCTGCGCAGAAAAGCATCCAAAGAACTTGAAATTTTTGCTTGAAAAGTGAAGTCTGAAAACCTAGTCCTAGGGCGATTCAAGGCAAGATTTTCATCTCATTAGCTTCCTGAAGCTTCAAGGAGAGTTTTCCAATCAAAACCAATCGTTCTAACACCCTAGATTGGTAACACGACCTCGCCCTGTACAGAAAAAATCTCATAATCTTGCATCTCGATTCATGCACTTTTAATAATTTTTGATGCTTGATTCATATTCAATATTCAATTCTGAAGCTAACCCATATGTTTGATTGAATTTTTATGCACCCTACGCGAATCTACCATTATCGTTTTTTAGGGTTTGAAGAACTTTGAATTGGGGTTTCCCAGTTCAGGAAAAATTAGAACCCCACAGTACCATAACTGGATTCAGCATGATTGGACGATCACAAGGCCACCCTCGCGCTCAATTTATGAGCATCCATGGCCTAATCGTTATTTTCTGTAATGGTGTCTTAGGGAACGGGTTAAAACCGTTGCCAATGTTTTTATATTTTCAAGAAAACAAATAAGCGAGGAAGAAGATGATGCGTGGAAGGGCACCATTGGAGCATTCAAATTTCGCGCGCTGACTTTCCATTAACCATTATTTTCTCATTATATTATTCTTCAGTTATTTAATATACAAGAAGCGCGTTCAGTACGATTGGCAAGGCATAAAACTGGTAATCTCTAGGACCTGGGTTCGAGCCCCAGGTCCTCACCCCTTTCAATATTATTTTTCAGTTAACGTTCCCATGCAGATTCAGTATAGTGGATTACCATGCACCCACCAAATCCAACGTCCACGCGTCCAGCTTCATCAATCCAAAGGCATAGATTTGGAGAACACGATGCATTCCAGTCAACACGTATGCATGCTGGCACGAAAGTCAAACAGGCCTGAAGCATTGGGCCAGATTACTGAAAAAAAACCTCCACGTTGGGGACTGCAACCCCCCTAGGTTTGCTAAGCTTTTTTACTTTCTTTATTTTTTTATTATTATTATTTCTATTTTCTTTTAAATTGTTGTTTTCTTAATTAATTTATTGTTTTCATAAATATAAAAATACAAAACCATAAAAAAAATCAGAAAAGAGAAAAATGATAAATATTTTCTTATTTTAATATTTCTTGTAAATAAATTCATAAATTAATTAGTTTTAAATTAGGTTTTAATTTTAACTCTTTTAATAAAAATCTAAAAAAATATAGAATTAGGGTTTTAATTAAATTTTTATTCCTTTTTCTTTTTCTCCCATAATAATTAAATATTAGATATTTATTTTTATAATTAAAATTGCATGTAAATTAATTAGGGTTAATATTAGGTTAAAATTTAATTCTTTCATAATAAAATAAAAAAAATTGTAGAATTAGGTTTAAATGCAATTAATTCTTTTTTCATTAAAACCAAAAATACCAAAAAAACAATTTCTTTTCCTTTTTAATTAATTAATCAATTTCATCATTTAATTAAATTTTGCAAAAAGGGTCCAACGCCCTCGTTCAATTCTCATTTAATTCGCATATTTATTTTATTTCTTTTAAATATTCATGTAACTCTCCCAAGGCCTTGTAATTAAATTCCGCGCACTTTATTTTCATTAATTCTTTATTTTTCTGTCAAATCGGGTTCGAGAAATTTTGGCGATGTGGACCCGCGCCTTTTGTAATAGCTTAGAATCTTTTACTTTTCGCAATTTTTAACTGTTAAATAATGGCATGAAAGAATGTATGGGCAAAAAATAAAAACAAGCGTAGAACACCAATGACATGACAAGATAAATACAAATGAAAACGACACACAAATCACACACCACCCCTAGGGTACGCCTCACTGTTGCCTTGCCTTCGAAAGGTGATCGTCGAGTAGAGGATGTCTTAGTAAGTCCTCATGATCCGGGAACCTGGCATGAGGGTAGCTTCTAAGGTGTCTTCCCATTGCTCTGGTGATCACCATGTCCCGAACCTCGAATTGACCCGAACACCTCCAACGGTGGTGCTACCTACCTCTCAATGGTGGGATGGCACTACTTTAAAGGACATTTACACAGACGAATTCCTTAGGGTAGGTAGGTTCTCTAGATACTTGCTCATAATTTCAAAACAAATTCAAAAAAATACTTTTCACACCAACACATTTTCAAAAAGCTTTCGAAAGCAATTTTTCAAACACTCTTGAGGACCGATACAAGAGTCGAACTGAAATTTTCAAAGAAACTTTTTTTAAAACCCACAGTTGAAAAGCAAACAAACCATTTTTGAAAACACAAGTGAGCAAGTATCTAAGAGCCCATGGATAACCATGGATAGAAAGGGTGCTAACACCTTCCCTTTCTATAATCTACCTCCCGAACCGAGAGCAATCTCCTTAAGGAATTTTTCTGTGCTTTTGTCCTTTCCATTTGGAGAAAATAAAAGACGGTGGCGACTCTTGCTTCCGCGACATTTCGCGAACCAGCGTTAAACAGTCAGTTCCAGATCCACCGATCACAGAACTGGCGACTCTGTTGGGGAACTACTTTATAAAGTGAGGTGTACCTTAGGGCTAGTTCATAACTGTGTTTTCAATTGTTTTCCTTGTGTGCTTTAAATTGTGGGTTGCTTGGGAGTTCTATAGATCCTAACCCGGATCTGGGGGATACCTTCTTAGAAAGTAGCAACAAGACTGTGAGGGAACTGTGCGGGGTATACCGACATGGTTGAAACAGTCTGCTACGTTGATGTGGCACTTTGGTGTGTACCGGTAACCCTTGAGTTCAGTCAAGGAGAGTACGGGGCCTCCGCGTGGTGTCGTGAAGCATCAACAGACCTTAGGAATCTTAATTGAACTATCTTGGCCTCTTTAGGGTAGTGAGATAACTGACTTTGGTGCAGTCCGAGGTTGGTTGATACTCGATACTACACTCAATTGAGGGTTGCTTTCCTGGAATATTTCGGTCGCCAGTTCAGTGGCTAAATCGAAACGATGAACAATGAAAGCAATCCCGTGATATTGGGACCCTTAGAACCCGGTTACTTTGATAGGACAGGTTGAACCCACCAACTTCAAGAGGGTACTACCCAGACCCCATGCTGGCCTTAAACCCTAAGGGCTTGTCTTGTGTGCCTTGTGTGCCTTACATGTTTGTCTTTGTAAATATCTGTGGTGTGTTTAATCATAGCATCATGACATCATCCAGCATCATATGCATTGACTAACCATTTCAGGGGTTCGAATTTTCATCTTTGTTCTTGTTTTGTAGGACATGGAAACTGTTCGTAGAAAGACAATTCAAGTCAGCCTTGTAAGGATCCCTCCTCAGCTTAAGGAGCTTATATCCAGGATTCCCGAGAACTCTTCGTTCAGTGAAAGACATGGAAGCCTCATCAGCTTGGTCAATACCAACATTGAGGAAGATATGATAAAGGTCCTGTTCCAATTCTTTGATCCTCTACATCACTGTTTCACCTTCTTGGATTATCAGCTGGTACCTACATTGGAGGAGTTCTCCCGGCTCCTGAAGATCCCTACCCTTGATCAGCTACCCTACAACGGTACGGAAAAGGAACCTAATCTTGAAGAGATTGCTAAAGCCTTGCACCTACAGTCATCTGACCTCAAGGGACATTGGGAAGTTAGAAGTGGTATCAAAGGGTTCTTAGCCAGGTTTCTGTTTGAAAAGGCCCATGAATGTTGGAACTCCCTTGACTTGCAAGCTTTTGAAGGAGTTGTGGCTCTTCTTGTCTATGGTTTGGTGTTGTTCCCTAACCCAGACCAGCTTATTGATATCAGTGTTGTCCAGATCTTTATGTCCAGGAATCATGTACCTACGTTGCTGGGGGACATCCTTCACTCATGTTACACTCGAACCATGAGAAAAAGAGGTGTCCTTATGTGTTGCACTCCTCTCCTGGGAAGGTGGTTTATTTCGCACCTTCCACAATCAGTTTTGAAGAACGAGCGGGGTTTGAGATGGTCACAACGGTTGATGACTCTTACACATGCAGATATACATTGGTGCCCTAGGTCCAGAGAGGATGTCACTATCATTGATCGTTGCGGGGAGTACCCCAATGTTCCTTTACTTGGAATCAGAGGAGGTATTACTTACAGCCCATGCCTGGCTTGGAGACAGTTTGGTTATGCTCGGAAGGATGGTCCTCATGACATGTTAATTCCTGACATAGTTTTTGACTTCGACAACGATACTCAAGGACTTCGCCAGAGATTTATCAGAGCTTGGAGGATGCCCAGTAGGATAGACAGCAAGACACTGGGGCACAGGAACTCCATCCCGTTGGAACCTTATCTCAAGTGGGTACGCGCCCGCTCCCAGAAGTTAGTGATGCCCTATCCCCATATGCTCCCAGTAATCAAAGAACCAGTCTTGGAAGGAGAAGTGTCCTGCACTATTCAGCACCCTGATATGCCCACATCCTGGGAAGAGATGCAGAAGATCTGGATCCAGCTTAAGGAAGAACGGAATTCTCTTGAGACCAGTCTACACGCCAGTGAAAAGAAGGTCTTGGAGCTCACCCGCCTGTTGCATGAGGAGAGGAATCTCAACACTTACATAGCTCCAAAGAGGATGCACAGTGTATTTTGGGATTGATTTGCTTTTGTATTATTTTGCCCATGAGGCTTTGATGTACTAAACAATTATTTCCTTAATGATAACGTGTGTTCTTTTTTGTCTACAAAAAATTTGAACTTTCGAACCCTTGAATGCATTGCATAAACACATATCATTCATCATGTGCATAGCAGGTTTCTTCTTTTCAGGTTGCTTACAGTTCTTCGCTGTTTATTTCAGCATCATGAATCCTGACTCGTCATCAACTGAGACATCCATCAAAGCTCTTCAGGCGCAGAATGTGCAATTTCAGGAATTAATCAAGGGTTTGGCTCAAGGCCAAGAAGAGCTGAAGGCTCTGCTTCTGAAAAAGGAAAAGAAGAAGAAGAGAAGGACTGTTCTGTTCAACTCGGGCCGAAGGTTTGGCAACACTTTGCAGAATGAAGAGGCTGGTTCTTCTGTTGGCAAGAGTACTCCTCAGACAGAAAAAGGTCCTAGTCCGGTAGTCTCCGACAACGAGACTGATTTTGATGAAGAGCAGTACCCTCCTGTAGAAGACCGTTACAAGCAGCTGGAGGATAGGCTGAATGCTATGGAGATACAACAGGTACCTGGGCTGGATTTTGGAGATCTGGGTTTGTCTACTGGTGTGATTATTCCTCGGAAGTTCAAAGCACCATCTTTCACTAAATATGACGGGGCGTCTTGTCCCAAGCTACATCTCAGGTCCTATGTTCGGAAAATCCAACCGTACTCAGCGGATAAGAATTTGTGGATCCACTTCTTCCAGGAGAGTCTTTCAGGGACTCATCTCGAATGGTTCTATCAGCTGGATGGGACCAAGGTTCGTAACTGGGAGGAGCTGGCTACTGCTTTCTATAAGCAGTATCAATATAATGCCGACCTTGCCCCTACACGTACCCAACTCCATGGTATGTCGTTAGGTTCAAGTGAAGGTTTTAAGGAGTACGCTCAGAAGTGGAGGGACCTGGCTGGCAGGGTGCAGCCTCCGTTGACTGATCGGGAGTTGGTAGACATGTTCTTAGGGACCCTATCTGGGCCATTTTTCAACCATCTTATTGGGAATTCGTCTGCAGGGTTCACTGATTTGATTCTGACTGGAGAGAGAATTGAGGCTGGATTGAAGTCTGGAAAGATTCTGAAGGGTGCATCGTCTAGTTCTGAGAAGAAACCCTTCAAGAAGGAGGCTAGTGCTGTATATGGTTCCCGGAGATCAGAAAGATTTGAGCGCCGCCAATCTATCAGTGCGGTAACGATTGCCAAGCCTGCTGCCGCTCCTCGGCCGACCAATCCTCAAAGGGCTGAAAGACCCCGGAGAGAGTTCACCCGGTTGAGCATGACCTTATCGCAGATCCTTCCACAATTGCTCTCAACCAACTTAGTGACTGTCAGAGAGGCGCCGAAGTTTCCAAATACTACATCTCCTAAGTACAACCCGAATGCTCGTTGTGCTTACCATTCTGATAGCCCGGGGCACTCCACTGACGACTGTTGGGCCTTAAGGAGCAAGCTGCAGGACCTTATTGACGCCAAGGAGGTACAGTTTGAGGCATCTGAGAAGCCTAATGTAGTGACAGCTCCCCTTCCTGCTCATGGAGTGAATGCTATTGGGGACGAGGATGAAGTGGATGAAGCTGAGTTTAATAGCTGGATTTACCCGGCAACCGACGGTGGACTTAACAATTGGAGTGCAAAGGACAATCTACCTGTTTCTCTTGTTACTAAGTAATGAATTCCTATGTTTTTGGTATCTGTAATAAACAATAAATAAACCCTATGGCCCGGTGTCTTACCCGAGGCACCGTGGTTCTATTTGTGAGGGCATATAAATTGTCATTTCATATATCATAAATGAAAATCTTGGACGTTTTCTCGCATTGCAAATTTTATGCTCCTTTTCTGTCTTTCTTTCCTTTATATATTTTCAAAACAGCTGTATTTACACACACACTCACTCATACAGGTTTCAATCCACTCTGGATCTCACTGGTAACAACTCTGCTACTGCCAATTATGACTTCGAAAATCCGATCAACTTAGCCGAAGACGAAGGTGAAGATGATTGCGAAGTGCCTGGCGAGCTTGCAAGATTGTTGCTTCAGGAAGAGAGGGCAATTCAACCCCATGAAGAGCCAGTGGAAATAATAAACTTGGGTACAGAGGCAGACAGGAAAGAGGTAAAGATTGGTGCCAACCTAGAGCTCAGCGTGAAGCAACGGTTGACTCAAATGCTGCATAATTATGTGGAGATATTTGCCTGGTCCTACGAAGACATGCCCGGGTTGGATACCGATATTGTGGTCCATCACTTGCCAACTAAAGAAGACTGCCCTCCGGTTAAGCAAAAGGTCCGCCGTATGCGTCCAGAGATGTCTGAGAAGATTAAAGCCGAGGTTATGAAGCAGTTTGATGCCGGTTTTCTTGCGGTGACTTCTTATCCTCAGTGGGTTGCTAATGTGGTGCCGGTACCTAAGAAGGATGGTAAGGTCAGAATGTGTGTCGACTATAGGGATCTGAACAGGGCCAGCCCCAAGGATGACTTCCCCTTACCTCACATTGATGTCCTTGTTGATAATACAGCTCAGCATAAGGTGTTCTCTTTCATGGATGGCTTTTCAGGTTACAATCAGATCAAGATGGCACCTGAAGACATGGAAAAGACTACATTTGTTACTCAGTGGGGCACCTTCTGCTACAAGGTCATGCCTTTTGGACTAAAGAACGCTGGGGCAACCTACCAACGTGCCATGGTTGCTTTATTTCATGACATGATCCATCATGAGATAGAAGTATATGTTGACGACATGATCGCAAGGTCCCAGACTGAGGAAGAGCACCTAGATCATCTGCAGAAGTTGTTTGACCGGTTGAAACTATACAAGCTGAGGCTGAACCCGAACAAGTGCACCTTCGGGGTAAGATCTGGGAAGTTGCTAGGCTTCGTGGTAAGTGACAAGGGCATTCAAGTGGACCCTGCTAAGGTTAAAGCTATTCAAGAGATGCCAGCTCCTAAGACAGAGAAGGAAGTCAGAGGCTTTCTAGGACGCCTGAATTACATTGCTCGATTCATCTCACACCTAACTGCTACCTGTGAGCCAATCTTCAAGCTGCTGAAGAAAGATCAGGTAGTACGTTGGAACAACGAATGTCAGGCTGCTTTTGACAGAATAAAAGAGTATCTCCAAGAACCACCTATCCTTATGCCACCGGTTGAAGGGAGACCTCTGATATTATACCTGACAGTGCTCGACAACTCAATGGGGTGTGTGCTGGGGCAGCATGACGAGTCTGGCCGAAAAGAGCATGCCATTTATTACCTTAGAAAAAAGTTTACCGACTGTGAGACCCGATACTCACTGCTTGAGAAAACTTGCTGCGCTTTGGTATGGGCTGTTCGCCGGCTGAGACAGTATATGCTGACTCATACTACCTTGTTGATCTCAAAGATGGATCCTATAAAGTACATTTTCGAAAAGCCTGCTCTGTCTGGGAGAATTGCAAGATGGCAAATGATCTTGACGGAATACGACATTCAGTACACGACCCAGAAAGCCATCAAGGGAAGTGTATTGGCAGACCACTTGGCACATCAGGCCGTAGACGACTATCAGTCAATGAACTTCGAATTTCCGGATGAAAGCATCATGATAGTAACTGATTGTGAAGTGCCTGGACCGGATGAAGGACCTGAGGAAGGATCCCGATGGTCTATGCACTTTGACGGAGCCTCCAATGCTTTGGGTAACGGTATCGGCGCCATAATCATATCTCCTCAAGGCACTCATACTCCGCTAACTGCCCGGCTGTGTTTCAACTGTACCAACAACATGGCAGAGTATGAGGCGTGCATCATGGGTCTCCAAGCTGCGATCGATCTAAGGATCAAGTTTCTAAGTGTCTTCGGAGATTCCGCTCTTGTGATCAATCAGATCAAAGGAGAGTGGGATACGAAACATCCGAAACTTATTCCTTACAGAGAATGTGTGTTGACCTTGATCCCCCACTTCACAGAGATAACCTTTGAACACTTTCCAAGAGAAGAGAATCAGCTGGCGGACGCGTTAGCTACAATGGCTTCTATGTTCAAATTTAAATGGGATAATGAGGCTCCCCGGATCATCATCTGGAAACTGGACGAACCGGCATACTATTGCGATCTCGAGACTGAATTGGTGACTGAGAAGCCTTGGTACCATGAGGTGAAGAGATATCTGGAAACTCAGTAATACCCTGAAGGTGCTTCTATCAACGACAAGAAGTTCCTGAGAAGGTTTGCAGCAAAGTTCTTCCTTAGCAATGGCATCTTGTACAAGCGAAACCATGATTCAACCCTACTGCGTTGTGTGGATAAGACTGAAGCGGAAAGAATCATGGAAGAGCTACACGAAGGGACCTTTGGTACACATTCCAGTGGGCACACTATGGCTAAGAAGATCCTTCGGGCAGGGTATTACTGGTCCACAATGGAAGCTGACTGTTACCAACATTCTAGGACATGCCATAAGTGCCAAATTTACACAGACAAGGTGCATGTTCCCCCGGTTCCCCTGAATGTTCTGACTGCGCCTTGGCCGTTTGCAATGTGGGGCATAGACATGATTGGCAAGATTAAACCTACGGCATCTAATGGGCATCGCTTCATTCTGGTAGCGATTGATTATTTTACGAAGTGGGTCGAAGCATCTTCCTACGCTACGGTAACCAAGACTGTTGTGGCACGGTTCATTCAGCATAATCTGATCTGCCGGTACGGTGTCCCTGAACGAATTATTACAGACAACGGTACCAATCTGAACAACAAGATGATCACTGAGCTCTGCGAGCAGTTCAAAATACAGCACCACAATTCTTCTCCTTACAGACCGAAGATGAATGGGGCTGTCGAAGCAGCAAATAAAAACATTAAGAAAATCGTGCAGAAGATGACAGTGACTTATAAGGATTCGCACGAGATGTTACCGTTCGCTCTACATGGGTACCGTACCTCAGCTAGGACGTCAACCGGGGCAACTCCTTTCTCTTTGGTTTATGGTATGGAGGCAGTCTTACCGATCGAAGTACAAATACCCTCTCTCCGGATAATGAAGGATGCAAATCTGAATGAAGATGATTGGATCCAGACACGACTCGATCAGCTCAACCTCATTGATGAAAAGAGACTTGCTGCTATCTGTCATGGTCAGACGTATCAGAAACGGATGATCAGGGCATTTAACAAAAAGGTCAGACCACAGGAATATCAAGTTGGGGATCCGGTAATCAAGCGAATCATCCTTCCTCAAAGTGATCCAAGGGGCAAATGGACCCCTACGTACGAAGGGCCATTTGTGGTTAAGCATGTGTTCTCAGGAGGAGCAATGATATTGACCAACATGGATGGTAACGACCTTCCTCACCCCGCCAATGCAGACATAGTAAAAAGATACTACGCATGAAAAAAGACCCGCTAGGCTGACACGCCTAGGCAAAAATTAGGGCTTCCCGGCGAACCAAAAGGGTTCGGGCAAAATGAAGGGATGAAAAAGAAAAAATTTGTACACCCGACAAGTCGAAAACCTGAAAAGGCGGCTTGGGCAAAAATGGGTATCCCGGTGGACTGAAAACCCGAAAGGGCGGTCCAGGCAAAAATTAGGGATAAAAGCGTAATACTATGTCTCATTGGACCACTTTGTATCCAGAATCCGGTATCTACATCAAAGTTCAAACGGCATCAATCAGTCAGCTTCATCTTCGTTTAGGTCATCAAGTGATGAGACGCTCGGAGTTATAAAGGCAATAGCAGAGTTGAAACCCAGTGGGATCATTCACTTCACACAGCTGTTTTATTTCCTTTTGTACAATTTGTATAAACTCTTTTTCAGCGGCGTTCTCTTACTAGGACGTCAGCCTCTTGTACACAAAACGCCTATTTACAAGCCATTCAAAATCAATAAAAAAATATGGTTTTCAGTTAAAAGTGCCAATTGTTTTTTCTTTTCCTGTTTTGTTTTGCAAAGAACGTCCAAGGTTCAATTTGTGATATATGCATTGACAATAATTTTCTAACTCACAAATATTTACATACGAAACAAAGGATTAATTACAGGTAACGTTAGAAACAGGGGCAATAAAGAGTTGTCTGCGCAATCTAATTGCTCTGTCCTCCAAGGTACCAAGGTAGGTTCAACTAAAGAACATAACCGGCATATCTCAATTCCCTAGAGAGTGAGCCAGCAAATCAATTTACTCTCCTCAGGCAGTCAAGTTATCTAATCTTTAAGAAGTTGGGTATCCTCCATCAGATCTCAACATTCCTCAGCAGCAATGTACACATTCTTAACAAGCATCCCCGACAATCTTGGTCTAAAGATTGTTCCCCGGCGGCATACCAACATTCAAAGGAATCACTTCCCTCACAGTTCAAACTTCCCCATGAGAGTCCAATCTAGTTCCCCAGGAAAGTTGGAATCCATCTCCCCAAGCAGTAAGCTTATCCCCAGTAGATTCTGGAAGCTTATCCCTCGCAGAGCACGAACGCGTCGTCCGGCTTTATTCAAAGAGTTATTTCCTTACCAGGATATAACTGGGTTATCCTCAGCCAAAAGCCATGGAAAGAGCGTCCTCGACGAAGTCTTCTTATCCCCAGCGAAGTCTATTCACACTTCCAATACAGCAAAGATATCCCCAGCAATTTATTATCAACATTCCAGCAAAGTATCTCTATCCCCACAGAGTATTGCTTCCCAGCAAGATTGCTAGAGTACTTTTCTTCCCCGCAGAGTAATTCATCCGCCAAGTTTATTCCCCAACGGAGTCATCTTCTCCTACCGGTATGCTTGCAACTATCATCCCCAGCGGAGGCAAATCTATTCTTCGAAATCAGCCCAGGAGTGACTTCCCGGCACCCGTCCAGGATTTATTTTCCTAAGACGAAAACATAATATTCATAAACATCACATACATCATTATAGCATGCATAGACGCATCATACAAATCTCATTTATGTTGAGAACATCATCGCTTGATCCATATCATGCATTGCATGTGACTGACCTTTACCTTTCAGGAAAGATTCAGCTACATTCTCAATCATATTTCAAGACCTAGACCGGTTCAGTTAATCGACTCCAAAGATTTCTTATCCAGTCCAAGGCCTTCTCTAGTCCAGCTAAATCGACCCCAAACAGATTTTTCTGATGAAGACTCAGTAGAAGTTACCCAGGTTTTTCTCAAACGTCCGCTTTTGAGATTATAATTTCCTATGGTTCTCTCCCCAGCGGTGCGGAGATGATAATTCCATCCCAGGTTTTTCTCAAACGTCCGCTTTTGAGATTATAATTTCCTATGGTTCTCTCCCCAGCGGTGCGGAGATGATAATTCCATCCCAGGTTTTTCTCAAACGTCCGCTTTTGAGATTATAATTTCCTATGGTTCTCTCCCCAGCGGTGCGGAGATGATAATTCCATCCCAGGTTTTTCTCAAACGTCCGCTTTTGAGATTATAATTTCCTATGGTTCTCTCCCCAGCGGTGCGGAGATGATAATTCCATCCCAGGTTTTTCTCAAACGTCCGCTTTTGAGATTATAATTTCCTATGGTTCTCTCCCCAGCGGTGCGGAGATGATAATTCCATTCCAGGTTTTTCTCAAACGTTCGCTTTTGAGATTATAATTGCCTATGGTTCTCTCCCCGATCCTGCGGAGATGGTAATTCCCACCAAGATTTTCTCAACTATTGCTGTTGAAGTTAAGGTCATCCAAGGTTCTCTCACCGTTCATGCTGAGGTAGCAACCACCCCTGGTTTATTCATCATCTTTTGAAGCTCCAGACTCAGCTCATGTAACCAGTCAGGACACATCTATACCAAGCATCTGAAGACCAACTCCTGCAACATGTCAGGTACTCATTTTTTCTTTTGCAGGTATGCAAGTTCTCGCTAAGGAATCTCTTACGCGATCAACACCCAGATGGCATCTATAAGCCCATCATCCTATTCATCAATCTCTAAATGGCATCTATAAGCCCATTTCCATCACACTGCTACTATGTGAGCGCAAATTTCTGGGCACTCTAGTGTTCAATCATCTTCTACCCTCGGATTACGAAAGGCACGTCAGCCAATCTGCATCCTCAGGTCTAAGAAGATTGAACAGGGGCAACTGTTGTACCCCAAAATTTGCCCTCCCATATTCTCCAAGAATTGCAAAGTCAAGCTTCAAAAATCCCCCCAAGGGTTGCACAGTTCAAGGGCCTCCTAACAGTCAAAACTAGGGTTTTTGTCCTGATCAAGAAAATGAAGTTTCCAAGGGTCCAATCAAGTCCCACATGCCAATAAATATGGTCAAGCATCCTCATGCAAAGTTTCAAGACTTTCAGCACAAAATTGCACGGTCAAAACCCTAATTGCACTACAGTCAACTATAAGGGCAAAATGGTCATTTGGCAGTCAAAAGTTCAGATTTTTGATCAAACATATCATTTTGAAGCCACAAACATCATTTGATCAATGCTTGATCATGATTCTCAAAGCTTGGCTAAAAAATCATCAAGATGCAAAAGTTTCCTTATTTGGACAGCTGAAAAAGTCAACTGAAAATTGACCAGGGCATAACTTTCACATGGATTATCAGAAAAATTCCATCCAAAGCTCATTTTGAAGAGAAAGACATTCCTACAACTCATCTTCATACTTCAAGTCCAAGAAATGCTCTCACAAAAAGTTATCAATTTCAACATTATAGGTCATTTTCAAAAGTCAACAAAAAGGGACTTTAAGTCAAAGGCCATAACTTGAGATTGGTAAATCAAAATGACATGGGACCAAAGGAATTGGTTATAGGACTCAAAGACCTTTCCAAAATGTCCAAGAACATGAGCAAAGCTTAAAAATTGAGCAGGTTATGCCTTGTGGAAGTTGGGAAATTTTTGGATATTTTGAAAAGTCAACATTGATTCAAATGACCTAAAATTGCTAATGGGCCTATTTTTCTTCCATAATTCATTATCCCAAGCATGTGTACAACTATTAGGCCCAAAAGGAAGTTTTTCTCCATTTTTATTTATTTATTTGGATTTTTTATTATTAATAATTCATTTAATTAAATAAAATACATGAAAAATACAAAACTAATGAAATCAAATCTCTTTGTGCAGAAAATACTCTCATTGGACATTCAAGATTCATGCATGATCATTTTTGGAAAGTTTTGGCATGATTTGGTATCAAATGGCATGAAAAAGATTGGAAAAACTAATGCTTGAAAATCAAATATTGTACAATCAAATCTTGGATTCTTTTGATCAGATTTTTGACCTAAATCATTACTACATATACAAGGAACACAACCCTAATGCGTTTGACCAAGAAGATGCGCAGAAAAGCATCCAAAGAACTTGAAATTTTTGCTTGAAAAGTGAAGTCTGAAAACCTAGTCCTAGGGCGATTCAAGGCAAGATTTTCATCTCATTAGCTTCCTGAAGCTTCAAGGAGAGTTTTCCAATCAAAACCAATCGTTCTAACACCCTAGATTGGTAACACGACCTCGCCCTGTACAGAAAAAATCTCATAATCTTGCATCTCGATTCATGCACTTTTAATAATTTTTGATGCTTGATTCATATTCAATATTCAATTCTGAAGCTAACCCATATGTTTGATTGAATTTTTATGCACCCTACGCGAATCTACCATTATCGTTTTTTAGGGTTTGAAGAACTTTGAATTGGGGTTTCCCAGTTCAGGAAAAATTAGAACCCCACAGTACCATAACTGGATTCAGCATGATTGGACGATCACAAGGCCACCCTCGCGCTCAATTTATGAGCATCCATGGCCTAATCGTTATTTTCTGTAATGGTGTCTTAGGGAACGGGTTAAAACCGTTGCCAATGTTTTTATATTTTCAAGAAAACAAATAAGCGAGGAAGAAGATGATGCGTGGAAGGGCACCATTGGAGCATTCAAATTTCGCGCGCTGACTTTCCATTAACCATTATTTTCTCATTATATTATTCTTCAGTTATTTAATATACAAGAAGCGCGTTCAGTACGATTGGCAAGGCATAAAACTGGTAATCTCTAGGACCTGGGTTCGAGCCCCAGGTCCTCACCCCTTTCAATATTATTTTTCAGTTAACGTTCCCATGCAGATTCAGTATAGTGGATTACCATGCACCCACCAAATCCAACGTCCACGCGTCCAGCTTCATCAATCCAAAGGCATAGATTTGGAGAACACGATGCATTCCAGTCAACACGTATGCATGCTGGCACGAAAGTCAAACAGGCCTGAAGCATTGGGCCAGATTACTGAAAAAAAACCTCCACGTTGGGGACTGCAACCCCCTAGGTTTGCTAAGCTTTTTACTTTCTTTATTTTTTTATTATTATTATTTCTATTTTCTTTTAAATTGTTGTTTTCTTAATTAATTTATTGTTTTCATAAATATAAAAATACAAAACCATAAAAAAAATCAGAAAAGAGAAAAATGATAAATATTTTCTTATTTTAATATTTCTTGTAAATAAATTCATAAATTAATTAGTTTTAAATTAGGTTTTAATTTTAACTCTTTTAATAAAAATCTAAAAAAATATAGAATTAGGGTTTTAATTAAATTTTTATTCCTTTTTCTTTTTCTCCCATAATAATTAAATATTAGATATTTATTTTTATAATTAAAATTGCATGTAAATTAATTAGGGTTAATATTAGGTTAAAATTTAATTCTTTCATAATAAAATAAAAAAAATTGTAGAATTAGGTTTAAATGCAATTAATTCTTTTTTCATTAAAACCAAAAATACCAAAAAAACAATTTCTTTTCCTTTTTAATTAATTAATCAATTTCATCATTTAATTAAATTTTGCAAAAAGGGTCCAACGCCCTCGTTCAATTCTCATTTAATTCGCATATTTATTTTATTTCTTTTAAATATTCATGTAACTCTCCCAAGGCCTTGTAATTAAATTCCGCGCACTTTATTTTCATTAATTCTTTATTTTTCTGTCAAATCGGGTTCGAGAAATTTTGGCGATGTGGACCCGCGCCTTTTGTAATAGCTTAGAATCTTTTACTTTTCGCAATTTTTAACTGTTAAATAATGGCATGAAAGAATGTATGGGCAAAAAATAAAAACAAGCGTAGAACACCAATGACATGACAAGATAAATACAAATGAAAACGACACACAAATCACACACCACCCCTAGGGTACGCCTCACTGTTGCCTTGCCTTCGAAAGGTGATCGTCGAGTAGAGGATGTCTTAGTAAGTCCTCATGATCCGGGAACCTGGCATGAGGGTAGCTTCTAAGGTGTCTTCCCATTGCTCTGGTGATCACCATGTCCCGAACCTCGAATTGACCCGAACACCTCCAACGGTGGTGCTACCTACCTCTCAATGGTGGGATGGCACTACTTTAAAGGACATTTACACAGACGAATTCCTTAGGGTAGGTAGGTTCTCTAGATACTTGCTCATAATTTCAAAACAAATTCAAAAAAATACTTTTCACACCAACACATTTTCAAAAAGCTTTCGAAAGCAATTTTTCAAACACTCTTGAGGACCGATACAAGAGTCGAACTGAAATTTTCAAAGAAACTTTTTTTAAAACCCACAGTTGAAAAGCAAACAAACCATTTTTGAAAACACAAGTGAGCAAGTATCTAAGAGCCCATGGATAACCATGGATAGAAAGGGTGCTAACACCTTCCCTTTCTATAATCTACCTCCCGAACCGAGAGCAATCTCCTTAAGGAATTTTTCTGTGCTTTTGTCCTTTCCATTTGGAGAAAATAAAAGACGGTGGCGACTCTTGCTTCCGCGACATTTCGCGAACCAGCGTTAAACTGTCAGTTCCAGATCCACCGATCACAGTGTCCATCTTATAACAGTGTGTCGGTTCGTCAAATCTTTTGATTGTAATTCTAGGAGCCTCATTGTCCCAAAATTGACCTTGAACATGGATAATATTGTTGCTAAGGCATCTGCCAACTGATTTTCTTCCCTTGGAAAGTGTTCGAAGGTAACCTCCTCAATTCATGGGATCAAGGTTAACACAAGCTCTTTATAGGGGACCATATTAGGATGTTTGGTATCCCACTCTCCTTTAACTTGATTGATTACTAAAGTTAAATCTCCATATACGCTTAAGAATTTGATTCTTAGGTCAATGGCAGCCTTAAGACCTAAGATGCATTCCTCATACTTAGACATGTTATTTGTACAGCCGAAGCATAGTCTGGCAGTGAAAGGTGTATGGCAACCTTCAGGAGAAATAATCACAACACCAACTCCATTACCCAAAGCATTGGAAGCCCCCATCAAAAACCATAGTCCATCGGGATCCTTATTCAGGTCCGTCATACGGTCCAGGCTTTTCACAATCAGTTATCAACATGATATTCTTGTTCGGGAATTCAAAGTTCATGGACTGGTAATCATCAACAACTTGATGGGCCAAATGATTTGTCATTACACTTCCTTTGATGGCCTTTTGTGTAATGTATTGGATGTCGTATTCGGTCAAGATAATTTACCATCTAGATATTCGTCCGAAGAGAGCTGGCTTCTCGAAGATATACTTGACGGGGTCCATCTTAGAAATCATTAAAGTGGTGTGAGTCAACATATACTGTCTTAGTCGGCAAACAACCCATGTCAGAGCGCATAAAGTTTTCTTGAGTAGTGAATATCTGGTTTCACAGTCGGTAAACTTTTTGCTCAGGTATTATATTGCATGTTCTTTTCGGCCAGACTCGTCATGTTGGCCTAGTACACACCCCATTGAATTATCCAATACAGTCAAGTACATAATTATAGGTCTTCCTTCAACTGGAGGAATTAGGATGGGAGGTTCTTGTAAATATTCCTTGATCTTGTCAAAGGTTGCTTGGCATTCATCGTTCCGTCTGATTACTTGATCTTTCTTTAAGAGTTGGAAGATTGGCTCACAAGTAGTAATTAGGTGAGATATGAAGTGGGCAGTGTAGTTATGTCGACCCAAGAAGCCTCTAACCCCCTTCTCAAAACAGGGAGCTGGCATTTCTTGAATGGCTTTGACTTTTGCAGGGTCGACCTTAATACCTTTTCCACTGACGACAAACCCTAAGAGTTTTCATACCTTACCCTCGAAGATGCACTTGTTGGGATTTAGTCTTAGCTTATAATTCTTTAATCTTTTAAACAACACGTGTAAGTGATCAAGGTGTTCTTCCTTAGCCTATGACCGTGCAATCATATCATCTATGTAGAGTTCTATCTCATGATGGATCATGTCATGGAATAGGGCTATCATAGCTCATTGATAGGTTGCCCCTGCATTCTTCAAACTGAAAGACATGACCTTGTAACAAAAAGTTCCCCACTGTATAACAAAAGTGGTTTTCTCCATGTCGTCGGGAGCCATTTTGATCTGATTATAGCCAGAGAAGCCATCCATGAAGGAGAAGATTTTATGTTGAGCAGTGTTGTTAACCAAGACGTCAATATACGGTAGTGGGAAATCATCTTTGGGGCTTGCCCTATTCAAATCTCTATAGTCTACGCACATACGGACCTTGCCATCCTCTTTAGCACGGGGACCACATTTTCCACCCACTGGGGATATGACGTCACTGCTAGAAAACTTGCAATGAATTGCTTCATTACCTTCACTTTTATCTTTTCAGACATGTCTGGCCGCATAGGACGGACTTTTTGCTTGACTGGAGGACAATCTTCCTTTGTTAGTAGACAATGAACCATAATGTCAGTATCAAGCCCCGACATATCTTCATATGACCAAGAAAACATATCAACATAGTCATGCAACATCTAAATCAATCTGTTTTTGACACCATATTCCAAATTGGCGCCGATCTTGACCTTTTTCTTGTCTTCCTCAGTACCTAAGTTGATCACTTCAACTAGATCTTCATGCGATTGAATGTCTTTTTCTTCTTGCATCAGAAGTCTGGCTAATTCCCTAGGTATTTCACAATCTTCCTCGCCTTCGTCTTCATCTTGGTAGATTGGATGTTCAAAGTCATAGGTGGTAATAGCAGAGTAGTTGTCAATGAGATCCAGAGTGGATGTGAATCTGCAAATGTGTGTGTGTGTTTGCATGTAAGATACATGGCTATTTTGAAAATACGATAAAGTGAAAGAAAGACAATGAGCGCAAAATTTGAATGCAAAAGAGTCCAATGTTTTTTCATTAAATGATCATATGTCATATGAAAATGAACAAACCCTTAACAAATGGACCATGGTGCCCCAGGTATGGCTCATGGTTTAAAGTCATTGTTTTAATAAAATTACAGACATAGTTCTTAAATTGATAAAACAGTAAATGGTAATTACTCCTTATTGAAAGAGACGAGAATGAAATCCTTGGCATGCTAGTTGTTGAGTCTTTCACCGACAGTCGGGTAGATCCAATCATCAAAATTACAGTCGTTATCAAAGTCTTCAAGAGTATTCACTTCATGATTACTGATGTGAAGAGGTGGTTTTCCTATGCGAACACGTCTGACCTCCTTTTGAGCTTTGGCAGTGAAACCCAAACCACTTTTGTCATATTTGAAAGGGATGTCTGGGAGTAGTCCCCAAATGGTACCACCTCATCTTCAATCACAACACGAGCATCATTGAGGGAAGCCATCCTAGGCACATCTTTAACAGCTTTTGTAACCTCAGGAGTAGCCTTGGCAGCAACAACCATGGGAGAAACCACTTCAAAGGCTTGACAAGCAGTTTCTATGAACTCACCATCCATCTCACCATACTTAAACGAATTCATTTGGCTAACCATAACTCTTATTCACCACAGACGGTAACAATCTTTCCCTTGACCAAATATTTCAACTTTTGATGTAGAGTGGAAGTCACTGCTCCTGCCCTATGTATCCAAGGGCGTCCAAGTAGGAAAGAGTAAGCAGGACAGATATCCATCACATAGAAAGTCGAGTTGAAAGTTTGAGAACCAACTTTGATAGGGAGGTCAACCTCTCCATGTACCATCCTCTTTGACCCATCGAAAGTCCTTACCACTATGGAACTTGGATTTAACACTAAACCCTCACAATCTAACCAATCTAGGGCACCCTTGGGTAAGAAATTTAAAGAGGACCCAATATCCACCAATACATGGGATAGAGTGACTCCTTTGCATTCAATGGAGACATGCAACGCCTTGTTGTGATTTCTTTCGGCTGGAATTAAATCAGTATCCGAGAATCCCAATCCATCATCGACAGTCAAACTTGCCACATAATTTTTGAACTGATTAGCTGTAGTCTCTTGAGGGACATGAGCTTTCTTCAAAAATTTCATCATGGCTTGAGCATGCGCATCAGAACAAAGTAATAAAGATAACATAGAAATCTTTGAGGGAGTTTTCCCCAATTTCTCTACTATCTTATAATCACTCTTCCTTATGATCTTCAAAATCTCCTTCATCTCTTGGGTGGAGGGTTCCTCAGTAGTAATGTCTTTGGTAGGCACCTCCATCCTGGCAGGCTCAATCATCTTTTTTTTGCCCCTAGCATCAGTACTAGGTTTGTTAACAGTAATGCGAACATGTGTAGTTGTGGTGGTTGGAGGGGAAATGTTAGGAGAGAAGATTCTCCCCGTCCTAGTCACCTTGCTAGAGCCAGTAATGTTGGTAATATCAGTAGTCTTATCTTCTTCAATCTAGGAGTCTTGTCTAATACCATGGTAATATACTTCAGCACCATAATTCCAAGGTACGACTTTATCGGAGGAATAAGGGACTGGCCCAGGATTAGTAATTATCAATGGAGCTATCTTAGGTTCATCGGAAATCCTAATAGGACCCTTTGAAGTGATTCTAATAGGCTTGTTAGATATAGTGATGATTGATATGTCTTTAACTTCTTGTGGTACAAATTCAGTAAAACTTTTTATGGGTGGACTTTTTTCAAAAAGGATCTCATGGCTATCTTTTAGGTGTTGGACACCTTTTTTCAGACATTCACATCCATCAACTAGTTCGACACAACAACAATAATCTTTGAGACAACTAGGAAATACCCCAGCATTCATGAGATTTTCTTTAACTATAGTCAGTGGAGTAGTCAGGTCTTCAACAGAGGAAACAAAAGTAGTGTCTTCAAATGCATTGACACCTTTACCATGATCTGGAATTGGTGCAGTGATTACATTCGGAGTTGGAGGAGGATAAAATTCAATGGTCTTGTTGTCAATAAGGTCTTGGATCTTGCATTTTAATACCCAACAATGATCAGTGTCATGTTCGAGACTATTGGAGTGATAAACACATTTGGCGTTCAGGTTGTACTTTGGAGATAAAACATTGGGATTTGAAGGGGGATCACAAAATGTTACCAAATTATCCTTCATCATGTTTTGTAGGGCTTGAGATAGTGACATGTTGATCCTTGTAAATTGTCTTCTTAGAATATCAGGTCTTTGGTAGCCAGCTTGTTGTTGTGGTCTTTGAGTAGAGGTTGGGTTGGAGATTAGAATTGCATTTACAGATTAACGATGGTCCTTCTTGATATGGCCCCTTGACCCATACACAAAATTAGTTTCTTTTTTACCGGTAAAAGGTTTCTTCACAGTATTTGATGTAGAGGCAGAGGCCATGGGAATCTTTCCACTTTTAATACCTCTCTCGACCCTTTCAGCAGTCAAGATTAACTCAGTGAAACTAGATGATGAGCTCCCAATTAACAAATTGAAAAATGGTCCAGTAAATGTTCCGATGAACATATCTACCAATTCCCTATCAGTCAATGGTGGTTGCACCCTACCTTCCAGGTCTCTCCATTTTCGCGCATGTTCTTTGAAACCTTCATTGGAACCCATGGTCATTCCTTGTAACTGCACTCTAGTTGGTTCCAGATCAGTATTGTACTGATATTAACGATAGAAAGCGGTGGCCAAGTCTTCCAAGGTATGGATGTTGGAACCCTTTAACTGGTAAAACCACTCCAATTGAGTCCCAGACAGACTCTCTTGAAAGAAATGCACCCACAACTTCTTATCAGTGGTATGCGGTTGAATTTTTCGGATGTAAGATCTCAAGTAAACTTTGGGCACGAGACACCGTCGTACTTGGAAAAAACTAGAATCTTGAATTTTTGGGGGATCACTACCCCAGACACCAAACCCATGTCACCAAAATCAAATCCAGGCACAACTTGAATTTCCACAGCCTTCAACCTAACTTCCAGTTGCTTATATTTGTCTTCGGCGGGTGGATATTGTTCGTCAAAATAGTCCTCATCCTCAAAGTTTGGATTGTTACCACCCCCAATACGGGTGCTCCTTGCGTTTTCATCCTCATTCTCATCCTCCTCGGAGGAGTCTTCTACCACTTGAACTTGTCGAACGGGGCCCTTGAATGTTTTCCCCATGTTGATCAAAGCCTTCTTCTTGGTATTCTTGTTTGCAACCAGAAGTGACATCAGTTCTTGCTTCCCTTTGGCCAAGGTGAGCAAGGTTTCTTGAAATTGAGAATTTCGTGTCTACCAGTCCTTCACAGTCTGCTCGAGATCCATCTTATTGGAATAAATAGTAGAAAGATGAGGAAACATGTGTCGTAAAACCTGCTTATGTTATGATGCATGTAACGTGGATGAAAATGTTTTCAAGGACCTTTAAGATTTATATTTGTTTAAACAAAGAAGGAACAAACATTAATTGTATTAGTAAGTTTAAATGGTTTACAAAAATGCCTCTTAGGCTTACAATGGAAGAAACAAAAATAATACAAAATAAACTCCTAAAACAAAAAGGACTCAAGTTTCCCATGAGTGCTTCCTTTTTGGTGCAATGTAGGCATTCAAACTCCACTATTCATGAAGTTGTATCGTGAGCTCCAAAACCTTCTTCTCGCTTACGTAGAATTGGGCTTCAAAGGTGTCTCGCTCTCCCTTTAGTTGAATCCATGACCTTTGCAACTCCTCGAGAGTAGTAGGCATGTCAGGATGAAGAAGAGGGTAGGTAACATCTCCTTTGGTAATATGCTTTATGATGATAGGTAGGATGGAAGGATACAACATCATGAGACCTTGAGCACGAGCTTGCACCCAATTGAGATAGGGCTCTAATGGGATGGAGTTCTTATGCCCCAATGTCTTGCTATAAACTTTGTTCACCATGCCCCAAGCTCACACAAATCTTGGACGATAACCTTGGACATTGCTCTCATAGTCAAATACAATTCCTTGGACAAGCGCATCATGAGGACCATCCCTCCTAGCATACCCAAACTTTCGCAAAGCCAAACAAGGATTATAAGTGATACCTCCCCTAATGCCAAAGAGAGGGGCATTAGGGAATTCCCCATAACGATCAATGATGGTGACATCCTCCAAAGGTCGAGAACACCAATGAATATCCGAATGAGAGAGTGACATTAACCTACTAGACCATCTTATGCCTTGCTCATTCTTTAAAATAGATCAAGGAAGGTACGAAATAAACCACCTAGCCAACAAAGGAGTGAAACACATAATAATTCCCCTTCTCTTCATGATGCGAGTGTGAAGAGAGTGCAAAATATCTCCAAGTAAGGTAGGCACCGGGTTACGAGATAGAAAAACTTTGACCGTATTCACATCTATGAGTTAGTCTGGGTTAGGAACTAGTACCATCCCATAGAGTAGGAGAGCCAAAATTTCTTCAAAAGCTTGCAAATCCAAAGCATCCCAAAATTGTTGAGCCTTCTCAAACAGAAACTTGGCTAGAAAACCTTTAACACCACTTCTTGTTTCCCAATTTGCCACAACGTCAGACCGTTGCAAATTTAAAGCTAAAGCAATCTCCTCAGGTCTTGGGTCTTTCTCAATATTGGTGAAGGGTAATTGATCAAGAATAGGCACTCTCAAGAGTTGAGAAAACTTCTCCAAGGTAGGCACCAATTGGTAATCAGGAAATGTAAAGTAATGGTGTTTAGGGTCAAAGAATTGGAAAAGCACATGTACCATGTCCTCATCAAAGTTTGAGGTAACCAAGTTGATGAGACAACCATACTTCTTGGTGATTGAAGAATCATTTGGAACCCTTGATGCTAACTCCTTGAGTCGTGGAGGCACTTTCAAAAGGTTGATTCGGATGATATTTCTTCGCATTGAAGCCATGTCCTACAAAACAGCACAAAGGTAAATCTCAAAAGTCCTTGAATGGTATGATGTCATGATGTTATGTACAAATAAACATATACAAGCAAAGCCAAAAAATCCTTAGGTTTAGGCTTGCATGGAGTTCATAGGTAAGTGCCCTCTTAAAGTTTAGTTGGTTCAACCTATTCTAGAAAGTAAACGGGTTCTAGGGGATCTCAATATCATTGATTTTTCTTCATTGGGCATTGTTTCAGCGCAAGGCTCTTTATTGGCGACTGAAATATCCCAAAAGTCTGATCCCAATGAGCGTAGTATCGAGTATCAACCAACTTTGGACTTCACCAAAGCCGGCTATATCACTACTTCCTAATGGCCAAGTTGTTCAACGAAAGGTTCTAGGTCAGTTAGTGCTTCATGACACCACACGGAGGCCCCGTATTCTTCTAAATTCTCCATAAGAGATACCGGTACCCACAAATGTGTCACACTAACTTAGCTATTGCTTGAACCATATCGGTATATGCCGTACATTCTCCATAATCTTTTCTACTTACCTAATAATGTTCCCAGATCCAGGTAGAGGATCAATACAAAACCAAAACAAGGACCCAAAATGTAAAGCAAGCAAGTCAAACAAGGAAAGCATTTAAAGGTGATCTAGTCTCTAAGGTAACCCCACTTTTAAGTACTCCCCAGCAGAGTCGCCAGTTCTGTAATACGGTGGGAGAACTGACTTGGGTGTTTTGCATTTTATCGCAATTATTGCAGATAGAAAGAGTCGCCACCAAATTTTCTTTTATCCAATAAAGGAAAGGGTGAAAATAATAGGAAAGACTCGTTGAGATATTTTCTTGAGTTCGGGGGGTAGGTTATGAAAAGGGAAGGTGTTAGCACCCTTTTCATCTGTAGTTATCTACGGGCTCTTAGTTGCTATCTCACTTTGTAAATGCTTTGTTTGAAATGTGTTGTACCCCAAAATTTTCCCTCTCATTCCTCAAGTTAATTCTCACAAAGGATTACTAAAATCTAAGGTTGCACAAATATACTTGGATTTTTCAGCATTAAGATTATGGAAGAAATTTCTAAAAAAGGACAAAACAAATGAAAATGCCCTTTTTGACAAAATTAAAGGAAAAACCAAGTCCCTTTCGATTCTGCATCCTTCGATTGAACACTTTGGCCTTGGTTGCATCTTTCGTTTGGGCGCTGGATTCCTTTGGGGCAAGTTTGTTTCATGCTTCGATTGGGCATTAGGCTCATTCGGCTAAGAACATTTCCTGTTTCGTTTTGGTGTTAGACTTTGTTTGAATGTTTGTGCAAGTCTTTTGTTTGGCCATACAACATCTTCCCTACGTGTTAGCCAAGACATACAAGGCATAATTTCCTGCCATAATAACATGCACAAGGCTAAAGTCCCCTTTGAAGTATTTTGTTAGAAGCTTCGACAAGGAAACACTTCTTTTCAATACAGCTTTAACTCACAAGGCAAAAAGCTTCCTGATGATGTCCTTCAATTCAGGAGGCTAAAACCCCCTTTTGCCCTCTTTCGATCACATATTTTTCCCTTGCAAGCCTCCTTCATTTGGGGCAATGACTTTCCCAACGTTGCAAGTTTCGATTGAGCCTTCCATCCCTTGCACACATCCTTCACTTGGGGGTGTGAATACTTGAGCAACAATATTTTGCCATGCTTTTCATTTGGGCACCTGGATCCTCTTTTACAAGATTTCGTTTGAACATATTTGCATAAGGTCACAAGGCAGGAATCTCTTGCACACATTCTTTCGTTTGGCCATGTGGCCCCTTTATAGACAAATTTGAGTGGGCAGGATCTCCTATAGAAATGGCCTGTTCCAAACATACAAACTCTTCACTATGTTATTGCCTCAAGCGAAGAAAGCACCATGGTGGTACATTCGAAGTGTTTGTCAGGCATGTCTAGATGCCCCCAATCGAAGGACATATATTACTGACCCATCCCAAGATCATTAATTTGGCCCCTTCGAAGGATATCCATAGGAGTCATTCGAATGATACTTCGATTTGAAAAAAGAGATTGTTATTATAAATTCGGGTCGAAAGGCAAGGCTAGGGAGTCAAAACAAAAGGTTGATATGCCAAAGGTACTTGTTGACCAAGTCCCATGTGCTGCAAGGATCAAGCCTGATACACTGGCCATAAAACTCCAAAACTGCTCCACAGCAGTCCTGCATTGCTGCTCTATTCCTTGCACCAAAATGGCAATAAAACATTGTCCCTCAAAAGCTACAAATACAACATACCCTTTTTGTTTGAACTTTTTGTTTTCCCACCAAAAGCATCAGCCCAAGCCATCTATAAAAAGGAGACACCACCACACATATTAAGGGCGCCTAAAGGATTGTAAGAAAACACTTGTGAAAATTCTCAAAAAACTCTCAAACATTTCCCAACATTTCCCAACATTCTTTTTTCAAGCATTTCTATACACTAAGAAAAAACCTTCGACTCACCCTCCAAGTGACCATCAAACCACCCATTCAACCCACTCATCCAGCTATTATACAGTAGGATTTTGAGTTACCCCATCACTTGTGATAAAAAATCTTTCGATCCACTCACACAACCTCTTTCGACCCAGTCACTACTTTCACAAAGTAGCAACTGTACTAGCCTCAGGAGGGTCCCAACGAACTCTCATTTTCCATCCAAGAAAGAACTTACATCTCTCTTCGATTTAAGGACTTCAAGAGGTAAGTTTTCTTTCAAACTTGAGTCTATTCTATTTTAATATCATGTGCATATGCCAATAATGAAAAATGTAGACATTTCTAGACTATGTTTTAGCTTTCGATTCTGACTGCCTGTATGTTGAAAACTGAAATTTAGTGTAGTTATGCTTTAGACTTTGAGACCCATTAGTTTTCATGCTAACCCATTAGTTTTCATACTCTGAGGATCCAATATGCTTACAAAGAGTCAGCAAAGAACCTATGGCAAATAATGAGTGTTGCTGCTTCAGGGCCTCAAACGAAGGCCATAACCTTGCTGTCTCCAGGCCTCAAACGAAGTCCAGAACCTTGCTATCTCTAAGCCTCAAGCAAAAGACAGAACTATTCTGATTTCCAGGCCCAGGCGAAAGGCGTGACCATCTTGATTCCAACCCTCAGTCGAAGGAGACAAAAAGGCAAATCGAAGGGAATGACTCCATTGACTTTAGAATCCAAATCGAAGGAAGCCAGGAAATGTAGAATCGAAGGGTGTTTCAACCCAAATTGAAGGATCCATTTTTCTTGCATTTATTTTATTTTTGCCTTTATATTTCCATGTAATTCAATATGGTTGTAATAGTGTAGGTTTGATTTCTTGCATTTTTTATTGCTTTTGTGTAAATGCTAGTAACTAGGATGTATGGTAAGATAAAAATAACAAGTAGACAACTCAAAAATCATAGACAAAATGCATGCAAATCAAACACACTATTCACACATGCAACCATAGGGTTAACTCCACTTGTTGCCTAAAAATGGTCATGTTATGCATGTGAGATGTCTTGGCAAAAACAATCAAAATACAAGATCATAGTCCCTCGAAGACGCTTCGAATGTTGCCTTACAAATGATCTTAGTCCCTTAAGAGAAATGCTAAGACATCTCACAATATTGCTATTATGACTATACAAATGTCCCACGCCCATCCCTTCTCATCCAAGGATGGGGCTTCTTACCAAATCAATGGTAAGATAGCAACATCTAAAGGAGGAGGAAAAGAACATTTAAAACCTTTTGAGTAGGTAGGTTGCTCCTAGTTGCTCGCTTTCTCATAACAAAAACATTTTATACACCAACACTCTCATCTTGAAACATTTTCAAAAGACAAACACTTTGTACGCGTTCTTATAGAAACGAGAACCATTACAAAGACACCTTTTCAAAATCACTTTCAAAAACACATTCCACAAACACCTCTTTGAACTATTTTCCAAATAAAACTTTGTACGCGTTCTTATAGAAACGAGAACCATTACAAAGACATTTTCAAAATACTTTCAAAACCCACACCACAAAAACATTTTTCAAACAAAAGCAAGTGATATAGAAAGCAACCAAGAGCCCGTAGATAACTACGTATGAAAATGATTCTAATACCTTCCCTTTTCATAACCTACCCCCCGAACTCAAGAAACATCTATAAAGTTCTTTCCTGTTCTTTTCAGCCTTTCCTTTTGGATAAAAGAAAAGTCGGTGGCGACTCTTGATATCCGTAATAATTGTGATAAAACAAAAAACATCCCAAGTCAGTTATCCCACCGTATTACAGAACTGGCGACTCTGTTGGGGACATTACTTAAAAGTGGGGTTACATTTAGGGCTATATCACCTTTAATTGCTTTTCATTGTTTGATTTGTTTGCTTTATATTATGGTTTTTTGTTTGGGTTTGTTTTGATCCTCTACCCGGATCTGGGGCACCTTTTTAGGTAAGTAGCAATAAGTTGGGGAAATTGTGCAGGGTATACCGATGTGGTCTAAGCAATAGCTACGTTAGTGTGACACATTTGTTGGTATCGACAACCCTTGAGTAGTCAAGGAGAATACGGGGCCGTTGTGTGGTGTCATGAAGCACCAACTGGATTTAGAACCTTACTTGACCAACTTGGCCATTAGGAAGTAGTGAGGTAGCCGACTTTGGTGCAGTCCGAAGTTGGTTGATACTCGATACTACGCTAATTAAGATCAAACTTTTGGGATATTTCGGTCGCCATTAAAGAGGCTTGCGTTGAAACAATTCCCGATAAATAAATATCAATGATATTGAGATTCCCTAGAACACGTTACTTTCTAGGATAGGTTGAACCAACTAAACTTCAAGAGGGTACTTACCTATAAACCTTATGCAAGCCTAAACCTAAGGACTTGTTGGATTTAACTTGTGCATATGCTTGTACATAACATCATGACATCATGCCATAGCATTTTAGACTAACCATTTCAGGGATTTTGAGATTCATCTTTGTTCTGTTTTGTAGGATATGACTCCCACTCGCAGGAACACAATTTAAGTCAACCTTGTACGAGTACCTTTTCAGATCAAATAGTTAGCCTCAAGGGTCCCTGAGAATTCTCCATTCACCAAAAGGCATGGACGAATTCTCAACTTAGTTACCTCAAGCTTTAATGAAGATATGATGAAGGTGCTTTTCCATTTCTTTGACCCTTTGCACCATTGTTTTATCTTCCCTGATTACCAGCTTGTACCGACTATGAAATAATTCTCTCAACTATTGGGGATTCCTTTTCTCGATCAGCTACCTTTCAATGGTACTGAAAGAGACCCAAGTCCTGAAGAGGTTGCCCGAGCTTTATACTTGCAACAATCCAACGTCACGGCTAATTGGGAAACAAGAAGTGGTGTCACAGGTTTCTTAGCCAAGTTCTTATTAGAAAAAGCTCAAGACTGTTGGAACAATATGGATTTACAAGCTTTCAAAGAAATTTTGGCCCTCCTCATCTATGGTTTGGTACTATTTCCAAATCCTGACCAACTTGTAGATGTGAATGCTGTCAAAATCTTTTTATCTCACAATCCAGTGCCTACCTTGTTGGGGGATATCTTGCATTCTCTCCACTCTCACACCATGAAGAGAAGAGGAAACCTCATGTATTGTACTCCTCTATTGGCTATATGGTTTGTTTCGCATCTCCCCCGATCTGTTATGAAGAACGAGCAAGGTTTGAGGTGGTCCAATAGGCTGATGTCACTCAGACATTTGGATATCCACTGGTGTTCTCGATCATTGGAGGACATTACTATCATCGACCATTGTGGCAAATTCCTCAATGTCCCTCTGCTTGGCGTTAAGGGAGGTATCATTTATAACCCTTGCTTAGCTTTGCGACAGTTTGGGTACGCACGAAGAGATGGTCCACGTGCTGCGCTCATCCAAGGTGTGGTGTTCGACTATGAAAGCGATGATCAAGACTACCGTCAGAGGTTTATAAGAGCTTGGAGGATGGTAAACAAGGTGGACAATAGGACATCGGGGCATAAAAATTCCACCCCCCCTGAGCCTTACCTTAGGTGGGTACGAGCTCGTGCTCAGAGTCTCGTAATCCCTTACCCCTCCATCCTCCCTGTTATCATAGAGCCTGTGGTTGAAAGATATGTCCCGTATACTGTCCTTCATCCCAACATGCCTACCTCTCTTGAAGACTTGCAAAAGGATTTGATTCAGCTAAAGGAAGAACGAGATACTTTCGAAGTTCGATTCTACGCCAGTGAGAAGAAAGTTTTGGAACTCACCAAGCAACTTCATGAACAGTGGAGTCTGAACGCCTATATCGTGCCAAAGAGGATGTGTTCAACCTTTTTATCTTAGGAGTTTTTGTATTTTATTTCTTTCATTGTAAGCCCAGAAAGGCATGATGTACTCAAACTTGGATTTATTAATGCAATGTGTGTTCTTTTTTGTCTAAAAACAAATTTAAATCTCTAATCTCCTTGAAATCATTTGAATATGCATCTTCATTCATCATAACACAAACAAGTTTCTTACAATAGGTTTCCTTATCTCTCTACTGTTTATTTCAGTGAGATGGATATTGAATAGACAATAAAGGATCTCCAAGCGCAGAACACTCAATTCCAACAAATGTTATTGACCCCGGCTAAAGGACAAGAGGACTTGTAGACTTTGTTGATCAAATAGAAGAAGAAGAAAGAAAAGAAACCAGTCGGTGTTTTGAATATGGGAAGAAGGTTCAAAGGGCCAGCCAGACGAACTCTAGATTTCGCAACCTCGTCAGGTGAAGGAGATAATCAAGAAGGAAAAAACAAGGAAGTAAATAACCTCCCAGAGTCTGAAGAAGAGGAAGAAGTAGACTACTCTGAAGAACAATATCCTCCAGCCGACGTTAAATATAAGCAGCTGGAGGATCGCCTCAATGCTATGGAGATCCAGAGGGTACCCGAGATGGATTTTGAAGATCCCCACTTTCGCTAAATATGATGAAGTCTCTTGTCCAAAGCTACATTTGAGGTCATACGTCAGGAAGATTCAACCCCATACTACTGATAGAAACCTATGGGTGCATTTCTTCCAAGAAAGCTTGTCAGGGATGCAGTTGGATTGGTTCTATCAGTTGGAAGGGACCAATATTCGCAATTGGGAAGATTTGGATGCCTCTTTTTACAAGCAATACCAGTATAATGCTGACTTAGCTCCAACTCGGACACAATTGCAAGGCATGTCTGTGGGTGCAGGTGAAGGTTTCACGACCTATGGTAAAAAATGGCAGGATCTCGCGGGAAGAGTCCAACTCCCTCTATCTGATAGAGGATTGGTGGATATGTTCTTAGGAACGCTATGTGGTCCATTCTTCAACCACCTGATCAGAAGCTCCTCGGATGGATTTACTGAACTAATCATGACTGGTGAACGGGTAGAAGCTGATATAAAAAGTGGCAAAATTTAAAGAGCTGTATCCTCGAGCACGACGAAGAAACGCTTTACCGGAAAGAAGGAGGCCAGTGTTGCATACAACCATTAAAATCAAAACATAAATGAATGCCGCCCGACGGTAGGGGCTATTATGATTTCTAATCCTGTACCAAATCAGCAGCAAAATTATCAACGCAGGCCAGAGGCGCCCATGAGACGATTCACCTGAATTAACATGACCTTGTCCCAAGTTTTGTCACATCTTTTGAAGTCCAATCTGGTGACCCTAAAGGAAGCTCCCAAGAACCCCAATACAGCTTCTCCTCGCTACAATCGAAATGCTCGATGTGCCTATCATTCTGAAAGCCTTGGGCATGATACAAATGATTGTTGGGCCTTGAATAATAAAGTACAAGACCTTATTGAGGCAAAAGATATTGAGTTTAATCCCCCAGAAACACCTAATGTAATAACGGCGCCAATGCCCAAACACGGTTAAGGCGTCAACACTGTTGATGATGATTATTTTGTTTCTTCCATGAATGATTTAACTACTCCTCTTTTGGCTATTAAACATAACCTATTGCAAGCCGGTCTATTTCTGGTTTGTGATGAAAGTTGTCGCTTATGGTTGTCTCTGCCGAATGGCTGTTTATTACTTAATATGGGAGTCCAACGCCTGATGGCCAACAAAGAAATCCTGTTTGAAAAAGTTCCTCTCACCAGAAATTCCTGTGAAGATGTCTCAATAATCACCATTTCCGACAATCCTCCCAGAGTCTCCACTAAAAGACCCATCAGGATTACATCTGTTCCAAAGTCTGCTCCCCTAATCATCACCATGCCAGGGCTAATACCATATTCTTCGGATAAAGCTGTTCCCTGGAACTATATGGATGGCGTCTATTACTATGGCGTCAAGTAAGATCTGTTGGATATCAAAGACAAAGTTGCGAAAGAAACTGATCCTGACATCATCAATATCGTTGGGACCAGTAAGATAACAAGAAGTGGAAGAGTCTTCTCACCTGAGATCTCTCCAAAGACCATTGCTACTCCTGTAATTATTCGCGCTACCACTCCTACCAGTATTCCCAATGATACTCCCATTGACAATCCTACTGTTATCCCTGCTGCCGAGACAAGGGGAAAAGAGGTATTATTTGAGCCTGTCTAGAAGAAGACACATCCAGAAGCCATTCTTGAAGCTTCCAGCAAAGAGATGGTAGAGATGCTAAAAATAATCAAGAAAATTGACTACAACATCATGGAACAGTTGGGGTAAACCCCCTCGAAAATATCAATGTTGGCCTTACTTTTGTGTTTTGAGGCCCATGCCAAAGCCTTGGTAAAGTTTCTAAAGACTGCCCACGTGCCCTAAGAGACCTCCATTGACCAATTTAAGAATTGTGTGGCCAGTCTAACTGCTGATGATGGATTGGGCTTTTCTGACACCGACTTAACTCCCAAAGGAAGGAAACAAAATGATGCCTTACACATTTCTATTGAGTGCATAGGAACTACGCTAGCCCACGTTCTGGTGGATACAGGCTCATCGCTAAATGTCTTTTCCAAAAATGCTCTTGACCGGATAGATTGTGAGGGACTCACTTTAAATCCCAACAACAATGTGGTGAGGGCCTTTAGTGGTTCTAAGAGGACAGCGCACGGAGAAGTTGACATCCCTATAAAAGTTAGAACTCGGATTTTTGATTCAACTTTCTATGTGATGGATATCCACCCTTCCTATTCCTGTCTATTGGGCCGACCCTGGATTCATGGCGCTGGTGCCGTCACTTCTACCTTACATCAGATGTTGAAGTACCCAATCAAGGGAAAAATCATCAATGTCCATGGGGAGGAGGAATACATGGTTAGCCACCTGAATTCTTTCAGGTATGTGGAAATAGATGGTGAGTTCATTGAGACTCCATGTTAGAACTTTGAGGAGGTTCCACAAACAGTTGCGGCAACCAAGACTATTATTAAGACTGCAAAAGTTACCAGACCACCATTGAAAATGGCCACTCTGAAGGATGCTAGAGCAGTGATTGAGGAAGGTGGATGCACTATCTGGGGTCAACTTCTGGATATTCCCTACAAATCCAAAAAATTTGGTTTGGGTTTTACTTTGGAGGCGCAAAGAGCTGTTCGACGAACTCGCGCTGGGGGACCACCTTTATGTATCAGCAATCAGGGAGTCAACATAGTGGAAGACAGTGATGGCAATTGTGACATGGATGAGTGGATTTTTCCAACCATCAGCAGAGGAATCAACAATTGGGAAGCCAAATAATTTGTCCCTATTACTTTTATTCAAGAGTAATTGTATTTTAATTTTCTTGTCATACTTGTAATAATTAAACAATTTAGAGTTTAAAACCTTGTGTCTTACCCGAGGCACAGTGGTCCATTTGTAAGGGTTGTTACTTCATCTTCATATGTCATCAATAAATCATGGACATTTTTGCATAAAATTTTTAAGCTCTTTGTTCTTCTTTTTTCTACCTTTTTTATTTTTTCAAAGATAGCTATGCTCTTACACACACTCACATATCAAAATGCAGATCCACATCCACCCAGGATCCCATGGATAACAATTCTGCTATGGCCTATTGTGATACGGTGGGAGAACTGACTATGGCTTTGCGTTTGTTTTCGCAAATGTTTCGGTTGAGCAAGAGTCTCCACCGACTTTTTATTTTATCCTAAGGAAAGGTTTAAAAAGCACAGCAAAAACCTTTGAGGTATTTTCTTGGGTTCGGGGAGTAGATTATAGAAAGGGAAGGTATTAGCACCCTTTCTATCCATGGTTATCCATGGGCTCTTAGGTACTTGCTTAGATCAACTTGCCTTGGTTTTCAATTGTTTGAAATGGTGCTTTGTGTGTGGTTTTGTAAATGTTTTGAAAAAGATGCCTTGTCTAGGCTACCCTTGTAACAATTCTTTACTCGAATGTTTTACAAAAGGTGTTTGTCTTTTTGAAAAGATGTTTCAAGGTTTTTGAAAGTTTGTTTTGAAAGTGTTTGTGAAGTGTGGTTTGAAAAATAGGCAAGTGTTTTTGTTTTGCAAGTTGACAAGTACTTAAGAGTCATCTACCCTAAAGTTCTCAAAGATTTTTGTTATGTTTTAACCCTTTTAACAATTTTGTTCCACCATGGCATTTGGTGGACAACCTTGTGTTAGGATGTGAAAGGGACGGGCACGGGTCATCGTTTAGACCATAATAGCAATGGTGCTAAGTATCTTTGGGCAATTTTTCCTTGAAAGGGACTTGATCATTTTAGGCAACTTTTCGAAAGCGTCATCGAGGGACTATGATCATTTGAATTGTTTTTGTTTTGCCCAAAGATACCTAACATGCAATATGGCCCATTTATTGAAGGCAACAAGTGGAATACCCTAGGGGTGCAAGTGTGATTAGTGTTATCCATTTTCATGCTTGATTATCTTGAAATTAGGTCAAACTATTTTTGTTCTTTTTATTTGCATACAAACCCTAATTCTAGCATGGTATATTTAGAAAGCGTTAAAGTGCGAAAAGTAAAGTTCCTACACTATTACAACACAATATGGGAAGGGGGGTACAAATGTTCAAATGGGGGTTTTTAACAAGGAATTTAAACCTGGCTATTACATCAATTTGGAATTATTTACAAGATATTTAATTGCACAAATTAAATAGAAATAAAATAAATATGCAAGATGCAAAAAGGGTTTTTTATATGTATGAAAAAAAAGTATTTTTTATGTCAAATAAACAAAAATAAAAAATATTATTTTTTGGAGTTTTTGTGTTTTAAGGGTAAAACCCTAATTTTATTAAGTAAATATATTAACTATTTAATATGTACAATAATTAATAATTATATACAAAAAAATAAAATAAAATGAAGTGTATTTATAAAAAAAGTATTTTTTGAGGTCAAATATTAATAAAAGAAAAATGTAGGTATTTTGTATTTTAACCTAAATATACTAATATATATATATATATATATATATATATATATATATATATATATATATATATATATATATATATATATATATATATATATATATATATATATATATATATATATATATATATATATATATATATATATATATATATATATATATATATATATATATATATATATATATATATATATATATATATATATATATATATATATATATATATATATATATATATATATATATATATATATATATATATATATATATATATATATATATATATATATATAGTATTATTTTCTGAATATGTATTATATATACAAAAATAATAATATTTAATATTTTAAAAAAAAAAGCATATTTTATATAAAATATTTTAAGAAGATAAAACAAAATAAAAATGAAAATAAAATGGTGTTTACATTATTTTTAGTATTTTAAGTAAAAAGGGTTTATTTATTCATTTATGTACAAATAATTAATCTAAACAAATAAATACCTAAAAAATTCAAAAATGGTTTAAAAAATTATTTTTATATTTTTAATATCATGAGGAAAAATAAATAAGTCAGGAATAAAAAACAAAAGTCAAAAAAATATAAAAATAAGCCAAATGGGCCTAGGGGGTGTGAAAGTAAAATCAGGGTGTAAAAAGAAGTGTGAAACAGGCCCAGCCCAAATGATCTTCTTCAACCTCCAGATTGTTTGAATCAAGAACAAAGCGCGCGTTTTCCATTGCCAAGCCTAGATCCTGATTCTTTGACTTTCATCAAAAACTTACAACAGCAAAGTTATAGAGCATCATGTCACGATTCTAAACATGTAAAGAAATCAACCTAACTCTCAGAAATGAGAGAGAATTTCTTCTCCCCCAATTCCTGACCTAGTTTTTTATCAATGTTCAGACTTAAAATTCTCTAAGCATACATAATATAAATGAAATCTAATCACATGGGCATGTTCAGGGCTATGAATGTGACATGTTTTCTTCACAAACCTAAAGCTAACAATGCCTGGACAGAGAGATTCGTGTTCATGAACTTACCTGTTCAGCTGAAGTTGTATCTGATGATTGAGGTACTTTCAGAGTAAGGTGATGATTGGTATAGCTTCCTTGATGTCCAGGGATGCTATTCCAAGCTTTACTTTGTCTTGAAACCCTTTGAATCGAGCTATGGAACTTCAACTGTAAAACAAGAAAGTGAAAATGGTGATGTAGCCTGGGAGTGTTACAGGTCGTGTTTGATGTTTGGATTAGCTTCAAGGAATGTTGTAGGATGTGTTTGATGTGGTTTCAGCAAGAATGCATGAAAGGGATGAGAGTTGGCACTCAAACTGTAGCAGGTGCTCTGTTTGGGCAGTTTGAGGGTGGTTCTGGGAATGGGGAGGTATGATGGATGCTAGGCTCGTGCTTCAGCTTAGGATGAATGTTTAGGATATGTTTGATAACTTTGTCTAAGCATCTGTTCACTGATATGAGAGTTGTTGTACAAAATGCAAGTTTTCTTCACACTTAAGCAAGAAAAGGTCAAGTGGAGTTCTAGACTGATAAAGGCCCCCCTAATGTGCTGCAAACCTTGGCATTGATCAGTGTAATTAGTTCCTAAACTTGTGCCTAGGGGATTTGAACTGTACTTCTTGGATTTGCATTTTGACATAAAGCTTACTTTTGCAAAAATGGTTAAAGTGCTTTATCTATTTTGGGATTAAACCATTATGCAATGCTTGAACACATAGAATATGGTCTTGGCACAAAGAGTTTGCATTAAATTTATGAGTGTTGGATGGTTTAGAGGCCTGTAATCAAGTTGCATGCTGATTTGAAAAATTGCTTAAGTGTATGAACATGGAATTTGGTCATGAACAAAGTGAGTTTTTCCCATATTGCAAAATTCGATTCTCCATAACCATGAGGTTGTTTGATGAGTTCTTGGACATTTTGGAAAGCTTGGAATGTGTAATACAATCCATATTTGAAGTGCAAATTGAAATGCCAAGTGGAAGTATATGAAAAATGGTCTTGAAGTTAGGTAAAAACCTTGCCTAAAATAGGTCAAATTTTCACTAAGTTAAAAATGGTTTGGAACCCTTGTTCCAAAAATTGTAACTTGAGATACAAGCTTATTTTGGGAAAACTTTGTGAATCAAAGTTGTAGATTATGCAATAGGCTACAACTTTCATGTTTTGACTTTTTCTTGAATCCAAATGAATCTTGGTGAGAAAGTGGGACAAAGTTAGGAAAAAATTAGGGTTTTTCATAACTTAGAAAAATTCTAAGTTATGAAAAATCTTCATTTTAAACCCTAATTTGCAATTTTGGATTTCTTGATGAACAAGTTTCATGATTTGGCATGTTTTGATGAAAAATGAATCTTGACACTTGATTTTGACCAAAAAGTCAAAGTTTGACTTTTCAGTATACAGTCAAAATTGATCAATTGACTGGGAAATTCAACTGTCAATCTTGTGCATTTGGGATCTTTTGAACTTGTTGAGCATGTCAAGACAATCCCATGGGGTCCTTGAGTCCATATGTGAGCTTGGTTTGCCATTGGCTAGGTCAAACAGTCAAAAATTGCCTTTGTGCAGTCAAAACCCTAAAAATGACCATTTTGCCCTTTTAGTGATCTGATCAAATTTCTTGTGGAATTGTGATCCAAACTTGATCAAATGGTCCATGTGAGTTCATAATGTTGATGTGGGTCAATTTTTATGAGATTTGACTGTCAATTGGCCACAGTTGACTTTTTCCCCAATACAGCTGATTTCTAGGTCAACTGTCCAATTGACTGGGCCAAACTTGGAATCAAGGCTTGAAACTTGATATGGATAAACTTGGGAGTCTAATATGAAGCATGAAAGTCATCTTAGGCATTTTAGGTCAAAACATCTTTGTGCAAACACAAACCCTAATTTGGGTCAACAATGCAAGGAGAAGTCTCGAGCAGATGAAACCCTAACTGGATCTTGATCTCCAAGGGCTTTGTGATGAGAAATGTTGAGAAAATGGGAGGGCAAATTTTGGGGTACAACAGTTGCCCCTGTTTAATCTTCTTGAATCCGAAGAGTTAGATTGGCAAGCTTGCCTTTCGTGACTCGAGGGTAAAAGGAGATTGGACACTAGAGTGCCCGGAAATTTGCACTCGTCAAAGCAATGGATGCGTGAATGGGCTTAGAGATGCCATTTGGAGATGGACTTAACGATGCCATCTGGAAGAGTGACAGAAACTTGTCGGGGATGGGCTTAAAGATGCCATCTGGAATGAGTATCAGAAATGTGTCCATATTTTGAACCGCATCTGAATTGGGGGTCTGAACAAGCAATAGATTGACATCCGTATCTGGAGGCATCCGTAAACTGTTTTCAGAGGTTGAGAAGAATCTGAACAAGCGATAGATTAACATCCGTTGTTGGGAAGAATCCGTAAACTGTTTTCAGAAATCTTGAAGTTGAATAAGCAATAGAGTAACATCCGTTGTTGGGAAGCGTCCGTAAACTGTTTTCAAAAGTTGCATCTGAACAAGTTGATAGATTAACATCCTTTGTTGGGAAGAATCCATAAACTGTTTTCAGAAGTCTTGAGAAGAAACTGAACAAGTGATAGGTCAACATCCGTTACTTGGAGAACCCGTGAACTGTTTTCAGAAATCTTGAAGTTGAATAAGCAATAGAGCAGCATCCGTTGTTGGGAAGCGTCCGTAAACTGTTTTCAAAAGTTGCATCTGAACAAGTTGATAGATTAACATCCGTTGTTGGGAAGAATCCATAAACTATTTTCAGAAGTCTTGAGAAGAAACTGAACAAGTGATAGGTCAACATCCGTTACTTGGAGAACCCGTGAACTGTTTTCAGAAATCTTGAAGTTGAATAAGCAATAGAGCAGCATCCGTTGTTGGGAAGCGTCCGTAAACTGTTTTCAAAAGTTGCATCTGAACAAGTTGATAGATTGACATCCGTTGTTGGGAAGAATCCATAAACTGTTTTCAGAAGTCTCGGAAGACAAAGATTTTTTTTTTGTCTGTTGACTGATCTTACCTGAAAAGGTAAAGAGTTAGTTATATGCAATGTCATGATGCATGATACAATGTATGTTATATGATATGAATGTAAATGAATGTGCATGTAAGCTGGAGAGCTGTCTTGCGGAGGATAAATGAATCCGAGATGGCTGAAGATAAAAGCATCTTGACTGCTGCCGGGAAGAATAATTCCTGGTTGTTGCTGGGGAATAAGGAGCTTGGGTTGTATACCAATCTTCTGGGGAATCCCGGTCTTGAGGAGATCTTCATTGGAGAATCTTGAATATACAATGAGGAACTGAGAACTGAGAGTCTTCAAATTTGCTTAGGGAATACCAGTCCTTCAAACATCGAGGGGCCTTAGAACCACTTGCGGGGACTTGGAATTTCCTTGATGACTTGCAGGGTAAAAGAATTTCTGATGATTCCTTCTGGGGATTTTAGAACCTGGCGGACTTAAGCTGGGGAGATAAGATTGAGAATCTCTGGTCTAGTGAGAAGCATTTCTGTGGGGGAAAAGGTTCACTAGTCTGGCTCCACTGGGGATAGATAGTTTGAAATCTTAGTTCTGCTGGGGATACCGAAACTTTAAACTCTGAGGGGAGTTGAGTTCTGGAGGATTCTCTGGCTGGGGATAACAAAGATAGACTCTTCTGGGGATTGTATTGATAAGTTATGCTGGTGAACTCTGATGAACTCCGCTGGGGATAGAAAGAAATTTGCCGAGTGCGATCTTCCATGGAAATAAGCTAAGGATAACCCAGTTATAAGCCCTTGTGAGGAATAACTTTGAATAGAGCTCGGGAGAGATGTCCGTAATCTGCAGGGGATAAGCTTCCAGAATCTACTGGGGATAAGCTTCAAGACTTGCTGGGGATATGGATTCCAAATCTCCTGGGGACTTCCTTTGAAAGGGTATCAAGATATCCAACTGTACCTTCAACCTATCAGCAATCCTCTTTCTTGATTCATAAGGAAATAATTATGCTCAAATGCATATGCCTATTTAACAAAACATTGGACGTTTCTCAAAATAAAACAAGTAGTGCAAGAGAAGAGAAGAAGGAAATGACACAAATTTCTGGGAAAAGTATTTGTATTGACTTTCTATGAGTATATTTGTACAAAGGAGACAAACACCCTAGTAAGAGGATTTCGTCGTAAATATTGAAAGATTTATACAAAATAAAGATGGCTATGTGAAATAATTCCATGGGATTCCATTCCGCTATAGCCTTCACAACTCTGAATATCTGTCCATTCAATGATTCGTTTGCCGATGACTGGATTGATCAGAAACCTGGAACTGGTTGATGAAGAGATTGTCTTTGAAGTGATCCGACGAGACATATTCATACGCTTTAATTCCCTAACTTTTGCCTGAATCTCCCTTTCGGGTTTTCGATCCACCGGGAAACCCCTTTTTGCCCAAGCCGCCCTTTCGGGTTTTCAACTTGCCGGGTGTACAGATTTTTTTCGTTTTTATCCCTAATTTTTGCCTGAACCGCCCTTTCGGGTTTTCGGTTCACCGGGATGCCCATTTTTGCCCAAGCCGCCCTTTCGGGTTTTCGACTTGTCGGGTTATTTTATGCGTAGTATCTTTTGACTATGTCTGCGTTCGCAGGGTGCGGCAAATCGTCACCGTCCATGGTGGTCAGAATCATTGCACCACCAGAAAATATGCTCTTGATCACAAATGGTCCTTCGTATGTAGGAGTCTATTTGCCCCTGGGATCACTTTGCGACAGGATAATCCGCTTGATTACGAGATCTTCGACTTGATACACTTGACGTCTGACTTTCTTATTGAAGGCCTTGGTCATCCGTTTTTGATACGTCTGACCATGGCATATAGCAGCGAGTCGCTTCTTGTCGATTAGATTGAGTTGATCAAGTCGGGTCTGAATCCAATCATCTTCATTCAAACCCGTGTCCTTCATAATCCTTAGAGAAGGAATCTGAACTTCCATAGGCAGGACAGCTTCCATGCCATATACCAACGAAAATGGGGTTTCCCCGGTTGAAGTACGTGCCGTCGTACGGTATCCATGTAGAGCAAACGGTAACATCTCATGCCAGTCTTTGTAAGTGACTGTCATTTTCTGAATGATTTTCTTAATGTTTTTGTTCGCAGCTTCAACATCACCGTTCATCTTCGGCCGATAGGGAGATGAATTGTGATGATAAATCTTGAACTGTTCGCACAACGCGGTGATCATCGTGTTATTCAGATTTGTACCGTTGTCTGTGATGATCCTGTCTGGAACACCATACCGACATATGAGATTTTGCTTGATGAAGCGGGCAACCACATTTTTAGTAACAAAGGCGAAGGAAGCTTCTTCGACCCATTTGGTGAAGTAGTCAATGGCAACCAGGATGAAGCGATGTCCGTTGGAAGCCGTGGGCTTGATCTCTCCAATCATGTCAATGCCCCACATTGCAAATGGCCAAGGAGAAGTCAGAACGTTGAGAGGGACCGGAGAGATATGAACTTTGTTAGCGTAGACTTGACATTTGTGGCAAGTACGGGAATGTTGATGGCAGTCAGCTTCCATGGTAGACCAGTAATAGCCTGCCCTTAGGATCTTCTTAGCCATTGTATGCCCGCTCAAGTGAGTGCCAAATGTGCCGCTGTGTATCTCAGTCATGATCAATTCTGCTTCAGCTTTGTCTACGCATCGGAGTAATACACAATCATGGCTTCGTTTGTAAAGGATGTCGTTGTTCAGGAAGAATTTGGCAGCAAATTTCCTTAAGAACTTCTTGTCATTTACGGAAGCTCCTTCGGGATAATCCCTAGTCTCGAGATACCTTTTGATTTCATGGAACCAAGGTTGTTCCACTACTTCTTCGGTATTAATCTCGTGACAGTGTGCCGGTTCATCCATTCGCTCGATGGTGATTTGGGGAGCCTCGTTATCCCAGTTGAGTTTAAACATGGAGGACATTGTAGCTAGAGCATCTGCTAGCTGATTCTCTTCTCGCGGGAAATGCTCGAAGGTAATTTGCTCGAAATGAGACAACAATGTCAAGACATGTTCTTTGTATAGGATAAGATTAGGGTGCTTGGTATCCCACTCTCCTTTGATTTGACTGATAACCAAAGCCGAGTCCCCAAATACGACCAAAGATTTGATCCCCAAGTCTATAGCAGCCTTGAGACCAAAAATGCAAGCTTCATATTCGGCCATGTTGTTCGTGCAGATGAAGCAAAGTTGGGCCGTGAAAGGTGTGTGACAACCTTCCGGAGAAATGAGTACTGCGCCGATACCGTTTCCGAGTGCATTTGAAGCACCATCAAAGTACAGGGTCCATCGGGATCCCTTTTCGGGTCCGTCATACGGTCCGTTACCTTCAATGTTGTCCAAATTCATGATGTCCTCGTCTGGGAAGTCAAATCTCATGGGTTGATAATCTTCGATAGCTTGATGAGCCAGATGGTCAGCTAGTACACTCCCTTTTATAGCTTTTTGGGTGGTGTACTGGATGTCATAATCAGTTAGGATCATCTGCCATCTGGCTATTCTTCCAGATAAAGCGGGCTTTTCGAAGATATACTTGATAGGATCCATTTTGGAAATCAACAAGGTAGTATGAGTCAACATATACTGCATTAGTCGGAGAGCAGCCCATACCAAAGCGCAGCAAGTTTTCTCGAGCAGTGAGTAGCGAGTCTCACAGTCGGTAAACTTTTTGCTAAGGTAATAAATAGCATGCTCTTTTCGACCAGACTCGTCATGCTGGCCCAAAACACACCCCATTGAGTTATCCAAGACGGTTAAATACATGATCAGTGGTCTTCCTTCGACGGGTGGCATCAGAATAGGAGGTTCTAGAAAATACTCCTTGATTTTATCAAAAGCAGCTTGGCAATCGTCGTTCCATTCGACTACCTGATCTTTCTTCAAGAGTTTGAAAATTGGCTCACAGGTAGAAGTCAGATGAGAGATGAATCTGGCAATATAGTTCAAGCGCCCCAAGAACCCTCTAACCTCCTTTTCAGTACGGGGAGCAGGCATCTCTTGTATTGCTTTCACTTTTGCTGGATCGACTTCAATGCCTTTGTTGTTTACAATGAATCCTAGAAGTTTACCAGACCTAACTCCAAAAGTGCACTTACTTGGATTCAGCCTGAGTTTGTATTCCTTCAACCTGGCAAACAGCTTTTCTAGATGTTCAAGGTGCTCCTCCTCTGTTTGTGACCGAGCTATCATATCGTCTACGTAAACTTCAATCTCATGATGTATCATATCATGAAACAAAGCTACCATGGCGCGTTGATAAGTTGCCCCAGCATTCTTCAGTCCGAACGACATCACCTTGTAACAGAAAGTGCCCCATTGTGTGACAAAAGTTGTTTTCTCCATATCCTCGGGGGCCATTTTGATTTGATTGTAGCCTGAGAATCCATCCATGAAGGAAAACACTTTGTGCTGAGCTGTATTGTCGATCAAAATGTCAATGTGTGGCAGCGGAAAATCATCTTTGGGGCTGGCCCTATTCAGATCCCGGTAGTCCACACACATCCTGACTTTTCCATCTTTCTTAGGTACTGGCACGATGTTAGCGACCCATTGAGGATAGGACGTAACAGCCAGAAAACCAGCGTCGAATTGCTTCATCACTTCTGCTTTGATCTTTTCAGACATGTCAGGCCTCATTCGGCGGACTTTTTGCTTGATCGGTGGACAATCCTCTCTTGTGGGGAGACGGTGAACCACGATGTCTGTGTCTAAACCCGGCATGTCTTCATAAGACCAAGCGAAGATTTCAACATACTCATTCAACAACTGTATCAGGCGTTCCTTGACACTTGGTTCTAGATTGGCACCCACTTGCACCTCCTTCCGGTCTTCCTCGGTCCCCAAGTTGACAGTTTCCAATGACTCTTCGTGCGGTAAGATGGCCCTTTCCTCTTGCTGTAGAAGTCTGGCTAGTTCCCCTGGTACTTCACAACCTTCGTCATCTTCATACTCGGCTTGATTGACCAGATCTTCAGAGTTATTGAAGGATATAGCAGAATAGTCACCCATGGAATCCGGAGTGGATGGGTACCTGCATTTGTGAGTGTGGGTGTGTGTAAGGGATAGCCATCCTTAAACAATAAAATGCAAAAGGAAAGAAAATGAACACAAGCAGTTTATCAAATGAAAAACGTCCAATGAATCATTAAACATGGCATATGGATATGAAAAATAATCAAAACCCTTACAAATGGACCTACATGCCCCAGGCAAGGCATGAGGTGAAAAGATAGTGTACGGATTGTTTGAAAATAAATATTACAGACCAAATAGGAAATGTTTGACAGATAAATTACTGATGAATAAAAGTGATGGGGAAAAAGTCTTTTGCCTCCCAGTTGCACAATCCTCCTTTGACAGTTGGGTAAATCCACTCTTCGATGTTGCTCTCTTTGTCTTCATCCTCCAAAGCGTTGATTCCGTAGGGGGAAATTTTGACTGGCGCTCTTTCAATCTTCGAACGGCGCATAACTTTCTGGCCTGCGGTAGTGAACCCTAATCCAAATTTGTCTGTCTTATGTGGAATATCAGGCAACTGCCTCCATGCTGAATTCTTCCCTTCCTTTATTGCGGCCCTTGCGTCCTCCAGAGATGCCATCCTGGCCATCTGTCTCGGTACTTCAGCTGCCAACTTTGCTACTGTTATTTCAGGAAGGACTTCTTCGAAATGCTGGAAAGGTGTCTCAATGAACTCCCCTTCTACCTCCACATACCGGAAAGAGTTCAAGTGGCTAATCATGTACTCCTCTTCGCCATGGACAGTAATGATCTTTCCCTTGACAGGATACTTCAACTTCTGATGTAAGGAGGAGGTGACTGCCCCAGCATGGTGTATCCAAGGCCTACCCAACAAGCAAGAGTACGACGGACGGATATCCATCACATAGAAAGTAGATTTGAACACCTCAGTTCCTATCTTGATGGGAATATCAACCTCCCCATGGACCATTCTCTTCGAACCATCGAAAGCTCTGACAACAATATCACTCAGTTTCAACTCCAACCCTTCACAATCCAGTCGGTCTAAGGCCTTCTTAGGCAGTACATTCAGCGACGAACCAGTGTCGACCAAGACATGTGCGAGAGTAGTTCCTCGGCACTCGACTGAAATGTGCAAAGCATCATTGTGGTTTCTACCTTTAGGAGTTAGGTCGGCATCAGAGAAACCTAATCCATTGTCCGCAGTAAGGCTAGCCACGCAATTTTGAAATTGATCTGCAGAGGTTTCCTGGGGCACATGGGCTGCCTTCAGGAATTTTATCAGAGCTTTAGCGTGCGCTTCCGAGAAAAGTAGTAGTGCCAGCATGGAGATCTTTGAGGGGGTTTCCCCCAGTTGTTCTACCACATCGTAATCACTCCTTTTGATTATCCTCAAGATCTCATCCATTTATTTCTTGGAGGTTTCCGGGATGACCAAGGGTTGAGCTCTCGTCCTGACGAGCTCATCTTGGATTCCCTTACCTTTGTCAGCAGCGGTAGGAGGGACAATACTAGGAATAACAACATCTTCAATCAATGGGGTTCTAGCGGAGAGTTTTATTGGTGCAGGGATGACCTTGTCGGCAAATGAGGGTCCAAAGATTGCTCTTGGAGGGGCAATCTTTGGAGAAAATATTCTCCCGCTCCGGGTGATTTTGCTCATGCCTGCAATGTTGCCAATGCTGGCTTCTTCATCATCCGGACTTTCTTCAGTTATTTCGATTTGTTTAATACCATGGTAGTAGACGTCACCGCCATAGTTCCATGGTATCGACTTCTCAGAAACATAGGGGACAGGCCCTGGCATTGTTATCTTCAAAGGAACATATTTCGTAACTGGTGTAATCTTAACAGGCTTTTTGACGGCCTTGGAAAGATTGGCGTGAATGGTTATGATTGAGACATCTTCAGTATGGGTTGGAACAGCAGAAACTTTTTCAAACAAAATGTGTCGACTATCCATTAGGCCTTGGATGCCTTTCTTCAGTAACGGACAATCAAACGGCAGCGAGTAACAACAATAGCAGTCTTCTTTACATCCCGGGAAAATCCCGACCATTAACAGGTTCAACTTGATGGTTAACAATGGAGTTAACAGATCATTGACATCGGCAACATACAAATCTTCTTCAATGGCATTGACATTTCGGCCGTGCTTCAGCATGGGAGCAGATATCACATTCGGCTTCTCTGGAGCGTCGAACTCCACCTCCTTCGCCTCTATCAGGTCTTGGATTTTATGCTTGAGTGCCCAACAATCATTGGTGTCGTGCCCGACACTGTCATAATGGTAGGCGCATTTAGCATTAGGATGATAATGCGGAGAGGACGTATTCACATTTTTTGGTGCCTCTTTGATAGTGGCGAGATTCAACTTCAACAGATGGGGAAGTACTTGCGCTGGAGTCATATTAATACGGGTGAACTGTCGTTGTGGCCGTTCCACCCGTTGCTGATTTGGTCTGGATTGGTTATAGCGAGGCTGTTCACTTGAAGGGTTTTGAATCATTACGGCCCCCACGGTCGGCCGGCGCTCAGTCTTCCCTGCTCTTCTTTGGGAGTATACAACAGCCGTTTCTTTCTTGAAAGGCTTCTTCTCAACACTTGCAGCAACACCCTTCTGAATCTTTCCTGACTTGATGCCAACTTCTATTCTTTCGCCTGTTAAGATCAAATCGGTAAACCCCGCGGAAGAGTTACCAATCAGATGATTGAAAAATGGCCCAGATAGGGTCCCTAGAAACATATCAACAAGTTCACGGTCGGTTAAAGGAGGCTGCACCCTGCCAGCCAAATCCCTCCATTTTTGTGCATATTCTTTGAATCCTTCTCCTGTTCCCAATGACATACCCTGAAGTTGGGCACGCATAGGAGCAAGGTCAGAATTATACTGGTATTGTTTGTAAAAGGCGGTGGCCAAGTCTTCCCAATTTCGGACGTTGGTTCCCTCTAGCTGATAAAACCACTCCAATTGAGCCCCAGAAAGGCTGTCTTGAAAGAAATGGATCCAAAGGTTTTTATCTGCCGTATAGGGTTGGATCTTTCTCACGTAGGACCTGAGATGCATTTTTGGACAGGACAACCCATCATACCTCACAAAAACTGGCACTTTGAACTTTGGGGGAATCACAATCCCGACAACCAAACCCAAGTCTTCAAAATCCAAACCCGGTACTCTCTGTAGCTCCATGGCGGCCAACCTGTCTTCTAAACCTTTGTATTTATCATCAGCTAGAGGGTATTGCTGATCAGAATAGTCTTCATCCTCTTCGACCTCTTCTTCTTCCACATCGGACTCGGAAGGTACCGCAACCCCACCTCCTTTACTGGTCCCTTCATCAGAAGTAGGAGGAAATTCAAGCACTCTCCTGGCCTCTCCGTCAAATCTTCTCCCTAAAGTAGCCACCCCGAGTCTCTTTTTCTTCTTTTTCACTGGGTCCTTATTCCCCAGCAAGGTCTTGAGATCCTCCTGACCTTTAGCCAAGGTTGTCAGGAGTTGCTGGAACTGTGCATTTTGGGCTTGCAGGTCTTTGACTGTTTGCTCGAGATCCATCCTACTGAAATAAACAGCAGACAGATAAGGAAACCTGGCGTGATACCTGCTTATGCACATGATGAATGGTATGCTTATGTATGCAATGCATTCAAGGATTTAGAATATTCAAAATTGTTGCAGACAAAGAAGAACACACGTCATATTAATAAGAAGAAATTTGTTAGTACATAAATGCCCCATGGGCCAAATATTACAAAACTTCTCAAGGTAAAAAGACATTGCGCATCCTCTTTAGCGCAATGTAGGTGTTGAGGGCCTTTTGCTCATGGAGTCGGCAGGTAAGCTCTAGAACCTTCTTCTCGCTAGCGTAGAAGCTGGCTTCAAAAGTGTTTCGTTCCTCCTTGAGCTGAATCCAACTTTTCTGCATTTCCTCCCACGATGTAGGCATGTCAGGATGTAGGATGGTGTAGGGAACCTCCCCTTCCTTAATAGGCTCTTTAATCACAGGGAGAACATGAGGATAAGGCATCATTAGACTTTGGGCTCGGGCTCGTACCCACTTGAGATAAGGCTCAAGAGGTATGGAGTTCTTGTGTCCCATAGTCTTGCTATCAACCTTGTTGGGCCTTCCCCAAGCTCTGATGAATCTTTGGCGAAGTCCTTGCGCATCGTTGTCGAAGTCAAAAACTAGGTCAGGAATCAACATATCATGAGGGCCATCCCTCCGTGCATATCCAAATTGCCTCAAAGCTAGGCAAGAGTTGTAGGTGATACCTCCTCTGATTCCAAGTAAAGGAACATTAGGAAACTCTCCGCAATGATCGACGATGATGACATTTTCTCTGGACCGAGAACACCAATGTACATCAGAGTGAGTAAGAGTCATCAACCGTTGGGACCACCTTGAGCCTTGGTCATTCTTCAAGACAAATTGTGGAAGGTGCGAAATAAATCACCTTGCAAGGAGAGGAGTACAGCACATGAGAACACCCCTCTTTCTCATTGTTCGTGTGTAAAATGAGTGAAGAATGTCCCCAAGCAATGTTGGTATTGGATTTCTGGACAAGAAGATTTTGACGGCGTTGACATCTACCAATTGGTCAGAATTTGGGAACAAGACCAACCCATAGATAAGGAGTGCCACAATTTCTTCAAAGGCTTGTAGGTCCAATGAATTCCAACATTCTTGTGCCTTCTCAAACAAGAATTTTGCTAAGAATCCTTTGACGCCGCTTCTGGTTTCCCAATGCCCCTTGATGTCGGATGGTTGTAGATGTAATGCTCGAGCAACATCCTCCGGCTTTGGTTCCTTTTCCGTACCGTTGAAGGGTAGTTGATTAAGGATAGGGATTCTTAGGAGTTGAGAAAACTCCTCCAAAGTGGGTACCAACTGGTAATCAGGGAAAGTGAAACAGCGGTGAAGAGGGTCAAAGAACTGGAATAGCACTTTCATCATGTCTTCTTCAATGTTGGTGTTGACTAAGCTGAGCATTCTACCATGTCTTTCACTGATGGATGAGCTTTCCGGAATTCTTGAGGTAAACTCTTTGAGTTGAGGAGAGATTCTCACAAGGTTGACTTGGATGGTTTTTCTGCGAGGAATTTCCATGACCTACAAAACAAGAACAAAGATGAAGATCCAAACCCTTGATATGGTTAGCGAATGCATATGATGCTTTATGTTGTTTATGATGTATGCACAAAACATATGTACAAGCAAATCACACCAAACCCTAGTTTCAGGCTTGCATGAGGTTTCATAGGTAAGTACCCTCTTGAGTGTAGTTGGCTTAAAAACCTGTCCTATAAATAGTAACCGGGTTCTAAGGAGCTCAATATCACTGGATTGTTTTCATTGTTCATTGTTTTGGTTTAGCCACTTAACTAGCGACCAAAATATTCCAAGAAAACAACCCTCAATGAGTGTAGTATCGAGTATCTACCAACTTCGGACTGCACCAAAGCCGGTCATCTCACTACCCCTAATAAAAGGCCAAGATGGTCAAGTAAGGTTCTAGGTCATTAGTGCTTAGTGACATCACTCAGCGGCCCCGTACTCTCCTTGATTGAACTCAAGGGTTACCGGTACTCACAAATATGTCGCACTAATATAGCTATTGCTTCGACCGTGTCGGTATACCCCGCACAGTTTCCACAACGTATTTCTATCTATGAATATTTCCCAAAATCCGGGTGTAGGATTGCAAACCCAATCAAAAGAGCCAAGGTATAAAGCAATCAAATCAAACAATTAGTCATGCAAGAGGGTGATCTAAGCCCTAAGGTTACTCCACTTTTAAATTTGTCCCCAGCAGAGTCGCCAGTTCGGTGATACGGTGGGAGAACTGACTATGGTTTTGCGTTTGTTTTCGCAAATGTTTCGGTTGAGCAAGAGTCGCCACCGAATTTTTATTTTATCCTAAGGAAAGGTTTAAAAAGCACAGCAAAAACCTTTGAGGTATTTTCTTGGGTTCGGGGAGTAGATTATAGAAAGGGAAGGTATTAGCACCCTTTCTATCCATGGTTATCCATGGGCTCTTAGGTACTTGCTTTAGATCAACTTGCCTTGGTTTTCAATTGTTTGAAATGGTGCTTTGTGTGTGGTTTTGAAAATGTTTTGAAAAAGATGCCTTGTCTAGGCTACCTTTGTAACAATTCTTTACTCGAATGTTTTACAAAAGGTGTTTGTCTTTTTGAAAAGATGTTTCAAGGTTTTTGAAAGTTTGTTTTGAAAGTGTTTCTGAAGTGTGGTTTGAAAAATAGGCAAGTGTTTTTGTTTTGCAAGTTGACAAGTACTTAAGAGTCATCTACCCTAAAGTTCTCAAAGATTTTTGTTATGTTTTAACCCTTTTAACAATTTTGTTCCACCATGGCATTTGGTGGACAATCTTGTGTTAGGATGTGAAAGGGACGGGCACGGGTCATCGTTTAGACCATAATTGCAATGGTGCTAAGTATCTTTGGGCAATTTTTCCTTGAAAGGGACTTGATCATTTTAGGCAACTTTTCGAAAGCGTCATCGAGGGACTATGATCATTTGAATTATTTTTGTTTTGCCCAAAGATACCTAACATGCAATATGACCCATTTATTGAAGGCAACAAGTGGAATACCCTAGGGGTGCAAGTGTGATTAGTGTTATCCATTTTCATGCTTGATTATCTTGAAATTAGGTCAAACTATTTTTGTTCTTTTTATTTGCATACAAACCCTAATTCTAGCATGGTATGTTTAGAAAGCGTTAAAGTGCGAAAAGTAAAGTTCCTACACTATTACAATACAATATGGGAAGGGGGGTACAAATGTTCAAATGGGGGGTTTTTGACAAGGAATTTAAACCTAGCTATTACATCAATTTGGAATTATTTACAAGATATTTAATTGCACAAATTAAATAGAAATAAAATAAATATGCAAGATGCAAAAAGGGTTTTTTATATGTATGAAAAAAAAGTATTTTTTATGTCAAATAAACAAAAATAAAAAGTATTATTTTTTGGAGTTTTTGTGTTTTAAGGGTAAAACCCTAATTTTATTAAGTAAATATATTAACTATTTAATATGTACAATAATTAATAATTATATACAAAAAAATAAAATAAAATGAAGTGTATTTATAAAAAAAAGTATTTTTTGAGGTCAAATATTAATAAAAGAAAAATGTAGGTATTTTTGTATTTTAACTTAAATGTAGGTATTTTTGTATTTTAGGTATTTTTTAACTTATATATATTGTATTATTTTCTGAATATGTATTATATATACAAAAATAATAATATTTAATATTTAAAAAAAAAGTATATTTTAAATAAAATATTTTAAGAAGATAAAACAAAATAAAAATGAAAATAAAATGGTGTTTACATTATTTTTAGTATTTTAAGTAAAAAGGGTTTATTTATTCATTTATGTACAAATAACTAATCTAAACAAATAAATACCTAAAAAATTCAAAAATGGTTTAAAAAATTATTTTTATATTTTTAATATCATGAGGAAAAATAAATAAGTCAGGAATAAAAAACAAAAGTCAAAAAATATAAAAATAAGCCAAATGGGCCTAGGGGGTGTGAAAGTAAAATCAGGGTGTAAAAAGAAGTGTGAAACAGGCCCAGTCCAAATGATCTTCTTCAACCTCCAGATTGTTTGAATTAAGAACAAAGCGCGCATTTTCCATTGCCAAGCCTAGATCCTGATTCTTTGACTTTCATCAAAAACTTACAACAGCAAAGTTATAGAGCATCATGTCACGATTCTAAACATGTAAAGAAATCAACCTAACTCTCAGAAATGAGAGAGAATTTCTTCTCCCCCAATTCCTGACCTAGTTTTTTATCAATGTTCAGACTTAAAATTCTCTAAGCATACATAATATAAATGAAATCTAATCACATGGGCATGTTCAGGGCTATGAATGTGACATGTTTTCTTCACAAACCTAAAGCTAACAATGCCTGGATAGAGAGATTCGTGTTCATGAACTTACCTGTTCAGCTAAAGTTGTATCTGATAATTGAGGTACTTTCAGAGCAAGGTGATGATTGGTATAGCTTCCTTGATGTCCATGGATGCTATTCCAAGCTTTACTTTGTCTTGAAACCCTTTGAATCGAGCTATGGAACTTCAACTGCAAAACAAGAAAGTGAAAATGGTGATGTAGCCTGGGAGTGTTACAGGTCGTGTTTGATGTTTGGATTAACTTCAAGGGATGTTGTAGGATGTGTTTGATGTGGTTTCAGCAAGAATGCATGAAAGGGATGAGAGTTGGCACTCAAACTGCCGCAGGTGCTCTGTTTGGGAAGTTTGAGGGTGGTTCTGGGAATGGGGAGGTATGAGGGATGCTAGGCTCGTGCTTCAGCTTAGGATGAATGTTTAGGATATTTTTGATAACTTTGTCTAAGCATCTGTTCACTGATATGAGAGTTGTTGTACAAAATGCAAGTTTTCTTCACACTTAAGCAAGAAAAGGTCAAGTGGAGTTCTAGACTGATAGAGGCCCCCCTAATGTGCTGCAAACCTTGGCATTGATCAGTGTAATTAGTTCCTAAACTTGTGCCAAGGGGATTTGAACTGTACTTCTTGGATTTGCATTTTGACATAAAGCTTACTTTTGCAAAAATGGTTAAAGTGCTTTATCTATTTTGGGATTAAACCATTATGCAATGCTTGAACACATAGAATATGGTCTTGGAACAAAGAGTTTGCATTAAATTTATGACTTTTGGATGGTTTAGAGGCCTGTAATCAAGTTGCATGCTGATTTGAAAAATTGCTTAAGTGTATGAACATGGAATTTGGTCATGAACAAAGTGAGTTTTTCCCATATTGCAAAATTCGATTCTCCCTAACCATGAGGTTGTTTGATGAGTTCTTGGACATTTTGGAAAGCTTGGAATGTGTACTACAATCCATATTTGAAGTGAAAAATGAAATGCCAAGTGGAAGTATATGAAAAATGGTCTTGAAGTTAGGTAAAAACCTTGCCTAAAATAGGTCAAATTTTCACTAAGTTAAGAATGGTTTGGCACCCTTGTTCCAAAAATTGTAACTTGAGATACAAGCTTCTTTTTGGAAAACTTTGTGAATCAAAGTTGTAGATTATGCCATAGGCTACAACTTTCATGTTTTGACTTTTGCTTAAATCCAAATGAATCTTGGTGAGAAAGTGGGACAAAGTTAGGAAAAAATTAGGGTTTTTCATAACTTAGAAAAATTCTAAGTTATGAAAAATCTTCATTTTAAACCCTAATTTGCAATTTTGGATTTCTTGATGAACAAGTTTCATGATTTGGCATGTTTTGATGAAAAATGAATCTTGACACTTGATTTTGACCAAAAAGTCAAAGTTTGACTTTTCAGTATACAGTCAAAATTGATCAATTGACTGGGAAATTCAACTGTCAATCTTGTGCATTTGGGATCTTTTGAACTTGTTGAGCATGTCAAGACAATCCCATGGGGTCCTTGAGTCCATATGTGAGCTTGGTTTGCCATTGGCTAGGTCAAACAGTCAAAAATTGCCTTTGTGCAGTCAAAACCCTAAAAATGACCATTTTGCCCTTTTAGTGATCTGATCAAATTTCTTGTGGAATTGTGATCCAAACTTGATCAAATGGTCCATGTGAGTTCATAATGTTGACGTGGGTCAATTTTCATGAGATTTGACTGTCAATTGGCCACAGTTGACTTTTTCCCCAATACAGCTGATTTCTAGGTAAACTGTCCAATTGACTGTGCCAAACTTGGAATCAAGGCTTGAAACTTGACGTGGATAAACTTGGGAGTCTAATATGAAGCATGAAAGTCATCTGAGGCATTTTAGGTCAAAACATCTTTGTGCAAACACAAACCCTAATTTGGGTCAACAGTGCAAGGAGAAGTCTCGAGCAGATGAAACCCTAACTGGATCTTGATCTCCAAGGGCTTTGTGATGAGAAATGTTGAGAAAATGGGAGGGAAAATTTTGGGGTACAACACCTATCATGACTTTGAAAATCCGATCTACCAAGCCGAAGACGAAGGTGAGGAAGACTGTGAGGTACCAGGGGAACTAGCCAGGTTATTGCAACAAGAAGAAAAGACCATAAAACCCCACAAAGATCTGGTTGAAACAGTTAACTTAGGTACTGAAGAGGACAAGAAAGAGATCAAGGTAGGTGAAAACCTAGAGCCTAGTGTCAAGACGCGCTTAACTCAGTTACTACATGACTATGTTGAGGTCTTTTCCTGGTCATACAAAGACATGCCAAGACTCGACACTGACATCATGGTCCATCGTCTGCCGACAAGAGAAGAATGCCCTCCAGTAAAACAGAAGGCCCGTCGCATGCGGCCAGAAATGTAAGAGAAAATCAAAACTGAAGTCATGAAGCAGTTTAACACCGAATTCTTAGTTGTCACCTCCTATCCATAATGAGTCGCCAATATTGTTCCAGTGCCTAAAAAGGACAGTAAGGTACATATGTGTATGGAATACAAAGACTTGAATAGGGCTATCCCCAAGGATGACTTCCCGCTTCCCCATATTGATATTCTGGTTGACAACACTGCACAGCATAAAGTATTTTCCTTCATGGAAGGTTTCTCCGGATACAACCAGATCAAAATGGCACCTGAGGAGATGGAAAAAATGACCTTCTTCACACAGTGGGGTACGTTTTGTTACAAAGTTATGTCATTCGGGTTGAAGAACACTGGGGCAACCTATCAGCGTGCCATGGCAGCTCTGTTTCATGACTTGATCCATCACGAGATAGAAGTCTACGTGGATGACATGATAGCCAGATCTCAAAATGAAGAGGAACACCTGGACCATCTGCAGAAACTATTTGAAAGACTGAAGAAATACAAACTAAGTCTGAACCCGAATAAATGCACTATTGGAGTGAGGTCCGGTAAGCTTTTAGGCTTCGTTGTAAGCCGTAAAGGTATTGAAGTGGACCATGCAAAGGTAAAAGAAATATAAGAAATGCCTGCTCCTCGCACTAAGAAGGAAGTTAGGGGGTTCTTAGGACGACTAAACTACATCGCCTGGTTCATTTCCCATCTAACCGATACTTGTGAACCAATATTCAAATTACTGAAGAAAGATGGTGGAATGGAACAACGACTGCCAGGCGGCCTTTGACAGGATCAAAGAGTACCTTCAAGTTCCTCCCATTTTGATGCCGCCAGTCGAGGGAAGACCTTTGATCATGTATCTAACTGTCTTGGAAAATTCAATGGGGTGTGTGTTGGGGCAGCATGACGAGTCTGGCAGAAAAGAGCATGCAATATACTACCTGAGCAAAAAGTTTACCGACTGTGAAACCAGATATTCACTGCTCAAGAAAACTTGCTGCACTCTGGAATGGGCTGCTTGCCGACTAAGACAGTATATGTTGACCCATACTACCTTATTGATATCTAAGATGGATCCAATTAAATACATATTCGAGAAGCCCGCTATTGTACCCCAATATTTTCCCTCTCATTTCTCAAGAATTTCCTCCCAAAATCTCCCATGACATTAAGTTTGCAGCATTGATACACCAATTTAGGTTTGGAATTGGCACAAGGGTAAAATGGTCAATTACACACTGAAAAGTCAAGTTTCACTTTAAGATCAAAATCAAGTTCCAAGAATCATATTTCATCAATACATATTGGAATATGAAGTTTATTTCATCAAGAAAATCAAAAGTCAAAATTCTAAGTACTTCGAAAATTTTCTAAGTGTTTAGGAAAAATGATAAACTCAGAACTTCTGGCCAGATTTTCACCATGATGCAAGTTGATTCTGGAAGAACTTCTAACGCAAGAGTTGTAGATCTCAATGAGATCTAAAACATTGCAGAATAGAACTTCTCCTAGAAATGTTGGGATTTCAAGTTATAAATCCTTGAAGACACGTCCATGAAACTAAAGCACTCAGTAAATTCTGGGCCTTTCCAAGACAGAATTTGGTAAGAACTTCTGGACCAGTTTTCACGTAGATTCAATCAGAGTTTGCAAGAGTAATTCAAAGAAGGTCTGTAAAGCATGTTACAAGCTTTTGAAAAGTCTGAGAACTCCTTCAGAACATGCTGGAGCAGGGAGATTCAAAGATCATAAGTTGGATATTTGTTCTAAGTTACGTTGATGCTGAACTTCTAATCCAGATTAAACTATGATACATAATCTCATATTGCAAGTTTTTTGTTTTGACAAATCTCATCATCATTTAATGCTCACACTCACTTTTGAGTCTTTATCCAAAGGATTTCCCCACGTGTGACATAGAAGTACCATTGTTGTCCTTGTAAAGCAAACTTTTGTACAAAGTTTGTGCTAGGCCCATGCTTTGCTTTTGCTTCTGAGGGTAGTTTTCCTTAATTCATGCTTACAAATCCAGCTTAGGCGCGGCTAAAGCTGTTAACCACCCTACTTTGTGCCTTAAACCATACTTGTTTAAACTTTCTTCAATTACAAGTCAGCGCCCTAGCATATGATGGTTGTACTCTTGACTTCTCTAAGCTACTAAACCCCTGCCTATAAATTGAACTTCATTTGCAACTGTAAATAGGTCAAGCATTTGGGAAAAAAAGCCTTGAAACTTTGCTGAAATTTCAAAGAACTTGAAACTGTAAACACAAAATACAAAACCTGCCAATTTCTGGTTTTTGCATCCAAGCTCTAATCTTCCTTGGGCATTTCCCAACCAAATCACCAACACAACTTCTGATATACATTTAGAAGCCGTCCCAACTCCTGTTTCAGACTGTAACACAGTCTTCATCAATCCCCATCTCAAAAAAACCAGAACATCACAGAAGTCAGAAACAGGTTCTAATTCACAGAACAATTTCTAGCTGCAAGGTATGCTTCTTTTGACTTTTACCTCAATACTTAGGCATTGATAGGATTGCATGTTCAAAAATACAATGTAGACATCCTAATTCTGATGCTGTATATATTCATAGATTTCATGTATTTTTTGCCTAAGTAGAGAGAATTTTAGTTCAGAACTTCTTGAGGAAATTAGGGCTCAGAATTAGGATTAGCAAAATTCATGCTTGCTTCTGATTTATAGTTCTAATACTTTATGGTTCTAATACTTTAGCAGTCAGATCAGCATCGGAGAAACCCAAACCATTATCAGCAGTTAAGTTGGCCACACAATCGGTAAACTGATCAGCTGACGTCTCTTGTGGCACGTGGGCTGTCTTCAGGAAGGCAATCAGGGCCTTGGAATGGGCCTCTGAACACAACAACAATGATAGCATAGAAATCTTGGAGGGGGTTTACCCCAGCTGCTCAACTACATTATAATCACTCTTCTTGATGATCTTCAGAATCTCTTTCATCTCCTGTTTGGAAGCTTCAACATTGATGGTCTTTGGTGCCTCCGTCTGGGCAGGCATATCTGTGGCGATCCCTTTGCCCCGAGCATCAGATGACTCGGTAGTAGGGGTAGAAATAGGAACTTGGTCAGGAAGGAAAGTAGGCACACTTGCCGGTGTGATGACAATAGATCTCTGGATAGTTGGTGGCGCAATATCTGGTGAGAAAAGCCTACCACTGCGAGTGACTTTGGCAGGCCCGGTGATGTTGCTGACGCCGGTACTAGTATCAAACTCTTGCTTAACTCCGAGCACATAAACATCTGCCCCGTAGTGCCAAGGGACAACTTTGTCGGAGGTGTAGGGAATAGGCCCCGAAACAGTGATGATTATGTGTGCAATCTTCTGAGCAGGCATAATTTTGACAGGCTTTCTTGAGGGAGCCTTGGGAGAATTGTTGAAAATGGTGACAATGGAAACTTCTTCAGTAGGGGTATCAGGAACAGCGATCTTCTCGAACAGAATCTCTTTATTATCCATCAGGTTTTGGATGCCTGACTTCAAAGATGGACAACCAGTAGGTGATACGGAACACTGATGGCAACCTTTACTACATCCCGGAAATAAACCGGCTAGCAACAGGTTCCTCTTGACAGTCAACAGTGGGGTGACAATATCATCCACAGAGGCTACAAACAGGTCTTCCTCTACAACATTCACTCCATGCTTGGGCATGGGAGCAGTCACAACATTGGGCCTTTCGGGCGCCTCGAACTCTATCTCTTTAGCATCAATCAGGTCTTAGACCTTATTCTTCAGAGTCCAACAATCATCCGTGTTATGCCCCGGGCTATCAGAGTGATAAGCACAGCGGGCGTTAGGATTATACTTGGGTGATGTAGTGTTGGGGTTCTTAGGAGCTTCCCTTAGAGTTACCAAATTGGTTGTCAGTAACTGTGGTAATATCTGGGATAAGCTCATACTGAGTCGAGTGAACTGCCTTCTAGGTCTCTCACCCCTTTGTTGGTTATGATTCTGAGGAGCAGCAACAGGTTTTGAAATGACCACCGCATTGACAGCTTGGCGGTGTTCAGATCTGTTTGGTCTCCTTGAACCATAGACAGCACTAGATTCCTTCTTGAACGGTTTCTTCTCAGTGCTCGAGGAGGCACCCTTCTGTATCTTTCCATACTTGATACCAACTTCAATTCTCTCACCAGTCAAGATAAGGTCTGTAAACCCGGATGGAGAATTTCCAATCAAATGGTTGAAGAATGGACCAGACAGGGTCCCCAGAAACATATCAACAAGTTCACGGTCAGTTAAAGGTGGATGTACCCTTCCAGCCAGGTCTCTCCACTTTTGAGCATACTCCTTGAATCCTTCACCCGTCCCTAGTGACATACCCTGAAGTTGGGTACGCATAGGGGCGAGGTAGGAATTATACTGATACTGCTTATAGAACGCAGTAGCCAAATCCTCCCAGTTACAGATACTGGCTCCATCCAGCTGATAGAACCATTCGAGTTGAGTCCCTGAAAGACTATCCTGAAAGAAATGGATCCACAAATTCTTGTCAGCAGTGTAAGGTTGGATATTCCTTACATACGACCGGAGGTGCAGCTTTGGGCAGGAGGCTCCGTCATATTTGGCAAAAGCAGGTGCCTTGAACTTATGGGGGATCACCACCCCAGAGGATAAGCCTAGGTCTCCGAAATCCAACCCGGGCACATTCTGTATCTCCATAGCACTTAAGCGGTCCTCCAACTGTTTATACCTATCCTCAGCAGGAGGATACTGTTCCTCATCATAATCCGTCTCATTGTCGGAGACCACAGGGCTAGGAACCCTTCTCTCTTGGGGACTGTCTTTCCCTACAGAGGAGGTGGTCAGATCAACCTCGTTCTGCAGTCCATTCCCGAACCTGCGTCCTGTGTTGAACAAGACGGTCCTTTTCTTCTTCTTCTTCTTCCTTTCCTTCAGAATCAGAGTCTTCAAATCCTGTTGACCCTGGGCTAGGCTCATAACCAACTCTTGGAACTGGGCATTCTGGGCCTGGAGGGCCTTGATAGCTTGTTCAGTGGAAGGTTCAGTAGACATGATGATTGCTGAAATAAACAGCGAAGAAGATAAGTGACCTGTAAAAAGGGTACTTGTTATGCATATGATGAATGGTATGCTATTTATGTAATGCATTTAAGGGTTCGAAAATTCAAATTCGTTGCAGACAAAAAAGGAACACACGTCATATTAAGAAGTAATTTGTTTAGTACATCAGTGCCTCACGGGCGAAATATTACAAAGTACTTAATGTAAAAAGACATTGCGCATCCTTTTTGGAGCGATGTAAGTGTTGAGGGTCTCTTCCTCGTGAAGTCGGCGGGTGAGCTCCAAGACCTTCTTCTGACTGGAATTAAGCTGGCTTCAAAAGCATTCCGTTCTTCCTTGAGTTGGATCCAGCTATTTTGCATTTCTTCCCATGATGTTGGCATATCAGGATGTAGAATGGTGTATGGAACCTCTCCTTCCATAACAGGCTCTTTGATCACGGGGAGAATGTGAGGATATGGCATCATAAGATTCTGGGAGCGGGTTCGTACCCACTTGAGGTAAGGCTCAAGGGGGATGGAATTCTTGTGCCCCAATGTCTTACTATCCACCTTGTTAGGCATCCTCCAAGCTCTGATGAACCTTTGTCGAAGCCCTTGCGCATCGTTGTTGAAGTAAAAAACTATGTCAGGAATCAGCATGTCATGAGGGCCATCCATCCGAGCATATCCAAATTGTCTCAAAGCCAGACAGGGGTTGTAGGTAATGCCTCCTCTAATTCCAAGTAAAGGAACATTAGGAAATTCTCCGCAACGATCAATGATAGTGACATTTTCTCTGGACCGAGAACACCAATGTATATCAGAATGTGTGAGGGTCATCAATCGTTGTGACCACCTTGAACCCTGCTCGTTCTTCAAAACTGATTGTGGAAGGTGAGAAATAAACCACCTTGCCAGGAGAGGAGTACAACACATGAGAACACCTCTTTTTCTCATTGTTCGTGTGTAAAATGAGTGGAGGATGTCCCCAAGCAATGTAGTATGGGGTTCCTGGACATGAAAATCTTGACAACATTCACATCTATAAGTTGATCAGGATTTGGGAACAACACCAACCCATAGACAAGGAGTGCCACAATCTCTTCAAAGGCTTGTAGATCAAGAGAATTCCAACATTCTTGTGCCTTCTCAAACAGGAACTTTGCCAAGAATCCCTTGATACCACTTCTGATTTCCCAATGCCCCTTGATGTCAGATGGTTGCAGACGTAATGCTTGGGCAATATCTTCAAGTTTTGGTTCCTTTTCCGTACCGTTGTAGGGTAGTTGACTAAGAATAGGAATTCTCATAAGTTGAGAAAATTCCTCCAAAGTAGGCACCAATTGATAATCAGGGAATGTAAAACAGTGGTGTAGGGGGTCAAAGAACTGGAAGAGAACTTTTATCATATCTTCTTCAATGTTGGTGTTGACCAAGCTGAGGAGTCTACCATGTCTTTCACTGAAAAGAGAGTTCTATGGAATCCTGGTTGTAAGCTCCTTGAGCTGAGGAGGGATCCTTACAAGGTTGACCTGAATTGTTTTCCTGCGAAGAGACTCCATGTCCTACAAAACAAGAACAAAGATGAAGATCCGAACCCTTGAAATGGTTAGCAGATGCATATGATGCTTTATGATGTTATGTACATGGATGCAAAAAGTAAGCAAGTGTATATACAGGCAGTCATATTCACACAAAGTAAACAAGTCCTTAGGTTTAGGCTTGCATGGGGTTTGTAGGTAAGTACCCTCTTGAAGTTAGTTGGCTCAAAACCTGTCCTATAAATAGTAACCGGGTTCTAAGGAGCTCAATATCATTGGGTTTTTTTCTATGTTCATTGTTTTGATTTAGCCACTTAACTGGCGACCAAAATATTCCAAGAAAACAACCCTCAATGAGTGTAGTATCGAGTATCTACCAACTTCGGACTGCACCAAAGTCATTCATCTCACTATCCCTAAAAAGGCCAGGATGGTCAAGTAAGGTTCTAAGGTCAGTTGATGCTTCGCGACACCACACGGCGGCCCCGTACTCTCCTTGACTTGACTCAAGGGTTACCGGTACTCACCAAAGTGCCACATCAACGTAGCTACTGCTTCAACCATGTTGGTATACCCCGCACAGTTCCCTCACAGTTTGTTGCTACTTCTAAAGGGTATCCCCAGATCCGGGTTAGGATCTATAGAACTCCGATACAAACCCACAAAATTTAAAGCATACAAAGCATACAATTGAAAACACAAGTGATCTAATCCTAAGGTACACCTCACTTATTTAGATATCCCCAGGAGAGTCGCCAGTTCTATGATCGGTGGAAATAGAACTGACTGTTTTGAAATGCTGGTTCGCGTTTGCGTTTAGCAAAATGTCGCGGAAAGCAAGAGTCACCACCGTCTTTTATTTTCTCCAACAAGGAAAGGACAAAAGCACAGCAAAATTCCTTTTCGAGATGTTTCTCGGGTTCGGGAGGTAGATTATAGAAAGGGAAGGTGTTAGCACCCTTTCTATCCGTGGTTATCCACGGGGTCTTAGGTACTTGCTCACTATGTTTTCAAAAAGTTTTGCTTTTCTTGTGTTTGTGGGTTTTGAAAAAAGAGTTTTGTTTGAAAACTTCGATTTAACTCTTGTGTCTGTCCTCAAGAGTGTATGAAGTGTTGTTTGAAAACTTTTGTCAGAAAAGTGTAGGTGCGAAAAGTATTTTTGTTTTGAAAGAGCAAGTACCTGAGAACCTCTACCTACTCAAAAGAAATTAAGCTGTGTAAATGTCCTTTAGACAGTACTATCACACTATTGAGAAGTACGTAGCACCGTCGTTGGAGTTTTCGGGTCAATTCGATTATAGGGACATGTGGTCACTAAAGCAATGGTAGGACGCCTTAGCGGTAACCCTAATGTCTTAGATCAATTTTTATCGAGGCAACCGTTCCGAGGCAACTTTGATCTTTATACAGGAGGGCGACCTCTAAAACACCCTTTACTCAATGACCACGTCGAGGCAACCAAGTGAGGCGTACCCTAAGAGTGGCATGTGCGAGTGTGTCAGGTTTCATGTTAAGTTATCTTTGTACATGTTATGGTGAGCTACGATTAATTTTAATTTAGGAGAGATCTTGACATGCATAGCCTAATTAACATACATCTAGCAGTTAATAGTTGCGGAAAGTAAACTAAACTATTACAAGGCGTCGGGTATTTACATCGCCAAAAACAACCCTTGAAAAGTAAATTGCGGGAAATTAAATAAAAGCGATAAAAAGTCCTAATTAACGCTATTACATCCATCGGAACAATTACATAATAATGGATCAAAAATAATAGGAATCAAAAATCACACGCGCGAGAAAAATTGAATTGGAGAAGTTTTTAGGGTTTTGACCCTTTTTTGAGGAAGGAAGTTTTGCCATTTTGCATTAAATTAAACCTAAGCTAATTAATTAATTAAAAGAAAAAAATATTTTTTGAGTTTTTTATGTTTCAAGGAAATAAATAAAAGATGGTCAAAATTGTCAAGAAACCCTAATTCTACATTAGTTTTAGATTTATTGTGAAAATATTAAAATTAACCTAATTAACTAAATAAATTAATTATGTTAGTATTTATTTACAAAAATAACTAATTAAATTTAATAAATAAAAATATTATATTTTTCATGTTTTCTGAATTTATTAAAAAAAATATTAATTGTTTTAGTTAGTAGTTAATTTAAAAATTAATAAAAACAAATTAAATAAAAATAAAAAGGAAAAGAAGAAAATAAACTCAGGGGGGTGCTGGCCCAATTTTGGAGGTGTGTTTTGGAATTTTCAGGCCCAACAATGTTCCAGCCACATTGACTATTGAGATTATCCATGCACTGGTTGACTAAGGACTATGGTAGTCATCATCTTTGGCCATTGGATCTTGGCCTGAAGCCACATGGCGCGCTGGGATTGGAAGCATATGGTAGAACAACTTTTGAAACCTGCATGTGATTATACAAAGAAAAAGGAAATAAATGTTTTGGGGGACCTGGGATTCGAACCCAGGTCCCAATGCTTCCAGGCCAACGCACTCACCACTCAACTAAGCTGTTTTATTTGTTATTGAAATAAGTGGCGATTATTATATTGGGAAATTAATCAATATGCTGTAAAACAACAAAATAACGCGCGCTTTTTTAAATCAGCCAGCCATGTGCTAACACCTCATCATCTTCTTCATTCGTTCTGCATAAATAATATTAGATAGCGGGGGTTTTTAACCCCCACTATTCATCTGCACGAAAAATAGCGATTAGAGCCACAATATATATAAATATTTCGCGAGGTATTGGGCTTGTTCGTCTGGGTCTAACGATTTCAACCATGTGTCTTATGAGTCCTATATTTGCCTGGTTCAGAAAGCCCTAATTCAAAGCTTAAGAACCCTAGAATTTTGATCATGGCATCTTTTGATTCAAAGCGTTTCAATTCAATTCAGTTATACCATTAGCTTCGTATGGTTCCTAGCAATGCAAAACAATCATGAAAACATGTTAAATGCGCATGAATCAAGCAATACGATTTTGAATAAAAAAGCCAAACCGTGAAACTGTAATCAGTGATTCCTTGAGCTTTGAAGCTGGAATTTGATTGTAAATCGTTCCTGGAACCTCCTGCAACGTATTTGGATCAATAAAATGCCTTGAATTGGTCTGGAATGTAAGAACAGGTTTTCAATTTTCTTGGAAATTCTTGGAATTGGACAAGGTGGTTTCAGCAGTTTTTTTCATCCATTTGATCAGGGTTTGCTTGCTTATGTATAAGGCAATTGAATTAGGTCAAAAACTTGGGCCAATATCCATTGCATTGATGTTTAGACCTTTGATTGGAAATCAAATATTTTTGATTCTTCATGATTGAACAAAGTTGCCAATTTTGGATTTTTTGTATCTTTGACTTTGTACACGAATTTTCCAGCATGTTTAGGTCAGATTTGCTTCACAAAAAGATTTAAAAAACCAAATCTTGTATTTTCTTATGATTTAAATTGATTAAATGAATTAATATTAATTAAAAATCCAATTAATCAATAAAAATAAGAAAACAAATCCAATTAAGCTTGATGGGTCGTGCATAGGTCATGGGTGAAGTTTCAAGAAGAGATTTGAGGCCCATTAGCAAAAAGAAGGTGTTTTGAGCAAAGTTGACTTTTGCAAATTCATGAAAATTTCCCAACTTCTCCAATGCACAACTTGCTCAATTTTGATCATATGACCATGTTCTTGGACATTTTGGAAATCTCTTGAAGTCCTCTAACCAATGCCTTTGGTCCCATGTCATTTGGATTTACCAATCTCAAGTTATGGCCTTTGACTCAAAGTGTACTTTTGTTGACTTTTGAAATTGACCTATAATGTAAAAATTGGTAACTTTTTGTGAGAGCATTTCTTGATCTTGGAGTGTGAAGATGGATTGTAGGAAATTGCATCCCCTTCAAAATGAGCATTGGATGGAATTTTTTCTGACAAATAATGAAAAAGTTATGCCTTGGTCAAGATACAATTGACTTTTCTGCTGTCCAAAAATAGTAACTTTTTGCACCTTGATGATTTTTGAGCTATGCTTGTGGAATCATGATCAAGACTTGATCAAATGATGATTGTGGACTCAAAATGAGATGTTGACCAAAAATTCTGACTTTTGACTGCAAAATGACCATTTTGCCCTTACAGTTGACTGTGGGTCAAATGGAGCTTTTGACTGTGCAAATTGGCACTGTGAGTCTTGAAACTTGGCATGTAGATGCTTGAGAATGTATATAGGCCTATGAGACTTGATTGAACCATTGAAAACCCCAAATTCCTTGAAAGAACCAAAACCCTAATTTCAGCTGTCTTAGGAGGTGGTTTGGACTGTACCTCTTGAGCCATCTTGAGTAATTTGAAGATTATTCTTGACAAATCTTGAGGAATATGGGAGGGAAAATTTTGGGGTACAACAGTATTCAATTCCAGGAGCAAAGTTATGATGGAATCTATAAATGTCATAGTTTATGATTACCATGAGGAAACAAATGTCCCATATGATGTTGAGACATTCTTTGAGACCTTAACTCAAAAGGATGATATTCCTAAAACTACTTCATCAGAATCTGAATCAAAGGAAGCTAACAAAGACCCTTCCATCAGAATTCAGAAAGATCATCCTAAGGAACTCATCATAGGAGATCCTAACAGTGGAGTCATTACAAGATCTAGAGAAATCATTACAAACTCTTGCTTTGTATCTAAGATTGAACCAAGAAATGTTAAGGAGGCTTTAGCTGATGAATACTGGATTGGAGAAATGCAAGATGAATTGAACCAATTCAAGCAACATGAAGTATGGGAGTTAATTCCTAGACCAGGAGGAACAAACATCATTGGCACAAAATGGATCTACAAGAACAAATCAGACGCTGAAGGAGTTGTCACCAGGAATAAGGCAAGACTTGTTGCTCAAGGATACACTCAAGTTGAAGGGGTTGATTTTGATGAGACTTTTTCTCCTGTAGCCAGACTGGAATCAATCAGACTCCTATCGGGAATTACTTGTCTCCTTAAGTTCAAGTTATTTCATATGGATGTAAAGAGTGGCTTCCTTAATGGGTACTTAAATGAGGAAGTTTATGTGGAACAGCCTAAAGGATTTGTGGATTCAAACTGCCCTGATCATGTCTACAAATTGAGGAAAGCTTTATATGGCCTGAAACAAGCTCCTAGAGCATGGTATGACAGGTTGACAAAGTTCCTCTCTGACAAAGGATACAGGAAAGGAGGCTTGGATAAAACTCTTTTTGTCAAAAATGAAGGAGGAAAGATAATGGTAGCTCAAATCTATGTTAATGACATAGTGTTTGGGGGAATGTCAGATAAAATGGTTAAACATTTTGCTGACCAAATGCAAGCTGAATTTGAAATGAGCCTCATGGGAGAATTGACCTACTTTCTTGGACTGCAACTCACAAAGATGGAAGACTCAATTTTTCTGTCTCAAAGCAAGTATGCAAAGAACATTGTCAAGAAGTTTGGGATGGAGAATGCCAGTCACAAAAGGACTCCTGCACCTACTCATTTAAAGCTATCCAAAGACTCAAGTGGGGTTAAGGTGGACCAAAGCTTGTACAGAAGCATGATAGGAAGTCTGATATACTTAACAGCCAGCAGACCTGACATTGCTTTTGCAGTTGGAGTATGTGCAAGATACCAGGCTGAACCCAAAGTAAGTCATATCAACCAAGTGAAAAGAATTTTGAAGTATGTGAGTGGAACCTATAACTATGGCTTGCTGTACTCTCATGGATGTGAACCAATTCTGACTGGTTACTGTGATGCTGGTTGGGATGGAAGTGCTGATGATAGAAAGAGCACCTCTGGAGGATGTTTCTTCTTAGGAAATAATCTTGTCTCTTGGTTCAGCAAGAAACAGAACCGTGTGTCTCTATCTACTGCTGAAGTTAAATACATAGCAGCTGGTAGCAGCTGTTCTCAAATGATCTGGATGAAACAGATGCTTACTGAGTATAATGTCACACAAGATGTTATGACATTGTACTGTGACAATTTGAGTACTATCAACATTTCCAAGAATCCTATTCAGCATAGCAGGACCAAGCATATTGACATTAGACATCACTTCATCAGAGATCTTGTGGAAGAGAAGACGATTAAATTGGAACATGTTGCCACTGAACTACAACTGGCTGATATTTTTACCAAGGCACTTGATGCTAATCAATTTGAAAATTTGAGGGGCAAGCTGGGTATTTGCCAACATGAAGAAATGTAGCAATTAATTTTGCTTAAAACAAGGGATGAGAGAGATATTTTAGTTAAGTCTACTCTGATTGGGCTAATCATCTGTTTCTCTATTTCCTTCCAAAATTTTAAGAGGTTGAATAGACATTCATATATCTCCCCCCTCTCGCGTTTCTGCAACAATCTCCAATCTCTCAAACGAAGATTTCACTATCACTGTTACCTGTTTTCTAAATCACTCAAAATGTCTCAACTATCCATGTCATCATCCTCTTCAAAGGCGACTTCTTCTTCCGCATCTCTGATCGAGAACCTAGGGCAATCACAAACTGCATGGATTCTGATGTTCTGGAGATAACTCCTCTTCGTGAATTGGCAGCTGACCCCACTAAGGTCAAGAAGCTGTGAACCAGACATGCAAGAAGATCACAAGCCTCTTCATCTGGTAAATCCTCTCAACTATCATCTTTTGTTCCTCCAGAAATAGCAAATAGGGAAGGTTTTGTGTATGTTCATCAAGCTATAGCTAGACTAGCCACTAGGATTCTAAATGAGAATCACTCTGTACCTGGAATTTCTGTAACTTTGAACCAAGAATCTGCTAGTCCAAATGTTGAAATGAATCCAGATATCACTCAGAATGTTGAGACACCTGCTGACAACATTAGGAAATCTCCTAAAAATCGTGATGATCACCAGAACCCTACTGAGAAGGATGTTGAACCCCCGGTTATTGATGTTGATGAAGAATACTCTGACAATGACTTAATTGCCAATATCAACCCTAGAATATCTAGAAGGATAATGAATAGAAAAGGAAAGCAGGATGCTGCCAAAAGCCTCTCCAAAGAGAAGACTGCTGATGTTGTTCATAAGAAAACCAGGTCTGAGAACAAGACTGGAGCAGAAGCTATGAAGGATGGATTGTCAAAAGAGAAAGGGAAGGTGAAAACTAGAGTACCTCTTGGTAGTCTCTCAAAACCTTTGAGACAACCAATAGCCAAGAAAAGGAAGGAGCCTGAGCCCTCTGAATCTGATGAGGAATCAGAATGTGAGTTTGATGTTGAGAGTAATGTTCCAGACATTCCTCTCAGAAAGAGACTCTCTTCGAGCAAAATGCCTAGAGTCCCTGAAGTTGCCATTGACAACATCTCCTTTCACCATCCAGAGAATGCAACCAGGTGGAAGTATGTATTTTTGAAAAGGATCGCTTTGGAAAGAGAGCTGAACAACAGTGCCATGAAATGTAAGGAGATCATGGATCTAATCAAGACTTCTGGTCTAATAAATATTGTGGTAAAGTTTACCAACTACTATGAAATTCTGGTCAAAGAAGTCATAGTAAATTTATCTGATGGATGTGCTGATGGAAAGTCAGCTGATTTTAAGTGTGTGTATATGAGAGGAAGGAAGGTAAATTTATCTCCCTCTGAAATAAACAAATTCCTAGGAAGACCTGATGATGCTTGCCCTGAGCTTGAGGTTACTGACAACCAAGTGTGTCAAATCATCACTGCAAATCAAGTCAAGAGCTGGCCCTTAAAAGGGAAGCTGAATGCAAGCAAGCTGAGCATGAAATTTGCCATTCTGCACAAAATTGGTGCAGCTAACTGGGTTCCCACCAACCATAAATCAACCATCTCCACAGGCTTGGGAAGATTTATTTATGCTGTTGGAACCAGGACAAACTTTAACTATGGCAAGTATATCTTTGATCAAACATTGAAACATTCTGGAAGTTGTGCTATTAAAGGCCCTATTGCCTTTCCCTCTCTCCTGTGTGGTATAGTCCTTGCTCAGTATCCTGACATTTTAGTTGAAAAATATATTGTATGCAAAAGAGCCCCTGCTCTTGGTTTGCACTATAAGCTATTTCAGGGAACACATGTTCCTGACATTGTCATGACATCTGCTGAGACATCAACTATCAAATCTCATTCCAAGAAAACTGATGTTATAGCTGTGCTGAAGGAAACCTGCAAAGAGCTTGATAGAAGGAAAAGGACTCTTGAGGACCTGATTGCTAGACTAGAACAGGAGGAGATTGAAGGAAAAAGAAGGGAAGAGGATGCTGATGAAGACTAGCTTAATGATGAAGATAGTGCCTCCTCTGAAGATGACAATGGTTGAAGATCAATGTTGTTGACAAGTTTGCTGCTGGTACCTGTTGCTGCAAATGACTTTTGATTTTTTCTCTCTGTGTTTTTATTATTCCTTTTGGATGACTATATAACTTAAAAGTACAAGTATCTTTGTCCTATTTATGGCTAAAGAGGGGGAGAAGATTTTGTGATAATTTTGGTAGAATTAGACTTGGTAGATGTTATTAAGAATTCTGCTGCTTTCTAATCTTTGATTGTTTAGGGGTTTTAGCCAAAAATTTGCCAAAGGGGGAGTTTGTAAGTGTTTGGTTGTTGGCATGTTTTTTGGTAAAACCAGTTGTGTGAATGTCATGACTGATGTCATAACATTCTAGGATACAAGGTACATTATGCAGAAAAAGAATGTCATACAGGAGTTGCTCAATATGAGTGTTTAGCTGATCATTATGCAATGATCATATTTATTGCATTCTACCAAAATCAGTAAACAGGATTCTTGTTGTCATAACCAATGTTAAGACATCCTGTACTGATCTAACATTTGTGCAGATTTGTTATTTCTGAGAATTTTCAGGAATCTGGTTTATACAGTCCAGATCAGATTCTCACGTGGACATTAGGTTAACTTTGCTTAACCCTAATCTGGTTGTTAAAGACCTATGACCAAGTCTTGAGGTTAACCCTAATTAACCCTAGCTATTTTCGTGGAAGCCCTAACTGAAGAATAGCTTCCTATATATTCCTCATGAAGACTGTTGGTGAAGTACACTTTTTGACAAAAGATCAATAAGGGACTGTATAGTTGTAACTACTGTGAGCTAATCAATTATCATTGTGATAAGTGAGTTGGAGTAGGATTTGATTGTAAGGGTCGTGTATCACTCAAAGCTTTGAAGCACGAGTGTTTTTGTTTCTTGATTAAAGCTTTAAAGCAAAGTCAAGTTAGGGTTGTGTATCACTCCAAGCTTTGAAGCACGAGTGATTGTCACTTGATTAAAGTTGTGAAGCAAAATCAAGTGTGTGTTCTGAAGAGTGTCTTCATAATTTCATTAATTAATTGTTTAGTATCACTGCTGTGATTGAGGGGGAGTGAGTAGGAACTCAGGTTTAAGTTGAACTTAGATTGAAGTTGCATTGGGTAGGTCTTAAGTGAAGGAGATAAACTGGTTGGTTTATTCCTGAATTAATATCTCTTATAGTGAATTTCCTCCCTGGCTTGGTAGCCCCCAGAGTAGGTGTTGTTACACACTGAACCAGGTAAACAATTGACATTGTTCTTTACTGCTTTTAAATTTACTATCTTGAAGAGTGTCAGATACGGTGTCATAACATTCACTGTGACATTGAGTATCTGCTGCCAGAATTTCAGTTCCTGTATCCACTACTCTGGTTGTTGTTCAAAACCATATGCCTCAGGGTTATCCATGGGGAATGCCAGGGAATTTTGAACCTGAAGGTTTCAATCTTGGCCCTCAATATGCTCCAGTGGTTCAAAATGTTGTTACTCCTGCACCTCCTGTGGTGCATACTGTTCCTGTTGCACCTCCTTCGGTGAATTTGGTTCCGTTTGTTAATGAAGATATGTGTCGTCCTTTCCCTCCGCCGAGTGAAGACTTGGGTCTTTATGACAAAATGGATGATTTCCAAGAGCAGTTTGATAGAATGCAAAGAGAGATGAAGGCTCTTAGGGGAAAAGAGTTATTTGGGCAGAATGTGAATAAGCTGTGTTTGGTCCCAAATGTTAAAGTGCCTGCTAAGTTCAAGGTCCCAGAATTTGAGATGTACAAGGGCAACACTTGCCCTCGTTCTCATTTGGTGATGTATGTAAGAAGAATGTATACCCACACCGATGATCAGCGTCTGCTGATCCACTTTTTCAAGGATAGTCTAACCGGTGCAGCGTTAAAATGGTACATGAGTTTAGACAGCGCCAACATCCATACGTTTAATTATTTGGGAGAAGCATTCATTATACAATACAAGTACAATATGGACATGGCGCCTGACCGTGACAAACTTAGGGCCATGGTTCAGAAAGACAGAGAATCGTTCAAAGAGTATGCATAGAGATGGGGCGAAGTGGCTGCACAAGTGATTCCTCCCACGGAGGAGAAAGAAATGACTAAGATTTTTCTGAAGATGCTAGGCGCTTTATACTACCAAAGAATGGTAGCAAGTGCCCCAAGTGATTTTACAGAGATGGTATGAATGGGTGTCCGCCTAGAAGAGGCAGTAAGAGAAGGCCGTTTGACAAAGGGTGAAGGATCCGGAGGGGTGAAAAAGCCAGCTTATGGGTTTACAAAGAAGAAAGAGGGGCGATACAAATGTTGTTACGCAAGAGAGAAGGGTAAACGCTCCTAGAAAGAATTATCAGCATCATCAGCAAGTCGCCTCAGTTACTCCTGTTATGAATGTCGCTCTGACTACCATTGCTTATCAGAGACCGTCCCAGCAGGGGAATCAAGGGTATAATCATAGAAGGGAGAACTATGACCCTATTCCCATGAGCTATGTAGAGCTACTACCAGCATTGATTCAGAAGAAGTTGGTCCAGACATGACTACCTCCCGCCATACCATCACCATTGCCTTGGTATTACAAAGCAGACCAGACGTGTGCCTTTCATCAGGGAGCACCAGGGCATAGTGTTGAGAATTGTTATCCTTTGAGGACAGAAGTGAAAAGGTTGGTGAAGTATGGAATTTTATCTTTCAAAGACGTGGGACCTAATGTGAAAGACAATCCTCTACCCAAGCACGGGGGGGTGAATGCTGTAAATATGGTGGCCGGTTATCCAGGCGACTTTCGAATTTTTGACATTAATCTGGTTAGAGGAGATAAGGTGAAGATGCACGCAGACCTCTGTGAATTCAATTATTATACGCATGACCACGCCGGTTGTGCTATTTGCAGTACAAATATACAGGGTTGCGAGAAGATAAAGGCTGATTTATAGGAGATGATGGATGAAGGTTTAATCTATATAATCAGGCCTAGGGCAGAATATGAAGAGGAAGTAAATATGGTTTCTGGATGTCCGGGTGAATTCATAATTTTTATGTGGATCATTTGAATGAGGATCTCGTGCAGTTGCATGCTACCTTCTGCCATACTGCTGGTCAGGTGGAACACCAATATGGATCTTGCATAGTTTTTTGTCGAAATCCCCAAGGATGTTCTATTGTGAGGGAAGGTGTTTAGTTGATGTTAGACAATGGAACTATCAAGAACACATGTCAGAGAGATGATTATCACGAGATTGATATGGTTGAAGTTTGTTTGATGGAAGAAGAGTCAGAGGAAGAGTATGCCTCCGCAGATGAGTATTTCTCTTCAGACGAAGATTTGTTTGCCGGAAATGACTTTTTGAGGGCTGATTGTGTTGAGGAAGGGGTAAACGTCATTGTACCTTGTTTTGATGCACCCACTCATCTGGAGGTAGAGTACCATAGCAAACTAGTTGTTACCCCATTGGTAATTAGTCTGCCAGGTCCTGTTCCCTATGAATCAGACAAGGCTGTGCCTTACAAATACAACACTACAATCTCAGAAGACAGGGTAGAGATTCCCATCCAGCCAATGCCAGATGTTGAAAATATAGCTGATAATAGCAGGGTGACCCGTAGCGGTCGTGTCTTTGCGCCGGTTATTCAAAGAGATGTTGTTGCTGGAAAGAAAATTGCTGAGAACGATGAGCCTAAGAAGGCTACAGGAGAGACTAGTGGAGCTACATTAGAGAAAGAAATGGATGATATTTTGAAGATAATTAAGATGAGCGACTACAAAATTGTAGATCAGCTATTGCAGACTCCTTCAAAGATATCTATCCTAGCTTTATTGATGAATTCCTCTGCTCATAGAGAATCACTGATGAGAGTACTAGACCAAGCTTTTGTGGAGAATGACATGCCATTAGATCAACTCAGCAGCGTAATTGGAAACATTACGTCATGTAACAATTTGAGTTTCTGCGATAATGAGTTACCAGTTGAAGGGAGGAATCACAACCTGGCCCTCCACATATCTATGAACTGCAAGAATGATTCGTTTTCCAATGTGCTAATTGATAACGGATTCGTGCTGAATGTTATACCGAGGAGTACCCTCATGAAGTTAAAGTATCAAGGAGCACCTATGCGCCCGAGTGGCATCATTGTGAAGGATTTTGATGGGTCGAGGAAATTTGTCATCGGTGAAGTGGACTTGCCCATCCATATAGGACCACATTTGTTCTTGATAACCTTTCAGGTCATGGACGTTATTCCCGCATATAGTTGTTTGCTAGGACGACCATGGATACACGAAGCAGAGGCTGTCACTTCAACTCTGCATCAGAAGTTAAAGTTTGTGCGCAAAGGGAAGGTGGTGATCATAAATGGGGAGCAGGCGTTGTTGATATCCCATCTATCCTCTTTCATTATTGTAGAAGCGGATGAGGCTTCTGTTAGAACCCAGTTCCAAGCCCTATATATTGACAACATAAGGAGGAATGAGAATTTTGTGGTTTCGCTGAAGGATGCGCAGCAGGTTGTGTGCAATGGTCATAATGCAGTTTGGGACAACTTATGGATCTACCCATTAACAAAAACAAAACTGTTTGGGTTTCTCTTCGAAGAATGGCAAAGGCGAAAGTTTGAAGTCAAAGTCTTCCGTGAACAATTATCATGATGTTTTTCGCAGCGGAGGCTACCTCCACCCAATTGGTTATGGAATTAATGTTGTTGAAGAGGATGAAGCAGAGCAGGAAGTACCGAATTATGTGACGCATGGAGTCCGAGTTCAGAACTGGGTCACCATTGATGTTCCTTCTTGCATACATATTTCAAAGTAATTTGTTTTGTTAATCTATTTCTTTCTTTTGAAAAGCTTTCACTCTGCCCAAGGTGAAAGTATTGTATGGGATTATCTGTTTGCTTTGATTTTGAAGATCATTAATAAAAGTTGTCTTTGCTTCCAAAAACATGTCTTTATTTTCTGCTTTTTCTTGGGAAATGGTAATAAAAAAAGAACCCTTTTCAAAATAAATAATAACTGAAAATTAATCTGCATGATCACTTGTTATATGTGTCAGTTTCTAAAAGCAATCATAAATCATATGTGCAGATTAATTAAAAAACCCGTTGAATACAATGACCTTGCACCCTCTCCCAACTTTGAATGTCCTGTGTTTGGGGCTGAAGAAGAAGATTATGATGAGATTCCAGAAGAGGTCTCACGCTTGCTTGAGCACGAGGAAAATACCATTCAGCCATATAAGGAGCCTTTGGAAGTAATTAATTTGGGGTCAGAAGAAGATCCGAAAGAAATTAAGATTGGAGCATCGTTGCATCCTGATGTAAAAAGCGGGTTGATTGAGCTGTTGAAAGAGTATGTGGATATTTTTGCTTGGTCTTATCAAGATATGCCTGGTCTAGATACAGACATTGTCGAGCATCGTTTGCCGTTGAAGCCAGAGTGTCTGCCAGTTAAACAAAAGTTGAGAAGAACCCACCCAGATATGGTAGTAAAGATCAAAGAGGAGGTCCTAAAGAAGATTAATGCTGGTTTTCTTATGACGTCAGTGTATCCTCAATGGATTGCCAATATTGTCCCAGTACCAAAAAAAGACGGAAAATTCTGCATGTGCGTAGATTACAGAGATCTAAATAAAGCTAGTCCGAAAGATGATTTTCCATTGCCTCACATTGACATGTTAGTGGACAGCACAACAAAATTCAAGGTATTCTTGTTCATGGACGGATTTTCCGGGTATAATCAAATAAGAATGGCTCCAGAGGACATGGAAAAAACAACGTTTATCACACCCTGGGGAACATTCTGTTACAGAGTGATGCCCTTCGGATTGAAAAACGCTGGTGCAACGTACAAGAGGGCTGTGACAACCCTATTCCATGATCTGATGCACAAGGAAATTGAAGTATATGTTGATGATATGATTTCAAAATCCCAAACTGAAGAAGGGCATATAAAAGGTTTGTTGAAGTTGTTTCAGCGTTTGAGAAAGTATCGTCTCCGCTTGAATCCAAATAAATGCACCTTCGGAGTTAGATCGGGGAAATTGTTGGGTTTTATTGTTAGCCAGAAAGGAATTGAAGTTGACCCTGATAAAGTCAAAGCAATTCAAGAAATTCCAGAACCAAGAACTGAAAAGCAAGTCAGGGGTTTCCTCGGGCGTTTGAGCAGATTCATTTCCCACATGACTGCAAAGTGTGAACCGATCTTTAAGTTGTTAAAGAAAGATCAAGGTTGTGTGTGGACGGATGACTGCCAAAGGGCATTTGAGAGTATTAAAGAGTATCTGCTTGAACCTCCTATCTTTCTCCCTCCCGTAGAAGGAAGACCGTTGAGTATGTATCTAGCAGTGTTAGATAAATCCATGGGTTGTATTCTGGGACAACAGGATGAAACAGGGAAGAAAGAGTTCGCCATTTATTATCTCAGCAAAAAGTTCACTGATTGTGACTCGCGGTATTCCACGCTAGAAAAAATGTGTTGTGCTTTGGCCTGGGCGACAAAGCGTTTGCGGCAGTATATGTTGAATCATACCACTTGGTTGATCTCCAAAATGGATCTAATCAAGTATATTTTTCAGAAGCCTGCTCTTACTGGGAGAATTGCCCGCTGGCAGATGTTGTTATCTGAATATGATATTGAGTACCACACTCAAAAAGATATCAAAAGAGGTATACGTTGACGACATTATTGCAAGATCCCAGACTGAAGAAGAACATTTGGACCACCTTCAGAAGTTATTTGACAGGTTGAAGTTGTACAAGCTTTGGTTAAACCCGAACAAGTGCACCTTCGGGGTGAGATCTGGTAAGCTACTGAGTTTCGTCGTGAGTGATAAAGGTATTCAAGTGGATCCTGCAAAGGTGAATGCTATACAGGAAATGCCAGCTCCCCGAATAGAAAAAGAAGTCAGAGGCTTTCTGGGTCGACTGAACTACATTGCCCGATTCATCTCACACCTGACTGCTACTTGTGAGCCAATCTTCAAGCTACTGAAGAAAGATCAAGTGGTACGTTGGAACGATGAATGCCGTGCCACTTTCGAAAGGATCAAAGAATATCTCCAAAAGCCACCTATCTTGATGCCTCCAATTGAAGGGAGACCTCTGATCCTATACTTGACAGTACTCGACAACTCAATGGGGTGTGTGCTGGGTCAGTATGACGAGTCTGGCCGAAAAGAGCATTCTATTTATTACCTTAGCAAAAAGTTTACCGACTGCGAGACCCGATACTCGTTACTCGAGAAAACTTGTTGCGCTTTAGCATGGGCTGCTCGCCGGCTGAGACAGTATATGCTGATTCATACTACTCTATTGATATCAAAGATGGATCCAATTAAATATATCTTCGAGAAGCCTGCCTTGTCCAGAAGAATAGCAAAATGGCAGATGATCTTGACTGAGTATGACATCCAATATACGACCCGAAAGGCAATCAAGGGGAGTGTGTTGGCCGACCATTTGGCACATCATGCAGTGGATGATTACCAGTATATGAACTTTAAATTCCCGGACGAGAGTATCATGATATTGACTGACTGTGAAGAGCCTGAACCGGATGAAGGACCTGAGGAAGGATCCCGATGGTCTATGTACTTTGATGGAGCTTCAAACGCTTTGGGTAATGGAATTGGCGCCGTGATCATATCTCCTAAAAGCTCTCATACTCTGTTTACCGCCCGACTATGTTTCAACTGCACCAACAATATGGCGAAGTATGAAGCGTGCATCATGGGTCTTCGAGCTACAATTGACCTAAGGATTAAGTTTCTAAGTGTTTTCAGAGATTTCGCTCTCGTGATCAGTCAGATGAAAGGCGAGTGGGATACGAAACACCTGAATCTTATTCCTTACAAGGAGTATGTATTGACATTGCTTCCACACTTCGAAGAGATAACCTTTGAACACTTTCCTAGAGAGGAGAATCAATTGGCGGACGCGCTGGCTACAATGTCTTCTATGTTCAAAGTCAATTGGGACAACAAAGCTCCCCGGATTATCATTGAAAGGTTGGACGAACCTTCGCATTTCTATGACCTTGAAACTGAAGAAGTAACAGAAAAGCCCTGGTTTCATGAGGTGAAGAGGTATCTTGAAGCTCAGGAGTACCCCGAGGGTGCATCTGTTAATGACAAGAAGTTTCTAAGGAGGTTCGCGGTGAAGTTCTTCATCAATAATGGTATTCTTTACAAGCGTAACCATGATTTGACCTTACTGCGATGTGTGGATAAAAACGAGGCAGAAAGGATCATGGCAGAATTACATGAAGGTACCTTCGGAACCCATTCCAATGGACGCACCATGGCAAAGAAAATCCTTCGGGCAGAATATTATTGGTCCACTATGGAAGCCGACTATTATAAGCATTCTCGGACCTGTCACAAGTGCCATGTCTATGCTGATAAAGTGCACATACCTCCAGTTCCTCTAAACGTCTTGATAGCTCCATGGCCTTTTGCAATGTGGGGCATTGACATGATCGGCGAGATTGGACCTACAGCATCCAACGGGCATCGTTTCATCCTGGTAGCGATTGATTACTTTACGAAGTGGTTCGAAGCAGCTTCCTTTGCTACTGTAACCAAGAACGTCGTGGCACGTTTCATTCAGCATAATCTAATTTGTCGATACGGTGTACCCGAGAGGATCATTACGGACAATGGTACCAATCTCAACAATAAGATGATCACCGAGCTCTGCAAGCAGTTCAAGATACAGAATCATAACTCTTCTCCTTACCGGCCGAAGATGAATGGGGCTGTAGAAGCGGCTAATAAGAATATCAAGAAGATTGTGCAGAAGATGACGGTGACATACAAAGATTGGCACGAGATGTTACCATTGGCTCTTCATGGGTACCGTACCTCAGCGCGGACGTCAACAGGGGCAACACCCTATTCCTTGGTATATGGCATGGAGGCTGTCTTGCCCATTGAAGTTCATATACCCTCTCTTAGGATTATGAAGGATGCAGGTTTGAGCGAAGATGACTGGATTCAGACCCGGCTTGATCAGCTGAACTTAATCGACGAAAAGAGACTTACTACTATTTGTCATGGCCAGACGTATCAAAAACGGATGATCAAGGCATTTAACAAGAAAGTTAGACGACAAGAGTATCAAGTTAGGGACCTGGTTATCAAGCGCATCATACTGCCTCAAGGTGATCCCAGGGGAAAATGGACCCCTACTTACGAAGGGCCATTTGTGGTTAAGAATGTTTTCTCAGGAGGAGCTATGATTCTAACCACCATGGATGGTGACGACCTTCCTCACCCTGTCAATGCATACATAGTGAAAAAATACTACGCATAATCAAAGACCCGCTAGGTCGACTGGGCTAGGCAAAAATAAGGGCTTCCCAGCGAACCAAAAGGGCTCGGGCAAAAATAAGGGATGAAAATAAAAAAATCTGCACACCCGGAAAGTCGAAAACCTGAAAGGGCGACTTGGGCAAAAAAGGGTATCCCGGTGGACTGAAAACCCGAAAGGGCGGTCCAGGAAAAAATTAGGGATCAAAACATAACACTATGTCTCATTGGATCACCTTGCAACCAGACTTCGGTATCAACTATCAAGCTCGGACGACACCAATCAATCTAATCTACCTTCAACCAGTAGCAAAGTGATGAGATGCTCGAGGACATAAAGACAATAGCAGAGTTGGAATCTAGTGGGATCATTCATATAGCTGTTTTGTTTTCTTTTACACAAAATGCATAAACTATCTGTTCGGCAGTGTTTTCTTACTAGGACGTCAACCTCTTGTACAAAAAACGCCTATTTACAGGCCAAACTTCAAATCAATACAATTCGTTGTCAGAGAAATTTTCAAACTGTTTTTCCTTTATCTATTTTGTTTTGCAAAGAACGTCCAATGTTCATTTTTGATATATGCATTTGACATTAATTATTATTCATAAATATTTACATGTGAAACAAAAGACGATTACTGGTAATATCAAAAACAGGGGCAAATAAGATTTGTCCAAGCTTCACAGTTGCTATATCCACCAAGGTACAAAGGTAAATTCAACCGAAGAATATAGCTAAGGTACTTTCCCTCCCCACAGAGTAAGACAGTGATGATAGCTCTCCCCAACTGAGACTTGCAACTGTGAACGAATCGGTAATATTCTCCCCAAGCAGAGTTCATCTACCATCAAAACTGAAAAGGCTTAATATCCCCGGCAGTCCTAATATTCCCCAGTGAAGTATAAGGATATTCCCTGGCAACATACCAAATATCCCCAGTGGAGTTGAAAATTTTCCCAGCACAGTCTGAAGAAGCTTCCCCAGTGGAATTTGGAGAATCATCCCCAATAGCCTCTGGAAGGTTATCCCCGGCAGGATACCAAATATCCCCAGTGGAGTTGAAATTTTTCCCAACATTGTCTGAAGAAGCTTCCCCTATGGAATTTGGAGAATCATCCCCAGTAGCCTTTGGAAGGTTATCCCCGTCAGAGTACAAGATATCCCCAGTGGAGTCTGAAATTTTTCCCAATGCAGACTGAAAAAGCTTCCCCAATGCAGTTGAAAAAGCTTCCCCTTTGCTGCCTGCTTTCTACTGCTATGTTGTTTATTGCTTCATTTGCATTTTGTTTTGGCCATGCTGCTGTTTGTTTGATGATGCATTGCTGTCTAGTTTATGATGTTTGTTGCAAATTTTGTTTGGCTAGGTTTGCTGCATTCAGTTTGGAATATTTGTTTTGGCCGCTGTTTGGGCATTTGGCTACATTTGTTTTGTCCAGCTTGCTTGCATTTCTCTTGTTTGGATAGTTTGCTTACATTTCCTATTTCTTCTTTTTGTGAACCAATAGGAATAATTCTCTTGTGATTTGCAAATAGAAAAAAATAAAAATGTGATGAAATAAAAAATAGCCTTCTGATTCCAAATTGAAAACTTTAATAATGAACACTTTTTCTTTCTTTTGAAAATTCTTGCTTATGCCCAAATAGTTTTTGTACTAACTATTTTTCTGTCTTTCATTTTCATGTGAGCACAACTGGATGGTGGCCAAGCAGGGGAAGCAAGAGACTTTGTGGCAAACATGGAAGCAATGGAAGCTCAGTCAACCTTAGGCATAGATTCATTTTCTTTGTAATTTAGAGAGAAACATTCGATCAATTGTACTAATTTATTTTTCAAATACGATAAGTTGTAAAACCTAAAGCATTTAAATAATAAATTATTTTGTAACAACGTTTTAAAAATTGGAGAAAGTCTTATGAGATGTTCTGGTGTCCATTTAAATATTTAATCAACAATAACTTGTAATCTTCCCTTTGCATCCTAACTAATTCTTAAAGATTCCCAATCAAGATAATTGAAACAAAATGCTCCCATCTGATAAATTAAACTCCAAGTAATCCAATAATTTTGTTATCTTGCAACTGCATTCCAATCAAAACACGTACTGTGTATTCTATAAACAAGCAAATGTTTTAAAAGACGCAAATTATCTGGTTAACCTGGATCAAACAAAACATGAATGTCCCAAATGACAGTCTTAGATTCCATCTCTTGTCCCAAACAAACATGCCTTGAGAACAAACATTAAACTTTCAGTAAACTTGAAGAAGCATGAAAACATGTAACAGCCAGTTGGATCTTTGAGAATTCATTTCTTTTGAGAATTGCAAGAAAAAACCCTAATTGCTGGTTTACTGCCAAAGGAGAAAATTTGTCTGATCAATTCCTGAGCCAACTTGAATATCTGAGAAACCCTAGGGTTGTGCTTTTCTATGAAAAATGGGAGGGCAAATTTTGGGGTACAACAGTCGGTGTTTCTTATCTTTTTTCTATCATCAGTGAACGTTGATAGTCCATCATCAATGAACGACAGTGGTATGATATTTTCTCTCTACCTTCAGTGAATGTTGGTAGGACATCGGCAGTGAACGTCGGTGTTTCTTATCTTTTTGCTATCTTCAGTGAACGTTGATAGTTCATCGTCAGTGAACCACGGTGGTATTATATTTTCTTTCTACCTTCAGTGAATGTTGGTAGGACATCAACAATGAACATCGGTGTTTTCTTATCTTTTTGCTATCTTCAGTGAACGTTGATAGTTCATCGTCAGTGAACGACGATGGTAGATGTTTTCTTTCTACCGTCAGTGAACGTTGGTAGGACATCAGCAGTGGACGTCAGTGTTTCTTATCTTTTTGCTATCATCAATGAACGTTGATAGTTCATCGTCAGTAACAAAGATGGTATGATATTCTCTTTCTACCTTTAGTGAACGTTGGTAGACATCGGCAGTGAAAGTCGATGCTTGTTCTCCTCCTCTCTGATTCAATTCTTTTGGTCCACTAGTGATTTATTTTCCTGGTGGGGTTGCTCCTTTGTTTCTTCATTTTTATGGCATCCCCAATGATACTTTGTGTTTCTTTTGTTCTGTTCATATGCATTCATAATCATAAGCATTGCATGGCATCTTAGAGACAAAAATAGGGCTTGTTTTATATTTAAGTATCTTCAATCGCGTCGACACGAAGATTTTTAACCTTCGTATCTCTGGATAGAAGACACTTAAATATGGGTAGCTGTTGTACCCCAATTTTTACCTCTAAGATTCCCCTATCATATCATGTCAACTTGATCATAACAAAATCATATTAGGGTTGGTTCTTCCTCTTTTTTCTATCTCCTATTTTTAAGTTTTCTCTTGAGGAATCTCCAAGCACCTTAGTTGTGTATTTTGTATATGCGTTGATAATTAACCTTTAACCAAAATACAAAAAATATTTGTCTCTGTCTTTGCAAAATTGTGTTTTGTAGGTACCAAGTCGAAGCATCCAACAAATAAGGTTTTCCGGTATTATTTCCCTAAAAATCTCTTTTTTGCAAAGAAAAATAAAAAAAATTAAAATTTTTTTCATTTTTTTTTGTTTTCCTATACAATCGATTGCTCCCATAGTGCAATCAATTGCACAGTGTATTGTGCACAATCTTTGAAAAAAAACTGTGTTATCATCCTTCAAAAAAAATAAAATTAGTATGTGTCGACACATACATGTTATGTATCGACTCATGCAAGTTGATCGATTATGTATGGTGTCGAAGTAGCAGCTTGCATCGACACATACATGCTATGTATCGACTCATGCAAATTTATTGATTTTGTATGGTGTCGAAGTAGCAGCTTGCATCGACCCATAGAGGCTTGTGTCGACTCATGCAAGTTGATTGATTTTGTATGGTGTCGAAGTAGCAGCTTGCATCGACCCATAGAGGCTTGTGTCGACTCATGCAAGTTGATTGATTCTGTATTCTGTCGAGGTAGCAGATTGCATCGACCCATAGAGGCATGTATCGACTCATCCTACTTTGTATAACTAGCATGTATCGACACATACGTGCTATGTGTCGACTCATGCAAGTTGATTAATTTTGTATTGTATCGAAGTAGCAACTTGCATCGACCCATAGAGGCATGTATCAACTAATCCTGATTTATACAACTAGAATGTGTCGATGCATACGACTCTTGTGTCGACTCATAGCAGCAAACCACACGTGATTTTTGAAAAAAAGCCAGTAATTTCAAAACTGTCATCTTTTTGGCTCCAATTTTTCTGCATAATTTGAAAATTATATCATTAATTCAATTTTTGGCTCCAAGAATCAATTACCAAATTACCACTAATCCCAATCCTAAACTCTATAAATAGAGACCTCATCTCATTCAAATTTCAAGATTTTGATAGCCAAACTCATCTTGCTAAAAAAAATCTCTCAATTCTCTCCATCTACCAAATTCACTCAAAGCTCCATTTTCAAAAAAGGATAGTAAGCTTTGCATTGAAGCTTACTAATCTTTGAGCTAAACCTTCATCCAAACACTTTTTATTCATCAATTCTCTACATCCAATATATGGTAATTGATTCTTGTGGTTGAATTGAAGCAAATTCTGGAAGTTGTTTGATAATTCTCTAATTCTACCTTTGGTATGTTGGATCATCATCTTTCACATTGTGATCTCTTGTGGATTTCTGGTTTTGATTCATTGAGCACTGTATTATGATTCCATTAGTGATATTTTCTCATGATTTGATGGAATTTTCACGCTCAATTGGATCCATGATCATAAGGTGTTTAATGAAAAGTTGGAACAAGAATTTGATCCTTGAGATGTTGTTTTCGACTGATTTTAATAGGTTGCAATCAATTGTTGTAACATTGCAATTGTTTGTCACAGAAAGTTGATTTGAAAAAAAACTGCACTGATGCAATTGGTAGCTGTCGAAGCACAATTGATTGTAACAGTGTTGAAGATACTTTTTCTGCCTTATTTTGGGGTTGTTTTGACTCAAATATTTTTCTGCTCACTCTCTTTGATGGATAATTTGGATTACAATTTTAAATGTCCAATTTCTCTTTAAATTCAATGGACTTTGTGGTGTAGATGAAGTTGGATAAATGTTCATCAATTCAAATCTACCTAAGAGTAAATTATTTAATTCATTTTTGGTGCTTTGGATTAATGATATGTTTAGTGCTTTAATCCATCTAGAGGAGTGGTTGAATTTAAAGATGAAAGAATTTCGAGATGGTGATCCAAATTAGCTTATCATTCCCCTCCCTCTTCATCTTATCCCTTTCTTTTTTAATTGTGCTACATGTTAAGGGATAGTAATCTCTATATCATTTATCCAAACATGAAGTACATAGATTGCTATTGACCGGCCTCAAAATAGGTGTGACTTCTACATAAGTCCACTTACGATTGCTTAACATAGCGCTAAATTTTGTCCCGATTCGAATAAATGATCATTCGTGGCACAAACTTATGATTGCAAGCCCAAGTATGTTAATTTGATCTCTTTGATACAATAACATTGAGATTCATTGTGTGGAGGCTTTGGTTCTACCAATCCTCTAATGGATCTACAACACCTTTGGTCAACGCGGATCACTTAAACATCGTTGATCATTAAATGTTACTTTTGAGGATTCCAAAATGGATGATATACTTGACAAAAAGAAAATGGAACTTGTTATGTGGAGGCTTTGGTTCTACCAATCCTCTAATGAGTTCCAAATGCAAGTTTCAAGATGGCCATCCAACTAACCACTAATTTCTAACAATTGACTTTACTTTATGCTTTTATTTTTTATACTTTATGTACCATTTAATTTAAGCATTTACGTTTCAAGCCTTTTTTTAATTTTTTCTCACTTGAGCATTTACTTTTATGTCATTTTTATTTTGCTCACTTGAGCTTTTCTTTTCCTTTTAAAGACACCTAATAATCTACATGAACCATAAAAATCTTTAATGATACTTGGACTATTTGGTTACTATCCTTGGCATTATGGAGTATTGGACTTCTTGGACTTAGGATTAGAGATCTTGGCCTATCTGGGAGACTTTGTGACTTTATTTGATATTTTGTCTGGATTTCTTGAGGTTTACCTCAAGACATTAGGTTGTTTGTTTGTTTTGTGTGCAGGTTATTGTAATTACATACTTTGTTTATAATCTGGAATTCACCCGTATACAGCCGTTACTCTGTCCAATTTTTGCGAAAATTTAATACACTTTAAGTTTGGTTCTCTCAAGAGGTCTAATATCTTTGCTTGCTTGGTTTAAATCCGAAGAATGGGAATTCTATATTGACTCATAATGTCAAGTATTGGCTTCTTGTTGGTTAGATGGTTCTCATCCCTATCTTTTACCTTATGCTTTAGGATAGTCTCTTCATCTCCTCCCATCTTCTTTAATTTCAAAAAAATCTTCTCCCTCCTTTTCAAAAACTCTTCTTATTTCTAAACTTGAAACACTTTCATAATAAACTTGGACTTAGGTCCATTCATTTTCAAAACATTTTCATAAATAAATTCCAATCAATTTAATAATACCTTGACATTTTTGTGAGAAGACTAAAAGTCATTCAATCTCATTTCAAACCATTTTTGCCACTTTGGCTTTTTATTTTAAAACTTTTCTTAAAAGATTAGACTCTTGTCAATTCTTGTAGTGATGCAAACAACTATACTTCTACAATATGTAGTAAAGAGAGATATTTTCCACTTGGGTGTTGAGTGAGGCATTGTTGATTTTTAAAAATCCAAGACATATACTCCACTTTGAGATGATGCAAATTCTCTTTTCTCATGATTGTGGGTAGTAAGTATGTTTTCCACACGGACAATGACGATGATGTCTTAAATCATAAAATTAACCAACACACTTGTGTTTCAAATTTTTAAAAGAGGAACTACGTGTACCCTGATCCCCTATTGCACGAAAGGTGGTACGTAGGCACTAAAGGATCACAACCGCGGCGGGTGCAAAAATCATAAAAATATTTCTTTTCTCACCTCCACCATCCATTTTTATATACAACACATTTTTATAGCCATATATACAGATTTTTCAAAGAGGTTCCTGTGGAGTACCGTAGATGTTTAGGGTGCTAATACCTTCCCTTTGCATAACCAACCCCTTACCTTGAATATTTCCCCCTTTTTTTGGGTTATTCTCTATTTTCCAATTCCTTTGGAAACAATAAAGTGCGGTGGCGATTTTGATTTTGATTTGTATAAAGTCTAGTCAATCTAATGGCTTAGTCTTGAACATTTCTACCGCTACAGTACTTAAGAGTTTTACCTACTTGAAAAAGACTGTTCGTTTTCTTATTTCCTTTAGATAGTGCTATCCTACTATTAAGGTGTAGGTAGCTCCATCGTTAGAGTTTGAGGGATAATCGAATGGGACGATTACAGTCACTTAAGGCAACAGGGCAAGATCTCTTAGTAACTGTCCTAAAGTTCTAAGATCGCATTTTGTTTTACCGAGGCAATCGTCGAAAGGGACTTGTGACCTCTGAATTAGAATATAGTAACTAAGAATTCTCACGTTCGAGAATAGTGACCGTATTTCTGAGGCAACCGAAGTGGGAGATACCCTAGGGGTGAGCATGTGCAAGTGTTTGATTTCAGTTTATTTATCTTTGCACAGTTAGGGTGTTCTACTGTTTTAATCATTTAATCTTTCCATTCAATCCTATGATCATTCATATAACAGTTAATAGTAGCAAAAAAATAAAATGTGAGAATCTTAAACCTAGCTATTACAAGGCTTCAGGGAGGGGGCTACATATCCAAAAATTGGGGAATTTAAACAGTAAATAAAAACAGTAAATGAAACCCTAATTCACAACTATTACAAACCATTAACAGTTACATTAATTGGAAAATAAAATGAAAATAAATAAGCGCGCAAAAAAATTAAGACGGGAATAAAGTCTAAATCCTAAAAAATCTTATCAATGAAAGAGAAAATATTTTTTGTATTTTTATTTAAGAAAATAAAGTAAAATTGAATTTTTAAAATTAGTCCTAATTTCTAATTAATTTTAATTAAGGAAAACAAATCAAGTTACCCTAATTAAATTAATTTATTTTTAAACAAAATTAATTTTAATAAAAAGAAAACTAATTCTAACATTTTTTGTGATTTCTTGATTTTATGATTTAATTAAGAAAATGATTATTAAAGACAAATAAAATAAATAATTAAAACAATAAATGAAAATAATAAAGAAATTAAAGAAAAAAATAAAATGGGCCTGCTAAGAATAGCAATCTGGGGTGTGCAGTTGTTTTTGTATTAAGCTCATCTTTTGCTGAGCCCAATTGATTTGTTTGGATTCAGTGGGGGTTGCGCTTGAAGGTGCACCATGGAACCTGTTTGTGGGACGCTGGATCTACTTTGAGAATAAATCTAATGACCATACCTTAGGCTGTATGATGGACGCGCTGGAGGATAATGCACTGAATCCTGCAGAAAAGATTAAGAAAATATAAAATGCCTGGACTTGGATTCGAACCCAGGTCCTTCACTTCACACGCCTTTCCCTTTGCCATTTGTGCTGGTTAGTCATTCATATACATAATTAAACAAAATAAATATAAGGTAAACAGAGCATTATGCCTAACTGTCACGCGCGCGCGCCTTTTGATGGGTCCCTTATGTTTCAATGAGCCAATCAGCAAGCTTCCTCCAGTCATGCCATCATATTCTCCAACAGTCTGTTGTTTTAGACCAAACACTTTTACCTACAGTCCAATCCGTCACTATAGGCTATAGTGACGGTTTTTTATTGTAGCTACAAACCTGCAAAATTCTAAAACATAATTCAAGCAGAATAAGTTCTATCCAAAGACATGGATCGACTGCAAATCATCCCCTGAACACGAAGAGGCCCTTAATTTGGCCTTTAGCTAGAGTTCCCCAATTTGAAGCTTTGGAACCCTAACTATGGCAAACGACTATACCTGCACTCAAACTCCAATTAAACCATTCCAGCATTGTAAACATGATACCAAACACAAAGATATAAACAAAATATGTTTATGAAGGATGCATCAGTGAAATCGAATTTGAAAGAAATACACAAACCGTGATGAATGGTGGGCGTGATTCCGATGGCTTCAGGCTTGGGGATGAGTGGGATAGCTTCAGTGAATGTCTAGGAGTGCTATTGTGTCCTTGGAATTGCTTGAAACGACCTATGGAGGGATATGTGATCAACAATTTTTTGAAAAAAATTTAAAATCTCTTCTTCCTTTGTGGGAGGCAGGCTGCGCATATAAAATCGTCCTTAGGGTTGCAAATGCTTTGTTATATGTAGTAGAATCAATCTAGGTCATTAGAATTAGAAAGAATCCAAGATATAATGGTCATGAATTTTTGATTTCAATCTTTCCACATTTGAAGATTTCCTCTTGTTTTGAGCTTGCACGATTTTGTTCTTCATTTGACAGCTCATGAGATATTCAATCAATGCCAAAACAAATCTTATCCCATTTATTTGATTTATTTTTGATTTAATTTGATTTAATTTGAATTTTAAATAAATAAAATCAAAATAAATTAAATAAATAAGTGAATGAGGCATGGAGTGGTTCATGGGTCATGGACCATGTTAGGAGTGTGTTGCAAGCATAAAAAGTTAGGCCCATTTGAAGAAAAATGCATTTTTGGGCATGGTTGACTTTGTGCAAATTTCCAAAAATGGCCAACTTTGATAATGTATATCTCTCTCAATTTTGACCCTAAGAGGGTGTTCTATGACTTTTTAGAAAGCTTAGGATGTCCCCTAAGCAACCTATTTGGTTTCATCTCAATTGGATCTTCCATGTTCATGTAAGAAGCTTTGACCCAAAATGTGTTTTTGTTGGCTTTTGAAAAGGACCTATAATGTCTGATTTTATATCTTTTCATGAGTGTATTTATTGAACTTGAGGGCTGAATATGAATTTTAGGGAATTGGATTCTCTTTAAAATGAGACCTGGATGAGAAATTTCTGGTAAAGTACGAGAAAGTTATGCCTGGTCAAAGTTTGGTTGACTTTTCCTATAGAAACCCTAATTTAGCAACTTTTGACTTTTGATGAATTATGAGCATTTCTTGAGGAATCATGATCAATCCTTGATCAAATGATGGATATCCCTTCAAAATGTTGATGTTGACCAAAAATCTTGAAGTTTGGTTGTATTTGGGCCACAATTGACTTTTGACCTAATACAGTCGATTCTCAGGCATTTGAGCAGTTGACTGAGAAAACTTGTTGTGCAAGGCATGAAACTTGGCATGGATTATCTTGAGGAAATATTAGGGCAATGGTGACCATTTGGGACCCTTGGAACTCAAACATCTTGAAGAGGAGTGAAACCCTAGTTTGAGGCTTATTCTCTTAAGAGGAGGATTTGTCTGGTCAACCCTTAATCAACTTGAGCCATTTAGGACCTCTAGGAGTATGTCTTGTGTGAAAATGGGAGGGAAAATTTTGGGGTACAACACAAATACTTCCTTCAGACCTCTGCGGTTCAGTTTAAATCTCTCAACGGTTAATCCTGATTCTTTCCCGTAGACATCTTCTCTGGTTCAGATAAATCGGTTCAAAGATTTATTCTGATTCTTTTCCAGACCTCTGCTGGTTCAGTTTAAATCTCTCAATGGTTTATCCTGATTCTTTCCCGCAGACATCTTCTCTGGTTCAGATAAATCGCTCCAAATATTTATTCTGATTCTTTTCCAAACCCCTGCTGGTTTAGTTTAAATCTCTCAACGGCTTATTCTGATTCTTTCCTGTAGACACTTTCTCTGGTTCAGATAAATCACTCCAAGATTTATTCGGATTCTTTTCTAGACCTCTGCTGGTTTAATTTAAATCTCTCAACGGTTTATCCTGATTATTTCCCATAGACACTTTCTCTGGTTCAGATAAATCTCTCCAATATTTATTCTGATTCTTTCCAGTTAAATATTATTCAAGACTTCTACTAGGTTTAGTTTTAAATCGTCCAAAGATTTATTCTGATTCTTTTCTCAGTTAAAGTTAAGCTTAGACTTAGTTTAATTTCTGTCAACAATCACCTTTGGATGGCATCTATAAGCCCATCTTCGCCAACTCTCCATCATTTCTCCAAATGGCATCTTTAAGCCCATTCCTTACACCTCAACCACGATATCATCAATTACAAATTTCTGGGCATTCTAGTGTTCAATCATCTTCCACCTTCAAGTCACGAATGGTAGATTCACCAATATAACTATTTAGGTTTAAGAAGATTGAACAGGGGTAGCTGTTGTACTCTAAAATTTTCCCTCTCATTCCTCCAGTTAATTCTCACAAAGGATTACGAAAATCCAAGCTTACATAAATATACTTGGATTTTTCAGCATTAAGGCTATGAAAGAAATTGCTAAAAAAGGACAAACAAATGAAAATGCCCTTTTTGACAAAATTAAAGGAAAAACCAAGTCCCTTTCGATTCTGCATCCTTTGATTGAACACTTTGGCCTTGGTTGCATCTTTCGTTTGGGTGCTAGATTCCTTTGGGGCAAGTTTGTTTCATGCTTCGATTTAGGCATTGAGCTCATTCGGCTAAGAACATTTCCTGTTTTGTTTTGGCGTTAGACTTTGTTTGAATGTTTGTGCAAGTCTTTCGTTTGGCCACACAACATCTTCTCTGCGTGTTAGCCAAGACATACAAGGTAGAATTTCCTTCCATAATAACATGCACAAGGCTAAAGTCCCTTTTGAAGCATTTTGTTAGAAGTTTCGACAAGGTAACACTTCCTTTCAATACAACTTCATCTCACAAGGCAAAAAGCTTCTTGATGATGTCCTTCAATTCAGGAGGCCAAAACCCCCTTTGCCCTCTTTCGATCACACATTTTGACCTTGCAAGCCTCCTTCGTTTGGGGCAATGACTTTCCTAATGTTGCAAGCTTCGATTGAGCCTTCCATCTGTTGCACGCATCCTTTACTTGGGGGTGTGAATACTTGAGCAACAGTCTTTTGTCATGCCTTTCGTTTGGGCATTTGGCTCCTATTTTACAAGCTTTCATTTTAACATATTTGCATAAGGTCACAAGGCAGGAATCTCTTGCCCACATTCTTTCATTTGGCCATGAAGCCCCTTTGTAGACAAATTTGAGTGGGCAGGATCTCCTGTAGAAATGGCCTGTTCCAAACATACAAACTCTTCACTATGTCATTGCCTCAGGCGAAGAAAGCACCATGGTGGTACATTCGAAGTGTTTGTCAGACATGTCTGGATGCCCCGATCGAAGGACATATATTATTGACCCATCCCAAGATCATTAATTCGGACCCTTCGAAGGATATCCATGGGAGTCATTCGAATGACACTTTGATTTGAAAAAAGAGATGGTTATTGAAAAGTATGGTCGAAAGGCAAGGCTAGGGAGTCAAGATAAAAGGTTGAGATGCCAAAGGTACTTGTTAACCAAGTCCCATGCGCTGCCAGGATCAAGCCTGATACACTAGCCATAAAACTCCAAAACTGCTGCACAACAGTCCTGCATTGCTGCTCTATTCCTTGCACCAAAATGGAAATAAAACACTCTCCCTCGAAAGCTACAAATATAACATACCCTTTTTGTTTGAACTTTTTGTTTTCCCTCCCAAAGCATCAGCCCAAGCCATCTATAAAAAGGAGGCATCACCACATATATTAAGGATGCCTGAAGGATTGCAAGAAAACACTTGTGAAAATTCTCAAAAAATTCTCAAACATTTGCCAACATTCTTTTTTCAAACATTTCTATACACTAAGAAAAAACCTTCGATTCACCCTCCAAGTGACCATCAAACCACCCATTCGACCCACTCATCCAGCTATTATACAATTGGCTTTTGAGTTACCCCATCACTTGTGATAAAAAATCTTTTGATCCACTCACACAACCTATTTCAACCCAATCACTGCTTTCACAAAGTAGCAACTGGACTAGCCTCAGGAAGGTCCTAACAAACTCTCATTTTCCATCAAAGAAAGTACTTACACCTTCCTTCGATTTAAGGACTTCAATATGTAAGTTTTATTTCAAACTTGAGTCTATTCTATTTTAATATCATATGCATATGCCAATAAAGAAAAATGTAGACATTTCTAGACTATGTTTTAGCTTTCGATTCTAACTGCCTGTATGTTGAAAACTCAACTTTAGTTTAGTTATGCTTTGGACTTTGAGACCCATTAGTTTTCATGCTAACCCATGGATTTTAGTTATGTTTGGATATTGCATTTTTAGACTTTAAGACAGGTTTGTTGTACCCTTCGATTGGCTAGCTGTACAAGCCTTTCGAATCATACTCTGGGGACCCAATATGCTTACAAAGAGTCAGCAAGGAACCTGTGGGAAGGCATGAGTGTTGCTGCTTCTGGGTCTCAAACGAAGGCCAGAACCATGCTGTCTCCAGGCCTCAAACAAAGGCCATAACCTTGCCATCTCCAAGTGTAGCGGTAGAAATGTTTTAAGACTAAGCCATTGGATTGACTAGGCTTATACAGATCAAAATAAAAATCGCCACCGCACTTTATTGTTTCCAAAGGAATGGGAAAAGAGCGAGTAACCCAGAAAGAAGGGGAAAGATTCAAGGTAAGGGGGTTGATTATGAAAAGGGAAGGTATTAGCACCCTAAACATCTACGGTACTCCGCATGAACCTCTTTGTAAAAATCTGTATATTTTGGCTATAAAATTTTGCATAAAAATGGATGGTGGAGGTGAGAAAAGAAATGTATTTTTATGGTTTTTACACCCATCGCGGTTGCGAACTTTAATGCCTACGTACCACCTTTCGTGCAATAGGTGATCAGGGTACACGTAGTTCCTCTTTTAAAAAAAATAATTAAAAACATAAGTATGATAATTAATTTTATAAGATAAGACATCATCGACATTGTCAGTGTGGAAAAACATACTTACTATCCACAATCATGAGAAAGGAGAATTTGCATCATCTCAAAGTGGAGGATATGGCTTGGATTTTAAAATCAACAATGCCTCACTCAACACCCAAGTAGAAAATATCTCTCTTCACTATATATTATAGAAGTATAGTTGTTTGCATCACTACAAGGATTGACAAGAGTCTAATATTTTGAGAAAGGTTTTAAAATAAAAATCCAAAGTGGCAAAATGGTTTGAAATGAGATTGATTTACTTTTATTCCTCTCACAAAAAATGTCAACGTATTATTAAGTTGATTGAAGTTTATTTATGAAAAGGTTTTGAAAATGCACGGACCTAAGTCCAAGTTTATTATGAAAGTGGTTCAAGTTTAAAAACAAGAAGAGTTTTCAAAAGGAGAGAGAAGATTTTTGAAATTAAAGAAGATGGGAGGAGAAGAAGAGACTATCCTAAAGCATAAGGTAAAAGCTAGGGATAAGAACCATCTAACCATCAAGAAGCCAATACTTGACATTATGAGCCAAGATAGAATTCCCATGATTTGGATTGAAACCAAGCAAGAAAAGATACTAGACCTCTTGTGAGAACCAAACTTCAAGTGTATTAAGTCTTCACAAAAATTGGGCAGAGTAACGGTTGTATACGGGTGAATTCCAGATTACAAATGAAGTATGTAATCACAATAACCTGCACACAAAACAAACAAAACAACCCAATGTCTTGAGGTAAACCTCAAGAACTCCAGACAAAATATCAATCAAGGTCATAAGGTCTCCAACATAGGCTAAGGTTTCTAATCCTAAGTCCAAGAAGTCCAATGCTCCATAATGCCAAGGATAGTAACCAAATAGTCCAAGTATCATTAAAGATTTTTATGGTTCATGTTGATTATTAAGTGTCTTAGGAGAGAAAAGAAAAGCTCAAATGAGAAAAATAAAAGTGACATGAAATGTAATGCTTAAAGTAAATGGTACATAAAGCATAAAAAATAAAAGGGCACAAAGTAAAAACAATTTAATAATTAGTGGTTAGTTGGATGACCATCTTGAAACTTGCATTTGGAACTCATTAGAGGATTGATAGAACCAAATCCTCCACACAACAAGTTGCATTTTCTTTTTGTCAAGTATATCATCCATTTGGAATCCTCAAAAGTACCATTTAATGATCAATGATGTTTAAGTTGTCCGTGTTGACCAAAAGTGTTGTAGGTCCATTAGAGGATTGGTAGAACCAAAGCCTCCACACAATGAATCTCAAGGTTATTGGATCAAAGAGACAAAGTTAACATACTTGGGCTTGCAAACATAGGTTTGGGCCACAAATGATCATTTATTCGAATCGAGACAAAATTTAGCGCTATGTTAAGCAATCGTAAGTGGACTTATGTAGAAGTCGCAACTATTTTAAGGCCGGTTGTTGTACCCAAAAATTTTCCCTCTCATTTCTCAAAGGATCAACCTGGACCCTCAGGTTTGCTTCCATCCAATTTCAAGTCTTGAATTACAAATTTTTCGAGAAAACCATTCAAAAGGGCAAAATGGTCATTTGCACACTAAAAAGTCAAACTCTGACTTTTGGATCAAAATCAAGCTTCAAGAAGCATATTTCATCAAGACACGTTGAAATGTGAAGTTTGTTTCATCAAGAAATTCAAAAGTCAAAATTCTAAATACTTAGAATTTTTCCAAGTGTTTAAGAAATATGAAAAGCTCAGAACTTCTGATCAGTTTATTACCATGATGCAAGCTGATTCTGGAAGAACTTCTGGCACAAAAGTTATATATTCAATAAGATCTAAAACATTGCAGAACAGAACTTCCCTTGGAAATGCTGGAATTTGAAGTTATAAATGTTCAAAGACACGTCCATGAAAACTAAAGGATTCATCAAATTTTGGACACTTTCAAGACAGAGTTGGGTCAGAACTTCAGAGCCAGTTTTCATAAAGGTTAAATCAGAGTTTGCAAGGGTAATTACAAGAAGGTTACAAAGCGTGCTACAAGCTTCCTAGAAAGTCTGAGAGTTCCTTCAGAACATGCTGAAGCAAAGGGATTCAAGGATCAGAAGTTGGATGTCTATTCTAAGTCACGCTGAAGATGAACTTCTGATCAAGAACTAAGCAATGATGCAGAATATCACGTTGCAGGATTTCTGGGTTGATCAATCTCATCATCATTTAATGATCACAACCACTTATGGGTCTTTGTTCAAAGGGTTTCTCAACGTGTGGCATAGAAGTACCTTTGTTGTCCTTGAAAAGCAGATTTTGTACAAAGTTTATGTTGGGCCCATGTTTCTCTTTTGCTTCTGAGGGTACTTCTCCTTAATTCATGCTTACAAATCCAGCTTAGGCACGGCTAAAAGCTGCTAACCACCTTACTTTGTGCCTTGAACCATACTTATTTGAACTTGCTTCAAGAACAAGTCAATGCCTAGCATGTGATGGATGTACTTTTAATTTCTCCAACTATTAAATCCTTGCCTATGAATTAGACCTTACTTGCAACTGTAAAGAGGTCGAGAAATTAAGAAAGAAAAAGCCTTGAATCCCTGCTAAAATTCCAAGAGCCCAAAGCTGCAACACAAAATACAAAACTTGTTAACTTTTGATTTCTTGCATTCAAACTCCATCTGTTCTCAAGTGTTTCTTGACTAAAACCATCCACGCAGTTTCTGATTCACATATTAAAAGCTTTCCTAAATTATGTGTTCATAGTGTAATACGTTCTCCATCCACCTCCACCTCAAAGAAGTCAGAACATTACCCCTTGGCTATTCCAGAGGTTGAAAACTTCCAATCTGCTGAGTACATGAATAAGCTACTCAGAACATCACCAGAGTTTAAGACCAACCTCTAGTTCACAGAATCTTTTCCAGCTGCAAGGTAAGCTTCTGCCGACCCTCATCACATTACTTAAGCATGACCAGATTTGCATGTTCAAAAAATACAATGTAGACATCATTTTTCTGATGTTGTACATATTCAGAGGTTTCACGTATTTGTCTGCCTAAGTAGGGAATAAATCAGTTCAGAACTTCTTGAAGAAATTAGAACTCAGAATTAGGATTAGCAAATTCATGCTTGCCTCTAATTTATAGTTATGATATTTCTTGTTTCTGAAACACTATGAAACCTGCCATAACTGTCATATGAACATCTTCTGTTTTGTTGAGAAATGACCAAGTTGCAGATGTTCTGACTAGCATGGAGAGGGAGACCAAGTTCTGCCAGTGGTATCAGAACTTCTGAAATTTTCTTTGTTCCCAGCGGACCCAGAACTTCTGACTTTACCTATTTTTCACTAATAGGATATCTGATTGCAGTACCCAGAGTCAGAACTTTTGACCTCCTTTAGTCAGCAATACGCTGATTCTACTTTCTTTTTCCTCACTATTTTTTCTATCATTCTTTATTTCATTAATCAAAAAACACCGAAGACATTTTTCATTTTTACATGTTTTACTTTATTTCTTAAAACAAAAAGATCAAAAATGTTTTCTCAAACCAAACTTATTTCCTTTTTTACAAAACAAGTCCATTTTACATTTCTTGTACATTCTTATCCATTCAATATGGTTGTAATAGTAACTTAGGACTTAATTTTATTTGCAACCCCCATTCATAAATATGTACCCCCATCTCTAAAATATTGTAATAGCGTAGGACTTTACATTTCTTCAATTTATCGCTTTTGAATGTAAATGCTAGTAATTAGGGTGTGTATGGAAAGACATGAAATCAACAAATAGATCACCCTAATCAAGACTAAAATGCATGCAATCAAACACACTTGCACACTAGCACCCTTAGGGTAATCTCACTTGTTGCCTATCAGAAAAATAGTCATGTCCCTCGAACATGGGCGTTTTAGCAAAAGACCATCGATAAAAGATCGTAGTCCCTCGATGACCCTCGATGTGTCCTTCTATAAACGATCCAGTCCCTAAACAACATTGCTAAAATGTTCCATAGGTTGCCTTCTATGACTATACAAAATTCCCATGCTCGTCCTTTCACATCCAATGATGGGGCTTCTTACCAAAATAATGGTAAAGATAACAACATCTAAAGGAGGAGGAAAAGAACACCTAAGACCTTTTGAGTAGGTAGACTCGCCCCAAGTTGCTTGCTTGCTCACAACAAAAACATTCTATACACCAATACTCTCACTTTGAAATATTTTCAAAAGACAACACTTTGTATGCGTTCTTATAGAGACGAGAACCATTACAAAGACATCTTTTCAAAATCACTTTTAAAAACACATCTTACAAAAATTGAAAACATTTTCAAAAGATCAAACATCTTTGTATACATTCTTACGAATGAGAATCATTACAAAGATTGCCTAAACAATGGCCTCTTTACAAAATACTTTCAAAAAACCACACAAAGCACAATTTCAAACAAAAGCGAGTGATCTAGTAAGTAACTAAGAGCCCATGGAAAACCATGGATGAAAAGGGTGCTAATACCTTCCCTTTTCATAATCTACCCCCCGAACTCAAGAAACAAATCTCAAAGGTCTTTCCTGTGCTTTTTCACCTTTCCTTTTGGATAAAAGAAAAGTCGATGGCAACTCTTGCTAAACGCAACATTTGCAAACACAAACGCAAAACAATAAAGTCAGTTCTCCCACCGTATCACAGAACTGACGACTCTACTGGGAAAAATTCTTAAAGTGGGGTTACCTTTGGGTTACATCACATTTACTTGCTTACATTGTTTGATTTGTATGCTTTACATTATGGTTCTTTATTTGGATTTGAATCCTCTACCCGGATTTGGGATACATTATAGGTAAGTAGAAATACATTGTGGAAACTGTGCGGGGTATACCGATATGGTCTAAGAAATAGCTATGTTAATGCGACATATTTGTGGGTATCGGTAGCCTTTGAGTTAATCAAAGAGAATACCGGGCCGCTGAGTGATGTCATGAAGCACTAATGAACTTCTAGAACCTTTACTTGACCAACTTGGCCTTTAGGATGTAGTGAGATGACCGGATTTGGTGTGGTCCAAAGTTGGTAGATACTTGATACTACACTCATTAAGGTTTGGTTTCTTAGGATTTTTCGGTCGCTATTAAAGAGGCTTGAGCTGAAACAATGACCAGGGAAGCAATCCGGTGATATTGATCTCCTTAGAACCCGGTTACTATTACTAGGACAGGTTTAAGCCAACTAAACTTCAAGAGGGTACTTACATATAAAACTCCATGCAAGCCTAAACCTAGGACTTGTGTTCTTTATTTGTATATGCATACTTGTAGGATATGGATTCACTTCGCAGGAAAACTATTCAAGTCAAACTTGTGAGAATCCCTCCACAACTTAAGGAGCTAGCTTCAAGGATTCCTGAAAACTCTCCATTTACCGAGAGACATGTTCGGCTACTCAACTTGGTCACCTCCAACACAGATGAGGACATGATGAAGGTTCTCTTTCAGTTCTTTGATCAATTACACCATTGCTTCACATTTCCCGACTATCAACTTGTGCCTACTTTGGAAGAATTCTCTCAACTCTTGAGGATTCTCATTCTCAATCAACTACCTTTCAACGGTATAGAAATAGATCCAAAGCCAGAAGAGATTTCTCAAGCTCTAAACTTGCACTCATCTGATATCACAACTCATTTGGAAACAAGGAGTGGTATCTAAGGTTTCTTAGCAAAGTTCCTGTTTGAGAAAGCCCAAAGCTATTGGAATTCCTTAGACTTGCAAGCCTTTGAGGAAATTATGGCTCTCCTCATCTATGGGATGGTTTTGTTTTCAAATCTTGATCAACTCATAGATATCAACGCTGTCAAAATCTTCATATCCCGCAACCCGGTGCCTACATTGCTAGGGGATATCCTACACTCTTTTCACACTCGCACAATAAGGAAAAGAGGTGTCCTTATATGTTGCACTCATCTCTTGGAAAGATGGTTTATTTCTCATCTTCCCCAATCAGTCTTAAAGAATGAGCAAGGTTCAAGGTGGTCATAAAGGTTGATGACGCTCAAACATTCAGACATTCATTGGTACTCCCGATCCAAAGAGAATGTTATCATTGTCAACCGCTGTGGAGAATTTCCTAATGTACCTTTACTTGGAATTAGGGAAGGTAGCACCTATAACCCTTGTTTGGCCTTAAGACAGTTTGGTTACACCCGAAGGGATGGCCCGCACGAGATGCTGATTCAAGGTTTGGTATTTGACTACGACAATGACGATCAAGGTCTTCGCCAAAGATTTATTCGAGCGTGGAGGGTGCTAAACAAGGTGGATAACAAGACTTTGGGACACAAGAATTACATCCCTCTTGAGCCTTAGCTAAAATGGGTATGAACTCGCGCTTAGAGTCTTATGATGCCTTACCCCTCCATTCTCCCGGTAATCATTGAGCCTGTCAAGGAGGGAGATGTTCCATACACTATCCTACATCCTGACATGCCCACATCTCTTGAAGATCTACAAAGGGATTGGATAAAACTCAAAGGGGAGCGATTTACTTTTGAAGCCCAATTCTACGCAAGCGAGAAGAAGGTTTTGGAGCTTACTAGGCTACTTCATGAGTAGCGGACTCTGAATGCCTACATTGCACCGAAGAGGATGCGCACTACCTTTCTATCTTAGATTTTTTTGTATTATTTTGCCCAAGGGGCATTGTTGTACTCAAACTTTATCTTATTAATATAACTTGTGTTCCCTTTTTGTCTAAACAAATTTGAATCTTTGAAATCCTTGAAAACATTGCATATTGTGATCGGTGGATCTGGAACTGACTGTTTAACGCTGGTTCGCGAAATGTCGCGGAAGCAAGAGTCGCCACCGTCTTTTATTTTCTCCAAATGGAAAGGACAAAAGCACAGAAAAATTCCTTATAGAGATTGCTCTCGGTTCGGGAGGTAGGTTATAGAAAGGGAAGGTGTTAGCACCCTTTCTATCCATGGTTATCCATGGGCTCTTAGATACTTGCTCACTTGTGTTTTCAAAAATGGTTTGTTTGCTTTTCAACTGTGGGTTTTAAAAAGTTTCTTTGAAAATTCCAGTTCGACTCTTGTATCAGTCCTCAAGAGTGTTTGAAAAATTGCTTTCGAAAGCTTTTTGAAAAGGTGTTGGTGTGAAAAGTATTTTTGATTTGTTTTGTTTTGAATTAGAGCAAGTATCCACGAGTCGTCTACCAACCCTAAGGAATTCGTCTGTGTAAATGTCCTTTAAAGTAGTGCCATCCCACCATTGAGAGGTAGGTAGCACCACCGTTGGAGGTGTTCGGGTCAATTCGAGGTTCGGGACATGGTGATCACCAGAGCAATGGGAAGACACCTTAGAAGCTACCCTCATGCCAGGTTCCCGGATCATGAGGACTTACTAAGACATCCTCTACTCGACGATCACCTTTCGAGGCAAGGCAACAGTGAGGCGTACCCTAGGGGTGGTGTGTGATTTGTGTGTCATGTTCATTTGTATTTATCTTGTCATGTTATTGGTGATCTACGCTTGTTTTTATTTTTATCCATACATTCTTTCATGCCTTGATTAACAGTTAAAAATTGCGAGAAATAAGAATTCTAAGCTATTACAAAAGGCGCGGGTCCACATCGCCAAAATTTCTTGAACCCGATTTGACAGAAAAAATAAAGAAAGTAAAATAAAGTAAAGAATTAAAAGTGCGACAGATTAATTTACAAGGCCTTGGGAGAGATACATGAATATTGAAAGAAATAAAATAAATATGCGAATAAGAATTAAAAACGAGGGCGTTGGACCCTTTTTGCAAAATTAAATTAAACGATGAATTAATTAAAATTAAAAGGAAAAGAAATTGTCTTTTTGGTATTTTTGGTACTTTATGATTTTAATGAAAAAGAATTAATTAGAATAAATGCTAACCCTAATTCTAGTTGTTTTTTAATTTATTAAAAAGGAAGATTAAATTTTAACCTAAGATTAACCCTAATTAATTTACATGCAATTTAATTATAAAAATAAATATTTAATATTTTAATTATTATGAAAGAAAAATAAAAAGGAATAAAAATTATCATAAACCCTAGTTCTACAAATTTTAAATTAATTATGAGAACATTACTATTAAACCTAATTTAATAACTAAATTTAATTAATGCAATTTATTTATAAAAATACTAAAATAAAATATTTATTATATTTTTTCTCTTTTCTGATTTTTTATGGTTTTTGTGTATTATGAAAATAATAAATTAATTAAAAACAATAATTAAAAAGAAAAATAGAAAAAATGCAAAAGAAAAAAATAAAATGGCAAACCTAGGGGGGTATCAGTCCCCAAAGTGGAGGTGAAAGCCCAGCAATTTGAGCCCAATCATTCATGGCCTGGCTGACTTTTTCATGCAACGTGTGGGACCTTTGACTAGGGTCCACCATGCTCCCCATATCTGAACCCTTGCTTTGAATCCATTGGCCAGGTGAACAGCTTGATCTTGAAGGTGTATGGTGATCCACCATATTGAAACTGCATATGAATACTAAATGGAAAATAATATGAAAGGGGGTGAGGACCTGGGGCTCGAACCCAGGTCCTATGGTTTACCAATCAACGCGCTTGCCAGTGGAGCCGTGTTGTTAACTTGTAGATTAAATAACAAATAAATATAATAAAACAAAACAATGCGTTAGTGATACTTTTCGCGCGAACTTTCAAACCAGCCAACCATCGCCTGCCACCGAGTCATCTTCCTCATTGTTTTATTTTTTCCTGAAACACAAACATAATAAGCAACGGTTTTTCAAGTGTTCCCTTAGGCCATTTTCTGGAAAATAGCGAATAGCCCAGGGATCATCATAAATTAGGCGCGAGGGTGGATTCCTGATCGTCCAACCATGCTTGATTCAATGGTCTAAGTCTTGGATGCCAATTTTTCCTTAATTAAAAAAACCCAATTTGAGGTTCTGAAAACCCTAAACATCGCCCATGGCATCTTTGCATACAGTGCATAAAAATCCAATCAAATCATATGGTTAGCTTTAAAACACATCACAGAGCATGAATCTATAAATAAAATGCCATGAATATGCATAGAATGTAAAATACGATTATGAGAAAAAGTGGAAAAAGCTTGACTTCTGTATACCGTTTCAAGGTGCGAGGGACGCGAAAATCTATTCAGTTAGGATCAATGATGTCCTAGGAAGGTGATGGGATGATTCTTTTGGCTTGAAACGACCTGCAAATAGGTTTTCAGAATTGAGTTCTTTAAGCAAAAAGTCAAACTTGGTTTTCCAGGTTCTTGCGCAGCCTAGGGGTTAATGGAATTAGGTTTTGCTTCTTTGTATATGTATGAATGAATTAGGTCAAAAATATGATCCAAAGAATCCAAGAATTGATTATGCAATATTTGATTTTCAAGCATTAGTTTTTTCAATCTTTTTCATGCATTTTTTGTACAAATCATATCCAATCAATTTCAATTCTTCCATATCTGATCATGCACGAATTTTTGAAGATATTATATGCACAAAAAGATTTGAAATAGTAGGTTAAGTATTTTTCATGTATTTAATTGATTTAAATGAATTATTATTAATAAAAATTCAAATAAATAAATAAAAAAATGAAGAAAAACTTCCCTTTGGGCCAAGTGGTCGTGCACATGCCTTGGATGATGAATTGTGGAAGAAAAATAGGCCCATTAGCAATTTTAGGTCATTTGAATCAATGTTGACTTTTCAAAATATCCAAAACTTTCCCAACTTCCACAAGGCATAACTTGCTCAATTTTTAAGCTTTGCTCATGTTCTTGGATATTATGGAAAGGTATTTGAGTCCTCTAACCAATGCCTTTGGTCCCATGTCATTTTTATTTACCAATCTCAAGTTATGGCCTTTGACTTAAAGTCCCTTTTTGTTGACTTTTGAAAATGACCTATAATGTTGAAATTGATAACTTTTTGTGAGAGCATTTCTTGGACTTGAAGTGTGAAGAGAAGTTGTAGGAAATGTCTCTCTTAAAAATGAGCTTTGGATGGAATTTTTCTGATAATCCATGTGAAAGTTATGCCCTGGTCAATTTACAGTTGACTTTTTCAGCTGTCCAAATAAGGAAACTTTTGCATCTTGATGATTTTTGAGCCAAGCTTTGAGAATCATGATCAAGCATTGATCAAATGATGTTTGTGGCTTCAAAATGAGATGTTGACCAAAAATTTGAACTTTTGACTGCCAAATGACCATTTTGCCCCTACAGTTGACTGTAGTGCAATTAGGGTTTTTGACTGTGCAATCTTGTGCTGAAAGTCTTGAAACTTGGTATGGGGATGCTTGACCATATTTGTAGGCATGTGGGACTTGATTGGACCCTTGGAAACTTCATTTTCTTGATCAGAACAAAAACCCTAATTTTGACTGTTTAGGAGGCCCTTGAACTGTGCAACCCTTGGGGAATTTTGAAGCTTGTCTTGGCATTTCTTTGAAGAATATGGGAGGGAAAATTTTGGGGTACAACAGTTGCCCCTGTTCAATCTTCTTAGACCTGAGGATGCAGATTGGCTGACGTGCCTTTCGTAATCCGAGGGTGGAAGATGATTGAACACTAGAGTGCCCAGAAATTTGCGCTCACATGGTAGCAATGTGATGATGGGAATGGGCTTATAGATGCCATTTAGAGATTGATGAATATGATGATGGGCTTATAGATGCCATCTGGATGCTGATCGCGTAAGAGATTCCTTAGCGAGAACCTGCATACCTGCAAAAGAAAAAAAAGAGTACCTGACATGTTGCAGGAGCTGGTTTTCAGATGCTTGGTATAGACGTGTCCTGACTGGTTACAGGAGCTGAGTCTGGATCTTCAAGCGGTGATGAATGAACCAGGGATGGTTACTACCTCAACAGGAACGGTGAGAGAACCTTGGATGACCTTAACCTCAACAGCAATTTGAGAAAAATCTTGGTGGGAATTATCAACTCCGCAGCATTGGGGAGAGAACCATAGGAAATTATAATCTCAAAAGCGGACGTTTGAGAAAAACCTGGGATGGAATTATCATCTCCGCAGCAATGGGGAGAGAACCATAGGAAATTATAATCTCAAAAGCGGACGTTTGAGAAACCTGGGATGGAATTATCATCTCCGCAACATTGGGGAGAGAACCATAGGAAATTATAATCTCAAAAGCGGACGTTTGAGAAAAACCTGGAATGGAATTATCATCTCCGCAACATTCGGGAGAGAACCATAGGAAATTATAATCTCAAAAACGGACGTTTGAGAAAAACCTGGAATGGAATTATCGTCTCCGCAACATTGGGGAGAGAACCATAGGAAATTATAATCTCAAAAGCGGACGTTTGAGAAAAACCTGGAATGGAATTATCGTCTCCGCAGCATCGGGGAGAGAACCAATAGGCAATTATAATCTCAAAAGCGGATGTTTGAGAAAAACCTGAAATGGAATTATCATCTCCGCAGCATTGGGGAGAGAACCTTAGGAAATTATAATCTCAAAAGCGGACGTTTGAGAAAAACCTGGGATGGAATTATCATCTCCGCAGCATTGGGGAGAGAACCATAGGAAATTATAATCTCAAAAGCGGACGTTTGAGAAAAACCTTTGATAACTTCTACTGAGTCTTCATCAGAAAAATCTGTTTGGGGTCGATTTAGCTGGACTAGAGAAGGCCTTGGACTGGACAAGAAATCTTTGGAGTCGATTAACTGAACCGGTCTAGGTCTTGGAATCTTGAAATATGATTGAGAATTTAACTGAATCTTTCCTGAAAGGTAAAGGTCAGTCATATGCAATGCATGATATGGATCAAGCAATGATGTTCTCAACATAAATGAGATTCGTACGATATGATGCGTATATGCATGCTATAATGATGTATGTGATGTTTATGTATGTTTTCGTCTAGGAAAGTAAATCCTTGACGGGTGCCGGGAAGTCACTCCTGGGCTGATGTTGAAGAATAAGCTTTCGCTTTCGCTGGGGATGATAATTGCAAGAATACCGATAGGAGAAGATAACTCCGTTGGGGAATAAACTTGGTGAATGGAATAGCTCTGCGGGGGGGAAAAGTACCCTGACGATCTTGCTGGGAAGCAATACTCTGTGGGGAGAGAGATACTTTGCTGAGTTGTTGATAATAACTTGCTGGAGATATCTTTGCTGTGTTGGAAGTTTTGGTAGACTTCGCTGGGGATAAGGAGACTGCATTGACGACGGCCTTTCCTTGGCTTTTGGCTGAGGATAACCCAGTTATATCCTGTTAAGGAAATAACTCTTTAAATAAAGTCGGACGACGCGTTCGTGCTTTGCGAGGGATAAGCTTCCAGAATCTACTGGGGATAAGCTTACTGCTTGGGGAGATGAATTCCAACTTTCCTAGGGAAACTGGACTCTCTGGGGAAGTTTTGAACAGCGGGGGAAGTGATTCCTTTGAATGTTGGTATGCCGCCGGGGAACAATCTTTAGACCAAGATTGTCGGGGATGCTTGTTAAGAATATATATGCTGCCGGGGAATGTTGAGATCTGCTGGAGGATACCCAACTTTCTTAAGGCCTGATAATAGCTTCGCTTGAGGAGAGTATACTGCTTTGCTGACTTACTCTCTGGGGAATTAGGATGCACTGGTTATGTTCTTTAGCTGAACCTACCTTGGTACCTTTGGAGGACAGAACAATTAGATTGCTCAGACAACTCTTTATTGCCCCTGTTTCTAATGTTACCTGTAATGAATCCTTTGTTTCGTACGCAAATATTCATGAGTTAGCAAATTATTGTCAATGCATATATCACAAATTGAACCTTGGACGTTCTTCGCAAAACAAAACAGAAAAGGAAAACAATTGGCACTTTTAACTGAAAAAATATATTTGTATTGATTTTTGAATGGCCTGTAAATATGCGTTTTGTGTACAAGAGGCTGACGTCCTAGTAAGAGAACGCCGCCGAACAAAAGAGTTTATACAAGTTTTGTACAAGAGAAAATAAAACAGCTGTGTGAAATGAATGATCCCATTGGGTTTCAACTCTGCTATTGCCATTATATCTCCGAGCGTCTCATCACTTGACGAACTTGGTTGAAGGTGAAGTTGACTGATCGGTGCCGTCTGAACTTAATGTAGATACCGGATTCTGGATGCAAAGTGATCAATGAGACATAGTATTACGCTTTATCCCTAATTTTTGCCTGGACCGCCCTTTCGGGTTTTCAGTCCACCGGGATACCCATTTTTGCCCAAGCCGCCTTTTCAGGTTTTCGACTTGCCGGGTATACAGATTTTTCATTTCATCCCTTCATTTTGCCCGAACCCTTTTGGTTCGCCGGGAAGCCCTAATTTTTGCCTAGGCATGTCAGCCTAGCGGGTCTTTTTTCATGCGTAGTATTTTTTTACTATGTCTGCATTGGCGGGGTGAGGAAGGTCGTCACCATCCATATTGGTTAGAATCATGGCTCCTCCTGAGAACACATGCTTAACCGCAAATGTCCCTTCGTACGTAGGGGTCCATTTGCCCCTTGGATCACTCTGAGGAAGGATGATTCTCTTGATTACCAGATCCCCAACTTGATATTCCTGTGGTCTGACCTTTTTGTTAAATGCTCTGATCATCCGTTTCTGATACGTCTGACCATGACAGATAGCATCAAGTCTCTTTTCATCAATAAGGTTGAGCTGATCAAGTCGTGTCTGGATCCAATCATCTTCGTTCAGATTTGCATCCTTCATTATCCGGAGAGAGGGTATTTGCACTTCGATCGGCAAGACTGCCTCCATACCATAAACCAGAGAGAAAGGAGTTTCCCCGGTTGACGTCCTAGCTGAGGTACGGTACCCATGTAGCGCGAACGGTAACATCTCGTGCCAATCCTTATAAGTCACTGTCATCTTCTGCACGATTTTCTTGATGTTCTTATTTGCTGCTTCTACAGCCCCATTCATCTTCGGTCTGTAAGGAGAAGAATTGTGGTGCTGTATTTTGAACTGCTCGCAGAGCTCAGTGATCATCTTATTATTCAGATTGGTACCATTGTCTGTAATAATTCTCTCTGGGACGCCGTACCGACAGATCAGGTTATGCCGAATGAACCGTGCCACAACAGTCTTGGTTACCGTAGCATAGGATGCTGCTTCGACCCACTTTGTAAAATAATCAATCGCCACTAGGATGAAGCGATGCCCATTAGATGCCGTAGGTTTAATCTCACTGATCATGTCTATGCCCCACATTGCAAACGGCCAAGGCGCAGTCAGAACATTTAAGGGAACTGGAGGAACATGCACCTTATCTGCATAAATCTGGCACTTATGGCATGTCCTGGAATGTTGGTAACAGTCAGCTTCCATTGTGGACTAGTAATACCCTGCCCGAAGGATCTTCTTAGCCATAGTGTGTCCACTGGAATGCGTACCAAAGGTCCCTTCATGTAGTTCTTCCATGACCCTTTCTGCTTCGGTCTTATCCACACAACGCAGTAGGGTTGAATCATGGTTTCGCTTATACAAGATGTCGTTGCTAAGGAAGAACTTTGCCGCGAACCTTCTCAGGAACTTCTTATCATTGATAGAGGCACCTTCAGGGTATTCCTGAGCTTCCAAATATCTCTTCACCTCATGGTACCAAGGCTTCTCAGTCACCAATTTAGTCTCGAGATCGCAACAGTATGCCGGTTCGTCCAGTTTCCAGATGATGATCCGGGGAGCTTCATTATCCCATTTGACCTTGAACATTGAAGACATTGTAGCTAACGCGTCCGCTAACTGATTCTCTTCTCTCGGAAAGTGTTCAAAGGTTATCTCTGTAAAGTGGGGGATCAAGGTCAACACACATTCTCTGTAAGGAATCAGGTTTGGATGTTTCGTATCCCACTCTCCTTTGATCTGATTGATCACGAGAGCGGAATCTCCGAAGAAACTCAGAAACTTGATCCTTAGGTCGATCGCAGCTTGAAGACCCATGATGCACGCCTCATACTCCGCCATGTTGTTGGTACAGTTGAAACATAGTCGGGCAGTTAGTGGAGTATGAGTGCCTTGAGGTGATATGATTATGGCGCCGATACCGTTTCCCAAAGCGTTGGAGGCTCCGTCAAAGTGCATAGACCATCGGGATCCTTCCTCAGGTCCTTCATCCGGTCCAGGTACTTCACAATCAGTTACTATCATGATGCTCTCGTCTGGAAACTCGAAGTTCATTGACTGATAATCATCTACGACCTGATGTGCCAAGTGGTCTGCCAGTACACTTCCCTTGATGGCTTTCTGGGTTGTGTACTGAATGTCGTATTCTGTCAAGATCATTTGCCATCTTGCAATTCTCCCAGACAGAGCAGGCTTTTCAAATATGTACTTTATAGGATCCATCTTTGAGATCAACAAGGTAGTGTGAGTCAGCATATACTGTCTCAGCCGGCGAGCAGCCCATACTAAAGCGCAACAAGTTTTCTCGAGCAGTGAGTATCGGGTCTCACAGTCGGTAAACTTTTTGCTAAGGTAATAAATGGCATGCTCTTTTCGGCCAGACTCGTCATGCTGCCCCAGCACACACCCCATTGAGTTGTCCAATACTGTCAGGTATAGTATCAGAGGTCTCCCTTCAACCGGTGGCATAAGGATGGGTGGTTCTTGGAGATATTCCTTGATTCTGTCGAAAGCAGCCTGACATTCATCGTTCCAACGTACTACCTGATCTTTCTTCAGCAGCTTGAAGATTGGCTCACAGGTAGCAGTCAGATGTGAGATGAACCGGGCAATGTAATTCAGGCGTCCTAAAAAGCCTCTGACTTCCTTCTCTGTTTTAGGAAATGGCATCTCTTGAATAGCTTTGACCTTGGCAGGGTCCACTTGAATTCCCTTATCACTGACCACGAAGCCTAGCAACTTCCCAGATCTTACCCCGAAGGTGCACTTGTTCGGGTTCAATCTCAGCTTGTACAGTTTCAACCGGTCAAACAACTTCTGTAGATGATCTAGGTGCTCTTCCTCAGTCTGGGACCTTGCGATCATGTCGTCAACATGCACTTCTATCTCATGATGGATCATGTCATGAAATAAAGCAACCATGGCCCGTTGGTAGGTTGCCCCAGCGTTCTTCAGTCCAAAAGGCATGACCTTGTAGCAGAAGGTGCCCCACTGAGTAACAAAGGTAGTCTTCTCCATGTCTTCAGGTGCCATCTTGATCTGATTGTAACCTGAGAAACCATCCATGAAATAGAACACCTTATGCTGAGCTGTATTGTCAACAAGGACATCAATGTGAGGTAGAGGGAAGTCATCTTTGGGGCTGGCCCTATTCAGATCCCTGTAGTCGACACACATTCTGACCTTTCCATCCTTCTTTGGTACCGGCACCACATTAGCAACCCACTGAGGGTAAGAAGTCACTGCAAGGAACCCAGCGTCAAACTGCTTCATAACCTCTGCTTTAATCTTTTCAGACATCTCTGGACGCATCCGGCGGACCTTTTGCTTAACCGGAGGGCAGTCTTCCTTAGTTGGCAAGTGATGGACCACAATGTCGGTATCCAACCCGGGCATGTCTTCGTAGGACCAGGCAAATATCTCCATATAATCATGCAGCATCTGAGTCAACCATTGCTTCACGCTGAGCTCTAGGTTGGCACCAATTTTTACCTCTTTCCTGTCTTCTTCAGTACCCAGGTTTATTGTTTCCACTGGCTCTTCATGGGGTTGAATTGCCCTCTCTTCCTGAAGCAACAGTCTTGCAAGCTCGCCAGGCACTTCGCAATCATCTTCACCTTCGTCTTCGGCTAAGTTGATCGGATTTTCGAAGTCATAACTGGCAGTAGCAGAGTCGTTATCAGTGAGATCCAGAGTGGATTGGAACCTGTATGAGTGAGTGTGTGTGTAAATACAGCTGTTTTGAAATATATGTAAAGGAAAGAAAGACAGGAAAGGAGCATAAGATTTATAATGCGAGAAAACGTCCAAGATTTTCATTCATGATATATGAAATGACAATTTATATGCCCTCATAAATAGAACCACGGTGCCTCGGGTAAGACACTGGGCCATAGAGTTTATTTATTGTTTATTACAAATACCAAAAACATAGGAATTCATTACTTAGTAACAAGAGAAACAGGTAGATTGTCCTTTGCACTCCAATTGTTAAGTCCACTGTCGGTTGCCGGGTAGATCCAGCTATCAAACTCGGCTTTGTCCACTTCCTCTTCGTCCCCAATAGCATTCACTCCATGAGCAGGCAGGGGAGCTGTCACTACATTAGGCTTCTCTGATGTCTCAAATTGTACCTCCTTGGCGTCAATAAGGTCCTGCAGCTTGCTCCTTAAGGCCCAACAATCGTCAGTGGAATGCCCCGGGCTATCGGAGTGATAAGCACAACGGGCATTTGGGTTGTACTTGGGAGACGTAGTATTTGGAAACTTCGGAGCCTCTCTGATGGTCACTAAGTTGGTTGAGAGCAACTGCGGCAAGATTTTGGATAGGGTCATGCTTAAACGGGTAAACTCTCTTCGGGGTCTTTCAGCCCTTTGAGGATTGGTTGGCCGAGGAGCGGTAGCAGGCTTAGCAATCATTACCGCACTGACCGATTGGCGGCGCTCAGATCTCTCTGATCTCTTGGAACCGTATACAGCACTAGCCTCTTTCTTGAAGGGTTTCTTCTCAGAACTAGACGATGCACCCTTCGGAATCTTTCCAGACTTCAACCCAGCCTCAATTCTCTCTCCAGTCAGAATCAGATCAGTGAACCCTGCAGACGAATTCCCGATAAGATGGTTGAAAAATGGCCCAGATAGGGTCCCCAAGAACATGTCTACCAACTCCCGATCAGTCAACGGTGGCTGCACCCTGCCAGCCAGGTCTCTCCACTTCTTATCTGCTGAGTACGGTTGGATCTTCCGAACATAGGACCTGAGATGTAGCTTGGGACAAGACGCCCCGTCATATTTAGTGAAAGATGGTGCTTTGAACTTCCGAGGAATAATCACACCAGTTGACAAACCCATATCTCCAAAATCCAGCCCAGGTACCTGTTGGATCTCCATAGCATTCATCCTGTCTTCCAGCTGCTTGTAACGGTCTTCTGCCGGAGGATACTGCTCTTCATCAAAATCAGTCTCGTTGTTGGAGACTACCGGACTAGGAACCCTTGCCTCTTGAGGAGTGCCCTTGCCAACAGAAGAACCAGCCTCTTCATTCTGCAAGGTATTGCCAAACCTTCGGCCCGAGCTGAACATAACAGTTCTTCTCTTCTTCTTCTTCTCCTTCTTCAGGAGTAGAGCCTTCAGCTCTTCTTGGCCTTGAGCCAAACCCTTGATTAATTCCTAAAATTGCGCATTCTGCGCCTGAAGAGCTTTGATGGATGTCTCAATTGATGACGAGTCAGGATTCATGATGCTGAAATAAACAGCGAAGAACTGTAAGCAACCTGAAAAAAGGAAAAACCTGCTATGCACATGATGAATGATATGTGTTTATGCAATGCATTCAAGGGTTCGAAAGTTCAAATTTGTTGTAGACAAAAAGGAACACACGTTATCATTAAGGAAATAATTGTTCAGTATATCAAAGCCTCATGGGCAAAATAATATAAAAGTAAATCAATCCCAAAATACACTGCGCATCCTCTTTGGAGCTATGTAAGTGTTGAGATTCCTCTCCTCATGCAACAGGAGGGTGAGCTCCAAGACCTTCTTTTCACTGGCATGTAGACTAGTCTCAAGAGAATTCCGTTCTTCCTTAAGCTGGATCCAACTCTTCTGCATCTCTTCCCAGGATGTGGGCATATCAGGGTGCTGAATAGTGTAGGACACTTCTCCTTCCAAGACTGGCTCTTTGATTACTGGGAGCATATGAGGATAAGGCATTACCAACTTCTGGGAGCGGGCTCGTACCCACTTGAGATAAGGTTCCAACGGGATGGAGTTCCTGTGCCCCAGTGTCTTACTGTCTATCCTACTGGGCATCCTCCAAGCTCTGATAAATCTCTGGCGAAGTCCTTGAGTATCGTTGTCGAAGTCAAAAACTATGTCGAGAATTAACATGTCATGAGGACCATCCCTCCGAGCATAACCAAACTGTCTCCAAGCCAGGCATGGGTTGTAAGTGATGCCTCCTCTGATTCCAAGTAAAGGAACATTAGGGTACTCCCCGCAACGATCAATAATAGTGACATCTTCTCTGGACCGAGGGCACCAATGTATATCTGCATGTGTAAGAGTCATCAACCGTTGCGACCATCTCAAACCCCGCTCATTCTTCAAGACTGATTGTGGAAGGTGCGAAATAAACCACCTTCCCAAGAGGGGAGTGCAACACATAAGGACACCTCTTTTTCTCATGGTTCGAGTGTAACATGAGTGAAGGATGTCCCCCAGCAACGTAGGTATAGGATTCCTGGACATAAAGATCTGGACAGCACTGATATCTATAAGCTGATCGGGGTTAGGGAACAACACCAAACCATAGACAAGGAGGGCCACCACTTCTTCAAAAGCTTGTAGGTCAAGGGAGTTCCAACATTCATGGGCCTTTTCAAACAGAAACCTGGCTAAGAACCCTTTGATACCACTTCTAACTTCCCAATGTCCCTTGAGGTCAGATGACTGTAGGTGCAAGGCTTTAGCAATCTCTTCAAGCTTAGGTTCCTTTTCCGTACCGTTGAAGGGTAGCTGATCAAGGATAGGGATCTTCAGGAGCCGGGAGAACTCCTCCAATGTAGGTACCAACTGATAATCCAAGAAGGTGAAACAGTGATGCAGAGGGTCAAAGAACTGGAACAGGACCTTTATCATATCTTCCTCAATGTTGGTATTGACCAAGCTGATGAGACTTCCATGTCTTTCACTGAATAAAGAGTTCTCGGGAATCCTAGATATAAGTTCCTTAAGCTGAGGAGGGATCCTTACAAGACCGACTTGGATTGTCTTCCTGCGAACGGTTTCCATGTCCTACAAAACAAGAACAAAGATGAAAATTCGAACCCCTGAAATGGTTAGTCAATGCGTATGATGCTGGATGATGTCATGATGCTATGATTAAACACACCACAGATATTTACAAAGACAAACATGTAAGGCACACAAGGCACACAAGACAAGCCCTTAGGGTTTAAGGCCAGCATGGGGTCTGGGTGGTACCCTCTTGAAGTTGGTGGGTTCATCCTGTCCTATTAGAAGTAACCGGGTTCTAAGGGTCCCAATATCACGGGATTGCTTTCATTGCTCATCGTTTCGATTTAGCCACTGAACTGGCGACCGAAATATTCCAGAAAAGCAACCCTCAATTGAGTGTAGTATCGAGTATCAACCAACCTCGGACTGCACCAAAGTCAGTTATCTCACTACCCTAAAGAGGCCAAGATAGTTCAAATAAGGTTCCTAAGGTCTGTTGATGCTTCACGACACCACGCAGAGGCCCCGTACTCTCCTTGACTGAACTCAAGGGTTACCGGTACACACCAAAGTGCCACATCAATGTAGCAGACGGTTTCAACCATGTCGGTATACCCCGCACAGTTCCCTCACAACCTTGTTGATACTTTCTAAGAAGGTATTCCCCAGATCCGGGTTAGGATCTATAGAACTCCCAAGCAACCCACAATTTAAAGCACACAAGGAAAGCAATTGAAAACACAGTGATCTTAGTCCTAAGGTACACCTCACTTTAAGTTAATTCCCCAGCAGAGTCGCCAGTTCTGTGATCGGTGGATCTGGAACTGACTGTTTAACGCTGGTTTGCGAAATGTCGCGGAAGCAAGAGTCGCCACCGTCTTTTATTTTCTTCAAATGGAAAGGACAAAAGCACAGAAAAATTCCTTATAGAGATTGCTCTCGGTTCGGGAGGTAGGTTATAGAAAGGGAAGGTGTTAGCACCCTTTCTATCCATGGTTATCCATGGGCTCTTAGATACTTGCTCACTTGTGTTTTCAAAAATGGTTTGTTTGCTTTTCAACTGTGGGTTTTAAAAAGTTTCTTTGAAAATTCCAGTTCGACTCTTGTATCAGTCCTCAAGAGTGTTTGAAAAATTGCTTTCGAAAGCTTTTTGAAAAGGTGTTGGTGTGAAAAGTATTTTTGATTTGTTTTGTTTTGAAGTAGAGCAAGTATCCACGAGTCGTCTACCTACCCTAAGGAATTCGTCTGTGTAAATGTCCTTTAAAGTAGTGCCATCCCACCATTGAGAGGTAGGTAGCACCACCGTTGGAGGTGTTCGGGTCAATTCGAGGTTCGGGACATGGTGATCACCAGAGCAATGGGAAGACACCTTAGAAGCTACCCTCATGCCAGGTTCCCGGATCATGAGGACTTACTAAGACATCCTCTACTCGACGATCACCTTTCGAGGCAAGGCAACAGTGAGGCGTACCCTAGGGGTGGTGTGTGATTTGTGTGTCATGTTCATTTGTATTTATCTTGTCATGTTATTGGTGATCTACGCTTGTTTTTATTTTTATCCATACATTCTTTCATGCCTTGATTAACAGTTAAAAATTGCGAGAAATAAGAATTCTAAGCTATTACAAAAGGCGTGGGTCCACATCGCCAAAATTTCTTGAACCCGATTTGACAGAAAAAATAAAGAAAGTAAAATAAAGTAAAGAATTAAAAGTGCGACAAATTAATTTACAAGGCCTTGGGAGAGATACATGAATATTGAAAGAAATAAAATAAATATGCGAATAAGAATTAAAAACGAGGGCGTTGGACCCTTTTTGCAAAATTAAATTAAACGATGAATTAATTAAAATTAAAAGGAAAAGAAATTGTCTTTTTGGTATTTTTGGTACTTTATGATTTTAATGAAAAAGAATTAATTAGAATAAATGCTAACCCTAATTCTAGTTGTTTTTTAATTTATTAAAAAGGAAGATTAAATTTTAACCTAAGATTAACCCTAATTAATTTACATGCAATTTAATTATAAAAATAAATATTTAATATTTTAATTATTATGAAAGAAAAATAAAAAGGAATAAAAATTATCATAAACCCTAGTTCTACAAATTTTAAATTAATTATGAGAACATTACTATTAAACCTAATTTAATAACTAAATTTAATTAATGCAATTTATTTATAAAAATACTAAAATAAAATATTTATTATATTTTTTCTCTTTTCTGATTTTTTATGGTTTTTGTGTATTATGAAAATAATAAATTAATTAAAAACAATAATTAAAAATAAAAATAGAAATAATGCAAAAGAAAAAAATAAAATGGCAAACCTAGGGGGGTATCAGTCCCCAAAGTGGAGGTGAAAGCCCAGCAATTTGAGCCCAATCATTCATGGCCTGGCTGACTTTTTCATGCAACGTGTGGGACCTTTGACTAGGGTCCACCATGCTCCCCAGATCTGAACCCTTGCTTTGAATCCATTGGCCACGTGAACAGCTTGATCTTGAAGGTGTATGGTGATCCACCATATTGAAAGGGGGTGAGGACCTGGGGCTCGAACCCAGGTCCTATGGTTTACCAATCAACGCGCTTGCCAGTGGAGCTGTGTTGTTAACTTGTAGATTAAATAACAAATAAATATAATAAAACAAAACAATGCGTTAGTGATACTTTTCGCGCAAACTTTCAAACCAGCCAACCATCGCCTGCCACCGAGTCATCTTCCTCATTGTTTTATTTTTTCCTGAAACACAAACATAATAAGCAACGGTTTTTCAAGTGTTCCCTTAGGCCATTTTTCTGGAAAATAGCGAATAGCCCAGGGATCATCATAAATTAGGCGCGAGGGTGGATTCCTGATCGTCCAACCATGCTTGATTCAATGGTCTAAGTCTTGGATGCCAATTTTTCCTTAATTAAAAAAACCCAATTTGAGGTTCTGAAAACCCTAAACATCGCCCATGGCATCTTTGCATACAGTGCATAAAAATCCAATCAAATCATATGGTTAGCTTTAAAACACATCACAGAGCATGAATCTATAAATAAAATGCCATGAATATGCATAGAATGTAAAATACGATTATGAGAAAAAGTGGAAAAAGCTTGACTTCTGTATACCGTTTCAAGGTGCGAGGGACGCGAAAATCTATTCAGTTAGGATCAATGATGTCCTAGGAAGGTGATGGGATGATTCTTTTGGCTTGAAACGACCTGCAAATAGGTTTTCAGAATTGAGTTCTTTAAGCAAAAAGTCAAACTTTGTTTTCCAGGTTCTTGCGCAGCCTAGGGGTTAATGGCATTAGGTTTTGCTTCTTTGTATATGTATGAATGAATTAGGTCAAAAATCTGATCCAAAGAATCCAAGAATTGATTATGCAATATTTGATTTTCAAGCATTAGTTTTTTCAATCTTTTTCATGCATTTTTTGTACAAATCATATCCAATCAATTTCAATTCTTCCATATCTGATCATGCACGAATTTTTGAAGATATTATATGCACAAAAAGATTTGAAATAGTAGGTTAAGTATTTTTCATGTATTTAATTGATTTAAATGAATTATTATTAATAAAAATTCAAATAAATAAATAAAAAAATGAAGAAAAACTTCCCTTTGGGCCAAGTGGTCGTGCACATGCCTTGGATGATGAATTGTGGAAGAAAAATAGGCCCATTAGCAATTTTAGGTCATTTGAATCAATGTTGACTTTTCAAAATATCCAAAAATTTCCCAACTTCCACAAGGCATAACTTGCTCAATTTTTAAGCTTTGCTCATGTTCTTGGACATTTTGGAAAGGTCTTTGAGTCCTCTAACCAATTCCTTTGGTCCCATGTCATTTTGATTTACCAATCTCAAGTTATGGCCTTTGACTTAAAGTCCCTTTTGTTGACTTTTGAAAATGACCTATAATGTTGAAATTGATAACTTTTTGTGAGAGCATTTATTGGACTTGAACTGTGAAGAGGAGTTGTAGGAAATGTCTTTCTCTTAAAAATGAGCTTTGGATGGAATTTTTATGATAATCCATGTGAAAGTTACGCCCTGGTCAATTTACAGTTGACTTTTTCAGCTGTCCAAATAAGGAAACTTTTGCATCTTGATGATTTTTGAGCCAAGCTTTGAGAATCATGATCAAGCATTGATCAAATGATGTTTGTGGCTTCAAAATGAGATGTTGACCAAAAATTTGAACTTTTGACTGCCAAATGACCATTTTGCCCCTACAGTTGACTGTAGTGCAATTAGGGTTTTTGATTGTGCAATCTTGTGCTGAAAGTCTTGAAACTTGGTATGGGGATGCTTGACCATATTTGTAGGCATGTGGGACTTGATTGGACCCTTGGAAACTTCATTTTCTTGATCATAACCAAAACCCTAATTTTGACTGTTTAGGAGGCCCTTGAACTGTGCAACCCTTGGGGAATTTTGAAGCTTGTCTTGACATTTCTTTGAAGAATATGGGAGGGCAAATTTTGGGGTATAACACATATGCACATACCATTCATCATAACATAAGCAGGTTTTTGCAACAAGTCTCCTCATCTCTCTACTGTTTATTTCAGTAAGATGGATCTTGAGAAAACAGTGAAGGATCAGGCTCAGAAAACATTGTTTCAATAGTTTCTCTTGACCTTAGCCAAGGGGCAAGAAGAATTGAAGACTCTGCTGGATGAAGAGAGGAAAAAGAAGACAAAGAAGGTAACTGGAGTCTTGAACATGGGAAGAAGATTCCATGGGCAGACAAGAAGGACTTTGAACTTTGCAACAACATCCGGTAAAAGATACAACCAAGATGGTAAAGGAAACGAAACAATTATCCCATCAAAATCAGAAGAGGAAGAGGAAGAAGAGGACTACTCTGAAGAACAATACCCTCCGGCTGATGACAAGTATAAACATCTTGAAGAGCGTTTGAGCGCGATAGAAATCCAAAAGGTTCCTGGCTTGGACTTTGAGGGATTGGGTTTAGTGTCGGGGATTTTGATTCCTCCAAAATTCAAAGAACCTGTATTCGCCAAATATGATGGAGTTTCATGCCCTAAAATGCATATCCGGTCATATGTGAGGAAAATTCAACCCCATACCACTGATAAAGACTTATGGGTGCACTTCTTCCAAGACAGCCTATCTGGGACTCAACTCGACTGGTTTTACCAACTAGAAAAAGCCAACATTCACAATTTGGAAGACCTTGTTGCAACTTTTTACAAGCAATATCAATACAATGCTGATTTGGCGCCTTCCCGTACTCAACTCCAGAGTATGGCCATGGTTTCCAATGAAGGTTTCAAGGACTATGCACAAAAATGGAGAGATTTGGATGGAAGAGTTCAACCCCCTCTGTCTGAGAGAGAATTGGTAGACATGTTCTTAGGCACCTTATCTGGTCCCTTCTTCAATCATTTAATCGGAAGTTCATATGCAGGGTTTATTGAGTTAATATTGACCGGAGAGAGGATAGAAGCCAGTATTAAGAATGGAAAAATCCAGAAAGACACATCTTCTTCTACAGCTGTAAGGAAGCCTTTCATCATAAATAAAGAGGTGGCCGGCGTATATCCGCAAAGAAACCAAGAAAGGGCCGAACGCCGACCAATGGTGGGGGTTGTTATGATCCCAAAGCCTGCATTCGATCAACGAAGAAATAATAAACCAAGGGTAGAAAGGCCAATCAGGAAATTTACCAGAATCAACATGACTCCATCTCAAGTATTACCTCATCTACTAAGATCCAACTTGGTGACCTTGAAAGAAGCTCCGAAAAACCCCAATACAACATCCCTTCATTATCATCCCAATGCTCGTTGCGCATATCACTCTGAAAGTCCTGGTCACGATACTAATAACATTTGGGCCTTGAAGAACAAAATACAAGACCTCATTGAAGCAAAAGAAATTGAGTTTGATGCGCCCGAGAAGCCAAATGTCATTTCTGCTCCTATGCCCAGACATTGCCACAATACCAATGCCATTGAAGAAGATTTATTTGTTACCTCAGTTTACGAGCTCATGACCCCACTTCTGACTATTAAGATGAACTTGTTGAATTCTGGTGTGTTCCTGGGCTGTGATAAAGATTTTCGTCTCTATTTGTCCTTAGTAACTAGCTGTCCTTTGTTGAAAGTAGGCGTTCAGTGCCTGATAGATAACAAAGAGATTTTATTTGAAAAGACTCCTGATACACCTGTTTCTTTGGAAGATGTTTATATCATTACCATTTCCGTCAATTCTTCCAGGGTCTCCACCAAAAGACCCATTAGAATTACATCAGTTCTGAAATCAGCGCCCTTAATAATCACAATGTCTGGGCCAGTCCCATATATATCAGACAAAACCATACCGTGGAATTATGGAGTAGGTGTCTATTACCATGGTATTAAGCAAGACTGGCCGACCGTTGAAGAGATAAATTATGAGGAAGAAGACTCTGACATCATAAATATTGCCGAAACTAGCAAAATTACCCGAAGCGGTAGGATCTTTTCTCCAGAAATTACTCCTCCAAAAGCAGTTTCTGGACCCGTAATTATCCATGTGGCTGCTCCAAAGGTTTCTCCTACACCCATAATCATCTCTGCAAGTACTCCAATTGACAAAGCCGTTACAATCCCTGTAATCATTCTTATTGACACTCCTGCTGCCGAGTTAACCGAGGCTCGAGGAAAAGGTGTTATGGTTAAGCCTGTCCGGACGAAGGCTCAGTCAATGACTATCCCTGAGACCTCTAAGAAGGAAATGGATGAGATCTTAAAAATTATAAAGTGAAGCGACTACGATGTAGTTGAACAATTGGGGAAAACTCCCTCAAAAATCTCCATGCTGGCATTACTACTGTGTTCCGAGGCGCATGCAAAAGCCTTGGTGAAGTTCTTAAAAACAGCCCATGTACTGCAAGAGACATCTGCTGATCAATTTCAAGACTGCGTGGCCAGCCTAACTGCGGATAATGGTTTAGGTTTTTCAGATGCTGATCTGACGCCAAGGGGAAGAAAGCATAATGAGGCGTTGCATGTCTCAGTGGAATGTAGGGGCACCACTCTGGCACATGTTTTGGTGGATACTGGCTCATCCCTAAATGTATTACCCAAAAAAGCTCTTGACAGACTTGACTGTGAGGGTTTGACTTTGAAGCCAAGCAACATAGTGGTAAGGGCTTTTGACGGCTCAAAGAGGATGGTACATGGGGAGGTGGACATTCCCATAAAGGTTGGAACCCAAACCTTCAATTCAACTTTTTATGTGATGGACATCCACACTTCATATTCCTGCTTGCTAGGTCGGCCATGGATCCATAATGCTGGCGTTGTTACCTCTACACTACACCAGATGTTGAAGTATCTAGTTCAAGGGAAGATTATCACCGTTCATGGAGAGGAAGAATACATGATCATCCATCTCAATTCCTTCAGATATATGGAATTAGATGGTGAATTCATTGAAACTCCATTTCAACACTTTGAAGCGGTCCCTCAAGAGGTGGCACTGACCAAGCCTGTTCCCAAAATTACAAGGCCTTCACTCCGGATGTCATTACTGAAGGATGCCAAGGCAGTAATAGAAAAAGGAGGATGCACTATCTGGGGACAACTTCCAGATATCCCATATAAGTCTGACAAGTTTGGCCTAGGTTTTAGTTCAAGTTCTCAAAGGGCTGTACGTCGTGCCCGTGCTGGAGGGTCACCCTTGAAGATTAGCAACTGTGAGGTCAACACGGTAGAAGATGGTGAAGATGGTTGCAACCTGGAGGAATGGATCTTTTTGACTGTCAATGGAGGGCTCAGCAATTGGGAGGCTAGAGACTTCATCCCAATCACTTTCATCCCTTAGTAATTTATCTTTACATTTTGTTGGATCTGTAATATTCAAAACAATTTGCACTCTTAAAACCTTGTGTCTTACCCGAGGCACAATGGTCCATTTGTAAGGGTTATTATCTCATTTTTCATATGACATCAATGAATCATGGACATTTTCGCATTCAAACTTTTGTGCTCATTATTTTTCTCTTACATTTTACTTTCTTTCAAAGATAGTTATACCCATACACACACCCACACTCACAATGCAGGTATACATCCATTCTGGATCCCATGGGTAACGATACTGCTATGGCCTTTTGTGACTCTGAGAATCTGATCTACCAAGCTGAAGACGAAGGCGAGGAAGATTGTGAAGTACCAGGTGAATTTGCCAGATTGCTACAACAAGAAGAGAGAACCATTCAGCCTCACAAGGAACCCGTGGATACGATCAACCTAGGTACTAAAGAAGATAAAAAGGAGGTCAAAGTGGGTGCCAATCTGGAACCCAATATCAAGAAGTGTCTGATTCAGTTGTTGCATGATTATGTCGAAGTCTTTTCCTGGTCATATGAAGACATGCCAGGACTTGATGAAGATATTGTGGTACATCGTCTGCCTACAAGAGAAGATTGTCCGCCAGTAAAGCAAAAGGTACGTCGAATGAGGCCTGATATGTCAGAAAAGATTAAAGCAGAGGTTATGAAGCAATTTAATGCTGGATTCTTGGTTGTCACCTCTTACCCTCAATGGGTTGCCAATGTTGTTCCCATGCCCAAAAATAACGGCAAAGTGCGAATGTGTGTGGGCTACAGAGATTTGAATAGGGAAATCCCTAAGGATGACTTTCCACTCCCCCACATTGATATCCTAATTGACAATACGGCACAACACAAAGTGTTTTCCTTCAAAGACGGATTCTCAAGTTACAAACAAATCAAAATGGCACCTGAGGACATGGAGAAAACAACATTTGTCACGCAGTGGGGCACATTATGTTATAAGGTGATGCCATTCGGACTGAAGAACGCTGGGGCAACCTATCAGCGTGGCATGGTAGCTTTGTTTCATGACATGATACATCATGAAATATAAGTCTACATGGACGATATGATAGCCAGATTGCAAACAGAAGAAGAGCATCTTGATCACTTACAAAAGCTGTTTGAGAGATTGAAGAAGTACAAACTGAGGTTGAATCCTAACAAGTGCACGTTCGGGGTACGATCTGGTAAGCTCCTAGGCTTTGTCGTCAGTAACAAAGGTTTTGAGGTTGATCATGCCAAAGTTAAAGCAATACAAGAGATGCCTGCTCCTCGTACTGAGAAGGAAGTCAGAGGATTCTTGGGACGTTTAAACTATATTGCTAGATTCATTTCTCACCTGACAGCTACTTGCGAGCCAATCTTCAAGCTCTTGAAGAAAGATCAAGTAGTCAAATGGAATGATGAATGCCATGTTGCTTTTGACAAAATCAAAAAAATACTTACAAGAGCCTCATGTGTTGATACCACCAGTCGAGGGAAGATCGTTGATCATGTATCTGACTGTTTTAGAAAACTCAATAGGGTGTGTATTGGGGCAGCATGACGAGCCAGTCCGAAAAGAGCACGCTATTTACTACCTGAGCAAAAAGTTTACCGAATGTAAAACCAGATATTCACTGCTCGAGAAAACTTGCTGCGCTCTGGCATAGGCTGCTCGACGGCTAAGACAATATATGCTAACTCATACTACCTTATTGATATCTAAAATGGATCCGATAAAATATATCTTCGAGAAGCCTGCTCTTTCTGGGAGAATAGCGAGATGGAAGATGATCCTGACAGAATATGACATACAATATACTACCCAGAAAGTTATAAAGGGCAGTGTATTAGCCGATCACCCTGCTAACCAAGCTGTAGAAGACTACCAGTTCATGAAGTTCGAATTTTCGGATGAAGACATCATGACATTAGACAACTGTAAAGAATTCAGGCCATATGACGGACCTGAACAAGGATCCCGATGGACCCTGTTCTTTGATGGGGCATCTAACGCACTCGACAATGGTATTGGTGTTGTACTCATATCTACGGAAGGATGTCATACTCCCTTAACTTCCAGACTTTGCTTCAATTGTACAAACAACATGGCGGAATACGAAGCGTGCGTCTTAGGTCTCAAAGCTGCCATAGACTTGGGGATCAAATCCTTGGATCTATTCGGAGACTTAGCTTTGGTTATCAGCCAGATCAAAGGGGAATGGGACACCAAACACCCAAACCTTATTCCTTACAAAGAACATGTTTCTGACATTGCTACCACATTTTGAGAAGATTACCTTCGAGCATTTCCCGCGAGAAGAAAATCAGCTAGCAGAAGCACTAGCCACAATGTCATCTATGTTTAAACTTAATTAGGATAATGAGGCTCCCCAGATCACCATCGAATGAATAGATGAACCAACACACTGTCACGAGATTAATACTGAAGAAGTACTGGACCAACCTTGGTTTCACGAAGTCAAGAGGTATCTCGAGGCTCAAGGATATCCAGAAAGGGCTTCAATCTATGATAAAAAGTTCTTAAGTAGATTCTCTGCTAAGTTCTTCCTTAGTAACAACATCCTGTATAAACGCAATCATGACTCTATGTTACTTCGGTGCGTAGATAAGGTTGAAGCTGAAAGGATCATGGCTAAATTGCAAGAAGGAACTTTTGGTACCCATTCCAGCAGGCATACAATGGCAAAGAAAATCCTACGGGCAAGCTATTACTGGTGTACCCTGGAAGCAGATTGTTATCAACACTCTCGAACCTACCATAAATGCTAGATTTATGCAGATAAGGTGCATGTACCTCCGGTTCCTCTGAATGTCTTGACGGCTCCTTGGCCCTTTGCTATGTGGGGAATAAATATGATTGGGGAAATCAAGCCGACAACCTCCAATGGACACCGCTTCATCCTAGTGGCCATTGACTATTTTACAAAGTGGGTGGAGGCAGCTTCCTTCACTTCCGTTACCAAGAATGTTATTGCCCGTTTCATCAAGCAAAATCTCGTTTGCCGGTACGGTACCCCCGAAAGGATCATCACTGACAACGGTATAAATCTCAACAACACTGTGATCACCGCCTTGTGCGAGCATTTCAAAATTCAGCATCACAATTCTTCTCCCTATCGGCCAAATATGAATGGTGTTGTCGAGGCTGTAAATAAAAATATTAAAAAGATCATACAGAAAATGACAGTCACATACAAAGACTGGCATGAGATGTTATCATTCGCTCTCCACGGGTATAGTACCATGGCTCGCACATCAACCAGGGAAACACCCTATTCTCTGGCTTACGGCATGGAGGTTGTCCTGCCTATCGAGGTCCAGATCCCCTCTTTGAGGATTATGAAGGATGCAGGGTTGAATGAAGACGACTGGATCTAGACTCGAATTGATCAACTGAACTTGATTGATGAGAAGAGACTTACTGCTGTTTTCTATGGTCAAATGTATCAAAAACGAATGATCAAGGCTTTCAACAAAAAGGTCAGACGCCAAGTGTATTAAGTTGGAGATCTAGTGATCAAACGCATCATCTTGCCACAAGGGGACCCCAGGGGCTAATGGAATCCTACTCATGAAGGACCATTTGTAATCAAAAAAAATTTCTCTGGTGGGGAAATGATATTGACCACCATGGATGGTGACGATCTGCCTCATCCTGCAAACGCACACATAGTCAAAAGATACTACGCATAAGAGACCCGCTAGGTTGACATACCTGGGAAAAACAAGGGCATCCCGGCGAATCAAAAATGTTTGGGGAAATATTAGGGATAAAACAAAAATCTGTACACCCGGAAAGTTGAAACCCCGAAAGGGCGACTTGGGCAAAAAAGGGTTTCCCGGTGGACTGAAAACCCGAAAGGGAGGTCGAGGCAAAAGTTAGGAGATTAAAGCGTATGACTATGTCCCGCTGGATCACTTTATGGACAACCTTTGGCTTCCACTGACAAACTCAGTGGTTCTGATCAATTCAATCAACTTCGGACAAGGCAATAAATAGACAAGACGCTCAGAGATGCAAAGGCTATAGCAGAATGGAAACCCCATGGGATTTTTTACACATAGCTATTTTTTCTTTGTATCAAAATTTTCATTTTTTGTTTCACGACGACATTCTCTTACTAGAATGTTTGTCACATTGTACAAAAAAAATATTACTCAAAATCAATACAAAGATATCCCTTTGAAAGTGCAAAAGCTGTCTGTTTTTCCTTACGTTTGTGTTTTGTCTACAAAAACGTCCAATGATTCATTGTTGAACATATGAATTTGAACATAATTGCTGTTTACAAATAAACAAAATTAAAAAGGAAATTACTGATGGGCTGAATGGATAGGGAAATGCCTCTAGGCTATTACCTAAGAAATCCCCACAACACGTCAATTAAATCCCCAGCGGAACAAAACTCCAAATTATCGCTCCCCAGTAGCAGTCGTCAAATTTCTCAGGATTTTCCAATGGAATTTTTCAAGCAGTATATGGAATTTCCCTTACAATAGAGCTTATTTCTCTAAACAGAAATTCATCAACACTAAGGCTTCATAACATGAAAACTTATACTCTGTATCCCCAGCAGCAGTCAGGGATCTATTTTTCCCAATCCGACAGCAATGCAGCAAACTAGCCCACATACGCATACATTGCATCCATATATCACAAACATTGATAACGCAAATGCAGTATATTATGCATTTAATACAACATAAACATATTTTTTTAGCTAACATTTTACCCTTTTCAGGATGAGGTTAATAACTACCATTAATAATATTCAAAACTTGATACAATTCAGATACACTCCACACACGGATGCCATCCTGATACTCATTCAAAGACAATATTTTGATACAGTTTAGATACGCTCCAGACACGGATGCCATCCTGATACTCATTCAAATTCAACTTTCAGATACAGTTCAGATACGCTCCAGACACGGATGCCATCTTGATACTCATTCAAAGACAATCTCAGATACAGTTCAGATACACTCCAGACACGGATGCCATCCTGATACTCATTCAAAGACAATCTCAGATACAGTTCAGATACGCTCCAGACACGAATCCCATCCTGATATTCATTCAAAGACAATCTCAGATACAATTCAGATATGCTCCATACACGGATGCCATTCTGATACTCATTTAGACTCAACTTTCAGATACAGTTCAGATATGCTCCCGACACGGATGCCATTCTGATACTCATTCAGAGTCAACTTTCAGATACAGTTTAGATATGCTCCAGACACGGATGCCATCCTGATACTCAATCAAATTCAACTTTCAGATATGCTCCAGACATGGATGCCATCCTGATACTCATTCAAATTCAACTTTCAAATACAATTCAGATACGCTCCAGACACGGATTCCATCCTGATACTCATTCAAAGACAATCTCAGATACAATTCAGATACTCTCCAGACATGGATGCCATCCTGATACTCATTCAAAGACAATCTCATATACAGTTCAGATACGCTACAGACACGGATGCCATCCTGATACTCATTCAAAGACAATCTCAGATACAGTTCAGATATGCTCCAGACACAGATGCCATCCTGATACTCATTCAAATACAATCTCAGATATAGTTCAGATACACTCCAGACATGGATGACATTCTGATACTCATTCAGACTCAACTTTCAGATACAGTTCAGATACGCTCCAGTCACGGATGCCATTCTGATACTCCTTCAGACTCAACTTTCAGATACAGTTTAGATACACTCCAGACACAGATGCCATCCTGATACTTATTCAAATTCAACTTTCAGATACAGTTTAGATACGCTCCATACCCGGACGCCATTATGATACTCATTCTCTCAGTTTACAAATTACAAATTCAATAATCACTTTTGGATGACATCTTTTAAGCCCATCTCCAACAACTATCCATCATTTCTCCGAATGGCAAATCCGCCAACCATACTATCCAGGCTTTCATCTCGAAGTAACCCTACTAACCAGGTTCCTTCTCCCTTATCTCCATACAACAATTTACAACACCGAAAGGCCTAGACCCGACCAGATACGGTTGATTTCATATTTCCCCAGTAAGTCGTTGTGCAGCCTAGACCTTAACTGGGTATACGTTCTACTTTCACTCCCTCAATCAAGAGTTAATTCTCCAGTAGAGTAATGGACAACCGAAGCTCCTAGATCTTACTTCCCAGGGCATAAATCAACATTCCTCGGAAAAGTCCTCCTCAACAGCAGATACATGAATCCTCGTCAAGGAATCTCTTATGCAACCGATCTTTTCCGGATGGCATCTTTAAGCCCATCTCCGACGATTCCCCGTCGCCTTCCAAATGGAATATGTAAGCTCATTCCCGACATCACCAATCAGCATTACTTCATGTGAGTGCAAATTTCTGGACACTGGTGTTCAATCATCTTCCACCTTCAAGTCACGAAAGGTAGACCAATCTATCTACATCCTCAGGCTTAAGAAGATTGAACAGGGGCAGTTGTTGTACCCCAAAATTTTCCCTCTCATTTCTCAAAGGATCAACCTGGACCCTCAGGTTTGCTTCCATCCAATTTCAAGCCTTGAATTACAAATTTTCCGAGAAAACCATTCACAAGGGAAAAATGGTCATTTGCATACTAAAAAGTCAAACTCTGACTTTTGGATCAAAATCAAGCTTCAAGAATCATATTTCATCAAGAAACGTTGAAATGTGAAGTTTGTTTCATCAAGAAATTCAAAAGTCAAAATTCTAAATACTTAGAATTTTTCTAAGTGTTTAAGAAATATGACAAGCTCAGAACTTCTGATAAGTTTATCACCATGATGCAAGCTTATTCTGGAAGAACTTCTGGCACAAAAGTTATAGATTTCAATAAGATCTAAAATATTGCAGAATAGAACTTCCCCTGGAAATGCTAGAATTTCAAGTTATAAATGTTCAAAGACACATCCATGAAAACTAAAGCATTCAGCAAATTATGGACACTTTCAAGACAGAGTTGGGTCAGAACTTTTGAGCCAGTTTTCATAAAGGTTCAGTAAGACTTTGAAAGGGTAATTCCAAGAAGGTTACAAAGTGTACTACAAGCTTCCTGGAAAGTCTGATATTTCCTTCAAAACATGCTGAAGCAAAGGGATTCAAGGATCAAAAGTTGGATGTCTATTCTAAGTCACGCTGAAGCTGAACTTCTGATCCAGAACTAAGCAATGATGCAGAATATCACGTTGTAGGATTTCTGGGTTGATCAATCTCATCATCATTTAATGCTCACAACCACTTATGGGTCTTTGTTCAAAGGGTTTCTCCACGTGTGGCATAGAAGTACCTTTGTTGTCCTTGAAAAGCAAATTTTGTACAAAGTTTATATTGGGCCCATGCTTCGCTTTTGCTTATGAGGGTACTTTTCCTTAATTCATGCTTACAAATCCATCTTAGGAACGGTTAAAAGCTTCTAACCACCTTACTTTGTGCCTTGAACCATACTTGTTTGAACTTGCTTCAAAAATAAGTCAGCGCCGATCATATGATGGTTGTACTTTTAATTTCTCCAAGCTACTAAATCCTTGCCTATAAATTAGACCTTATTTGCAACTGTAAAGAGGTCGAGAAATTAAGAAAGAAAAAGCCTTGAATCCCTGCTAAAATTCCAAGAGCCCAAAGCTGCAACACAAAATACAAAACTTGTTAACTTTTGATTTGTTGCATTCAAACTCCATCTGTTCTCAAGTGTTTCTTGACTAAAACCATCCACGCAGTTTCTGATTCACATATTAGAAGCTTTCCTAACTTTTGTGTTCATAAATTAATATATTCTCCATCCACCTCCACCTCAAAGAAGTTAGAACATTACCCTTTGGCTGTTCCAGAGGTTGAAAACTTCCAATCTACTGAGTACGTGAAGAAGCTGCTCAGAACATCACCAGAGTTCAGGACCAACCTCCAGTTCACAGAATCTTTTCCAGCTGCAAGGTAAGCTTCTGATGACCCTCATAACATTACTTAAGCATTACTAGATTTCCATGTTCAAAAAATACAATGTAGACTTCATGTTTTTGATGTTGTACATATTCACAGGTTTCACATAATTTCCTGCCTAAGTAGGGAATAAATCAGTTCAGAACTTCTTGAAGAAATTAGAACTCAGAATTAGGATTAGAAAATTCATGCTTGTCTCTGATTTATAGTTCTGATATTTCTTGTTTCTGAAACACTATGAAAACTGCCATAACTGTCATATGCGCATCTTCTACTTTGTTGAGAAATGACCAAGTTGCAGATGTTCTGACTAGCATGGAGAGGGAGACCAAGTTTTGCCATTGGTATCAGAACTTCTGGAATTTTCGTTGTTCCCAGCGGACCTAGAACTTTTGACTTTACCTATTTTTCACTAATAGGATATTTGTTTGCAGTACGCCAAAGTCAGAACTTCTGACCTCCTTTAGTCAGCAATACACTGATTCTACTTTCTTTTTCCTCACTATTTTTGCTATCATTTTTTATTTCATTAATATAAAAAAACACCGAAGAAATTTTTCATTTTTACATGTTTTACTTATTTCTTAAAACAAAAAGATCAAAAATGTTTTCTCAAACTAAACTTATTTCCTTTTTTTACAAAACAAGTCCATTTTATATTTCGTGTACATTCTTATCCATTCAATATGGTTGTAATAGTAACTTAAGACATAATTTTATTTGCAACCCCCATTCATAAATATGTATCCCCATCCCTAAAATATTGTAATAGCGTAGGACTTTACATTTCTGCAATTTATCGCTTTTGAATGTAAATGCTAGTAATTAGGGTGTGTATGGCAAGACATGAAATCAACAAATAGATCACCCTAATCAAGACTAAAATGCATGCAATCAAACACACTTACGCACTAGCACCCTTAGGGTAATCTCACTTCTTGCCTATCGGAAAAATAGTTATGTCCCTCGAACATAGGCATTTTAGCAAAAGACCCTCGATAAAAGATCATAGTCCCTTGATGATCCTTGGTGTTGCCTTCGATAAACGATCTAGTCCCTAAACGACATTGCTTAAATGTTCCATAGGTTGCCTTCTATGACTATACAAACGACCCATGCTCGTCCCTTCACATCCAACGATGGGGCTTCTTACCAAAATAATGGTTAATATAACAACATCTAAAGGAGGAGAAAAAGAACACCTAAGACCTTTTGAGTAGGTAGATTCGCTCATAGTTGCTTGCTTGCTAGCAACAAAAACATTCTATACAACAACACTCTCACTTTGAAACATTTTCAAAAGACAACACTTTGTATGCGTTCTTATAGAGACGAGAACCATTACAAAGACATCTTTTCAAAAACACATCTTACAAAAATTGAAAACATTTTCAAAAGATCAAACATCTTTGTATACATTCTTACGAACGAGAATCATTACAAAGATTTCCTAAACAATGACCTCTTTACAAAATACTTTCAAAAAACCACACAAAGCACAATTTCAAACAAAAGCAAGTGATCTAGCAAGTAACTAAGAGCCCATGGAAAACCATGGATGAAAAGGGTGATAATATCTTCCCTTTTCATAATCTACCCCCGAACTCAAGAAACAAATCTCAAAGGTCTTTCCTGTGCTTTTTCACCTTTCCTTTTGGATAAAAGAAAAGTCGGTGATGCCTCTTGCTAACCGCAATATTTGCAAACACAAACGCAAAACAATCAAGTTAGTTCTCCCACCGTATCACACCGGTCAATAGCAATCTATGCACCATTTTTTAAGACATGATATAGAGATCATGCTCTAATAACACTTAGTGCAATAAGAAAGGGATAAGATGGAAAGGGGTGGAAAAGAACATACAAACCACACTTGAATTAAATTTCAATAAAACTATTATTAAAATCATTCATCCATTTTTATGGAGTTAGACTCAATACCATGGATCTAATGATGTTAACAAAGTTTATAATCAAAATATCAACCCAAGATCAACCAGAAAATAATCACAAAATAATATTGCATTTAGTATATACATTAAAAAAAGTTTTAAAAAGTTTAAAAATAGAAATAAAAGAGAAAAATATCAACTATGTTCAAATTAATTAAAAAATACAAAGTAAGACCATAGGAAAGTCAGAAATGCACTAAAATAATTTTATGAAATTTTTGGTAATTTTTTAAATTCATAAACTATTTTTAAAATTAAAAGAAATGAGTAAAATGAACCAAAAATGATAAAAAAATACCAAAATCAGGAATAAAAAATGGATGAGGTCGCCAATATTTGTCATAATATCATTAGATCATTCCATAATTTTTTCAGAATTAAAAAATGCATAAAAGTATTTTTAAACATTTAAAATAAATCAAATAAAGTGAAAATTTATAAAAAATATCAAAACACAAAATAAAATTGTGAAAAAATAAAAATCAGAAAGAGAAAAATCAAAAATATTTTTCATAATTTTTTCAGATTTTTTGGACTAAAAATGAATTTTCTATGATTTTTTTGAAATTTAAAACAATTAAATATAAAAATCAGAAAATAAAAATAAAGCAAAAAATATGTGAACTATTGGATGAGATTCAAAATGCGTTAGTAATCAAATCCAAGGGATCTGACGCACTGTGCATATCATGGTCATTAGTGAATAAAACACTGAATCTAATGGTAATCAGAAATTCAAAAAAATACAAATAGCGTTGTTTCATTGGTTGAAGGATGACACGTTGGTCATCTTCAACCTTCAGCCTGTCCCAAAACCAGGTTGCTCAATCTGTAAAATTAGAGCACGAGACCTGTGTCATTTGCTTCGTCTCTTCAAGATGAAGACAACCACACCTTCGCGATAAATTTATATAAATTGTAGCTCAAGCACTTTGGAAGGAAAGTTTTGAAAAGGGACTTGAAATTCTATGGTCATAACAAGTTTCCAGATAAAAGTAAGTGTTGCGAATATAATCAGGGTAATAAGAGCATCACAATGATATCAAAGTTTTAAAGAATTGATGGAGAAATTTACCTACTGAAGTTGAGTTGTAGAGCTCTGAAACTGGAGTTCTATGGAGCAATATAGGACACAGTTCTTGAAGGTAGTTATATGGTTAGCTTCAGGGAAGATCTAGGAAGGTAAATTGATAGAAAAATTGGATTGAAAAAGGCTTGAAAACAGATTTGGAAGTTGTATAAATTTGAGTTATGGAATAAGTTTGGCAGGGTGATTCTAGCTATCCAAGCTTGATAAAATGAATGAGGGATGACCCTCTATTTATAGGAGAATGAATGGGATCCTCAAGCGTGTGAAATAATGAGGTTTAGAGGGAAATCGTGAGGGGTCTGCAGCATGAACAAAGTGTGACTTGTTTAGCATCAAAACTCATCCAAATCATGTGTTTCATGATGCTAAACATCTTTAGAAAGTTTCTAAACACTATTAGAAGCAAAAACACATGGTAAACTTGAGATTAGAAGCTAAAACAAAGATTTCAAAATCTGGCTTGTGATGAAACTTCAGTTTCAACTACCAATTTCAAAATAATGGCATTTTCATCTCAAGGGGTCTTAGGACGTGATTCTTGATGCTTTATAATGATGAGGTTACGAGCTTTGTAATGGAAAAAGAATGGAATCAAATGGATGCTTGAGCTGAAAGTTGCATTGAGTCAAAGTTGGAGAAAAATGGTTGACTTTCCATACTTAGAAATATTTCAAATTTTTCTTCAAAAGTGACCTATAATGTTTTACATCCAAACATGGCCTTCCACTTGGAATTTTCTCTTGACCAAAGAAGATGGCATGAATTATACCTCTTAAATGAAATTTTGAGACTCGAACCATCCAAAATATCCAAAAATTGAGAGAGTTGTGAATTGTTGAAGTTGGCAAAAAATCATGAAATGACCTAAAATCTTTTATATCCTTAGGGAATATTCAATCCATTTTCTCACTTTGCACATAAAAGAAAGAGTAAATTTCACATCCTCAAGATAATTATGGAAAAAGAGTGGGCTCTAGGTGATAAAAATTAAACAAGTTATGATCATTTGAATTCACACATGAGAAAATGAGGGTTCATCTGGAGGACTTGTAATCTTTCTCCATCATCAAGTTTCTTCCACATGAAAACTTCTTTAAACTTTTGAAGTGATTTGTTAATAACCCTTTGAAGAGAAATATGTATTTGGAATCACTCAAAAATACCAAAAGATGAGCAAGATATAATTCTTTGAAGTTCAAAACCCTAGCTCCTAGATCAAGAAAATGCTTTGAGGAACTTTGACAAATTTGAACAACCTTCTTCTACCAACACTCTTGCTTTGTAAATAAAAGTTATTGAGGATGAAAATGAGAATTCATGGCCATCAAAACCACTTCTGTATCTTGATAATTGAGAGAAACATGCACTTGTGACCAATAGGAGCAAGATCCGGTCCAACCATGACATCTTCTTCAATCAACCCCTTGCACTTTTGAATCAATCTTAATAACTTGGAAATGTAGTGACCAAAATAACCTTTCCATGCCATCCCTTCTAAAACAACTTCAATGGTGAGGTTTGGACTTCTCAAGCTTTATTGGCTAGTGCATGGAAATAAACTCATGAACCCATGGAGCAACTTGCTAAGCCTCATTGTCTTTACCTACATTATTAACAAGTAAGACAAACCAACATTTCATTTTATTAATTAAAAAGAAAAATAAAGACAAAATATTAATGATCACAAAAGAAAACAAGTCAAGGTGCTTTGTGATTCCTCAAAGAGCAAAGCTAAAGGTAGGGGAGAACCAAAAGCCCTAATGTGATCTTGTTGTGATTGAATCAACATGGTATGATGAAGGGATCTTAGGGGCAAAAATTGGGGTACAACAACTACCCTTATTTAAGTTTCTTCTATCCAGAGATACGAAGGTTAAAAATCTCCATGTCGACGCGATTAAAGATAGTTAAATATAAAATAAACCTTATTTTTGGCCCTAAGATGCCATGCAATGCTTATGAGCATGAATGCATATGAACAAAACCAAAGAGACGCAAAACACCACTAGGGGTGTAACAAAGGAAATAAAGAAACAAAAGAGAAACCCGACTAGGAAAATAAATCACTGGTGGATCAAAAGATCTAAATTATATAGGATGATAAAAAGTAAAAGGATACACCAACTCCTACTGAAGGAGAAACTACCAACGTTCACTGAAGGTAGAAAGAGGAAAGAAATAACAACACCGACGTTTACCAATGGTGGGCTACCAACGTTCACTGAAGGTAGAAAGAGGAAAGAAATAACAACACCGACGTTTACCAATGGTGAGCTACCAACGTTCACTGAAGGTAGAGAGAAAGAAATATCATAGCATCGATGTTCACTGATGATGAACTACCAACGTCCAGTGAAGGTAGAGAGAAAGAAATATCATAACATCGCCGTTCACTGACGATGAACTGCCAGTGTTCACTGAGGGTAGCAAAAAGATAACAAGCACCAACTTTCACTGATGGTGACCTACCAACTTTCACTGAAGGTAGAAAGAGAATATTTCATAGCACCTCCATTCACTGACGATGAACTACTAACGTTCACTAAGGGTAGAAAAAAGATAACAAGCACCAACTATCACTGATGGTGACCTACCAACTTTCACTGAAGGTAGAAAGAGAATATATCATAGAACCGCCGTTCACTAACGATGAACTACTAACGTTCACTGAGGGTAGAAAAAAGATAATTAGTTTCCCTAAAATTCTGGCATTTCACCTAGAACTGGTCTCAACTTCTTCTTTAACCAAGGCATTCTGCCTGGAAAGGGTAATATATCAATCATCTCAAATAAAGAGACTATCACCTGCAAAGATTTCACAATGAACTGTCTCTATGATATTGAAAGTCTTGCCATCCACTGGTGTAATTTGACAACGGACTGCAAACTATCCACTCATAGAGGATATAGCAAAAAAAGTTACATCGACTTTTACAGGGAAGCACAAGTTGATCAAATAAAGAGACCTGCGAGTTGTTATCATGGAGGATTGTAAAAAGAAATGACTTTCTGGGGAGAGAAATATGGCTTCCTGGGGAAAGAAATATGACTTCCTGGGGGGAACAATATGGCTTTATGGGGAAAGAAATATGACTTCCTGGGGAAATGCCAATATATTTGTGCTGAGGAGATAAAGTCTTCTCGTGAAAAATAAATGCACATTCTCAAACCAATGCTCGAAGATTGAAGAAATCCAAAGTAATAATATTGTTGTGGAACCAAAGATTCAAACCATAAATAAACTGGAATGAAATAGTCAGCCAAAATACATCCTTTGAGAAATAAACTCAAGAGGGAAACCCAACCTATCCAAACAAAGAGCTGTATAGGAAGGCTAAAGCAAAAATCTTCCACGAGGGATAATTCAGTGGGGAACTTGAAAAAACATACACTTTCTGCTTAAGGCCGACACTCTATTGGAAGGACGACAACACAATTCTACAAAACAGGGTAATATGCTAACAAAAAATTAATGAGTGAAAATGAGAAATGATTTGCTAAATTCAATTATGTATGATGTATGTATGAGTGTTATTATGTATATGCTGACAAAATAGACATATAACACTGGGAGTAACCAGGCAAAACCAACTCGGGCACAAACAACACTCGGCTAAATCACATCCAAGATGAACATTCCAAGAAAAAGTAAGCGCCAATTGAGGAAACAAAATCCTATTGCATGGCTTAACTTTACCGGGGAGAAACATAATCCGGAAGTAAATAAAACATAGCGACACAACAGTACAGATATAGAGGTATAACATCCTTCTCCAGGTTTCACCAGGGAATAACACTCAGACTTCAACGGGGAAACAAATGTTTTCAAATGTAACACTTCTACTGGGGATTGCAAAATCAATTTCAAGTAAAGCAGATGGACACCAAATCATCAAAACATTTACTGGGGAATTCAGGCCCATTTTGAAGGAGGAAAAACACACAAATTTCGCTAAGGCATATAATGTTCCATCATCAAGACATTAACTGGGGATTTCGTGCTGACTTTACTGGGGAGGTTAACACCACATTCTCAAAGGGAAAACCAATATACGTTCTGCACTGGAGAAACCAGAGACCCGTGTTCTTCGAGAGTAATTATTGTACCAACTTCTCTGGGAAGAAATAACTTCTATTAAACAAATGAAACCTTCACTGGAGAAATCTTGGATTGAGTCTTCATATCATGCAAACTCAAAAAAGAAGAAAAAAAATGAACCAAGACTTGACTGGGGATACTGGAGTCACAAACCCAATAAAACGAAAATATCCTGAGTAAACCTTCCCGGGGGAAACAAAAAATTCTCAAAACAACTAGAGTTCGTCCATTCCTGGGATCACCATTTTTGTTTTTTTCCTTGCATCACAAATTCTAAAGTAAAAGAAAATTGTAAATTCCTTTTGAAAATCAATTTTGTTATTTAATCTTTTTTTCTTTGAAAGTTATTATCAATAATAAATGAAGTATTTGCAAGATAAATAAAATAATAAATACAAAGAATTGGGTAAAAGCTTAAATTTCATTAATAGAATGGTAGTCTGCGAATGGAGAGACTCCATGGATGATTACAAAGTTTGGAAAATGGTAATATATAACGGAAAAGATACATTGAGATACAATGACCACTATCCCCTCTAACAACTTTTGAAATCCTGAGCAGTAGCTTCCGTTGAAGTATGATGAGGATCCGAGAAGATTGTTACTCCAATGATCGAGTCTTGTATGATGTAGTTACTTGCCAAGAAAGTCCCTAACTTTTGCCTAAGCTTCCCTTACAGTTTTTCAACTTTGCGGGAAATTTATTTTGTTTATGTCTCTAAATATTTCCTAGACCGCCCTTTTGGGTTTTCTACCTACCGAGACGCTTTTTTTTGCCTAAGCCGCCTTTACAGGTTTTCAACTTAACAAGTTGTTCTTTTATTTCATTAGACGAAGTATTTCTTCACTGCATCAGCATTTACGGGACGTGGGAACTCCTCTCCATCCATAGTTTCAAGAATTAACGCACCGCCAGAGAAGGCTTTCTAGACAACATATGGGCCTTCAAAATTGGGAGTCCACTTGCCCCTAGAATCAGCGTCAAAAGACAGGATCTTCCTGAGCACGAGGTCGCCTACTCTGAATTCACGAGGCTTGACCTTCTTATGAAAAGCTTTCTTCATTCTCTTCTGATATAACTGTCCATGACACAAAGCTGTCATTCTCTTCTCTTCGATGAAATTCAATTGGTTAAACTGATTCTGGACCCATTCAACCTCTGACAACTTGGTTTCCATTATCATACGCAAAGAGGGAATCTCAACCTCAATTGGGAGTACCGCTTCCATTCTATACACCAGGGAGAACGGGGTTGCTCCTGTTGAAGTGCGGACAGATGTTCGATATCCATGCAAAGCAAAAAATGGAGCATTTCATGCCAATCCTTATAAGTATCAACCATCTTCTGGATGATCTTCTTGATATTATTATTAGAAGCTTCAACAGCCCCATTCATCTTTGGTTTGTACGGAGACGAATTATGATGGATAATCTTGAATTCCTCACAAAGTTCTGTCATCATCTTGTTGTTCAGATTCGAGCCATTGTTAGTGGTAATTCTACTAGGCACACCATACGTACATATAAGATTATTCTTAATGAAGCGCACAACCACCTGCTTAGTAACATTAGCATATGAAGCAGCTTCCACCCATTTGGTGAAGTAATCAATTGCTACCAAGATAAAATGGTGTCCATTCGAAGCTTTAGGTTCTATCATCCCAATCATGTCAATACCCCACATAGAGAAAGGTCATGGGGAAGATATCATATTGAGAAGTGTTGGAGGCACATGAACCTTGTCCGCATAAATCTGGTATTTATGACACTTATTTGCAAATCTGTAACACTCAGATTCCATTTTCAGCCAATAGTAACCTTCCCTTAACATCTTTTTAGCCATCGAATGTCCATTGGCATGAGTGTCGAATGAATCTTCATGGATCTCATGCATCAACATGTCGGCTTCATATCTATCCACGCATCTGATCAAGACCATGTCATAATTTCTCTTGTACAACACATTTTCACTGAGGAAGAAACTGCCATCCAATCTTCTTAATGTCTTTCTATCTTTATTCGAAGCACCAATCGGGTATTCCTGAGTCTGAAGAAAATGCTTAATATCAAATACCAAGGTTTTTCATCTGCTACCTCCTCTGTTGTAAACACATGAGCGGGCCTATGAAGTCGCCGAACTACAATTCGAGGTATATCATTCCAAGTATTTACTTGATACATAGAAGCCAGAGTTTCCAGAGCATCCGCCATTTGATTTTCATCTCTACGATTGTGATGGAATTCAACTTTATTAAAGAAGGGTAACAATCTTCTGCATAATCTTTGTAAGGGATCAAGCCAGGGTGACGGGTATCCCACTCTCCTTTAATCTGATTTATTACCAAAGCTGAATCGCCATACACATCTAAAATTTTAATTCTGAGATCAATAGCTTCTTCGAGACCCATGATACAAGCCTCATATTCTGCCATATTATTAGTACAATCAAAGGTTAACCTTGCAGTAAAAGAAATGTGTGATCCATGTGGAGTGACAATCACAACACCGATTCCTTTACCATAAGCATTCACAACTCCATCAAATATCATACTCCTGCGAGATTCAGGATCATGACCTTCCTCAGGCAATGGTTCATCACAATCTTTCACTTTCAGAAAATTCACATCCTCATCGGGGAAATCATACTTCACAGACTGATAATCATCAACTGGCTGGTGAGCTAGATAATCTGCCAACACGCTGCTCTTAATAGCTTTTTAAGCACAGTATTCGATATCATATTCCGATAACAGCATCTGCCAGCGGGCAATTCTCCCAGTAAGAGCAGGCTTTTCAAAAATGTACTTGATTGGATCCATTTTGGAGATCAACCAAATAGTGTGATTCAACATATACTGCCGCAAATGTTTTGCTGCCCAGGCCAGAGCACAACATGTCTTTTCCAGCATGGAATACCGTGACTCAAAATCAGTAAACTTTTTACTGAGATAATAAATGGCATAATCTTTCTCCTCCGTTTCATCTTGTTGTCCCAGAATACAACCCATGGAATTATCTAACACTATCAGATACATAATCAACCGTCTTCCTTCAAAAGGAGGGAGCAAGATAGGAGGTTCAAGCACATATTCTTTAATAATTTCAAATTCCCTTTGGAAGTCATCTTTCCACACATAACCTTGATCTTTCTTTAACAACTTAAAGATCAGTTCAAACATTGTAGTCATGTGAAAAATGAATCTGGAAATATAATTCAAACGCCAGAGGAACCCTCTGACTTGCTTTTCAATTCTTAGCGCTGGCATCTCTTGAATTGCTTTGACTTTGTCAGGGTCAACTTCAATTCCTTTCTGGCTAACAATGAAACCCAACAAGTTCCCTGATCGAACACCGAAGGTACATTTATTTAGATTCTAGCAGAGACAATTCCTTTCTGGTCTTGGATATTTTCGTTGAAGGGTGGCTTTGGCTTGGAAAATTCTGACAACCTTTGATGGATTTTGTGGGCAGCGCCTCTCCATTCTTTTTTTTTCCATCCTCCTGATGCAACACTTTGTGATCTCTTTATATATAGGGGACAAGAAGGAAAATGTTTAAACAGTCTTGATTATGTTTGAAAGCCATGAATGAAAATATGTAATGTTGGCCAAACACATGGGATCTTGTCCTTTTTTTTTGAATTTTGAATGATATGTAACTGGCCTCCGAATGCTCCCTTTCGAAGGGGCTGATAGCTTCTTCGAATGGACCCTTTGAAAGCTTCTTCGAATGGACCCTTTGAAAGCTTCTTCGAATGGACCTTTTGAAAGCTTCTTCAAATGAACCTTTTCATGTTCTTCGAATGGACCCTTTAAAAGCTTCTTCGAATGGACCCTTTGAAAGTTTCTTTGAATGGACCTTTTGGAAGCTTCTTCAAATGGACCTTTTGAAAGCTTCTTCGAATGAACCTTTGCAAGCTTCTTCGAATGGATATTTTTGAATGCCAATCGAAGGGCCTTTGTCTATACCAATTGAAGGCCTTATTGAAATGCCAATCGAAGGACCCTGTTACCATGCCAATTGAAAGATACTTGTTAAAATGTCAATCGGAAGACCTCGTTAACAGGCCTATTGAAGGATACTTGTTAAAATGTCAATCGAAAAACCTTGTTAACAGGACAGTCGAAAGACCTTTGTCCATGTCAACCGAAGGGCTCTATGTAGATGCCAATCGAAAGGCATTTTGGGGATGCCAATCGAAAGGCATTTTGTAAATGCCAATCGAAATGCATTTTGGAGATGCCAATCGAAAGGAATTTTGTAGATGCCAATCGAAGGAAACTTAAGAACCTCACTCACAAATTTTCCTTTTCTATAGGAAAGGGTTTGTGAACAACCATGTAGGGGAAAACCTTGGAAAAATATGAGAGGGCAAATTTTTGGGTACAACAGTTGCCCATGTTCAATCTTCATAAACCTGAGGATGTAGATTGGCTTGTCTGCCTTTCGTGATCTGAAGGTGGAAGATGATTGAACACTAGAGTGCCCAGAAATTTGCACTCGTCTAAAGTGATATTGTTGGTGAATAATATCGGGAATGGGCTTACAAATTCCATTTGGAAAAGGTGACAGGAGACTGTCGGAGATGGGCTTAAAGATTCCTTCCACGGAACTTGACGGAGAGTCGTCAGAGTTGGGCTTAAAGATGCCATCCAGATGAATGTTGATTTCATGCTGTTAGAGAGGACTCCGTTGAGGAATGTTGGTCTCAGTTTTGGATCATAGAGTTTTAAGAGCTTTAGTTGTCCGTTGCTCTACTGGGGAGTCATCATTTGACTGAAGAGACGGAAGTGAAATGCTATTTGGTCAGAATCCAGGCTTTAGAGTGTCTTGCTGAGGATAATAAGGCTAACTGTTATCTGGTCGTGCTCCAATATTCACAGTGACTTACAGGTGAAATGAGATTAAACTGTTATCTGGTTGCACCCAGGCTTTGCAGTTTGAAGAAATTAAGTTGTTATCTAGTCGCGTCCAGGCTTTAACTTGATCTGAGATGTACCGTAATCTGGTCGTATCCAGGCTTCGGTAATTTGAAGAAATTAAGCTATTATCTGGTCGGGTCCAGGATTCAACTTGAATATGAGGTATACTACTATCCAGTCGAATCCAGGCTTCATAGTAACTGACAGAGTAAACTTCTATCCGATCGGATTCTAGGCTTCATATCACTTTATACTGCTATCTAGTCGAAATCTAGGTTTCACAATGTTTTTGAAGAAGTGAACTACTATCTGGTCGGATTCTAGGCTTCGCAGCAGCTTATATTGTTATATGGTCGAAATCCAGGCTTCACATTGTCTTAAATTATAGGTTGACTATTATCCGGTCGGGTTCCGGGCTTCATAGTAAATGATAGGGTAAACTGCTATCTGGTCAGATTCCAGGCTTTGTAGTGTATGAAAAAAGTTAATTGTTATCTGGTCGAAACCCAGGCTTCACAGTGTCTTCAATTGGAATGGAAATCAGAGAGATCTTAGTGTCGATCTGACTGAACCAGAGAAGGTCTTGGATTAACTTTGACTGGAATGGAAATCAGAATAATCTTAGCATCGATTCGACTGGACCAAACAAAAGTCTTGGAATATCCTCAACTGGAATAGAAATCATAGAGATCTTAGTGTCGATCTGACTGAACCAGAGAAGGTCTTGGGAGGATATCTTTCTGAGGAATTTTTTGAAATATCCCTTCATCAAACGTAGCTTTTAACAAGACTACCAAGCCACATAAGTAGCGGTGTTTGTTGATTTTATCTTTCCCTGAAAAAAGGTAAAGAGTTAGTCATATGCAATGTCATGATGTATGAAATGAATTGTGACGATGTTCTCAAAATAAATGAGATTATGCTGTATGCGATGTGTATGTGCATGCCACGATGTATGAACATGGGATGCTATTGTGAAATTTCCCAATCTGGGAAAATAAATCCCTAACTGCTGCTGGAGAGTAAAATGAGGTTGAATCCTTCATTTCCACTAGGGATGATGAATGGATATGATTTTTCAGGGATTTCCTCTTTCTGTTTGAGGATGTTCTGTCGAGGATTGACTCTGCTTGAGAATAATTCTGAAGGGAGATATTCTGTTGGGGATTGACTCTTCTTGAGAATAACTCTATAGAGAGAGGATATTCTGTTGGGAGATTTTGTCGATGTAGAGACATAAACTCTGTTGGGGTCTGAACTTCTGCAGTTAGAGAAGTAAACTCTACCCGGGAGGAGGTTTTATAAACTGTTTAAGGTTATAAAGCTCGGCTGAGGGATAACAGACTTTAGATGGAGAAGGTAATCCCTGTTTGGGGAAGATGAGGGTAAAACTCTGGTTGTTTCTGCTCTGTGGGGAACATAGATGTCACAGACGTATGCTGAGGATACGACGATGACTTTGCATCAGGATGTTTCTGCCCCTGTGTCTGCTGGAGATTTTGCCGATGGATCTATGTCGTGATTGTACTTGAACATGTATTGAATGAGTTTCTGAATGACATCCGTCTCTAGATCGTATTTTCACTGTACTTGAAACATGTGTTGAATGAGTGTCAAAATGACATCCGTCTCTGGATCCTATCTGCACTATACTTGGAAGATAATCTGGAATAAGTATCAGGATGATATCCGTCTTTGGATCGTACCTAAACAGTTTCTAGAAGATGATCTGGAATAAGTATCAGGATGACATCTATTTTTGGATCGTTCCTGAACCGTTTCTAGATGATAATCTGGAGTAGGTGTCAGGATGATATATGTCTCTAGATCGTACCCGAACTGTTTCTAGATGATGTGTTGAAATAAGTGTCAGAATGACATCCGTCTCTGGATCATACCTGAACTGTTTCTAGAAGAGAATCTGAATAAGTATCAGGATGATATCCGTCTTTGGATCGTACCTGAACTGTTTCTAGAAGAGAATCTGAATAAGTATCAGGATGATATCCTTCTTTGGATCATACCTGAACCATTTCTAGATGATAATCTGGAGTAGGTGTCAGGATGATATCCGTCTTTGGATCATACCTGCTGAAATAACCAACTGAAAATCATCAAACAATAAAGTTTCCATCGAACGTCTTTTATCCCACATGAAGGGAAAGGTAAACATCGAGAAAACTTGAGAAGGGAGAAGTCACGGTCTTGCAACTGAGAGATCGGGTAAGGGAGTATGTTACGCGAGGGGAAGGTATTAGCACCCCACACGCCCGTAGTACTCTACGGCATCCACTCTTGTTATCTATCTTATGGGTGTATCTAATCTATGCTTATTGTTTACTACTGCTAAGGGGAGAATGCATGCAAAATAAATGAGAAAAGAATGTAGGGAAAATACAGTTGTACTCGCTTGGGCCCTACCCCAATGCCTACGTATCTTTTTTGAGGAATCAGAGCTATCGTAGTTCGGCTCACATGTTTTTGTTTGTTTTGTGTCTTTTATGGACAAAGTTAATTCCGCCTTCTACCGAAGCTCGACCTTTGGATACTTATGCATTGGCACATAAGTAACCTAACCATGTCCTTACCTGAAAAGGGTTTTTTGAGAAAAGGTGCTCGAGCGCGCAAAAAGGTTTGAGTTCGTTTATGTTTTATTACCTTGAAGAAGGGTTCAGGTATGATTAGCATGTTTTTGATTTGCTAAGAAAAGGAGTTAGTTTTTTATGCAAGGATGCAAAAGGGGAAAGAAAAGAGTCTAAGGGAGACTAGCCTATTTCTAAACCTAATGTTATCATACAATGGTAGTCCTAAGATTTGGATTAACAAAAGGGAAACTTCTACTTAATGTTAGCATGCATGGCTTACAACCTAAGGTCTAACTTGCGTCCGAAAGGAACAAGCGCGTCCTAAGAGAACATAGTATGTACAAGGATAAATAAAACAAGCCAATAAACTCAAGAGAGCACACCTAAAGAGATCCCATCTAGGTTAGCATGCCAAAGAAAGTCTAACAAAACTATCCTATAGGGAACATGCAATGAGAGCGAAGTCGTGATATCAATTTCTAAATTGAGTGACTCATCGATCAGCAAGAAATAAAGGAAAGCGGTAAAATTCTATAGGGAACATGCACTGAAAGCGAAGTCGTGATCTCAATTTCTAAATTTAGTGACTAATCAATCAACAAACAAAGAAACAAACACAAGCACAACACATATAGCAAATGAAGTGTGGAATGCCTACTACAGGTCTTTAAACAGTGACTTCGAGTGCACACTCTTTATTTCCTACTTCTCATGACATCTAGAAAGCAATAAAGAAACACGATAAAGTGTGAAGAAGTACAAAAGTAATAACAGCGACTACCGAAGCAAGCAAATCTTCAAGAGTAGACGGAAGCACCGGAGAAACAGGGAGTACGTGTCGAGCAAGCTTCACCAAGAAACGAACAAAGTCAGAAATAATATCCAACTAAGATAAAGGCAAACGCGTGTTGTGAATGCAATGCATAGTCAGAAGTTCCTGCGTAAAGTATCACAAAATAGTATGTACCAGGACAACATATAATAGGACATGAATCTCCATGACGATGAGAAATAAGGCGTATCTCATCGTAAGCGAGCATAAGCCGTATGCTTTGATCACATAACTACCTATTAAGTTACATGATCTAAAACACAAAAATGTACCTTGCACAATGAACAAACACGTAAAAAAATAAAGAGGCATTGTTTAAGGATCAGAACCTACTACTAAACCACCCATCGTGCCAAGGGAATTGAGTTAAGGATACAGAATTGACAAGAACGCATTAAAATCCTAATTCTAATCATGTACTAAATATTAATTCTGTTAATTCCTAAGCTAATTGAAAAATTATAAGAAAAACATCTACAAGTCAGGAATCAACATATAAGCATCCACAAAATTTAAGCAATAAAATCATGAAAGGGAGTATCAAAATTAATTGCTATAAACCTAAAGAACAAAATGAAAATTGAGACTAGGCAAAGGAGTGTCCTGGACCAATGGATAGTGTGAATAGAAGGCCGAACTTCTTAGGCGGAAACACAAGTAGCCAACTTTCTGATTAAAAAAAAAGTAAAAGAAAATAAAATTGGGAAGAAGGTGAAACGCAACCCTTTTGATCCCTTAGGTTTTTGTGACTTTTCAATTTCTATATCTCGTATCTCTCTCTTTTCACTCACCTGAAAACATACCGGAAATCTCCTCCGTCTCCCCGGGAATGGCCTCGGCGGCGGTGAAGCTCTATACTCTTATTTCCTCCCGTCAAAACCTCTGTTTATACCTCCTCTCTTCATATTCACCATCATTTTCCTTGATTTAATGAGAAGAAGCATGTATCTTATTCTAAAACGAATAAACCCTAACAACATAAGCTTCTAATCTGGTGATGAATCAACCGGGTACAACGTAATTGATTGAAGACCATGATTCAAGGAAGTAAAGATTACTCTATAATGTCAATAAGATGGAGAAAAGTTGTGAATAACCAACCTAGATCGCTTATGAAGATGGAACTCCTTAGTTTGTTCCTTGCGTCTTGTTTTCTTCAATGCTTCGATCTCCCTTCACGCTTCAAGCATGATTCAAGTACGTGTTATTGATTCCTCTACCTCCTCTCCAGTTTCTTCTTCGATTCCACATATGATATTGAAGTCATTGCGTTCGGATTTATGTTATTGTAGTGATGAAAATTTTCGAAGAGTTGAAAGATTTGGTTATGGTGATGATAAAGGTTGGTCGTTGATGATTGAAGTTAACGAAGGTTGTTGCAGGAAGAGGATGATGAAGTGTTGTGGTTGTTGAGAGAGTACAAAGAGAGTTTGAGATGGAGAAATAATGAAGGTTGGTGATGATTGAAGATGCTGCGTGAGAGAGAGATTGAGAGAAGAGAGTGCCGAGAAGAGAGTTCTGAGAAGAGAGTTCTAAGAAGAGAGAGTTGATTGTTGAAGATGAAGATGATGAATGGAGAGATCTTCTGAGATTCTCCCCATAGTGAGGTTGCCAAAGTGATTTTCTGTTATACTGTTATCTAAATCATGAATTTTTTTCTCCCTTTCTGTTACAGTTTTTTTTCTGTCTGCTGAGAAGTTTCTGCCATATGCTACTGGGATGGAATTCTGTTAGTTTAGAAATTAGTTACAGTCGGAAGTTGGTTTCATAATTCTGTTTGGTGGTTTTTGTTTCTATAATGACTCGATGGTTAGTATGGAATCTGGTTTTGCTTGCTATTTCTGTTATGTCCTTTTTATGGTTCTGATATTTATTTCCACGATTACCTGAGTTTTCCATTAGCTGAGCTGGAAGTTTGTTGGGTATTCGATACAAGACTGCTATAAATTTGGTTGAAATTCTGTTTTTGTCAATTAGATAAACTAACTATTAATTTTTGCTAGGGTTGTTATACGGTTATGACATTTAGGAGTTTGGAGGATACTAGGGAGTTGGTTAGGAATTTGTTAGAAAATATTTTTTGTAAGTTTGTTATGTGGTTTAGAGTTGGACAAAAGTTAGGAGATTAGTAATAAAATGGTTAGGAGAGTTTGCATTGGCTGTTAGTTAATTCTGTTACGGTTTTGGTTAATTGAAACAAAGGTTTGGGGCTTGGTTTTCGCAGGGGCTTGGAAATTCAGTTAGATGAATGCTGTTTTGGACTGTTGTAACTTTTTCTACACTTTTTGTTTTGGTTTGCTTTGATCTAATACTACCAAACACTTATGCAAGAGTGGTTTTGAGATTCAGAAATACTATCCATATGCTGCAATTTTGAAGACAGTGTGGTTTTGATGATAGATGAAGCATGGAGGAGAGCTAAGGCAAAAGATCTTGTTGGCTATGGAGCATGGGAGTTCAACAAACATGGGTCAATTTTAGATGATGAAGACCAAACCAAAGTTGAAGTGAAATAGGTTGTAGGAGTTTCTTTAATCAAATATCATACTTTGGTCAATAGTGAATTTGTTTAAGGACCTATGATTTTCTCTCTTTTTCATCTTGTAATACACTTGAATTCACTTGTAATTGCACATTGGAACTTTCAAAACAAAGTGGTTCAATAACATTGGATGAAACATCGCTTCCATCCTTTAACTCAATTTCCAAATTTCATTCTTTTATTCAATGTCGCAAGATGTAATGGCAATTTGTAACGGATCATGGCCTTGTGACAGTAGTGTAGTCTGAAATGCGAATGACCTGAACTTGTAGTGAGAACTTATTGGATGTAATGAATGGTTCCTGTTAAACTTGCCATCCAATTTTCATTTGAATACCAAGTTTTCCTTAATTTTTTCCATATATAATGAACCATGATGCAAGATGGATGCCTTAAACTCCGAATTTGAAAGTTTTTTCTCTTCTTTTATTTGAACTTGAAAATGGTGATTTGAACCATGATGAATAATAAAAAATTTGAATGGAGTTTGAATCAATGCTTAGGTTCTACTTGAATTAAAACTTGAATGAATCTTACTACCCGTTTCAGGTGAACAAAACATCCAAACCTGCATGCTTTAGCCAATTTTAAATCCATGAACTGACCTGAATCCACGACATGAATCCATACCAACTCAATTCCTTAATCCCCATCAATCTTGTATAACAAACAATAAGAGAATCAACATGACATGATCTTAATGAATTCTTAACACCATCCTTATATCACGCCTTGTTATCCAATGAACATCCAATGAAAATGTTGATAAACCCAAGTATGATAGGATATACACCCTAATCTTCCTGAGGTATTTGCTGAATTAAGACACAACTTATCATCAAAGTCGTAGTTCATAGTCTTCTCAGTCAGAATCATTGGTGAGAAAGAAATAAGTCTTCAATGGTCACCATCATAAACCCTAACTCCTCAGACCAAGGTTGATGAAAGAATACATTGACGACTCTTGAATGGAAAGCAAAACCTCAAAGCCAGAGAAACCTTAATTTTCCAATTCAATGCTTGGAGGAGAAATAGACGAATCAGCCTTATTCGATATGTGCACCTCAAAACACTATGAAACCCTTAGCTTGCATGATAATTGAACTTTTGAACCTTAAGTTCCTTATTGAATGTAAATGTATGCCATGTTAGTGGCCTAATGGAATATATGCAAAATTTCAAGCCAGATAAAATTAAAGGGTGGAAGATATTTGGGGTATTACATCTGCCCCTATTTAATCGTCTTAAACCTGAAAGTACGATTGGCGCGTGCCTTTCAGAAGTTCAAGGTTGAAGATGATTAAATACCAATGCCAAAAATTTGTTATGGGAGAAAGTGTGAGTATTTATTTATTTTTGTGATATCTGCTGGGGAAATAATTTTTGTTTTTCAGTGAAGAGACAAAGATTAGACTCGTAACATGGCATGATGCCAAGGTTGGTATGAAAAGACAACGGATAAGTTCTACGGGCGGCCTACGATCCTAAGGAGTAACATGAGAGTAATTTACCAGAGAGCCTAGCCTAAGGGTGATCTCGAGTTTGATAATGATCTATGGGAAGAACCTAGCTAAGAGACGATCTCAGGTTCTAAGATGATTTGAGGAAAAACCGAGCCAATGGGAAATCTCAGGTTCAATGATGATCTAAGGAAGAACCTAGCCTACGGGCGATCTCAGGTTCGACGATGATCTAAGGAAGAACCTAGCCAAGAGACGATCTCATGTTCTAAGATGATATGAGGAAGAACCTAGCCAATGGGAAATCTCAGGTTCGACGATGATCTAAGGAAGAACCTAGCCTACAGGCGATCTCAGGTTCGACGATGATCTAAGGAAGAACCTAGCCTACGGGAGATCTCAGGTTCGACGATGATCTAAGGAAGAACCTAGCCTACGAGAAATCTCAGGCTTGACGATAATCTAAGGAAGAACCTAGCCTATGGGCGATCTCAGGTTCGACGATGATCTAAGGAAGAACCTAGCCTACGGGCGATCTTAGGCTCGACAATTATCTAAGGAAGAACCTACCCTATGGGCGATCTCAGGTTCGACGATGATCTAAGAAGAACCTAGCCTACGTGAGATCTCAAGCTCGACGATGATCTAAGGAAGAACCTAGCCTACGGGCGATCTCAGGTTTGACGACGATTTAGGGAATAACCTATCCTACGGGAGATCTCAGGTTCGACGATGATCTAAGGAAGAACCTAGCCTACGGGCGATCTCAAGTTCTAAGATGATCTAAGGAAGAACCTAGCCTACGGTAGAACTCAGGTTCTAAGATGATCTGAGGAAGAACCTAGCCTACGGGCGATCTCAGGTTCGACGATAATTTATGGGAAGAACCTAGCTAAGAGGAGATCTCAGGTTCTATGATGATCTAAGGAAGAACCTAGCCTACGGGCGATCTCAGACTCGACGATGATCTAAGGAAGAACCTAGTCTATGGGAGATGTCAGGTTCAATGATGATCTAAGGAAGAACCTAGCCTACAGGAGATCTCAGGATCGACGATGATCTAAAGAAGAACCTAGCCTACGAGCGATCTCAGGTTCGACGATGATCTAAGGAAGAACCTAGCCTACGGGCGATATCAGGCTCAACGATGATCTAAGGAAGAACCTAGCCTACGGGTGATCTCAGGTTCGACGAGATCTACGGACGGTCTGCCAGGGAACCTATGACAAGGTATATTGATTTTGCTGGGAATTGTGAGTGTGAAGGATTTTAGCTGGAGATTTGGGAATGATGTCCTCTTGTGGAGATGTATTATTGTCCTTAAATGATACATGTCTTTCATGTAAGGTACCTGCTCTAGCTTATGCTTCGTATGCATGTTTGAACTTCTTTTGCCGCAAATATCCATTCTGATGAGTCGGCTATGCACTTTTGAGGATGTAATATTATGCAATGATAACTATATGCAATGCAAAGAAATTGACTTCATGGGGATAAGTGAAGGCTCATTGGGAACCGTTGCTCATTACTGGGGATGCCAATACACATCGGCGCTGGAAGCCTGTAATACCAAAGATGATTGGGGATACTTATAAGAATTTGCATTTGGGAGCCCGTGATACCGAATATTGTTGATGACTCTGGTGAAGATTGAATTGCCCATAAAGAGAATTTACCGGTATGCCACTGAATTTTGAACTGTGTTGTTAGGGAAGAGATAATCTAGCCCAACTTCCTACATCTCGAACTGATGAGAGGATGGTAGAATTGAATATGCCTAAGAATGGATATTGAACACCATGTGAATCCTTCAGAATACATGCCCCAAGTTTACGCCGCACTGGGGAATTACCTCTTGAATCATTTGGGGATAAAAGATGGGCATGGATACATGCGAATGCCCCAGTTTGGTTCCATGAGTTTCTGATTTAGCTCTGCGAATGCCTCGGTTTAGCTCTGCGAATTCCCCGGTTTAGCTATGCGAATGCCCCGGTTTAGCTCTACTGGGGACGCACTTGATTAGCTCCACTGAGGATGCACTTGCGCGTGCCAAGTCAAATGGCAACTCCGAAATTTCTGAATTTACTTGGGGAACCAGGTTCGAAATTGTCTGTAGCAGACGAAGACAACTTCATGCGCTAGCTAGGTCAGGATGACCGCTATAATGCTTTTGACCTGATTGTAGTCATCTCGTACAACATAATTGGCTTGAATAACTTTGCAAGTAAGAATACAAAATGCCCCTGTCTGGAGGATTTCTGAAAGAATTTGTGCTGAGTAGAAGACTGGAATATCCATGCCATAATATCATATGAGGTGGCCTTCCCCAATGTCTTGAGTCATGAAATAAACTGCTCTTGATTACAACTTTCTTGGAGAGATTTGTCGAATCTCGATGTAACTAACCCAGGTTGGATGAATTCTGAATAGATTTATCAATGTGATAGCCTCTGATTGGTCGAGCTTGAAGAGATTTATCGACGTGATAGCCTCTGATTGGTCGAGCTTGAAGAAATTTATCGACGCGATACCCTTTGATTAGGTATAGATTGAAGAGATTTATCAATGTGATAGCCTCTGATTGATAGCTTGAAGAGATTTGTCGATGTGATGGCTTCAGATTAGTCGAGGTTGAATAGATTTATCGACGTGATGGCTTCAGATTGGTCGAGCTTAAAGAGATTTATCAATGTGATAGCCTCTAATTGATAGCTTTGAGGGAATGCCCCTGATTTGGCTGAACTTGGAGAGATCGACTCTCGACTTGATTGCCCCAGATTGGAAGAATCTACTAAATTCATCCCTAAAGGGTACTCAGACTGTGAAGCACCAAGATGCTTTCTCTTGATAGAATCTCCGGTTAACATGGGTAAGTCATTTCTCTTGTGGCAAATGACTTATGCTTCAACAGAGTATTCAAGCCTCTCTTCTCTGACAAGATTGAGCTCTTTATCGATTGCTCATTGTGAAAACTTACATGACGTCAACCAGTTGTTTTGTATGAAGAAGAATGTTTATTATGAGAATGATAATTCTAATGCAACACATATGTAAGTCTTGAAGTTTGAAAAAAATTTGAATGAAATGATGTCACAACTCTGTTGTGAATTAATCACTAGCTAGAGAGCAATATTTGTAAATTCTTTTTCATGAAAGATAAAGCAAGCATATGATGCCAACAAAGATATTTAAACACACCTCTTAGGAGTCCGCTAAATGCTATCTCGTTGTAGCACACTTTCGAATTGACCCATGCTTCAATTAGGACTTTTATGGGTTGTAACGTGGTCTGGTTCATGTTTTTTAGAAAAAAAATGATTTAAGGCTCAAAATTATTGTGCCTACCTGTTGTACCCCAAAATTTTCCCTCCCATATTTCTCAAAACATTTCAAGAAAAATTCTCAAGTTGCTCAAGGAAGTCCAAGGGTTGACCAGACAAGATCCCTCCTAAGGCAGTCTACCTAAAATTAGGGTTTCATGTTGCATTAAGATACTTGAGTCCAAGGGATCCAAAATGCTCACCATTGTCCTAATATGTTCTCAAGATCATCCATGTCAAGTTTCAAGCCTTGCAGAGGATGTTTGCTTAGTCAATTGCTCAAAGGCCTGAAAATCGACTATGTTAGGGCAAAAGTCAACTGTGGCCTACATACAGTCAAACTTAGAGATTTTTGGTCAACATCCTCATTTTTGAAGTATATTTCATCATTTGATCAAGGGTTGATCATGATTCATCAAGGATTGCTCATAATTCATCAAGAACCAAAAGTTGCTAAATTAGGTTTTTGTAGGAAAAGTCAACTCAACTTTGACCAAGCATAACTTTCTCATACTTTATGAGAAATGACCCATCCAAAGCTCATTTTGAATAGGATGCAATTCTGTACAATCAATCCTCATCTCCCAAGTTCAAAATATGCACTCACAAGAAGTTATAAATTTGGACATGATAGGTCATTTTGAAAAGTCAACAAAAACACCTTTTTTGTCAAAGCTTCATACATAAACATGGAATAAAAAATTGCGATTAGACCAAAAGGGTTTCTTAGAGGACATATAAAGCTTTCTAAAAAGTCCAAGAACACCTTCAAAGAGTCAAAATTGAGAAAGTTATGCATTAGTGAAATTGACCTTTTTTGTAAAATTGTCAAAAGTCAACTATGCCTCAAATTGCAATTTTTGCTAAATGGGCCTAACTTTTTACACTTGTTTTGAGTTGGTATCACGGTCCACGAGCCCTAGCCCTTTCCACTTGTCATTATCTTGTTTTTATTATTTATTTTGATTTTTATTTGAATTAAATCAATTTTAATCAAAACAAATCATGAGAAAATCCAAAACATTTAAATCTCAAGATTTTACACATGTTTCAGGTCCTATATCAAGCTAGCATGAGATTGAATTCGTGTAAAGGCTTGCTATGCACAAAAAGATTGAATTTGGCCTATTTTTGGAAATATATTCAAAGGAATCAAATCAAAATCAAAAGCCATGATTGATAAAGATTGAGCACACTTTTTCAACCCTAATTCATTCCTCAATACATAAGGAACATTGGCATACCTAAATCAAGGCTGGAAGGAGGCGCAAGAACCAGAACCAAACTTGAAAAAATCACCAAAAAGTGCAGACATGATTTCGTATTTCCAGGAATTCTCAAGACCTTCTAGCCATTCCAATTGCTTCTTGGGATCACAAGCAAGCAAAACTAATCAAGAACAAGGAGTTTCCAACCCTGTAACTCGCTGTAAGTCAATCACGACATTGCCTTTTTCTTGAATTCGAATTGGTATCATTCTGACACTTATAGCATGAAATAACTATATATTCTTGTTCCTTAACACATTTGCTAGCTATCCATATCATCCAATTGCATTTTTGTGGACTGAATTAAGAATTGCCATTGTTAGGGTTTGTGGTTTCGTTTTAGGGTTTTTATGTGCAGGAAAAATTAGCCCCCATGAAGGGTATCATGATGTCCAGTAGGTGCAGACGAATCCATCCATGGCCTTAGTTTTTATTTATCATGCTTGTATTGGATTTTGAGAATTGCAGGACCTGTAGCTATGGACAAACGTACAGAGGTAAAAGTCTGTGACTTTTACCAACGGTGCAAGGAGGAAGACGACTATTGTGGCAGCCTCTCATTCGCTGATTTGAATTTTGGCGCTTTCTCTCTCCACTAACGCCCATTATTATATATTACTTATTATTATTACTTTATGTACAACAAAAGCTTGCAGCGCAGCTCGTAGTGGAGTAGTTGGGAAATGCCTTGGGGACTGGGTTCGAATCACAAGTCCCCCAATTCTTTCATAATATTTTTCTTTCAGTGATCCAGCATGCACACAAAGACAGGAGTGCACCATATATCCTCAAGATCCAATCTTTGGATATCCAGATGGCCAGATCTAAAGGCCATCAGATGAAAGTCCACCAAAGCCCTCAGTCAACGCAGGGCAGGAGATCTTGGAAGTCAAACGTGGACCTTATTATCTTGGGCCCATAATTACTATCTATACTCCCTCAATTTGCTTTCAGGCCCAGTTTTCTTCTTTCTTTTCTTTTTTATATTTTATTTAATTAATTTAGTTTATTTATTTTACTAACACAAATTAATTTTCTTTTTATAAAAAAAATCACAAAAAATAATATTTTCACTCAATTAGATTTAGGTTTATTTTTTATCAAAAATTAATTAATTAAATTAGGTTATTTAATTTTAGGTAACTTTAATTATTTTGTAAATAAATTAAATTTAATTAGAACAATTAGGGTTTTCATTTCTAACTTAATTATATTTTCCTTTTCCTAAAAATAACCAAAAAAACCAAAATAGGCCATTTAATTATTTTCTTTAATTCATTTAATTACTAATTAATTTTTGTATTTAATAAACAATCTCATTATTTTCCTTAAATAATTAAAAATAACAAAAAACAATTTTTTCTTCCAATTAGGTTAGAAGGGGTCAAAACCCTAGTTTCTTATCGTTCTTAATTTCCTCGCTCGCGCTTTATTATTATTTTTACCATATTGATGTAATTGCTCACAAGTTGAAATAGATTAATTAGGATCTTTTACTTTCATTTATCATTTTTTAAGGGTTTGTTTTTGGATATGTAAATACCCGAAAGCCTTGTAATAGTGTAGCTTTTACTTTCCGCACCTTAAATTCCACGAAATATTAACTGTTAGATGTATGGATAATTAGGGATGCATGACAAGAATGTATGATAACTTTAAAACAGTTAGCAAACCCTAAATGTGCAAAGATAAATAACTTGAAATGGAATCACTCGCACATGCGCACTCCCAGGGTATACTCCCACTTCGGTTGCCTTCGGTAAACGATCATTAAGTATAGGCTATTTTAGTGGTCGCCCTTTTGTCTCAAAGATCAAAGTTTCCTAGGAAAGGTTGCCTCGGATATTGTTGCCTCGAACAATTGATCTAAGACATTAGGGTTATTACTAAGACATCCTAACATTGCTTTAGTGACCGTACGTCCCTTTCGAATTGACCCTCAAAACTCCAACGATGGTGCTACCTACTCACTAATAGTCGGATAGCGCTATCTAAAGGAAACAAACATAGAACAATTCTTTTTTCGAGTAGGTAGATTAGTTCTTAAGTACTTGCTCAATCCAAACAAACTTTATCACACTTACACTCCTTTCAAACAAAATTTTCAAAAAAAAATACTTCGTAACACTCTTGAAGACAGAAGCAAGGGTTAAATCAAAGTCAAAACAAAAACATTTCAAATCACATAAACACAAAGAAGCAATTTTGAAAATGATGAGCAAGTACCTAAGAGCCCATGGGAAACCACGGATAGATAGGGTGCTAATACCTTCCCTCTCTATAATCTACCCCCCGTACTCAGAATAATCTCGAAAAAGGATTTTTTCTGTGCTTTTTTCCTTTCCTTGTTGGATAAAATAAAAGTCGGTGGCGACTCTTGCTTACCGCGACATTTTGTGAACACAAACGCAAAACACAAACTAGCATTCCTAAAAACAATCCCTGTTCTAGCCACCGTATCACAGAACTGGCGACTCTGCTGGGGAGTTAATAAGTGGGGTATACCTTAGGATTAGTTCATCGTATTGTTTTCTATTGTTTGATTTGATTGCTTTATTTTTGTGGGCCTTGTATCGGAGTTACTATAGATCCTAACTTAGATCTGGGGAACACCTGTTAGGTAAGTAGCAATAAACTGTGAGGGAAATGTACAACGTATACCGATACAGTTGAAGCAGTACCTACATTGATGTGGCACATTAGTTGGTATCGGTATCCCTTGTGGAGGAACAAGGAGAATACGGGGCTTCTATATGGGTCGTTAAGCATCAACTAACCTTAGAACCTATAATTGACCAACTTGGTCGTAGGAAGTAGTGAGATAGTCGATCTCGGTGTAGAGTTGGGAACTGGTTGATACTCGATGCTACACTCATTGAGACCATAATCTCGAGATAGTTCCGATAGCAAGAAAAGATTGTGTGAGATGAAACCATGACTGATGGAGGATGGTCAGTGATATTGAGAACCTCTAGAACCCGGTTACTATTATTAGGACAGGTTGAACCAACTGAACTTCAAGAGGGTAGTACCTAGACTCCATGCAAGCCTAAACTCAAGGGCTATTGTGTGACTTGTTTTCCTTTACCATGTTTGATACCTGCTATACCTGTTGTGTGTTTTATCATGACATCATGCATCATGACATAGCATGCATATTTCATTAGACTAACAATTTCAAAGACCGAGGGGATTCATCTTTGTTCTGTTTTGCAGATTATGGCTTCTATGCGCAGAAATACCATTCGAGTCAACTTCGGGCAAATCCCTGCTCAGCTCAGAGAGTTAGTCTCAAAAGTTCCTGATACTTCTTCATTTGTTAGAAGACATGGTCATCTCCTTATCCTGGTCACTTCAAAGTTGGATGAGAAAATGATGAGCGTGTTGTTCCAGTTCTTTGACCCACTGCATCACTGTTTCACCTTCCTGGATTATCAGCTAGTCCCTACTTTGGAGGAGTTTTCTGATTTACTAGGCATATCTATCCTCAAGCAGACACCCTTCACAGGTTTGGAGGAGGTTCCTAGACCTGAGGATATTGCTTCAGCCTTACACTTAACAAGGGCTGATGTAGTATCTAACTGGGAGACACGGAGCGGGGTTAAAGGTTTCTCGGCTAAGTTTATAATGGATCAAGCTCAACAGTTCTAGGATAACTTGGATTTTCAAGCATTTGAAGATATCTTGGCTCTCCTCATATACGGCTTAGTTCTGTTCCCGAATCCAGATTCTTTCATAGACGTGAATGCGGTCAAGATCTTCTTGTCTCGTAATCCAGTGCCTACTCTCTTGGGTGATATTTTGCATGCCCTTTATACTCATACTGTGAGAAGAAGGGGGACCCTCATGTGTTGCACGCCGCTTCTGGCGAGGTGGTTTATTTCGCACCTCCCCAAGTCTGTATTGAAGAATGAGGAAGGTGTAGGTTGGGCTTACAGAATCATGTCCCTCGCTCATACGGACATCCTTTAGAGTTATAAAGATATGGAAAGGGTAGCTGTCATCGATCGATGTGGGGAATACCCTAATGTTTCGTTGCTTGGAATTAAAGTGGGAATAACCTACAATCCTTGCTTGGCTCTACGACAGTTTGGTCGCGCTCAGAGAGAAGGTCCCCATGAGCTGCTGCTTACAGATATTGTCTTTGACTACAAGGGGGACGTTGATGGGCATCGCCGCAGGTTTATACGAGCTTGGGGCAGGGTGAATAGGTCTGACCCACATGAGCTAGGTTTGAAGACTTCTCTCCCAATGCAACCTTACCTCCAGTGTGTTCGAGCCCATGGTCAAAAGCTGGGGATGCCATATGAAGCTGTTTTTCCGGTGATTGTGGAGCATACTAATGAAGAAGGTATTCCTTATACAGTCCTTCATCCCTATATGCCTACTGATCTTGGGGCATTGAAGATATCTTGGATCCAGTTAAAGAAAGAAAGGGATACCTACAGGGAGAAGTATCATGAGCAGGAACGGGAGATTTTGAAGCTTACAAGGCAGCTTGAGAATGAAAGGACAATCAAAGATTATGTTAGCACGAAGGGAAAACGACCATGGGATTTCTGATGTCTTATTATTTCTAGTTTAGATTTGCTTTTCAGTTTATTTCTTTTGTAAATGCCTTGAAGGCATTGTTAAACATTGTTACAAGTTTTATCCAATAAAGTGTGTTTTATTTTGGTTTACAAAGTTGAATCTCCCTAAGTCTTTGAAATCATTTCATACGCATTCCATTACCATGCACCTCATTACAGGTACCATTACAGGTTTCTTATCTTCTTCGCTATTTATTTCAATACAACATGTCTTCTGAAACACCTACTGATCAAGATATCAAGGCTTTTCAGGCTCAGAATGCTCAATTTCAGGATATGTTCTTGAACTTGTCTAAAGGACAATAAGATTTGAAGACTCTCATCTTGAAGGACAAGAAGAAGAAGAAGAAGAAGAAGAAGAAGAAGAAAGTGGTTCTGCTGAATATGGGTCACAGATTTGGGAATAGGTTGCGAGAGGAGGTTGATCTGTCTCATTCATCTGGAGGAGGAGAGAATCAAGAGGAAAGGAAGGGTCCTAGCCCTGTGGTCTCTGATAATGACACTGATTTTGATGAGGAACCGTACCCTCCTGCTGAGGATAAGTACAAAAAACTTGAAGACCGTCTGAGTGCCATGGAGATTCAAAAGGTTCCCGGATTGGATTATGCAGATTTGGGGTTAGCATTAGGGGTGGTGATTCCTCACAAGTTCAAAGCTCCGGTTTTTGCTAAGTATGATGGAGCATCCTTCCCAAAGCTTCACCTCCGCTCATACATCAAAAAAATTCAACCCTACGCTGCTGACAGAAAATTGTGGGTCCATTTCTTTCAAGATAGTCTGTCAGGTACCCACCTTGAATGGTTTTATCAATTGGAGGGTGCTAATGTCAGCAACTGGGAGGTCCTTGCTGCTGCTTTTTACAAGCAATACCAGTATAATGCCGACCTTGCTCCCACGCGTACTCAACTTTAGGGTATGTCTCTGGGTACAAGCGAAGGCTTTAAGGACTACGCTCAGAAGTGGAGAGATATGGCTGGAAGAGTCCAACCCCCTCTGTCTGATAGGGAGTTGGTGGATATGTTTCTTGGGACTTTGTCGGGTCCGTACTTCAATCATTTGATCGGTAGTTCATCGTCTGGGTTCATTGAATTGATTATGACTGGGGAGAGAGTAGAGGGTGGTATCAAAAGGGGCAAAATACAGAAAGGTGCTTCATCAAGTACATAAAAGAAGCCTTTCAAGAAGGAATCTACTGTCGTTTACAGCTCAAGGAGCCAAAACCGACCTGAACATCGCCAAGCAGTTAATGCAGTAGTAATATCAAGACCTACAATTGCCCCGCAGCGCAACAATCAGTAAAGAGTAGAGAGACCACAAATACAGTATGCTCGGCTCAGTATGAATTTATCTCAAATTCTGCCGCAATTAATGAAGACCAACCTGGTAACTCCGAGGGAAGCTCCGAAGAATCCCAGTACCACCTCTCCGCTGTATAATCCGAACGCTAGTTGCACCTATCACTCTGATAGCCCAGGGCATGATACCAACAACTACTGGGCCTTGAGGAATAAGGTTCAAGATTTAATTGAAGCTAAAGAAATTGAGTTTGACGCACTAGAAAAGCCCAACGTCATAACTGCTCCTATGCCTAAACATGATCAGGGGGTGAATGCAATTGAAGATGATGATGAAGAGTCAGATTTTGACAGCTGGATTTACCCGACTACCAACGGTGGATTGAACAATTGGACGGCGAAGGACTTCGTGCCCGTTTCTTTTATTACATAGTAATAGACTTTTGTTTTGAGACTTGTAACAGACAATTTAAAACTGTTACGGCCCAGTGCCTTGCCCGAGACACCGTGGCTTTGTTTGTGAGGGCTTATTATGTGTCATTTCCATATATCATCAATAAAGCATTGGAAGTTTTTCTTGCATTACAAATTTTACGCTCCTTGTTTTTCTTTTCTATCTTGCACTTTATCAAAATAGCTATTTGTCTTACACACACTCACATATCATAATACAGGTCCACATCCACTCTAGACCCCACTGATAACGACTCTGCTACTGCTAGTTATGACTTCGAAAATACGATCAACCAAGCCGAGGACGAAGGTGAGGAGGATTGTGAAGTTCCTGGGGAACTTGCTAGACTGTTACTTCAGGAAGAGAGGGCCATACAGCCGCATGAAGAGCCAATGTAATCAGTAAATCTGGGTATAGAAGAAGACAAGAAAGAGGTCAAGATCGATGCAAATCTGGAGTCTAGTGTCAAGGAACGGTTGATACAGATGCTGCGTGACTATGTTGAGATCTTTGCCTGGTCTTATGAAGATATTCCTGGGTTGGATACCGATATTGTGGTACACCGCCTTCCAACCAAAGAAGACTGCCCTCCGGTAAAGCAGAAGGTTCGCCGTATGCGCCCCGAGATGTCTGAGAAAATCAAAGCTGAGGCTATGAAACAGTTTGATGGCAGTTTTCTAGCTGTCACTTCTTACCCACAGTGGGTTGCCAACGTGGTTCCGGTAGCAAAGAAAGATGGTAAGGTCCGCATGTGTGTTTACTATAGAGATCTGAACAGGGCGACCCCAAAAGACGATTTCCCTCTGCCCCATATCGATGTTCTGGTTGACAACACCGCACAACATAAGTCTTCTCCTTTATGGATAGTTTTTTTGGTTACAATCAGATTAATATGGCTCCCGAAGACATGGAGAAGACAACCTTTGTTACGCAGTGGGGTACTTTTTTCTACAAAGTCATGCCGTTCGGATTAAAGAATGTTTGGGCAACGTATCAGCATGCCATGGTCGCCTTGTTCCATGACATGATTCATCATGAGATTGAGGTATACGATGACGACATGATTGCAAGGTCCCTGACTGAGGAAGAACACCTTGACCATCTCCAGAAACTGTTTGACCGGTTAAAGATGTACAAACTGAGGTTAAACCCGAACAAGTGCACCTTCGGGGTAAGGTCTGGTAAGCTGCTGGGTTTCATCATTAGTGATAAAGGTATTAAAGTGGATCCTGCGAAGGTGAAGGCTATACAGGAAATGCCAGCTCATCGAATAGAAAAAGAAGTCAGAGGCTTTTTGGGACGGTTGAATTACATTTCCCGATTCATTTCACATTTAATTTCTACTTGTGAGTCGATCTTCAAGCTGCTGAAGAAAGATCAAGTAGTAAAGTGGATTGATGAGTGTCAGGACGCTTTCGAAAGGATCAAAGAATATCTCCAAGAGCCACCTATTCTGATGCCTCCAGTTGAAGGGAGACCCTTGATCTTATACTTGACAGTACTCGACAATTCAATGGGGTGCGTGCTGGGGCAACATGACGAGTCTGGCCGAAAAGAGCATGCTACTTACTACCTTAGAAAAAAGTTTACTGACTGTGAGACCCGATACTCACTGCTTGAGAAAACTTGCTGCGCTTTGGCATGCGCTGCTCGCCGGCTGAGACAGTATATGCTGACTCACACCACCTTATTGATATCGAAGATGGATCCAATCAATTATATCTTCAAGATGCCTGCCTTGTCCGGAAGAATAGTAAGATGGCAGACGATATTGACTGAATATGACATCCAATACACAACCCAAAAGGCAATCAAGGGGAGTGTGTTAGCGGATCATTTGGCACATCATGCAGTGGATGATTACCAGTCTATGAATTTTAAATTCCCGGATGAGAACATCATGTTGGTGACCGACTGTGAGAAACCTGGACCGAATGAAGGACCTGAGGAAGGATCCCAATGGTCTATGTATTTTGACGAAGCTTCAAACGCATTGGGTAATGGCATTGGCACCGTGATCATCTCTCCTAAAGCCTATCATACTCCTTTCATTGCCCGATTATGTTTTAACTGCACCAACAATACGGCAGAGTATGAGGCATGCATCATGGGCCTTCGAGCAGCTATTAACCTAAGGATTAAGTTCTTAAGTGTATTCAGAGATTCCGCTCTCGTGATCAGTCAGATCAAAGTCGAGTGGGATATGAAACACCCAAATCTTATTCCTTACAAAGAGTATGTACTGACGTTGCTTCCGTACTTCGAGGAGATAACCTTTGAACATTTCCCTAGAGAGGAAAATCAGTTAGCGGACGCGCTAGCTACCATGTCTTCTATGTTCAAGGTCAGATGGGAAAATGAAGCTCCCCAGATTACCATTGAGAGATTGGATGAGCCCGCACATTGCTGTGATATTGAGACTGGAGAGGTAACAGATAAACCCTGGTTTCACGAGGTAAAGAGGTATCTTGAGGCACAAGAGTACCCCGAGGGTGCATCTGTTAATGATAAGAAGTTTCTGAGGAGGTTCACTGCGAAGTTCTTCATCAGTAATGGTATCCTTTACAAGCGTAACCATGACTCAACTTTACTGTGATGTGTGGACAAGAACGAGGCAGAAAGGATCATGGAAGAGTTACATGAAGGTACTTTTGGAACCCATTCAAGTGAACATACTATGGCGAAGAAAATCCTACGGGCAGGATATTATTGGTCTACTATGGAAACCGATTGTTATCAGCATTCTCGAACCTGTCATAAGTGCCAAGTCTATGATGATAAGGTGCATATTCCTCCAGTTCCTCTGAATGTCTTGACAGCTCCTTGGCCTTTTGCAATGTGGGGCATCGATATGATCGGCGAGATCAGACCTACTGCGTCCAACGGGCATCGTTTTATCCTGGTAGCTATTGATTATTTCATGAAGTGGGTTGAGGCAGCTTCCTTTGCTACAGTGACCAAGAACTTCGTGGCACGGTTTATTCAGCATAATTTGATCTGTCGATATGGTGTACCATAGAGGATCATTACGGACAATGGTACAAATCTCAACAATACAATGATCGCCGAGCTCTACAAGCAGTTCAAGATACATCATCACAACTCTTCTCCTTACAGGCCGAAGATGAATGGGGTTGTTGAAGCGGCTAATAAGAACATCAAGAAGATTATGCAGAAGATGACGGTGACCTATAAAGACTGGCATGAGATGTTACCATTCGCTCTTCATGGGTACCGTACCTCAGCACAGACGTCAACAAGGGAAACACCCTACTCTTTGGTATATGGCATAGAGGCAGTCTTACCCATTGAGGTCCAGATACCCTCTCCTGGTATTATGAAAGATGCAGGTTTGAGCGAGGACACTGGATTCAGACCCAGCTTGATCAGCTAGACTTGATTGATGAAAAAAGACTTACTGTTATTTGTCATGGTCAAACATATCAAAAGCGAGTGATCAAGGTATTTAATAAGAAAGTTAGACGACAGGAATATCAAGTCGGGGATCTAGTAATCAAGCGCATCATACTGCCGCATGGTGATACCAGGGGAAAATGGACCCCTACGTACGAAGGGCAATTGTGGTTAAGAACATTTTCTCGGGAGGAGCTATAATTCTAACCACCATGGATGGTGACAACCTTCCTCATCCCGTCAATGCAGACATAGTGAAAAAATACTACGCATAATCAAAGACCCGCTAGGTCGACTGGCCTAGGAAAAAATAAGGGCTTCCCGGCGAACCAAAAGGGTTCGGGAAAAAGTAAGGGATGAAAATGAAAAAAATCTGTACACCCGGCAAGTCAAAAACCTGAAAAGGCGGCTTGGGAAAAAAGGGGTATCCCAGTGGACTGAAAACCTGAAAGGACGGTCCAGGAAAAAAATAGGGATCAAAGCGTAACACTATGTCTCATTGGATCATCTTGCAACCAGACTTCGGTATTGACTATCAAGCTTGGACGGTGCCAATCAATCTGATCTACCTTCAACCAAGTAGCAAAGTGATGAGACGCTCGAAGTTATAAAGGCAATAGCAGAGTTGGAACCCAGTGGGATCGTTCACATGGTTCTTTTTCTTTGTTTTTCACAAATTGTATAATCTATCTTTCGGTGGCGTTCTCTTACTAGGACGTCAGCCTCTTGTACAAAAACGCCTATTACAGGCCAACTTCAAAATCAATACAATTCATTTTCACAAAGAATTTTCAAATTATTTTCCTTTTTCTGTTTTGTTTGCAAGAACGTCCAATGTTCATTTTTGATATATGTACCTGACAATAATTGTTGCTCGTAAATATTTACATGTGAAACAAAAGACGATTACTCGTAATTTCAGAAACAGGGGCAAACAAGAAATGTCCAAGCCTTACAGTTGCTCTATTCACCGGGTACAGGGATAGACCCAGCTGAAGAAAATGACTAAAAAGACATACACTCCCCGCAGAGTAGGAAGTACCAGAATACAATATTATCAACTCTCCCCAGTTGAGGTTCGCAATCGCAAATGAGTCAGTAAGATTCTCCCCAAGAAGAGTTCATCTTTCACCAACGATGAAGACCATCCCCAATGAAGTTTATTTCTTCCACAAACAGAAACTTTATCCCTAACAGAGTTCATCACCGCCAGCATCGGTAATTCATCCACAGCTGAGGTTATTTCTCCAAGTCAGCCGATCTTCTAACAAAGTATCTCTTCCCCATATAATCATTCTCTCACCAATGTATTCTCCAGCAGGATTATTCTCCCAATCATCTTCGGTCGTTATCCCCAACGAGCAAAACTCTTTCATTCTCCAGCAGCAATCCGGGATCTATTTTCCCCAGCTAGAGAATATCATAAAAACATTGCATCATGACACGTGCACACACATCATACAACACCATCTCATTTATTTTGAGAACATCATTGCTTGATACATGTCATGCATTACATACGGATAACCTTTACCTTTCAGGAAAGATACAATCAAATCATTACAAAGTTCAAGCTATGAAGCCCAGATCCGAACGGATAGTATCTTGATTACTCCATCATATTGTGAAGCCCGGAGAACGACCAGATAACAGTATCAGAATACCGCGAAGCCTGGATTACAACCAGATAGTGGTATCTCTTAAAAGCAAGCTATGAAGCCCGAATTTAACCGGATAATAGTTTAATCCTCAGCAAGTTGTGAAGCCCAAATTACGACCGGATAATAGCTCAACAAGTTATTGTGAAGCCTGGATTACGACCAGATAGAAATACAAGACCATGAAGCCTGGATTACGACCAGATAATGGTAGAAGATGTTGTGAAGCCTGGATTACGACCAGATAGCAATGCAAGTTTCTGTGAAGCCTGGATTACGACCATATAGCAGCCAAGAGTACTACAAAGCCTGGATTACGACCAGATAGTGGTATATCTTTAATACAAGTTATGAAGCCCGGATTCGACCATATAATATCTTGATTTCCCCGAACACCATGAAGCCTGGATTCGACCAGATAATGGTATATTACATCGTGAAGCCTGGATTACGACCGGATAGCGGTAAAAGACACTGAAGCCTGGATTACGACCAGATAATAGTGAGGGACACTGTGAAGCTTGGATTACGACCAAATAACAGTTTACTCGGCCAATTACTATGAAGCCCGGATTCGACCGGATATTAGTAGGCCCAATAGTCAAAGGGAAGCCCATATGCGACCAGATAACCACTTGATTTCTTCTAAAGCCTGGATTTCTACCAGATAAGAAGTGAGGTATTGTGAAGACTGGATTCGACCAGATAACAGTACAAGTCACCATAAAGCCTGGATTCGACCAGATAATGGTATGGAACATCGTGAAGCATGGATTACGACAAGATAGCGGTACAAGACATTGCAAAGCTTAGATTTCGACCAAATAGCAATTTTACCTGGACAGTTTCTAAGAAGCCCGGAGTCGACTGGATATTGGTATGCCCTAAATACAAGTTGAAGCCCGGATGCAACCAGATAACAACTCATTTCCTTCTGAAGCCTAGATTACGACCAAATAAGAATTGAGAAATTGCGAAGACTGGGTTACAACCGGATAGCAAGTTTGATCTCATCTCCCCAGTAAAGTCACTGTAAAGCCTGGATTACGACCAGATAGCAGTCAGCCTTATCACTATGAATCCTGGATGACGACCAGGTAGTAGTTCATTCTCACCTCCTCAGCTAAGAGACGATTCCTCAGTAGAATAACGGACGACCGAAGCTCCTAAAATTCAAATTTTCTCAAGAATAGAGACGATTCACCAGTAGAATGACGGACGACTGAAGCTCCTAAAATTCTATTTCTCTCAACAAAGATCAACATTCCCCAGCGGAATCTTCCTCAACAACAGGTATACAAGCTCTCGCTAAGGAATCTCTTATGCGATCGACACTCCTTTTGATGGCATCTTTAAGCCCATTATCCCATCATCAATCCCCAAATGGCATCTGTAAGCCCATTCTCGACATCACAAGACAAATACAACTTCATGCGAGTGCAAATTTCTGGGCACTCTAGTGTTCAATCACCTTCAATCTTCGGTTCACGAAAGGCGGATAGCCAATCTACATCCTCAGATTTAAGAAGATTGAACAGGGGCAGCTGTTGTACCCCAAAATTTTCCCTCCCATATTTCTTAAAACATTTCAAGAAAAATTCTCAAGTTGTTCAAGGAAGTCCAAGGGTTGACCAAACAAGCTCCCTCCTAAGGCAGTCTACCTCAAATTAGTGTTTCATGTTGCATTAAGATACTTGAGTCCAAGGGATCCCAAATTCTCACCATTGTCCTAATATGTCCTCAAGATCATCCATGTCAAGTTTTAAGCCTTTCAGAGGAAGTTTGCTCAGTCAATTGCTCAAAGGCCTGAAAATCGATAGTGTTAGGGCAAAAGTCAATTGTGGCCTACATACAGTCAAACTTCAAGATTTTTGGTCAACATCCTCATTTTTGAAGTATATTTCATCATTTTATCAAGGGTTGATCATGATTCATCAAGGATTGCTCATAATTCATCAAGAACCAAAAGTTGCTAATTTAGGTTTTTGTAGGAAAAGTCAACTTAACTTTGACCAAGCATAACTTTCTCATACTTTATGATAAATGACCCATCCAAATATAATTTTGAATAGGATGCAATTCTCTACAATCCATCATCAGCTCCCAAGTTCAAAATATGCACTCATAAGAAGTTATGAATTTGGACATTATAGGTCAGTTTGAAAAGTCAACAAAAACACATTTTTTGTCAAAGCTTCATATATGAACATGGAATACCAAATTGAGATAAGACTAAAAGGGTTGCTTAGAGTACATATCAAGCTTTCTAAAAAGTCAAAGAACACCTTCAAAGAGTCAAAATTGAGGAAGTTATGCATTGGTGAAGTTGACCCTTTTCGCAAAATTGTCAAAAGTCAACTATGCCTCAAATTACAATTTTTGCTAAATGGGCCTAACTTTTTGCACTTGTTTTGAGTTGTTAGCATGGTCCACGAGCCCTATCCCTTGCCACTTGTCATTATCTTGTTTTTATTATTTATTTTGATTTTTATTTGAATTAAATCAATTTTAATCAAAACAAATCATGAGAAAATCCAAAACATTGAAATCTCAAGATTTTGCACATGTTTCAGGTCCTATATCCAGCTAGCATGAGATTGATTTCGTGTAAAGGCTCGGTATGCACAAAAAGATTGAATTTGGCCTATTTTTGAAAATATATTCAAAGGAATCAAATCAAAATCAAAAGCCATGATTGATAAAGATTGAGCACACTTTTTCAACCCTAATTCATTCCTCAATACATAAGGAACATTGGCAGACCTAAATTAAGGCTGAAAGGAGGCGCAAGAACCTGAACCAAACTTGAAAAAATCACCAAAAAGTGCAGACACAGTTTTGTATTTCCAGGCATTCTCAAGACCTTCTAGCAATCCCAATCGCTTCCTGGGATCACAAGCAAGCGAAACCAATCAAGAACAAGGAGTTTCCAACCCTGTAACTCACTGTAAGTCAGTCACGACATTGCCTTTTTCTTGAATTTGAATTTCATCATTCTAACACTTATAGCATGAAATAACTATATATTCTTGTTCCTTAACATATTTGCAAGCTATCCATATCATCCAATTGCATTTTTGTGGACTGAATCAAGAATTGCCATTGTTAGGGTTTGTGGTTTCGTTTTAGGGTTTTTATGTGCCGGCAAAATTAGCCCCCATGAAGGGTATCATGATGTCCAGCAGGTCCAGATGAATCCATCCATGGCCTTAGTTTTTATTTATCATGCTTGTATTGGATTTTGAGAATTTCAGGACCTGTAGCTATGGACAAACGTCCGTAGGTAAAAGTCTGTGACTTTTACCAACGGTGCAAGGAGGAAGACGACTATCGTGGCAGCCTCTCATTCGCTGATTTGAATTTTGGCGCTTTCTCTCTCCACTAACGCCAATTATTATATATTACCTATTATTATTATTTTATGTACAACAAAAGCTTACAGCGCAGCTGGTAGTGGAGTAGTTGGGAAATACCTTGGGGCCTGGGTTCGAATCCCAGGTCCCCCAATTCTTTCATAATATTTTTCTTTCAGTGATCCAGCACGCACACAAAGCTAGGAGAGCACCATGTGTCCTCAAGATCCAACCTTTAGATCTCCAGATGGCGAAATCTAAAGGCCATCAGATGAAAGTCCACCAAAGCCCTCATTCAATGCATCACAGGAGATCTTGGAAGTCAAACGTGGACCTTATTATCTTGGGCCCAAAATTACTATCTACACTCCCTCAATTTGCTTTCAGGCCCAATTTTCTTCTTTCTTTTCTTTTTTATATTTTATTTAATTAATTTAGTTTATTTATTTTACTAACACAAATTAATTTTCTTTTTATAAAAAAAATCACAAAAAATAATATTTTCACCCAATTAGATTTAGGTTTATTTTTTATCAAAAATTAATTAATTTAATTAGGTTATTTAATTTTAGGTTACTTTAACTATTTTGTAAATAAATTAAAATTAATTAGAACAATTAGAGTTTTTGTTTCTAACTTAATTATATTTTTCTTTTCCTAAAAATAACCAAAAAAACCAAAATAGGCCATTTAATCATTTTCTTTAATTCATTTAATTACTAATTAATTTTTGTATTTAATAAACAATCTCATTCTTTTCCTTAAATAATTAAAAACAACAATAAACAATTTTTTTCTTCCAATTAGGTTAGAAGGGGTCAAAACCCTAGTTTCTTATCGTTCTTAATTTCCTCGCTCACGCTTTATTATTATTTTTACCATATTGATGTAATTGCTCACAAGTTGTAATAGATTAATTAGGATCTTTTACTTTCATTTATCGTTTTTTTAAGGGTTTGTTTTTGGCTATGTAAATACCCGAAGCCTTGTAATAGCGTAGCTTTTACTTTCCGCACTTTATATTCCGTGAAATATTAACTGTTAGATGTATGGATAATTAGGGATGCATGACAAGAATGTATGATAACTTTAAAACAGTTAGAAAACCCTAAATGTGCAAAGATAAATAACTTGAAATTGAATCACTCGCACATGCGCACTCCCAGGGTATACTCCCACTTCGGTTGCCTTCGGTAAACGATCATTAAGTATAGGGTATTTTAGTGGTCGCCCTTTTGTCTCAAAGATCAAAGTTGCCTCAGAAAGGTTGCCTCGGATATTGTTGCCTCGAACAATTGATCTAAGACATTAGGGTTATTACTAAGACGTCCTAACATTGCTTTAGTGACCGTACGTCCCTTTCGAATTGACCCTCAAAAATCAACGATGGTGCTACCTACTCACTAATAGTGGGATAGTGCTATCTAAAGGAAAGAAACATAGAACAATTCTTTTTTCGAGTAGGTAGATTAGTTCTTAAGTACTTGCTCCATCCAAACAAACTTTTTCACACTTACACTCCTTTCAAACAAAGTTTTAAAAAAAACACTTTGTAACACTCATGAAGACAGAAGCAAGGGTTAAATCGAAGTCAAAACAAAAACTTTTCAAATCACACAAACACAAAGAAGAAATTTTGAAAATGATGAGCAAGTACCTAAGAGCCCGTGGAAAACCACGAATAGAAAGGGTGCTAATACCTTCCCTCTCTATAATCTATCCCCCGTACTAAGAATAATCTCGAAAAAGGAATTTTTCTGTGCTTTTTTCCTTTCCTTGTTAGATAAAATAAAAGTCAGTGGCGACTCTTGCTTACCGCTACATTTTGCAAACACAAACGCAAAATGCAAACCAGCATTCCTAAAAACAATCCCGGTTCTGGCCACCGTATCACACTACCCATTCTCTATGATGTTCTCCATTCCTATGTTCAATTGAACCGATACAAGAATTCATCTCTTGAGAAGAGTTAGCGATGGTTGAGGAATCACTGTGGTCTCTTGGACCCAGTAGTCACTAACTTCTGATTTTGGTGTCTGATCACACGACTTCGTTCTTTCGTGAGGACTTTATTGGTAATCCTTTTCTCGCCTTTTAGGCTTTCCAAAATCTTTCTCGCTTTCCATAGCTTTTTCCTGGACAAATTCTTTTGAATTTCAATTTAGAAGTCTAGCGGGATACCCCAACTTTTTCCTAAATGACTTATTTTCAAGTTTCGACTTAGCGGGGCTTTTTTTTCTTTATTATTCATAATTTTCTTTTTGAATAAGTCGTTGATCTTTGCCTCATATTTGATTTGTCGGAAGTGATCGTGACTGTCTGAGTCTTTGGTAGATGAAGGATAGCCATTATTGTATCATCATCTGATATCGGCTTCTTGATGTTCGAGAGATACCCATTGGGATATCGTTAATTGATGCACGTTGCTGACATGGGAGAGTTAACCATTGTGGTTTTGACTTTCCTTGACCTTTTGATGGATAATCATTGTTGTATCCTTGGATGCACACTCTTGATGAGTTATGAATGCTTGATCAGATTAACTGAACAATACCCGCCCCAGGGTTAAAATGAGGGTTTTTTCTGAACAGAAAAGAAACTCCTACTTCGAAGGCTCAGAGGGGTTAACGAAGGTCTATCTCCCTTATATCTCTGGTGTTTAGGAATAGAAATAAGGCTTGTACATCGTCAACAAAGTCTTACTCAAAAGAGTACCAACTAGATATTTTCCGTTTTTAGATTATCGTCATCCTCCCTCCAATCTTTACCTAAGCATAAGACTAGGAAATTTGGCATCAATATGCAAGTAAAAAATTTAAAGAGTGATAACGGACTGATGAATAAAAACGAAAGGAACACTTCAAGACAAGCATACCTATTGCATTAAGATTTTCATTCAAAAATAGACAAGTTTCTACATGCAAGAAATGTTTAAACAAACAAGCAAGAATGCAAATTAAAATGCACTAAAGAGAACCAATGGTTGCCATCATTGAGGAGACTTGACTCTGTATGGACTTGTTGATTTTGAAGACTTTCTGTAGCCTTGATTCTTAAATGGGCAAGAGAATTCCCCTTCTAATCTGATGTGAACACAACAGTCTCTAAATGGATCCTGTCTTGGATATTGTCTCAGGATGACATATTACCTTCAACCGAATGGCCAGGTGCCCCAGAACAATATGCATAGAAAATCCTTTCAGGAGAGCGGATGAATTCTTTACCAAGCGAATCGGTACAAACTGCATCATCAAGCATATTACACCATAAAGAAATAATACAGTTCATCTTCTATCAGAACAACAGAGACATCCAACTGGTGAGAAAGAGTCCGACAGTTGGCCAAATAGGAATTGGACTTTTGGAAGAGATGCCAGACAGATGTCGGGCTTTATACTTTGACCCCTTTATAGTCTTTGATATCAAAACCGGGTGCCTCGGAATAAGGGATACATCTAACATGTGTATTGCAATCAGAAGAGATATTTGTGGGAGGAAGACCCCAAATATCAGAGCTTTGTCGAAATTCCACCAGGAGAGGAAATAACTGGATGTAATGCGCTGGGATCGCATCAACATGCTCATCAGGTTTCTTCTGTCTTTGCTTAAAATCTTTTTTCCATGAATTCCCTAGGAGAATAAAGACTGACTTATGTTGAATAGATCAGGGAACGCAAAGCTGTAGAGAGTGCCCCTGATTGAATAGTCGAATGCCCGGTGTAGAAACCATATCTGGCATTGGTATCATGAACAAAGCACTAATATAAGGTCCCATAGTAAATGGGAACTATTTGATGGTAAAATTTTCCAAGAACTCCAGATTGTGTAGCACTCCATGGTTGAAAGCAAAACCCAAGAGATAAGGAGAAGAGAGAACCTGTTGTGGCAGTAAGTGCAAGATTGTTGACATTATCATCAGAGCTTCCATGACCTGGATTATCCGAGTCTTCAATCAATTATATTCATTATCTAAGAGTTCCTGGCCGCGGGCCAAAGCTTGCATGTATATCCCACAGAATTATTCCATAATTGATCTCTGAGCATGTGACAGTAAGAAACCAAGTTTAAACCTCTGAATAAAGCACCAGGTCTGAATAAGAATCCCCAATCTTCGAGTACCTATTATGGATTCATGAAATATGAATGGGGTGCATGAATGGGTGCTATGTCTTGTTCCGTCATTTCCAAGGAATTTACATGCTTTGATTTTTTATTTTACGCCAGTAAGGGATGGAAAAGTTCAACAAAAGGCTTACAAATATGATTCCTTGGAAATAACAACATGTATGTTAGGCATGTGGTTAACCATGTTATCTATGCAGAGACATGGGATCAAAATTCCATCACTTCTGGATATGACTGCTGCACTATTCCTGAACCATATGAATATCACCTGATCAAAAGGTCTGACATAGCTTCCGCACATACAAGAACCAAGTGCCATTTGGATTATCAGTAGTACGAGATCAATGCTTCTTGAACTAGATATTGTTGAGTCTTATCTAAACATGCTGGGAATACCAACATCGAAGGCCCGAATGAACCTCCAAATATCCAAATCAGGAACTCAGAAAATAAATCTGAGAACCATATGGTCACCAACAGAACACCATCTCCATAAGTCATAAACAGAAATCCAGAACATAACCATTAGAACCAATAGTCACTGTCTGAGCATAGTCACCATCTGAACATGAGTAACCATCTGAACATAGTCACCAACTGTACCTGTGATAATAATCCCTCCACTCATGTGTGAAGACTAGGTTAGGGTAAGGCAATGGTAACTCAAAATCATGGGCTCGCTTGAGAGTACTATCATCATACACCTACGTGATAATGATAGAACCTCATCAAAACCTCATCTAAGCATGGACGACATAGCCGTATAGGGAAATCTACATCCCCTATCTGTCATGTTCCACTCTATTCCTAGGATCCCTATGGTTGTCACTTGGCTTGGGTATTGGGCCTTTTACCTCAATAGTAACACCCACCCAATAAGAAGCAGATCCAGTACAACATTAGTATATGGAAGACAGTAAAATGAAATCCATACATATGCTCAAGTATATACCAAATGAGTGAATAAACTGAAAGCATAAAAATAAACACCCAAAGAAAGGAAACAAAGGCTAGGAGCGACTCCGGGATGGACCAACATTTGGTCAATCTGTCCCCAGTGAAGTCGCCAGCTGAAACAACCGGCTGAAAATCATCAAACAATAAAGTCGCCATTGAACGACTTTTATCCCACACGAAGGGAAAGGTAAACATCGACAAAACCTGAGAAGGGAGAAGTTACGGTCTTCTAACCTAGAGATCGGGTAAGGGAGTCTGTTACGCAAGGGGAAGGTATTAGCACCCCACACGCCCGTAGTACTCTACAATATCCACTCTTGTTATCTATCTTATGGGTGTGTCTAATCTATGTTTACTGTTTACTACTGCTAAGGGGAGAATGCATTCAAAATAAATGAGAAAAGAATGTAGGGAATATAAAGTTGTACTCGCTTGGGCCCTACCCCAATGCCTATGTATCCTTTTTAAGGAATCAGAGCTACCGTAGTTCGGCTCACGTGTTTTTGTTTGTTTTGTGTTTTTTATGGACAAAGTTAATTCAGCCTTCTGCCGCAGCTCGACCTTCGGAGACTTATGCGTTGGCACAGAAGTAAATTAATCATGTCCTTACCTGAAAAGGGTTTTTTGAGAAAAGGTGCTCGAGCGTGCAAAAAGGTTTGAGTTCTTTTGTGTTTTATTACCTTGAAAAAGGGTTTAGGTATGATTAAAATGTTTTTGATTTTCTAAGAAAATGAGTTAGTTTTAAATGCAAGGATGCAAAAGGGGAAAGAAAAGAGTCTAAGGGAGACTAACCTATTTCTAAACCTAATGTTATTATACAATGGTAGTCCTAAGATTTGGATTAACAAAAGGGAAACATCTACTTAATGTTAGCATGCATGGCTTACAACCTAAGGTCTAACTTGCGTCCGAAAGGAACAAGCGCGTCCTAACGGAACATGGTATGTACAAGGATAAAGAAAACAAGCCAATAAACTCAAGAGAACACACCTAAAGAGATCCTATCTAGGTTAGCATGCCAAAGGAAGTCTAACAAAACTATCTTATAGGGAACATGCAATGAGAGCGATGTCGTGATCTCAATTTCTAAATTGAGTGAGTCATCGATCAGTAAGAAATAAAGGAAAGCAGTAAAATTCTATAGGGAACATGCACTAAGAGCGAAGTCATGATCTCAATTTCTAAATTGAGTAACTCATCGATCAACAAACAAAGAAATAAACATAAGCACAACACATATAGCAAATGAAGTGCGGAATGCCTGCTACAAGTCTTTAAACAGCGACTTCGAGCGCACACGCTTTATTTCCTACTTCTAATTATATCTAGAAAGCAATAAAGAAACGCGATAAAGTGCGAAGGAGTACAAAAGTAATAACAGCGACTACCAAAGCAAGCGAATCATCAAGAGCAGACAAAAGCACTGGAGAAACAGGGAGTACGTGTCGAGCAAGCTTCACCAAGAAACGAACAAAGTCAGAAATAATATCCAACTAAGATAAAGGTAAATGCGTGTTATGAATGCAACGCGTAGTCAGAAGTTCTTGTGTAAAGTATCACAAAATAGTATGTATCAGGATAAGATATAATAGGACATGAATCTCTCAAGACGATGAGAAATAAGACGTATTACATTGTAAGCGAGCATAAGCCGTATGCTTCGATCATATAAATACCTATTACGTTACATAATCGACAACACAAAAATGTACCTTGCACAATGAACAAACATGTCAAAAAATAACGAGGCATTGTTTAAGGATCAGAACCTACTGCTAAACAACTCATCGTGCCAAGGGAATTGAATCAAGGATACAAAATTGACAAGAACGCATTAAAATCCTAATTCTAATCATGTACTAAATATTAATTCCGTTAATTCTTAAGCTAATAGAAAATTATAAGAAATATATCTACAAGTCAGGAATCAACATATAAGCAACCACAAAATTTCCAGCAATAAAATCATGAAAGGGAGTATCAAAATTAATTTCTAAAAAACTAAAGAACAAAATGAAAATTGAGACTAGACAAAGGAGTGTCCTGGACCAATGGAGCTTGTGAATAGAAGGCCCAGCTTCTTAGGCCCGAAATACATGTAGCCAACTTTCTGATTAAAAAAAAGTAAAAGAAAATAAAATTGGGAAGGCGGTGAAATGCATTCATTTTGATCCCTTAGGTTTTTGTGACTTTTCAATTTCTAGATCGGAAATTGCATTCGTCGCCCCGAGAATCTCCTCGGTGACGCTGAAGCTCTATACTCTCATTTCCTCGCGTCAAAACCTTTGTTTTACCTCCTCTCTTCATATTCACCATCATTTTCCTTGATTTCATGAGAAGAAGCATGTATCGTATTCTAAAACGAATAAACCCTAACAACATAAGCTTCCAATCTGGTGATGAATCAACCGAGAATAACACAATTGATTGAAGACCATGATTTAAGGAAGTAAATATTACTCTTCAATGTCAAGAAGATGGCAAAAATTTGCGAACAACCAACCTAGATCGTTGATGAAAATGGAACTTCTGGATTCGTTCCTTGCGTCTCATTTTCTTCAATGCTTCGATCTCCCTTCATGCTTCAAGCATGATTCAGGTACGTTCTCTGTATTCCACTACCTCCTCTCTGGTTTCTTCTTCGATTCCTCAAATGATATTGAAGTCATTGCATTCGGATTTGTGTTATTGCAGTGATGAAAATTTTCGAAGAGTTGAAAGATTTGGTTATGGTGATGATTAAGGTTGGTCGTTGAGGATTGAAGTTGACAAAGGTTGTTGCAGGAAGAGGATGATAAAGTGTTGTGGTTTTTGAGAGAGTACATAGAGAGTTTGAGATGGAGAAATAATGAAGGTTGGTGATGACTGAAGATGCTGCATGAGAGAGAGATTGAGAGAAGAGAGTGCCGAGAAGAGATAGTTGATTGTTGAAGATAAAGATGATGAATGGAGAGATCTTATGAGATTCTCCCTAGAGTTAGGTTGCCAAAGTGAGTTTCTATTATTCTGTTATTTGAATCGTGAATTTTTTTCTCCCTTTCTGTTACAGTTTTTTTTTCTTTCTGTAGAGAAGTATCTGCCATATGCTACTGGGCTAGAATTATGTTAGTTTAGAAATTAGTTACAGTCGGAAGTTGGTTGCAGAATTCTGTTTGGTGGCTATGGTTTCTGTTATGACTCGATGGTTAGGATGGAATCTGGTTTTTGCTTGCAATTTCTGTTATGTGGTTTAGAGTTGGACAACAATTAGGAGATTAGTTAGAAAATGGTTAGGAGATTTTGCATTGGCTGTTAGTTAATTCTGTTACGGTTTTGGTTAATTGAAACAAATGTTAGGGGCTTAGTTTTCGCAGGGGCTTGGAAATTCAGTTAGATGAATGCAGTTTTGGACTGCTGTAACTTTTTCTGCACTTTTTGTTTTGGTTTGCTTTGATCTAATACTGCTAAACACTTATGCAGGCCTAGTTTTGAGATTCAGAAATTCTAGCCATATGCTGCAATTATAAAGGCAATAAGGTTTTGATGATAGATGAAGCATGGAGGAGAGCTAAGGCAAAATATCTTGTTGGCTATGGAGCATGGGAGTTCAATAAACATGGGGAAATTTGAGATGATGAAGACCAAACCAAAGCTGGAGTGAAATAGGTTGTAGGAGTTTCTTTAATCAAATATCATACTTTGGTCAATAGTGAATTTGTTTAAGGACCCATAATTTTCTCTCTTTTTCCTCTTGTAATACACTTGAATTCACTTATAATTTCACATTGGAACATTCAAAACAAAGTGGTTCAATAACATTGGATGAAACATCATTTCCCTCCTTTAACTCAATTTCCAAATTTCATTATTTTATTCAATGTCTCAAGATGTAATGGCAATTTGTAACAGATCATGGCCGTGTGACATTAGTGTAGCCTGAAATGCGAATGACATGAACTTGTAGTGAGAACTTCTTGGATGTAATAAATGGTTCATGTTAAACTTGCCATCCAATTTGCATTTGAATACCAAGTTTTCCTTAATTTTTTCCATATAGAATGAACCATGATGCACGCTAGATGCCTTGAACTCCGAATTTGAAAGTTTTTTCTCTTCTTTTATTTCAACTTGAAAATGGTGATTTGAACCATGATGAATAATAACAAATTTGAATTAAAACTTGAATAAATCTTTCTACCCGGTTCAAGTGAACAAAACATCCAAACCTACATGCTTTAGCCAATTTTAAATCCATGAACCGACCTGAATCCACGACATGAATCCATACCAACTCAATTCCTTAATCCCCATCAATCTTATATAACAAACAATAAGAGAATCGACATGACTTGATCTTAATGAATTCTCAACACCATCCTTATATCACGCCTTGTTATCCAATGAACATCCAGTGAAAATGTTGACAAACCGAAGTGTGATAGGATATACACCCTAATCTTCCTGAGGTATTTGCTGAATGAAGACACAACTTATCATCAAAGGCGTAGTTCATAGTCTTCTTAGTCAGAATAATTGGTGAGAAAGAAATAAGTCTTCAATGGTCACCATCATAAACCCTAACTCCTCAGACCAAGGTTGATGAAAGAATACGTTGACGACCCTTGAATGGAAAGGGAAACCTCAAAGCTAGATAAACCTTAATTTTCCAATTCAATGCTTGGAGGAGAAACAGAAGAATCAACCTTATTCGATATGTGCACCTCAGAACACTATGAAACCCTTAGCTTGCATGATCATTGAATTTTTGAACCTTAAGTTCCTTATTGAATGTAAATGTATGCCATGTTAGTGACCTAATGGAATATATGCAAAAGTACAAGCCAGATAAAAGTAAAGGGTGGGACAAATTTGGGGTATTACAGCTTCCATAATTTAATCGTCTTAAACTTGAAAGTACGATTGGCACGTGCCTTTCAGAAGTTCAAGGTTGAAGATGATTAAATACCAATGCCAAAAATTTGTTCTGGGAGAAAGTGTGAGTATTTATTTATTTTTGTGATATCTGCTGGGGAAAGAATTTTTGTTTTTCAGTGAAGAGACGGAGATTAGACCCGTAACGTGGCATGATGCCAAGGTTGGTACGAAAAGACAACGGATAAGGTCTGCGGGCGACCTACAATCCTAAGGTGAAACAAGAGAGTAATTTTCCGGTGAACCTAGCCAAAGGGTGATCTCGGGTTCGACCATGATCTATGGGAAGAACCTAGCCAAGAGACGATCTCAGGTTTTAAGATGATCTGAGGAAGAACCTAAACAATGGGTAATCTCAGGTTCGATGATGATCTAAGGAAGAACCTAGCCTACGGGCGATCTCAGGTTCGACGATGATCTAAGAAAGAACCTAGCCAAGAGACGATCTTAGGTTCTAAGATGATCTGAGGAAGAACCTTGCCAATGGGCGATCTCAGGTTCGACGATGATCTAAGAAAGAACCTAGCCAACGGGTGATCTCAGGTTCTAATATGATCTAAGGAAGAACCTAGCCTACGGGCGTTCTCAGGTTCGACGATGATCTAAGAAGAACCTAGCCTACGGGCGATATCAGGTTCAACGATGATCTAAGGAGGAACCTAGCCTATGGGCGATCTCAGGATCGACGATGATCTAAGGAAGAACCTAGCCTACAGGCGATCTCAAGCTCGACGATGATCTAAGGAAGAACCTATCCTAAGGGCGATCTCAGGTTCAAAGATGATCTAAGGAAGAACCTAGCCTACGGGCGATCTCAGGCTCGACGATGATCTAAGGAAGAACCCAGCCTACGGGCAATCTCAGGTTCGAAGATAATCTAAGGAATAACGTAGCCTATGGGCGATCTCAGGTTCGACAATGATCTAAGTAATAACCTAGCCTACGGGCGATCTCAGGCTCGGCGATGATCTAAGGAAGAACCTAGCATACGGGCGATCTCAGGTTCGACGATGATCTAAGGAAGAACCTAGCCTACAGGCGATCTTGGGTTCGACGGTGATCTAAGGAAGAACCTAGCCTACGAGCAATCTCAGGTTCGATGATGATCTAAGGAAGAACCTAGCCTACGGGCGATCGCAGGCTCAACGATGATCTAAGGAAGTACCTAGCCTACGGGAGATCTCAGGTTCGAAGATGATCTAAGGAAGAACCTAGCCTACGGGCGATCTCAGGCTCGACGATAATCTAAGGAAAAACCTAGCCTACGGGTGATCTCAGGTTCGACGGTGATCTAAGGAAGAACCTAGCCTACGGGCGATATCAGGCTCGACGATGATCTGAGGAAGAACCTAGCCTACGGGCGATCTCAGGTTCGACAATGATTTAGGGAAGAACCTAGCCTACGGGCGATCTCAGGCACGATGATGATCTAAGGAATAACCTAGCCTACGGGCAATCTCAGGTTCTAAGATTATCTAAGGAAGAACCTAGCCTACGGGAGAACTCAAGTTCTAAGATGATTTGAGGAAGAACCTATCCTACGGGCGATCTCAAGTTCGACGATGATTTATGGGAAGAACCTAGCCAAGAGTCGATCTCAGGTTCGACGATTATCTAAGGAAGAACCTAGCCTACGGGCGATCTCAGGCTCGACGATGATCTAAGAAAGAACCTAGCCTACGGGCGATCTCAGGTTCGACGATGATCTAAGGAAGAACCTGTCCTACGGGCGATCTCAGGCTCGACGATGATCTAAGGAAGATCAGAGCCTACGGGAGATCTCAGGTTCGACGATGATCTAAGGAAGAACCTAGCCTACGGACGACTCAGGCTCGACGATGATCTGGGGAAGAGCCTAGCATACAGGTGATCTCAGGTTCGACGAGATCTAAAGAAGGTCTTCCAGGGAACCTATGACAAGGTATATTGATTTTACTGGGATTTGTGAGTGTGGAAGCTTTTATCTGGAGATTTGGAAATGATGTCCTCCTTTGGGGATGTATTGTTGTCCTTGAATGAATCAGGTCTTTCATGTAAGGTACCTGATCTGGCTTATGCTTCGTATGCATGTTTGAACTTCTTTTGCCGCAAAGATTCATTCTGATGAGTCGGCTATGCCCTTTTGAGGATGCAATGTTATGCAATGATAACTATATGCAATGCAAAGAAATAGACTTTGTGGGGATAAGCGAAGGCTTATTGGGAACCGTTGCTCATTACTGGGGATGCCAATACACATCGGAGCTGGAAGCCTACAGTACCAAAGATCACTGGGGATACTGATAAGAATTTGCACTGAAGAGCCCATGATACCGATGCTTGTTGATGACTCTGCTGAAGATTGAATTGTCAATGAAGCGAATTTACCGGTATGCCACTGAATTCTGAACTGTGTTGTTGGGGAAGAGATAATATGGTCCAACTTCCTACACCCTGAATTGCTGAGAGGATGGTAGAATTGAATATGCCGAAGAATGGATATTGAACATTGTGTGAATCCTTCCGAATACATGCCCCAAGTTTACGCCACACTGGGGAATTACCTCTTGAATCACCTGGGGGATAAAAGATGGCCATGGACACATGCGAATGCCCTAGTTTGACTCCGTGAGTAACCTGATTTAGCTTTGCGAATGCCCTGGTTTAGCTCTGCGAATGCCCCGATTTAGCTCTGTGAATTCCCCGAGTGATTCAGATGGAGATCTGCCCCTGGCTATTTGGAATTTTTGAAAGATTCCTTGAATCTTGACTTGACTTCCCCAGACAACGATCATGTCGTGCACCTTGGTCGGAAGTGTTTTTCCACTTGAGGTAAAGCTTTTTGTTGAGAAGGTTTTTGTTCACTAGATATTCGTCATGTGAATTTATCTGCTGTTGAACAAATAGTCATATTCAAACAACGGTATTTTAAAAATGCAAAGTTTATGCTTGTCTTGAAGTTATTTTTTTGAAAATTATTTTTTTTAGTAAAACAAATTTTGTAAAAACGTGATGTCAACTCAAGATTTATAGCAATCCTTACAGGAATCAGGATACCTTTTGTAACAGTATGCTTCCGAACTAACCTATGCTTCAGTTAGGACTTTTATGGGTTGTAGCAGGGCCTGGTTCACGGTTTAAGAAACAAAGGATAAAGGCTCAAAGTTTATTTGTATCCACCCGTTATTCTTGATGTTCTTCAGTCTTATGCCCAGTTAATTATGCATTTAAGTCCTGATTGAGTCTGACATCTTGCCCTTGTTGTTCCGGTGATGGTTCGGATATAGGAAGTCATTTTTGTAATCTTCTCCTTTTTGTTTAGGATTTGTAAGACCTCTTTTTTTTTCTTTTTTCGTTATCCCTTCTTTTGCCTGAACTATTTATTTTTTGATTACAGCCAGCGGGATGCCCCCGTTTTTTTCTTAAGTCTCCTTCATAGGTTTTGACTTAGAGGACTTTTATTTTGAGAGATAATGACTTCCTGTCTTGATGATTATGCGGAACCATCACCATCTTTTGATTTGGAAGGACGTCTTCGATGTTGTTAATTGTGTACGAAGCAGAAGATTGTGACTGAATGCACGTCTGAATTGACTGAGAAACTACCTTGCCCCCTGGTTATGATTAAGGGTTTTAATTTGTGTGAAAAGAAAAAACTCCTACTTCTTTGGCTCAAAGGGGTTGACTAGGGATTATCTTCCTTATAACTCCACTGTTTAGGATTTGAAACAACGCCTGTACATAGTCAGCAAGGTTTGTTCAAAAGCGTACTGTATGGATTGTGTATCGTTTTTGTCATCCTCCCTCTAAAGGCTCCTAGCTTTTGATCGAGAGTTGAATATCACGTAAAGGAAGCAAGAAAGAAGTTTAAATAAAATGACAATGAAATCATTCAAGACAACCATATGCGATGCATTAATGGGAAAACTAAAGTTTGACATAACAGTAACTGTTTGAATAACAAATGAAATTACAAGCGAAAAATAAAAATGAACTAGACGTTATCAATGATTTAGCCTAGGAGCAGTGATCACTTTGTGAGTCTATGGAGTGTCGAATTCAACCTCTTTGGTATGAATCATATCATGGATTTTGTTCTTCAGAGCCTAGCAGCCATTTGTATTATGTCCCAGACTGTCAAAATGGTATGCACACATTTTGTTGGGGTGGTAACTAGGAGCAGAAGTATCGGGATTTCATAGAGGAGCCTTTAACGTAATCAATCTTTCTTTCAACATGTGTTGTAGAACTTGGGCTAGTGACATGTTGATTCTGGTGAATTGTCTCTTAGGCGTGACCTCTTTATGCTGGTTCGCCTGTTGGTGTCGTCACATAGGCGTAGAGTTAGAGACCAGTATTGTCCCCACAGATTAATTGTAGTCGTTATCCTTATTGCGAACCTTCTATCCATACACAACATTGGCTTCCCTCTTACCAGCAAATGGCTTCTTCTCAGCATTAGAAGATATAGCCATTAGAATCTTCCCACTCTTGATACCACCTTCGACCCTTTCTCCAGTCAGAACCATTTTTGTGAACCCGGATGAGGAACTCCCAATCAGCAAATTGAAGAATTGGCCTGTCAGAGTTCCCATGAACATGTCTACCATTTAACGATCATTTAGAGGAGATTGGACCCTGCCAACTAAATCCCTCCATTTTTGCGCATATTCCTTGAATCCTTCTCTTGAGCTCATGGACATATTCTGCAGTTGCACTCGAGTTAGTTCCAAATCAGCATTGTATTGGTACTGCTTGTAGAAAGAAGAAACAAAGTCTTCCCAGGTATGGATGTCAGTTCCTTCTAGCTTATAGAACCAATACAGTTGAGTTCCAGCTAAACTTTCTTGGAAGAAGTGGACCCACAACTTCCGGTTAGCAGTGTGAGGCTGGATCTTTCTGACATATGACCTCAAGTGAAGCTCGGGACAGGAAACACCATCATATTTTGCGAATATGGGGACCTTGAACTTAGGTGGGATGACCACCCTTGGAACCAAACCTAAATCTTCGAAATCCAGACCAGGAACCCTTTGAATCTCCATGGCATTGAGTCGATCCTCCAGCCGTTTGTATTTATCGTCAGCAGGAAGATAATACTCCTCAGAGTAGTCAGGTTCATCTTCTTCAGACGTTGGATTTTTGTCTCCTTCATCTGATTCCTTGTCTTCTTCCTCTTGATTATCCACTCCCTTTTATGGGGTTCTGAAATCTAGAGCTCGGTTAGTTGGTCTTCTTCTTCCCACACTCAAAATACAAACTGGTTTCTTTGCCCTCTTAGCCTTCTTCTTGACGATCAGAGCTTTCAGGTCTTCTTGCCCCTAGGTCAGAGTCAGGAACATTTGCTGGAACTGAGCATTTTGAGCCCGAAGGTCTTTGATTGTTTGTTCAAGAGCCATTTCTTCTTGTTGAAATAAACAACAAAGGGATAAGAAGCTTGTACCTGGAGTACCTGTTATGCAATGCCATGTATGATATATGTATGCAATGTTTTCAAGGATCTCGTGGGGTAAGCAAGAAGATGTCAGAAGTTGAATTTTGCAGCTTTGATTGAAGAACTTCGTATCATTGAAGGTCCTTGTGCAAGAGTCAAGCTCATCATATCAAGTGGGTCATAGCCCCTGACTCAAGTTGTTGAGTTTTGATCTTTTAAAGGTATTGGCTAGAGGAAAATAAATCCCCTTTGCCCCTTGCTAGACGTATGATTTACCATAACCTGCATCACACAAACCCTTGAGATCCTTGAAATGGTTAAGGAAATACCGTGGCATAATGTTATGATGTGTATGCTATGCGTTAAGCAAAAATGCAAGGTAAGAAACCAATTTAAACAAGGTCCTGCAAGGAATACAAACAAAGCCCTGCATTAAGTTTAAATTGTTAGGCAAAGAAATCAAACAAGTCACACAAGCAGCCTTAGGTTTAGGCTTGCATGGAGTTTGTAGGGAAGTACCCTCTTGAATGTTCAGTTGGCTCAAACTGTCCTATTAATAGTAACTGGGTTCTAAGGAGCCTCAATATCACTAACCTTCCCTTCAGAAATTATTTCAGCTCCGCATCGAAGTATTGCGGCCAAAAAATCCTGAAAGTCCAGCCTCAATGAGTGTACTGTTGAGTATCAACCAATCTTCGGTCAGAACCAAAGCCGGTTATCTCATTACTTCCTAATGTCCAAGTTTGTTTATCTAAGGTTCTAAGGTTCGTTAGTGCTTCACGACACCATGCGGCAGCCCCGTATTCTCCTTGATTCAACACAAGGGATACTGGTACCAACCAAAGTGTCACACTAACACAACCATTTCTTCAACCATATCAGTCTATGCCATATAGTCTCCACGATTTATTATTGTTTACCTAAAAGTGTGCCCCAAATCTGGGTGTAGGATCTATAGAAACAACCCAAATAGCCCTCCAAGGGTAAAGCAAACAAAGCACAACAAAGTAGTTAAATAATGAACTAACCCTAATGTAACCCCATTTTTTTTAATATTCCCCAGCAGAGTCATCAGTTCTGTGATACGGTGGAAGAACTGACTGTTATATACTGGTTTTGTGTTTTTTGTTCACAAATGTGCGGTAAGCAAGAGTCGCCACCGTCTTTTCTTTTATCCAAATTAAGGAAAGGGTGAAAAGAACAAAAAAAATACCTTTTCGAGACTTTTCTGAGTAAGGGGGGTAAATTATGGAAATGGAAGGTGTTAGCACCCTTTCTATCCATGGTTTTCCATGGGCTCTTAGAGGCTTGCTCATTTTTCAAGATGCTTTTGTGCTTTGTGTTTGAAAGTTTTTGAAAACGCCTTAGTACGGCGAACTTTGTAATGTTTCTCGGGATAGTAGAGAACGTATACAGAGTGTTTGAAAAATGTCTTTTGAAAATAAGTTTTTGTGTGTAAGTGAAAAAATGGTTGAGCAAACTTCTAACAATTATCTACCTTGTTACTCGAAAAGTTTCGTTCTTCTCCTCTTTTCCTTTAGACAATGCTATCCTACTATTAGTGAGTATGTAGCCTTATTGTTAGATGTTGAGGGACAATCGAAGGGACGTTTTATAGTCACGAAGGCAATTTTATGGAGATGCTTTAGAAATTATATTTTAGGGACTAGATCATTTATCGAGAAGGCAACTATAGGGTCATCGAGGGACTATGATCTTTTGATTTTACGGGTCTTTGCTAAAGCATTCCTGCCTCATGACTATTTTTTAAAGGCAACCAAAGTGGGCGTACCTTAGAGGTGCTTGTGCGCAAGTGTGTTCAATTCGGTTATTTATCTTTAAACTTTTAGGTGTTCTACCGTTTGTTTTCAGATCTTGTCATACATGTCTAGTAACTAGCAGTTAATATGAAAAGTAGTAAAAAGAAAATGCAGAAAATAGAGGTCTTACGCTATTACAATACTTCGGGGAGGGGATTTACATTATACAAGGATAATAGGGAATAAAGCAGTAAATATCCTAATTTATCTATTACACCCAGTAAACATATACAATAATAATAAAAATATGGAATTAAATAAACGTGCGTGAAATAGAAAAGACGTCTAAAAATCCTAAAGAAAAGAATTTTTTTGTTGATTTTGGTATAAAAGAAAATAAAGCCTAAGTCTATTTAATTTTAATTTTAAGAAAAAGATGTTAAAATAATTAATTAATTAATTAATTGAAAAAATTAATTTAATGTAAAAAATCAAGCCTAATGTTTTTTTTTAGTGATTTTTAATTTAAATATTAAAATAAAAAGAAGTCAATATAGAGATGAACAAAAAAGTAAAAATACAAATGGAGGCACCCTTCGATTGTAGGGAAAGGTGGGGGCTTCGATTTAGAGAATGTTGACTTTCGATTTGGGGATAGATGGAGTTTTCGATCTAGGAGGGATGGGTGTCCTTCGACCTAGGGAGAGATGATTGTCTTTCGATCCGGGGATGAATGCTATGAGGATAATGAATCTGTAAAAGTATGCTAGCAAAAACGAAAAGCATGACCTGGGTGCTAAGCCCAAGTCTTTTGATCCTGCACGCCGTGGCCTTATTTATGCTGGATCTGCAACAGGTGTTAGAAGCAAAAGAAAACCAATACGGGCCTGGGTACCACACCCAGACCCTTCGATCATGAATGAAAAATTGAATGACTATGATGTGCAAAGAAGGTATAGAATTTGATTCCTTACATTTCCCTTACCAACAGTGGTGTATGAGTCTATGGTGATGGGTGTGGATTCGAATCTGGTATTCTTTTGGCACCTTCGATTTGGAACTTCGGGGCTTAGATATTTTCGTTGAAGGGTGGCTTTGGCTTGGAAAATTCTGACAACCTTTGATGGATTTTGTGGGCAGCGTCTCTCCAATCTTTTTTTTCGTCCTCCTGATACAACACTTTGTGATCTCTTTATATAGAGGTGGTAGAGGGGACAAGAAGGCAAAGGTTTAAACAACCTTGATTATGTTTGAAATCCATGAATGAAAATTTGTAACGTTGGCCAAACACATGGGATCTTGTCCCTTTTTTTTGAATTTTGAATGATATGTAACTGGCCTTCGAATGCTCCCTTTCGAAGGGGCTGATGGCTTCTTCAAATCGACCCTTTGAAAGCTTCTTAGAATGGACCCTTTAAAAGCTTCTTCGAATGAACCTTTTGAAAGCTTCTTCGAATGAACCTTTTCATGTTCTTCGAATGGATCCTTTGAAAGCTTCTTCGAATGGACCCTTTGAAAGCTTCTTCGAATGCACCTTTTGGAAGCTTCTTCGAATGGACCTTTTGAAAGCTTCTTCAAATGGACCCTTTGAAAGATACTTCAAATGAACCTTTTGAAAGCTTCTTCGAATGAACCTTTGCATGTTCTTCCAATGGACCCTTTTAAAGCTTCTTCGAATGGACCCTTTGAAAGCTTCTTCGAATGGACCTTTTAGAAGCTTCTTCGAATGGACCTTTTGAAAGCTTCTTCAAATGGACACTTTGAAAGCTTCTTCGAATGGACCTTTTGAAAGCTTCTTCGAATGAACCTTTACATGTTCTTTGAATGGACCATTTGAAAGCTTCTTCAAATGGGCCCTTTGAAAGCTTCTTCGAATGGACCTTTTGGAAGCTTCTTCGAATAGACCTTTTGAAATCTTCTTCGAATGGACCTATGCAAGCTTCTTCGAATGGATCTTTTGGAATGCCAATCGAAGGGACTTTTTCCATACCAATCGAAGGCATTGTTGAAATGCCAATTGAAGGACCCTGTTACCATGCCAATCGAAAGATACTTGTTAAGATGTCAATCAAAAGACCTCGTTAACAGGCCAGTCGAAGGATACTTATTAAAATATCAATCGAAAGACCTTATCAATAGGCCAGTCGAAGGACCTTTGTCCATGTGAATCGAAGGGCGCTATGTAGATTCTAATCGAAAGGTATTTTGGGGATGCCAATCGAAAGGCATTTTGGAGATGCCAATCGAAAGGCATTTAGTAAATGCCAATCGAAAGGAATTTTGGAGATGCCAATCGAAAGGCATTTTGTAGATGCCAATCAAATGAAACTTAAGAACCTCACTCACAAATTTTCCTTTTATTTAGGCAAGGGTTTGTGACCAACCATGTAGAGAAAGACCTTGGAAAAATATGAGAGGGAAAATTTTGGGGTACAACAGTTATCTTACCATTAGTTCGTAAGAAACCTTATCATTGGATGTGAGGGACAGGCGTGGGTCGTCGTACAGTCATATAAGGAAACTTTTAAGGTGTTTTAGCTATTTATCCTAAGGTTCTAAGATTATTTACCGGAGGAAACATTGAAGGGTCATCGAGGGACTACAATCTTTTAATCGAGGGTCTTTTGCTAAAGCATCTCGCGTTTGAGGGACATGACTGTTTTATCTGAGGCAGCAAGTGTGGGTTAACCCTAGAGGTGTAAGTGTGCAAAGTATTTGTTTTCCTTGCATTTTTGTCTTGAATTAGGGTTTTCTATTAGTTGATTTTATATCTTTCCATTCAAACCCTAATTACTAGCATTTATATTGAAAGCGATAAATTGAGGAAATTATAAAATTCTACCTAATTACATCATTTGGGGATGAGGATATAATTTGCAAATGGAGGGAAGAAAGCTATTAAAACCTAATTACTATTACAACCATATTGAATAATAGAATGCACAAGAAGATAAAAATAATGTAAAAGAAAATTGTTTTTTATGGTTTTTTGTATGAAAAGGTTTTTATTAAAGTAAATTGAACTAATTAATTTACAGGAGAAGTTAATTAATTATTTAACAAAACCTAAAATCTAAGTTAATTAAAATAAAACCTAAGTTTAATTTAATTGTTTAGAAAATAATTTTGGTTAATATTAATTTGGAAAAGAAATTTTTTTATAATATAAAAGAAAATAATAGAGTTTAGTTTAATAATAAAATAAATACTTGAATTGAAATATTTAAGAAGAATATATGCCTTTGTGTTTTTTAGAAAGAAAACCTTTAAAAGGTACTATCTTGATTTAATTATAAATAATGAAAATAAAAATATTTTTTTTGTGATATCTTTTTATATTCAAAAAATAGAGGTGATAAATAAATAGTATGACAAAAATCAACTCAAAAGAAGTTGTTTTGATTGGTTAAATAAATTATTGAAGTTTGTTAAAAAATGTGAAATAAAACAAGTGATCAAAATTAAATTTGGTCCTGCCAAGGCTTGAACCTAGGACATCAAGGTTGTTGGCTCAAAGGATTACCACTAATCCAGGCGCATTTGCTTGTCAACTATATGCTTGCATGACATTATATGAGAACATTGCTTCCTGAAATCACAAAATAACACAAAAGGGGGGTTCACTATGGCTTAAACCCGCGCCCTTAAGGTGAAAGTGACATAAAACGCGCGTTGCTTGCTATTTGGGTGGTTGTTACATCCAGTGATAAAATAAAAATCATTAAACATAGTATGAACTCAAAGTTGAAAATTTGAAAATGCAATACTTCTTCTTCTTCCTCTAGCACGTTAACAGTAGCAACAACAAATAATTTCCATTTTTCAAAAACTCTAACTTCCTCATTTCTCAACCAAATTCAAAAATGTAAAAATGAAACTTGCTTAGAATTTCGCAAGAAATATAATGGTATAATTTTCTTAAGCTATAACTCATGGATTTTCACAAATTTTTATTGGTACCAAATGAAAACCTAAATGTCCAAAAAAATTCAGTTTTAAAATTCTCATCCCACAGTCAATTAAAATGAAATTTAAGGATATGGTTAGCTTCATAAGCATGATATCTATATTTTATTTTTTAAAAGTAAGTGAAAATGATTCTTGCATCAAGATTTCAAAGTTGGAAAAACTTACCTCTTGATGCAAAAATTCAATATTCTCTACACGACTTCCAGAAACAATACGATGACTGCTTTAGCTTTCTGGGACCTTAGTGAGTATGTTGCAACTCTTACTTCCTTGAGAGTGTCTGGATTGGTCTACTCAAGTCAAGTTGCAATGGTGGGTTTTGAAAATGGTAGATGATGAAGATGATGTTACAGTGAGGAAACAGGGGTATGGATAGCTTCTATATGATATATATGAAATGTTTGGATGATTTGTTTGGACAATAGTTGCAAGAGTGATGAGTTTCGAAGTTAAGGTATCAAAAGCTTAAAAATGGTGATTTTTGGCCAATTAGGGTTTGAGAGTGTATGAGAGGGCTTAAGGGATTTTAAATTCGTGGTATGGCTTATAAATGATCCCTCTATTTATAGGCAAGAGGTTTGACATCTTGAAGTAACCAGAATTTTGAGATAATAAGTTATGGTTTTGAGTTTGGTTTGAAAATGCACAAAATGTAAGTTTGCTTCATGATGATGAAAGGAGTGATTCAAGGGACTTTGTCATGCTTTACTAGCTTCTATAAGATTGCCTCTGATCACTAAGATTGTTTGTACTCTTTGGAACAAGTCACAAGCTTGAATGAATAGAGTGGTTACCATAAAACTTGCTTTATCAAAGTGGATATGTTACTTTTTGCAATTTCAACCATAAATGGTATCAAGACTTGGACAAAGCATCAAGTCCTTGTGTAATACAGTTACTGCCTGTGTAATTACTTAATTATTGTGATATTTAGAAGAAACATGGCCTGAAAAGTGAGATTGAATGATAAGGTTATGAGATTTGATTATGAGTTCATCACAAAAATGGCTTATAATTCAAGTTTATCATGCCAACTTCAAGTCTTCAAATATCCTAGCTAAAAAATGATCTCTTCAAGTTCTTGGATATTTTGTAAAGTTTTGAACATACTCTACAACTTTCATGTTGGACATTTTGATAAAATCATCTTGGAGCTTGTTGAAAATTTTCCAAGAAGTTAGGTAAAAAATCTGCCTAAACTTGTTGAAAATTTCACTGTGTTTTAGAAAAAGTGCATGACTTCATAAATTTATAACTCAAAATCCAATAACTTCTAGAACTTTATCAATAAAGAAAAGTTGTATATCTCACCAATATCAACAACTTTCATGTTGAAACTTTTCTTTGAATCATCTTGCATCTTGGTGAAAAAATGTCATGAAGTTATGAAATTATCATGTTTAAAACACTTAGAAATTTATCTAAGTCTTGAAAAGTTTGACTTTTCAAATTGACTTTTGACTTTCTTGATTTATTGATGATCAAGCTTCAAAATTTTGAATGTCTTGATGAATTGTGATCTTTGAAACTCAATTTTGATCAAAAAGTCAAAGTTTGACTTTTGGTGTATTAGTTGACTTTTCATCAGTTGAATGAATTTCAAATATCAATCAATTGATCTTGAGAAAAGAATTGAGTCATGAAATTAGGTCAAAATGATATTCTTGAATATCTGAGATAAAGTTTCAAACCAATGAGCCATGCATTAGGTCAAAAGTCAAAGATTAGCCATTCTCAATCAAAACCCTAATTTTGACCATTTTGCCCTTTTGATGATTTGAACATTTTTCTTAATGAATTATGATCCAAACTTGATCAATTGATGCTTATGACTTAAAAATTTTGATATTGACCAAAAATCTTGAAGTTTGACTGTAGGTTGACCATAGTTGACTTTTTACCCAATACAACTAATTTTGGGTCATCTGGTCAATTGACTGAGTAAGGTTATGATCCAAGACTTGAAACTTGACATGGGTAATCTTGGAGGTCCATTATGATATATGAAACACATTTGAAGCATTAAAAGTTCAATTTTCTTTGTGAAAATCAAAACCCTAATTTGAGGCATCAGTGTTTAGTAGATGGCTTGATCTAGTCAACACTTGTACAAACTTGAGATATTAAAGATATTGTGAGAAATATCTTGAGAAGAGAGAGGGTAAATTTTGTGGTACAACAGGAAAGAACCTCGTTAGGCTCCGAAGATTATGTCCCTCACTCATTCAGATATTGTTTGGTATTATTAGGCTTACCATGATGTAGAGATTATCAATAGTTGTGGTATTTTCCCCAATGTACCTCTTCTTGGTACAAAGGTAGGAATTAACTACAACCCTATTCTTGAATGACGACATCTTGGATACCCGATGAGGGATAAGCCAAATAGTATTCATTTGAGTGTTTTCTTTCTTAAAGAGGGAAAGGTTCATAAGGAAGCTAAAGAGGAGATTGCGAAGGCTTGGCGCCATATTCACATGAAATGTAGGAAGGACCTGGGACCAAGAGAGGGTTGTTTCTTTGGAGCCTTATCTACAATGGGTACAAGAAAGAGCCATCCTGTTGAAGATGTAGTATTCCCGAGAAGCACCCATGCCTGATATGTTTGTGAAGACCACTCCTCCTTTGTTAGCCGATGTGGAAGAACTTCAGCTTGCCTTAGTCAGGATGCAGCAGGAAAAGGAAGTTTAGAAGAATAAGTGCCATACTCTAGAGGTGTCCTACTGAGCATACCTAAAGGATAAGGACGATTTGATAGAGATTCTTGAGATTCATGTTGTAGAGATGATGAAGAGGCAAGAGGATTTATTTTCCTCTAAGACTTTGTCAGACCTTAGTTGCTCACCACTTAACTTCGATGATTGGAAAGAGGTCACCAACAGTTATGCAGAAGAGAACTAGAGGTTAAAAGGCTCGGATTGCAAGACTCACGGGGAAGCTTCAGCGTGAAGAGTGATCTCCATCAACTTTGCTTTTATCGGGTTTTTAGACTTTATCTTCATCTTGTACTTGGGATTATTGAAACTTGTACTAAGATGTGTAATCCGTTTTGAAGTTATTATAATGAGATTTTAAATATTTCAAATGTGTTATTACTCTGATATTAGCATAATTGTCTATATATCTTTGAGTTCCTTGAAATATCAGTAATAAAATAAATCATATGCGTTGCATATCATGCATCATATTGTACATACTTCTTTCATTTTTTGAGTATAACCAGGTATCTTACTGACCTTCTTTTCTTTGTTCAGTAAGTTGTCTCATCAATACAACACTCGAGCTAATTTCAGAAGGAAAATGGACAATCTAGAACAAGAGAATCGTGAGCTACGCGAAGAAGTTTCTGCTCTGAAGGCCGGTATGGCCAATCTCACTGCTCTAATGGAATATTTGGTGGCTACTCAGAATCAGCCACAACTTGCTCAGCATCAACATACATTAGTTACTACCGAAGCTCTGACTGTTCCTATTTCTACTGCTCCATTTGTTGTTGTTCAGAATCGTATGCCTCAAGGTTATCCATGGGTAATTACAGAGAACTTTATTCCATAAGGTTATAATCATGATCCTCAAGTTGCTCCGCTTGCTGTTGCTTCTGCACCTCTTGTGGTGCATAGTACTCCTGCTGCTAGAAATGAGATTCACTATGCTACACCTCCCTCGGTGAATGTTGTACCATTTGTTAATGATGAAGTCTATCACCCTATTCCTCCATCAAGTGAAATCTTGGGTATATAAGATCTAATGGACGATTTTCAGGATCAGCTTGATAGGATGCAGAAAGAGTTGAATGCCTTCAGAGGAAAATAACTGTTTGGGAAGAATGTGAATGATATGTGTTTGGTTTCGAATGTGAAAATACCTACAAATTTAAAAGTACCAGAGTTTGAAACGTACAAGGGAAACACTTGCCCTCATGCTCACTTAGTGATGTTTGTGAGGAGAATGTCTACTCATATAGATGATTAACGCCTGTTAATTCATTTCTTTCAAGACAGTTTGACCGGTGCAGCATTGAAATGGTAACTGAGCCTAGACAGTGCCAACATTCATAATTTTAATGACTTGGGTGAAGAGTTTATCAGATAGTACAAATAGAATATGGACATGGCGCCCAACCGTGATCAACTCAGGGACATGGTCCAGAAGGAAAAGGAATCGTTTAAAGAATATGCACAGAGATGGCGTTAAGTAGCCGCCCAAGTGATTCCTCCAATGGAAGAAAAAGATATGACAAAAACTTTTCTGAAGACACTAGGTGCATTCTATTATGAAAGAATGGCGGCGAGTGCACCCAGTGATTTTACCGAGATGGTGGGAATGGGTGTTTGTTTGGAAGAAGCTGTAAGAGAAGGTCGTCTGACAAGAGGTGAAAATTCTGGTAGTATGAAGAAACCATCATAAGGGTTAATCCTCCTATAAGAAATCATCAGCGCCATTAACAGGCTGCCTCGGTAAATCCAGTTGTTAATACAGCTTTGACTACAGTCGCTTATCAAAGACCAGCCCCTCAAGGAAATCAAGGGTAGAATCAAAGGAGAGAGCCTTTTGAATCTAGCACCATGAGTTATACAGAGTTATTCCTAGCATTGATCCAGAAAAAGTTGGACCAGACCAAGCCACCCCCTGCTATACCATCACCATTACCTTGGTATTACAAGGCAGATCAGACGTGCGCTTTCCATCAGGGCGCACCAGGGTATAATATGGAAAAATGTTATCCTCTGAAGTCCGAGGTACCTAAAATGGTGATATCTGGCCTTTTGTCCTTAAAAGATGTCATTCCTAATGCCAAAGATAATCGTATGCGAAAGCATGGAGGAACGAATGTTGTTAACATGGTTGCTGGTTGTCCAAGGGACTTCCGCATTTATGATATTAACTTGGTCAAAGGAGACTTGGTAAATATGCACGCATACCTTTACGAGTTTAGTTACTATACTCATGACCATGCTGGTTGTGGTATCTGTAGTACTGATATACAAGGTTGTGATAAGATAAAGGTTGATGTACAGTAGATGATGGATGAGGGCCTCATCCATATAATCAGACCTAGGGAAGAATATGAGGAGGAAGTGAACATGGTCTTTGGATGTCCTAGAGAGTTTCAGGTCTTTTATATGGACCATATGAATGATGATCTCGCGCAATTGCACGCTACCTTTTACCATATGGTTGGTCAGGTGGAACACCAATATGGATCTTGTCGGGTTTGCTATAGGGATTCCCAAGGATGTTTCATTGTAAGAATAGGTATTCAATTGTTATTGGATAATGGAACTATCAAAGTTTCAAGCCAAAGAGATGATTACCATGAGGTTAACAAGATTGAGGTTTTCTTGGCTGAGGATGAATCAAATGATGAATATGCATCGGCAGATGAATTCTTTTCCTCAGATGAAGATATGTTCTCCAGCATTGATTCTTTGATGACCAAATTTTCTGAAGAAGGAGTGAATGTTATTGTGCCTGATTTTAATGATTCCACCCTCGTTGAAATTGAATACTATAGCAAGTCAGTTATTGCCCCAGTGGTGATTTACTTACTAGGACCTGTTCCTTACAAATCAAACAAAGTTGTACAAGTACAATGCTACTATTTTAGAGGATGGTGTGGAAGTTCCCATCCAGTCGTTGACTAGAATCGAGAATATTGCTGAGACTGGTAGAGTAACCTGCAGTGGTCGTGTATTTGCACCAGTTGATCGGGGAAATTATAATGCTGGTAAGAAAATTATGGAAAGTGCTGAGAATAAGAAAGCTGTAGGGGAGTCTAGTAGTGCTACCATGGAGAAATATGTGGATGACATTTTGAAGATTATCAAAATGAGCAACTATAGAATTGTAGATCAGCTATTGCAGACCCCTTCAAAGATATCTATCCTAGCATTGTAGATGAATTCTACTGCCCATAGAGAATCTTTAATGCGGGTATTGGACCAAGCCTCCGTGGAGTATGATATGCCGTTAGATCAATTCAATAGTGTGATAAGTAATATTACATCTGGTAATAACCTAAGCTTTTGCGATAATGAATTGCCTGACGAAGGGAGGAATCATAATCTAACTCTCCACATATCCATGAACTATAAAAATGATTCATTGTCAAATGTGTTGATTGTTAATGGCTCTTCCTTAAATGTCATGTCGGGGAGCACACTGATGAAGCTGAAATATCAAGGAGCTCCCATGTGCCCAAGTGGCATAATTGTAAAAGCTTTCAATAGATCAAGGAAGTCTGTTATTGGGGAAGTGGATCTGCCTATTCACATAGGCCTACACTTGTTTCAGATTACTTTCCAAGTCATGGATATTGTGACCGCATACAACTGTTTACTAGGACAACCATGGATACATGTGGCAGGGGCTGTCACTTCAACTTTGCACCAAAAGTTGAAGTTCGTGCGTCAAGGAAAACTGGTTATTATAAATGGAGAGCAAGCATTGATGATTTGTCATCTATCATCTTTTAGTGTTGTAGAAGAAGATGAAGTTGTTGTTAGAACACATTTCCAAGCTTTGTCCATTGATAAAGTGAGAGAGAATGAAAATTCTATGGTTTCATTCAAAGATGCTCAGCAGGTTGTCCGCAATGGCCCTAATAAATAATGGGGGCATATTGTTGATCCACCGGTGAACAAGAAAAGGGCTGATTTAGGATTCTCAGTGAAGAATGGCAAAGTTGAAAACATGAAGTCAAAGTCTACTGTGAGTAGCTATCAGAATATTTTCCACAGTGGAGGTTACCTCCATCCAACTATTTCTTGAATCAATGCTATTATAGAGAATGAAGAAGAGCAGGAAATGCCGAATTATGTGATGCCTGGAGTCAGAGTCCAGAACTGGGTCACTATTGATGTTCCCACTTGCATTCATGTCTCAAAGTAATTTGTTTTTGTTTATCTTTGCAAAAAGCTTTCATTTTGTCCAAGGTGAAAGTTAATATTGTACGGGCTTATCTATTTGCTTTGCTCATTAAAATCATAAGTAAAAGTTATCTTTGATTCCCAAATTGTGTTTTTTATTTTCTACTTTTTCTTGGAAAATGGTAATAAAAAAAGACCTTTTGAAATAAATAATAACTGAAAATAAACCTGCTTGATCAGTTGATATATGTGTCAGTTTCTAAAAGCAATCATAAATCATATATGCAGATTAATTAAGAAACTCGTTGAATACAATGACTTTGCACCCTCTCCCAACTATGAATATTCTGTGTATGGGGCCGAAGAAGAAGAATATGATGACATTCCATAAGAGGTTTCACAATTTCTCGAGCGCGAGGAAAGTTCCATTCATCCGTGTAATAAGTGGGTGAACTGACTTGGTTATTTTACGTTTGATCGCAATTGTTGCGGATAGCAAGAGTCGCCACAGACTTTTCTTTTATCCAATAAGGAAAGGGTGAAAAGAACAGGAAAGACCTTTGAGATTATTTTCTTGAGTTCGGAGGGGTAGGTTATGAAAAGGGAAGGTGTTATCACCCTTTTCATCTGTAGTTATCCACGGGCTCTTAGTTGCTTGCTAGATCACTTGCTTTGTTTGAAAATGTGCTTTGTGGTGTGGGTTTGAAAATATTTTGCAAAATGCCTTTGTTGCGGTGAACTTTGTAATGATTCTTTTCTCTATAAGAATGCGTACAAAGTGTTAGTTTTAAAAATAGTTCAAAGAGATGTTCTTGAAGATGTTTTTGAAAGTGTAAGTGTGGAAAATGGTTTTAGTTCAAGAGTAAGAAACTACGAGCGCCCTACCTACTCAAAAGGTCTAATGTTCTTTTCCTCCTCCTTTAGATGTGGCTATCTTACCATTGATTGATAAAAAGCTCCATCGTTGGATGTGAAGGGACGGGCGCAGGTCAATTGTATACTCGTAGAAGGCAACCTATACGATGTTTTAGCAATTTTCGTATGGACTAAGATTGTTTTACCGAAGGCAACATCGAGGGACTATGATCTTTTTATCGAGGGTCTTTACTAAAACGCCCATATTCGAGGGACATGACTATTTTCCGAGGCAACAAGTGAGATTACCTTAGAGGTGCATGTGTGTGAAGTGTGTTTGATTGCATGCATTTAGTCTTTGAGATTAGGTTTTGCTAACGGTTGATTTTATCTTATCATACACACCCTATCCTACTAGCAATTATATGAAAAGCGGTAAACTTGCGGAAATTTAAAAAAATACTAAGCTATTATATCATTAGGGGGATAGGGATATATTTTGCAAATAGGGATGAGATAAGTGTATAATTATTATAACCATATCGAATAAGTGGACAGTAATTAAGAATATATATATATATATATATACAATGCAAAAACAGTGTAAAAAGAAGGAAAAACTGCATTTTAAACTATTATGTGTCGACACATGCTGTTATGCATCGACACATAACTTTCCTTGCCCCTGCCAAACTAAATCAACTCAGTATGAGTCAACGTATAATGGGATGTGTCGACTCATTTCCTGCTTGTGTCGACACATATGCGTTTTGTGTCGACTCATGCACCTTCCATCCTTCTGTTTTGGGACCTGGATAGCAATATGAGTCGATGCATAAGGCCATATGTCGACTCATACCCTATTTTACCACTAGAATGAGTCGACCCATATGGGTATGTGTCGACTCGTGTTGCCGTTTTTAACCTCTATCACTATTCTTTTGCATGTATCAGTCAGTTTTCAACATATAAATGATAAAAAAATGAACAGCAAGTAAATGATTAACTTCAAGAGTAGCGATTGCTACATCTTATCTTCAGAAATAAACCAAAAATGATGTATGGAAAATGCAAGGTTAAGATGACTTACCTTGAAACTTTACTTTAGGTTTCGAGTCTGAATACCCTTCAAGATGTTATGTGGACCTTAATGAAACTCCAGGAAGCTTCTAGACTTCCCTTTGTGTTGAAGGTTGTTGAACCAACTCCAAACAGTTAAGTTTGCATAGTATTGTCTTTTGTTTAGAAGTTGAGAATAAGGGCACTACAAAAACTGTTCTTATGCTTGAACAATATCTATGTGATGTGAAGTGTTTAAAGGGTTTATGGGAGAGTTTTCAAGGTTGTACAATAATGGGTTGAGGATTTTTCTATTTTGTGAGTGAAAGCAGAGTTGAACATGAGCAGAGTCTTATGAAAATGAGTTGAGTTTTACAAAATTTTTGTTTTTCTCTTCTCTCCTTTTTTTTCAAAAAAATCCTCTCCTATGTCTTATGGAACAATGCCTTTTGTAGATCCTTGACTGAGGTTTAGGAGGTAAACAAAACAAGTTATTTTGAACTATTTTTTCCTACTGCTTTGATACTTTTTCCACACAATTTTCTTTTGCCATTTTGGTGCAATTTTATGGCTGTTATGATGTAGGTTAGAGCAGATTGCATAGAGCAGTTTTGGACTGTATAGGACAGCATATGCGGGTCTTTGTGACAGGTTTGTGATGCAGCATAGCACAAGGTTTTTTGTAGGACACCAATGGGGCATGGTTTTGGAGTGTTATGGCAATGTATAGAAGTAGCATACCATACTTTGTTCAGCAATAACTTGGACAACATAGTTTGCAGCATGAAACAAGTTTGGTTTGTGGAGCAATTTATGCAAATTGTATCAAAGACAAAGTATTATGGAAAGGTTTTGAGTTAAAGAAAAAAAATTACAAATAATACAAAGTTTAGGATTTGTAAACTTGCAGAAATGCCACTTTGTAATAACTTAAATTATTTGTAACATCTTGAACTATTTTAAATTGTAGTGACAAGATGTCATGAAGCAATGAACTTAACTTAGAAAACTTTCCAAGTCTTGCAAAAGTTGGATCTTTGACTTTCTTGATTTTTAATGATCAAACTTCATATTTTAGATGTCTTGATGAAATATGATTTTTGGGACTCAACTTTGGTCAAAAAGTCAAAGTTTGACTTTTTAGTATACAGTTGACTTTTCCCATCAGTTGACCGAATTCTATCAATCCACTGATCTCATGATGTGAATTGAAATGTGCAATTAGGTCAAAATGACGCGCTCGGATCCTTGAGATCATGCTTCCAAACAATAATCCAGGTATTAGGTCAAAAATCAAAGTTCGATCATTTTCAATCAAAACCCTAATTTTGGTCATTTTGCCCTTTTGGTAATTTGAATGACTTTCTTGGAAAATTGTGATCCAAGACTTGAAAATTGACAAAAATAAATCCTGAGGGTCCATAATGATCCATGAAAGTCATTTGAAACATTAGAAATCCAACTGCCTTTATACAAACTCAAACCCTAATTTGAGGGATCAATGCTGAGGAGATTATTTGACATAAATTAGACTAAGTCTAAGTTTGACTGTATCTTGAAGAATGCTTTTCAGGATTCCATCTCTGAAGGGGAAATGCTTTTTAGAATGAAACGCTGAAGGAGATGCTTTTCAGAATGAAACTTCTGAAGGAGATACTTTTTAGGATGAAGTGCTGAAGGGGAAATGTGTTTCAGAAACCCCTCTGAAGGAAATATTTGCTAGAACTTGGTCTCTGGGGAAAATGCTTTTCAGGATTCCGTATCTGAAGGGGAAATTCTTTTCAGAATAAAGCATTGAAGGAGATTTTTTTCAGAATAAAACGTCTAAAGGAGATGCTTTTCAGAATGAAGTGCTGAAGGGGAAATGCGTTTCAGAACTCCTCTGAAGGAAATGTTCGCCAGAACTCGGTCTCTGAGGAAAATGATTTTCATGATTCCGTATCTGAAGGGAAAATGTTTTTCAGAAAGAAGCGCTGAAGGAGATTTTTTTCAGAATAAAACTTCTGAAGGAGATTCTTTTCATAATGAAGTTCTGAAGGGGATATGCGTTTCAGAACTCCTCTGAAGGAAATGTTCGCCAGAACTCGGTCTCTAGGAAAAATGCTTTTAAGGATTCCTTATCTGAAGGAGAAATTCTTTTCAGAATGAAGCGCTGAAGGAGATGTTTTTCAGAATAAAACTTATGAAGGAGATGCTTTTCAGAATGAAATGCTGAAGGGGAAATGCGTTTCAAAACTCCTCTGAGGGAAATGTTCATCATGTACATATCCACTCAGTCTTGTTTCAGGAATTGATCTACAATTAATCGTTCACAAATAGTTGTCATGTCTTACTTCAGGTATTAATATGGAACTTGTTTTTTGTTGGTCGTTGAGATAGTTGTCCTGTCTGGTTTCAGGTATTAATCTCTGACCTCTTTTGAAATAAAGATAGTTTCCCTGGCATGTTTCGGGAGTTAATCTTCAATCAGTTCATGTAGATAGTTGTCCTGTCTGGTTTTAGGTATTAATGTACAATCAATCGCTCACAAATAGTTTTCCTGCCTGGTTTCATGTATTAATCTGGAAATTTTTGAAAGTTGTTGATGACATTCATCTGTCGACCTTTCCTGAAAAGGTAAAGAATTAGTTGCATGCAATATCATGATGCATGAATTGCAAATGATGCTCTTAAAACAAATGAGATTGTGATATATGTATTTGTGTTGCATATGCTATGACACCTATAAAATGGTGTATGAATGCAATGTATGAATGAGTCAGTCGTTCTATTGTAGTGTGGTTGAATTAGGGAAAATAAATCCCTGATTGTAGTTGGAGATGAAGAATGTAGGTCTTCAGATTTTGTTTGAAGTTGAAATGATGAGAGATAGGTTTCCATTGTTAGAGGAATAAACTCTGTTGGGGAAGGGAAACTCCGTGCATTGTTTGTGGATTTTGTGAAGTCCTGCTAGGGAATCCTGGGAAGCTTGGCGATGTCATTGGGGAATTTTAGAGGAGTAATTAGAAATTTTGCTCTACCGGGGATATGAGAATACTTCACACCATTAGGCTGCATACTGAGAACATGAAAGTAACCTTATAGCAGGATGTCTCTGCCTCTGTACCTGTTGGAGAAGGTACCTACTGGAGGAAATATCTGTGGGGAATTTGCAGATGGCCTTTGGATATTGTCATGTTTCCTAAATCCATTAGTAACTGTCTTTCTATTTTTTGTGCATATATTTGTAATTATTAATTACACTCAAATGCATAAGTTCAAAAATAATCACTGGACGTTTTCGCAAACAAAACTGGAAAATAAAAATAAATAGTTTTGCACTTTCAAAGGAATAGCTTTGTATTAACTTGAATAAACGTTTTTGTACAAGGAGAGGAACATCCCAATAAGAGAATTCCTTCATAAAAATAGAACTTTACAAAATAGCATAAAAAGAAAACAACCATGTAAAATAATCCCATTGGGTTCCCATTCTGCTATTGCTTTTATGTCTTTGAGCGTCTCATCCCTTTGCTGCTTGTCCGAAGCTGATTGGATTGATTAATACCGTTTGAGTTTGTCAGTTGCTACTGAATATTGGTTGTAAGGTGATCCACCGAGACATAGTTATACTCTTTAAATCCATAAATTTTTCCTGGACCGCCTTTTGGGTTTTCAGTCCACTGGGATACCCTTTTATGCCCAAGCCACCTTTTCAGGTTTTCGACTTGCGGGTGTATAGATTTTTTCGTGTATATCCCTAATTTTTGGCTAGGCCAGTCGACCTAGTGGGTCTTTGTTCATGCATAGTATCTTTTAACTATGTCCACGTTTACAGGGTGTCCATAGTGGTTAAGATCATGGCTCCGCCAGAAAATATGTTCTTTATCACAAATGGCCCTTTGTATATGGGAGTCCATTTTCCCCTGGGATCACCTTGTGGCAGTATGATGCGCTTGATTACTAGATCACCACCCTGATATACTTGACGTCTGACCTTATTATTGAAAGCTTTGATCATACGCTTTTGGTACATCTGACCATGACAAACAGTCGTGAGGCTCTTCTTGTCAATCAAGTTTAATTGGTTAAGTCGAGTCTGAACCCATTCGTCTTCACTCAGCCTTGCATCCTTCATGATTCTTAAGGAAGGGATCTGGACTTCAATGGGTAGGACAACTTCTATATTGTATACCAAAGAGAAAGGGGTTTCCCCTGTTGAGGTGCGCACCGTGGTACGGTAACCATGAAGATTAAATGGTAACATCTAATGCCAGTCTTTATATGTCACCGTCATCTTCTGGATGATCTTATTGATATTTTTATTAGTAGCTTCTACATTGCCATTCATCTTCGGTCAATAAGGGGAAGAATTATGATGCTGGATCTTGAATTACGTGCAGAGCTCGATGATCATAGTATTATTGAGATTGGTACCATTATTTGTAATGATTCTTTCTGGAATACCATATCGACAGATAAGGTTATGTTTGATGAACCGAGCCACGACATTTTTGGTAACAGAAGCAAAAGAGGCTGCCTCTACCCACTTCATGAAATAATTAATGGCAACCAGGATGAAGTGGTGCCCATTAGAATTTGTAGGTTTGATCTCCCCAATCATGTCGATGCCCCACATTGAGAATGTTCAGAGAGCAGTAAAGACGTTTAGAGGAACCGAAGGCACATGTACTTTATCAGCATAGATCTGGCATTTGTGACAAGTTCGTGAATGCTGATAACAGTCTGCTTCCATAGTGGACCAATAGTATCCTGCCCGTAGGATCTTTTTATCCATCGTGTTCCCACTAGAATGGGTGCCAAAAGTACCTACGTGCAAATCAACCATAATCTTTTATGCCTCACTCTTGTCTATGCACTGAAGCAAGGTAGAGTCATGGTTGTGCTTGTAGAGGATTTCGTTACTGAGAAAGAACTTGGCAGAGAACCTTCTTAGGAACTTCTTATCTTTGACTGAAGCTCCCTCAGGATATTCTTGAGCTTCAAGATATCTTTTAACTTCATGGAACCAAGGTTTGTCCACTACTTCTTCAAAATCAATCTCATGACAGTATGCTAGTTCGTCCATCCTCTCAATGGTAATCTGAGGAGCCTCATTATCCCACCTGATTTTGAACATGGATGACATAGTAGATAGCGCATCCACTAGTTGATATTCCTCTAGTGGAAAATGCTCATAGGTAATTTCTTCAAAATGTGGGATCAGTGTCAACACATGCTCTTTGTAATATATGTGATTAGGATGCTTCGTGTCCCATTCTCCTTTGATTTGATTGATTACTAAGGCCGAGTCTCCAAATACACTTAAGTATTTGATCCCCAAATCTATAATAGCTTTGTGACCTATAATGCACGCTTCATATTCAGCCATATTATTGGTACAGTCGAAACACATCCTGGCAGTGAAAGGAGTATGACTGCCTTCGGGAGATATGATCACAACACCGATGCCATTGCTGAGTGCGTTGGAAGCTTCTTCAAAAACCATAGTCCATCGGGATCCGTGTTCAAGTCTGTCATACGGTCTAAGTCTTTCACAATCATTCACTAACATGATCTCCTCATCCGGGAATTCAAAATTGATGGATTGATAGTCATCCACATACTGATGAGCCAAATGATCAGCTAGTACACTTCCTTTTATTGCTTTTTGGGTAGTGTACTGAATGTCGTATTCGGTTAGGACCATTTTCCATCTTGATATTCTTTCGGAAAGGGCAGGCTTCTCGAATATGTATTTAATAGGATCCATCTTAGATATCAATAAGGTAGTGTGGGTCAGCATATACCGTCTTAGCCGGCGAGTAGCCCATGCCAGAGTGCAACAAGTTTTCTCGAGCAATGAATATCTGGTTTCACAGTCGGTAAAATTTTTGCTCAGGTAGTATATTGCATGCTCTTTTTGGCCAGACTCGTCATGCTTCCCCAGCACACACCCCCATTGAATTTTCCAAAACTGTTAAGTACATGATCAAAGGTCTTCCCTCAACTGGAAGCATCAAAATTGGAGGCTCTTGAAGGTACTCCTTGATCCTGTCAAAGGAAGCCTGACAGTCATCATTCCACTTCACCACTTGATATTTCTTCAGTAATTTGAAGATTGGCTCACAAGTAGCGGTTAGATGGGAAATGAATCTAGCGATGTAGTTTAGACGTCCCAAGAATCCCCTAACTTCCTTATCAGTTCGAGGAGTTGGCTTTACTTGTATGGCTTTTACCTTCGCAGGGTCTACTTCAATGCCTTTACCGCTGACAACAAAGCCTAAGAGCTTATCGGATCTTACTCCAAAGGTGCATTTATTCGGGTTCAACCCCAGTTTGTATTTCTTCAGTCTTCCAAATAGCTTTTGCAAGTGTTTAAGGTGTTCCTCTTCAGTTTGAGATCTGGCTATCATATCATCCACGTAGACCTCTATCTCATGATTGATTATATCGTGAAACAAAGCCACCATGGTACGCTGATAGGTTGCCCCGACTTTTTTTAACCCAAATGGCATAACTTTGTAGCAGAAAGTGCCCCACTGTATGATGAAGGTCATTTTCTCCATGTCCTCAGATGCCATTTTGATCTGATTGTACCCGGAGAAACCATCCATGAAGGATAATACCTTGTGTTGTGCGGTATTGTCAACCAGAACATCAATATAGGGAAGCGGGAAGTCATCCTTGGGACTTTCCCTATTTAAATCTTTGTAATCCACACAGATACGTACCTTGTCATCCTTCTTAGGTACCAGAACAACATTAGCAACCCATTATGGATATGAGGTAATAGCTAAGAAACCGGCTTTGAATTACTTTATTGATTTAAGCCTTGATCTTTTCTGACATCTCTGGCCGTATACGACGAACCTTCTGTTTCACTGGAGGGAAATCTTCTTTTGTCGGCAGGCGATGAACCACGATATCAGTGCCGAGTCCTGGAATGTCTTCGTATGACCAGGAAAAGATCTCAACATAGTCACGTAGTATCTGAATTAGACGCTCCTTGACACCACGTTCTAGATTGGAACATATCTTGACTTCCTTCTTGTCCTCTTCAGTACCCAAGTTAATTGTCTCAACCCGCTCTTCATGGGGCTGTATTGCCTTTTCTTCCTATTGTAACAGTCTGGCAAGTTCTCCTGGTGCTTCACAATCTTCTTCACCTTCGTCCTTGGTTTGGTAGATCGGATTTTCAAAGTCATAATGGGCAATATCATAATCGTTATCAATGGGATCCAGAGTGGATGTGGATCTGTAGTTTGATATGTGGGTGTGTGTAAGAGCATAGCTATATATTTTTGATAAAGTAAAAAGGCAGAAAAGAAAAACAAAGAGCGTAAGATTTGTATGCAAAACGTCCAATGTTTTATTAATGACATATGAAAATGGAGTAATGACCCTCACAAAATATAGCATTGTGCCTCAGGTAAGACACAAGATTTTAAAGTTTCAATTGTTCAAATATTACATATCCTTAAAAATAAAAAGACAAATTACTCTTGAATAAAAGTAATGTGCACAAAATATTTGGCCTCCCAATTGTTGAGTCCACCGCTGATGGTTGGGAAGATCCATTTGTCCAGGTCATAATCATTATCACTGTCTTCCAGAGCATTGACTTCCTGGTTGCTGATCCGCAAAGGTGGTCCCCCGGTGCGAGCACGACAAACAGCTCTCTAGGCTCCTGAAGTAAAACTCAAACCAAATTTGTCAGATTTGTAGGGAATATCCGGAAGTTAACTCCAAATTTTACACCCACCTTCTTCGTTTACTGCCTTGGCGTCCTTCAGAGAAGCCATTTTTAGTGGAGGTCTGGTAATCTTCGGGGTCTTGGAAGCAGTCTTAGTTGTAGCAACAGTCTGTGGAACCTCTTCAAAGTTCTGACAAGGGGTTTCAGTAAACTCACCGTCCATTTTAACATACCTGAAAGAGTTCAGGTGGCCCACTATGTATTCCTCCTCCCCATGGACTGTGATAATCTTTCCATTGACTGGGTACTTCAACATCTGATGCAAGGTAGAAGTAACAGCACCAGCCCCGTGGATCCAAGGTCAACCCAATAAACAAGAATAAGACAGGAGGATGTCCATCACATAGAAGGTTGAGTCAAAAGTTTGAGTACCAACTTTGATAGGGATGTCCACTTCCCCATGCACCATTCTTTTAGAACCGTCGAAGGCCCTCACCACAATGTTACTAGGCTTTAGTGTGAGTCCTTCACAATCCAACCTGTCTAGAGCATTATTGGGAAAGACATTCAGCGATGAACCTGTATCCACCAGAACGTGAGCTAGGGTAGTACCCCTGCACTCGATGGAGACATGCAGGGCATCATTGTGTTTCCTTCCCTTGGGAGTAAAATCAGCGTCAGAAAAACCAAGTCCACTATCACCAGTCAGGATGGCTATGCAATTCTCGAATTGATCAGCAGAGCTCTCTTGAGGCATATGGGTAGACTTCGGGAATTTTACTAAATCCTTAGCACGGGCTTCAGAGCACAAAAGTAAGGCCAACATTGATATTTTTGAGGGGGTCTGCCCCAACTGCTCCATGACATTATACTCACTCTTCTTGATTATCTTTAATATCTCTTCCATTTCCCTTTTAGAAGCCTCTGGGATGACTTCTGGATTCGCCTTCATCTGGACAGGCTCAACCAATACCTCTTTTCCTCATCTCTCGGTCGACTCAGTAGCAAGGATATCATCAGGACTAACAGTAGGAGTAACAATGGGGGTATTGACAGGAGCAGCAGCAGGAATAATCACAGGAATAACAACAGTTTTTGGAGAGATTTTGGGAGAGAAAACTCTTCCGCTTCTTGTAATTTTACCATCCCAACAATATTGTCGATGTTAGGGTCAGTATCTTCAGCAACTTCGTCTTCAATAGTCAACAGGTCTTGCTTGATGCCATGGTAATAGACGTCAGCCCCATAATTCTAGGGAACGAATTTTTCCGGGGAATATGGTATTGGCCCCAACATGGTGATGATCAAGGGAGAAAACTTGGTAACAAATGTAATCCTGACGAGTCTTTTTGTGGAGACCCTGGGAGGATTGTCGGAAATGGTGATTATCGAGACATCTTCATAATAACTTCTTGTAAGGGGAATTTTTGAGAACATAATTTCTTTGTTAACCATCAAGCGATGGACGACCATTTTTAACAACAACCAACCATCTGGTAGAGACATACATAAGTGGCAACCTTCACCATAACCCGGAAATAAACCGGCTCACAATAGATTCTCTTTAACAGTCAAAAGAGGAGTAGTTAATTCATCCACGGAGGAAACAAAACGGTCATCATCAACATCATTGACACCTTGGGCATGTTTGGGCATTGGCGCTGTTATTATATTAGGTGTCTCTGGAAGGTCAAACTCAATCTCCTTTGCTTCGATGAGATCCTGTATATTATTCTTTAAAGCCTAACAGTCGTTTGTATCATGCCCTGGAGTTTCAGAATGGTAGGCACATCGAGCATTTGGGTTGTAGCAGGGAGAGGCAGTATTAGGATTCTTCGGAGTCTCCTTTAAGGTCACCAGGTTGAACTTCAGCAGGTGTGGCAAAACCTGGGATAGGTTCATGTTGATCCGGGTGAACTGTCTTTTGGGCGCATCTGGTCTGCGCTGATTGTTTCGTTGTTGGTTTGAGGCGGGATTGGAAATCATAGCAGCAATTACTTCCTTCTTTCCAGTGAAGGGTTTCTTCATCGTGCATGAGGATGCATCCTTCTGAATTTTTCCACTCTTAATACCAGCTTCTACTCGCTCACCAATCAAGATCATCTCGGTAAAACCAGCTGAAGAGCTTCCAATCAGATGGTTGAAGAATGCACCAGACAACGTGCCCAAGAACATATCCACCAGTTCTCTATCAGATAAAGGGGGTTGGACTCTTCCCGTGAGATCCCTCCATTTCTGGGCGTAATTTTTGAAACCCTTGCTAGAACCCATAGACATACTTTGCAATTGTGTACGAGTTGGAGCTAGGTCAGCATTATACTGGTATTGCTTGTAATAAGCGGCATCCATATCTTCCCAATTGCGAATGTTTGTTCCTTCCAACTGATAGAACCAATCCAACTGCGTCCCTGACAAACTTTCTTGGAAGAAATGTACCCATAGGTTCCTATCAGCAGTATGGGGTTGAATCTTCCTGACGTATGACCTTAAATGCAGCTTAGGACAAGAGACACCATCATATTTAGCAAATGTGAGGATCTTGAATTTCTGCGGGATGACCACCCTTGAGACCAGTCCTAGCTCTTCAAAATCCAGCCCGAGTACCCTCTGGATCTCCATAGCATTGAGACGATCCTCCAGCTATTTGTATTTATCATCAGCAGGAGGATATTGTTCTTTAGAGTAGTCAGCTTCATCTTCCTCAGACTCTGAGTTGTCATTTCCTTCCTTGTTCTTTTCTTCTTGATTATCTCCTTCACCCGATGAGGCTGTGAAATCTAGAGCTCGCTTGGTCGGTCCTCTGAATCTTCTTCCCAAATTCAAAACACTGGCTGGTTTCTTCGCCTTCTTCTTCTTATCTTTGATCATGAGAGCCTTTAGGTCCTCTTGTCCTTTAGCCAGAGCCAGGAACATATGTTGGAATTGAGCATTATGTGCTTGAAGATCCTTTAATGTCGGTTAAAAATCCATCTCACTTGAAACAAACAGTAGAAAGATAAGGAGACTTATTGTGAAAAAAATGTTTATGTTATGATGAATGAAAATGCATATGCAGATGATTTCAAGTAAACTAGGAGATTTAAATTTTCTTAGACAAAAGGAAACACACATTATATTAATAAATCCAAGTTGACTACATCATGCCTCTTGGGGCTTACAATGGAGGAAATAAACACAAAATAAACTCCTAAGACAAAAAGGTCGAGCGCATCCTTTTTGGTGCAATGTAGGCTTTCAAACTTTGCTCTTCATGAAGTTGTCTTGTAAGCTCCAAAACTTTCTTCTCACTCGCGTGGAACTGGGCTTCGAAGGTGTCTCATTCTTCCTTTAGCTGAATCTAATCCTTTTGCAAAACTTCAAGAGAGGTAGGCGTGTTAGGATAAAGGACAGTATACGAAACATCTCCTTCAGCAACAGGCTCCATGATGATAGGTAGGATGGAAGGGTAAGGCATTACGAGACTCAGAACACGAGTTCGTACCCACTTAAGGTAAGGCTCAAGGGGAATAGAATTTTTGTGTCCCGATGTCTTACTATCCACTTTGTTTACCATTCTTCAAGCTCGTATAAACCTTTGACGATAGCCTTGGCCATCGCTCTCGTAGTCGAATACCACACCTTGGATGAGCGCATTATGAGGACTATCTCTTCGTGCATACCCAAACTGTCACAAAGCCAAGCAAGCGTTGTAAGTAATACCTCCCCTAATGCCAAGCAGAGGGACATTAGGTAATTCCCCACAATGGTCGATGATAGTAATTTCCTCCAAGGATCGAGAACACCAGTGAATATCCGAATGTCTGAGTGACATCAACCTATTGGACCATCTCAAGCCTTGCTCGTTCTTCATAACAGATCAGGGTAGTTGCAAAACAAACCACCTATCTAACAAAGGATTGCAACACATGAGTGTCCCCCTTCTCTTCATGGTGCGAGAGTGGAGAGAATGCAAGATATCTCCCAACAAAGTAGGCACCAGATTGCGAGATATAAAAATTTTGACTGTGTTCACATCTATAAGTTGGTCAGGATTAGGGAATAGTACCATCCCATAGATGAGAAGAATCAAGAATTATTCAAAGGCTTGTAAATCCAGAGTATTCCAACAGTCTTGATCCTTTTCAAACAAGAACTTGGATAGAAACCCTTTGACACCACTTCTTGTTTCCCAGTTAGCCATGACGTCGGATTGTTGGAAATGTAGAGCTCGAGCAATCTCCTCAGGGCTTGGGTCTCTTTCCATACCTTTGAAAGGTAATTTATCGAGAATAGGAATTCCCAATAGTTGAGAGAATTCTTCCACAGTAGGCACAAGTTGGTAATCGGGGAAGGTAAAGCAATGGTGCAAAGGGTCGAAGAACTGGAAAAGCACTTTCATCATGTCTTCATCAAAACTTGAGGTAACCAGGTTGAGAAGTCGTCCATTCCTTTTGGTGAACAGAGAATTATCAGGGACCCTTGATGCTAATTCTTTGAGTTTAAAAGGTACTCGTACGAGATAGACTTGGATCATATTCCTGCGAGTGGGAGTCATGTCCTACAAAACAGAACAAAGATGAATCTCGAAATCCTTGAAATGGTTAGTTTAAAATGCTATGGTATGATGTCATAATGTTATATACAAGTATGTACACAATGAAATCAAACAAGTCCTTAGGTTTATTCTTGCATGAGGTTCATAGGTAAGTACCCTCTTGAAGTCTAGTTGGTTCAACCTGTCATAGAAAGTAACCGGGTTCTAGGGGATCTCAATATCACTGATCTTTCTTCACCGGGCATTGTTTTAGCGTAAGCCTCTTTATTGGCGACCGAAATATCCTAAAAGTCTGATCTTAATGAGCGTAGTATCGAGTATCAACCAACTTCAGACTGCACCAAAGCTAGATACCTCACTACTTCTTAATGTCCAAGTTGTTCAATTAAGGTTCTAAGGTCAGTTAGTGCTTCATGACACCACACAGCGACCCCGTATTCTCCTTGACTACTCAAGGGCTATCGATACCAAAGCAAGCAACTCAAACAAGGAAAGCAAATAAATGTGATCTAGCCCTAAGATAACCTCACTTTTAAGCTTGTCCCCAGCAGAGTCGCCAGTTTTGTAATATGGTGGGAGAACTGACTTGGTTCTTTTGCGTTTGATCGTAATTGTTGCGGATAGAAAGAGTCACCACCGACTTTTTTTTATCCAATAAGGTGGAGAAGTGAAAAACACAAGAATGGGGGGTTGAATTGAAAACTTAAAATCAAATGCACAATGACACAGTATTTTTATCCTGGTTTGTTTGATCTCAAACTACTCCAGTCCACCCGTCAAGGTGATTTCGCCTCTCTCCAACGAGGACTTAATCCACTAATCAAAAACTGATTACAATCACTACTTTGACAACTGTAAAAGTCCTCTTGAGTACAACCACGATCCGGTTAATCTCAAGAAAAACTTTCTTAATCAAGATACAAGAATTCTGTGTATGATTGTTTTTCGGAACAAAAACAGTTACCACAACTGTGATATTTTACACAAATTAAAGCATAGAAAATAAGTATGTAAGCTTGCATCCTTTTGAGATGAATTGCAGTAGCATTAACGATTTTATCTCATAGCTTTTTTATATAGGCAAAGGAATCTTGTTCAACATTAAGCGTGATAATTGACATTTAAGCAGTTTCCATATTGAGAAGATCATGTCTTAATGAAGCCGTTACAAGTGATGTTGTCTTTATTGAATAGTAACGCTTCAGAATCTTACAATCTTGTATGCTGCAATTGTTTCAGAACATTAATGACTTATAGTTGTGAGAATCTGATTGTATCTGAACCTTCTGTTCATAATCATAGTATGCTTCACTTCAGCGCATGTTCTGATCATTATTCTTCAGCGCAGATTCTGATTACATCAGTGTGAAAGCTTCTATAGCTTAACTTCTGATGCTGCTTTGGTCAGAACTTCTGCATACACTGTAACACAATATTTAGAGTGCATATTTGTTCTTTGTATTTGTTATCATCAAAACTATAATAAAGGGTTGTAGAATCAAACTATGTTCTAACAATCTCCCCCTTTTTGATGATGATAAAAACTAGGATTTTCAATGAAAAATATAGAACAAAAAACTTAAGAGAGACTCCCCCTGAGTTGATTACTTACCTGAAGTTCCTTCTCGTCAGAGCTTTTGATGTATCTCCTTCTGTTCTTATCAAAATGTGTTCCTGTTTAAGCTTTTCAGAAAGTAGAAGTTAAAATATTCAGAATGTTTGAGACTTTGTCCCGGTATACTATTATTGAAAATATCTTACTTTCTCCCCCTTTTTATCAGGTATCAAAAAGAAATATAATCAGAGTCAAAAAGATGAATTATATTGAAAACAGAATGCAATGACAAGTTTCAGAAACAAGGAGGTAATGATAAAAGATTACAGATAAACAGTTTTAAAAAAAAATCTAAGAATGAGGGGGAAGACGTGTGAACAACGCTTCCAACAAGCTCTTGATCTGAGTGCTTGACTCTTCCTGCTTTCCCAAAATGTCTTTGATTTCTTTTGTAGTATCTTTTTGTTTATCCAAAATACCCTTGATCTCTTTGTTTATATCCTCTTGCTTATCCAGTCTGGCATGGATTAATGCATTCTCTTTCTGTAACTCTTCCAGAGTTTGCATGACTAGAGATGAGGCTGGTGTATCATCAGGCGTTGCATGTTGTTCAGAACATTCTGCAGCCTCTTCTGATTGAACCACTTCTTCTGCTACAACCATGTCTTCTGGAGTAGTAGTCAGGGAGAGACTATCTAAATCTGGTTCAAAAACTTCTGAAGGATGGTGCTCTTTCTAGGGAGCATTATCCAGAGGAATAATTTCATTCTTGCACCATTGGCTCAGAACTTGATCTTGGAAGGCTTTCAACTGATCACTGAAGTTCTTCTGAGCCCTTTCATAACCCAATTCTTTCAGCTTCAGAGTTTCAGAGTTTAGAATCAGAAGCAACAGGATTAGAAATCTCTAGGCTTGCTTGCTTCAAAGAGATGATCCATTCCTGCATTTCTATTTCAAAAATCCACAGACTCTTACCAATATCTGATTTGGTTGCGGTTGGTTTAGGTTTGGGAATGGAAATTTTGTTTGAGGTGGAAGCTGATCGGTCCAGCACTAGTGGATCAATGACAGTTCTGAGGTTGTCAGCTGGATGGTTGGTGGGTGAAGGAGTGGGAGAGTCAGGAATTAGAATTGGTGTGTTAGGGGTGTTTGGTGGTGTGGATTCATAAGGTGAAGGGATTTCTAGAATATCATGAATAGTGAGAGGTAAGCGAACCGAAAGGGGTTCTGTTATTCCAGGGGTTGGGATAGTGGTATCAAAATCTGAAGGAGAGTCTTCAGATTGGTTTGCGGAGGCGTGTTGAGTTTCTGGTTCAGGAATTTCAGAAGATGGGTTTTCAGAATGTGGAGAGAGTGTCTATCTTCTGGTTGTGGTGAGTTGGGGTTCAGATGTTCTAGTTAAGAAGAGTGTGGTTGTGGATTTTCTGGTTGTTGTTGAGAGTTTGGATTTTCTGGGAGTGGAGATTGAGTGTTTGAATTTTCTGGTATTGGAGAGGAAAAGTCTGAATCAAACAGTTCAATGTCAGATAGAACTTTGTCAAGTTCTGGTGGATGATGTTCTGGATTTTATTTTTGATTGGGGGAGTGAGGTTCATTCAAAATGTTTCCTAGAGTTACATATGGGTCAAACTCTATGTCAAAATCCTCAAATGTTTGGGGTGAAGGATTTTCTATTCGTTGAGGGGGAATGAGTTCAGATGTTGTAACAACTATTGATTCTATAAAAAAAACAAAAGATGGATTACCTTTTGTTTTCGCAGATTTAGGTGCCTTTTGAGAGGATCCTTCTCCTGCTGCTTTCCTCGTTTTGTATTTCTTTAGCACAACCTTTGGAGCTGGCCTGTGCAGATCTTGAATGTTGATTTCTGAAGCAGTCCCATCATCCTTGCAAGCTTCAAGGTATCTGACTATGATTTCTGGGTTGGCATCTATCTCGGAAAATAGTGGAAAATCCTTCAGAGGGATTCTCCTCGAAGTAATGGTATCATGAGAAGTAATAGTTGGTTCCCTCTTAATATTCTCAATAATCTTCATTTTCTTCTGATTCTTGGTGTTCAGAGGTTTCCCAACAGTTGCTTCCAGAGTGCTTATTTCTTGAGCCTCTGTCAGATGTTCTATCAGTCTGTTTTCTGTTAGAATATCTGATATCAGTCTTCCTAAGGGAATCCAATCCCTCTTAGTTCTTACTTCTTCTCTTGTCTCTTTCACACTTGTTCTGAGATGGTTGAAGAGCAAGTGTGGAAGATTTATCTTGGTCTTCTTTGCAATGATGTAGATCAGAAACTGCTGATCAATATTGATGTAATCAGGAGAGCTTGTAGGCTTCCTGTGATTGATACATCCCAGAATTATTCTAGCCCAGATTTTGTGATGTTCCTTCAAGTCTCTGATCTTGCTGGATGGCTGTCCAGAAGTGAAAATTTCCTTGTCAATAGATTTTAGGTCAGAACATATATCAGCCATGTCAATGCCTCTGACTCCACCACCATTGTATCCAATGAGTTCCCCAATAAGATCTTCTGTTAGATTTTAATGCTAGTGGCTTACCTTGCTTTTGAGGCTCATCTTCTTCTAGCTCTATCTCGTGACTTCTGAGGGAGCTGACAAGTTCCTCCAGAGATATCTTGTTGAGATCTTTGGCTAGCTTAAGTGTTGTGACCATTGGTCTCCATTGCTTGGGTAGACTTCTGATGATCTTCTTTACGTGATCAGAAGTAGAATATCCTTTGTCAAGAACCTTCAGCCTAGCAACAAGGATCAGGAATCTTGAGAACATTGCTTCTATGAATTCACTATCTTCCATCTTGAATGCCTTATACTTCTGAATGAGCGCAAGGGCCTTGGTTTCTTAAACTTGTATGTTGCCTTCATGCATCATTCTCAGAGAGTCAAACATATTTTTGGATGTCTCTCTGTTTAAGATTTTCTCATATTTTGAGTATGAGATAACACTGAGGAGTATTGTTCTGGCTTAATGATGGTTTCTGAATTCACTTTTTTGCTGGTCAGGCATCATTTTTCTGCCTATCTTCTGACCACGGCCATCCACTAGATGTGTGTATCCATCAGTTACCATGTCCCATAGATCAGCATCATGGGCCAGAAAGAAGCTCTCAATTTTGTCTTTCCAGTAGTAAAAAATTTCTCCATCAAAGACTGGAGGTTTGGCACTGATTATGTCCTTTTCTTCATGATAGTCATTGTGGAAGTTTTGGCTTGGTCCCACCATAGTGTTTTTCTAAAGCTTGGATCTTGTACTAACACGGTTAAGTGTATGAACTCAGAACCAGGGGCTCTGATGCCAATTGAAGAAGTGAAATTCACAAGAAGGGGGGGTTGAATTGAAAACTTAAAATCAAATGTGCAATGACACCGTATTTTTATCCTGGTTTGTTTGATCTCAAACTACTCCAGTCCACCCGTCAAGGTGATTTCGCCTCTCTCCAACGAGGACTTAATCCACTAATCAAAAACTGATTACAATCACTACTTTGACAACTGTCAAAGTCCTCTTGAGTACAACCACAATCCGGTTAATCTCAAGGAAAAATGACTTAATCAAGATACAAGAATTCTGTGTATGATTGTTTTTCGTAACAAAAACAGCTACCACAACTGATATTTTACACAAATTAAAGCGTAGAAAATAAGTATGTAAGCTTGCAGCCTTTTGAGATGAATTACAGTAGCGTTGGAAAATCGTAAAAAAATTGATCTCTTAGCTTGTTTATATAGGAAAAGGAATCATGTTCAACATTAAGCGTGATAATGGACATTTAAGAAGTTTCCATATTGAGAAGATCCTGTCTGAATGAAGCCGTTACAAGTGATGTTGTATTTATTAAATAGTAACGCTTCAGAATCTTACAATCTTGTATGATGCACTTGCTTCAGAACATTGATGACTTAGAGTTGTGAGAATCTGATTGTATCTGAACCTTCTGTTCAGAATTAGAGTATGCTTCACTTCAGCGCATGTTCTGATCATCATTCTTCAGCGCAGATTCTGGTTACCTCAGCGCGAAAGCTTCTATAGCTTAACTTCTGATGCTGCTTTGGTCAGAACTTCTGCATACACAGTAACACAATTTTTAGAGTGCATATTTGTTCTTTGTGCTTGTTATCATCAAAACTCTAATAAACGGTTGTAGTGTCAAACTATGTTCTAACAATCTCCCCCTTTTTGATGATGATAAAAACTAGGATTTTCAATGAAAAATATAGAAAAAAACTTAAGAGAGACTCCCGCTGAGTTGATTACTTCCCTGAAGTTCCTTCTCATCAGAGCTTTTGATGCATCTCCTTTTGTTCTTATCAAAATGTGTTCCTGTTCAAGCTTTTCAGAAAGTAGAAGTTAAAATATTCAGAATGTTTGAGACTTTGTCCCGATATATTGTTATTGAAAATATATTACTTTCTCCCCCTTTTTGTCAGGTATCAAAAATCAATATAATCAGAGTCAAAAAGATGAATTATATTGAAAACAGAATGCAATGACAAGTTTCAGAAACAAGAAGGTAAATATAAAAGATTACAGATAAACAGTTTTAAAAAAAAATCTAAGAAGGAGGGGGAAGACGTGTGAACAACGCTTCCAACAAGCTCTTGATCTGAGTGCTTGACTCTTCTTGCTTTCCCAGAATGTATTTTATTTCTTTTGTAGTATCTTCTTGTTTATCCAGAATACCCTTGATCTCTTTGTTTGTATCCTCTTGCTTATCCAGTCTGGCATGGATTAATGCATTCTCTTTCTTCAACTCTTCCAGAGTTTGCATGACTAGAGATGAGGCTGGTGTATCATCAGGGGTTGCATGTTGTTCATAACATTATGCAACCTCTTCTGATTGAACCATTTCTTCTGCTACAACCATGTCTTCTGGAGCAATAGTCAGGGAGAGACTATCTGTATTTGGTTCAGCAACTTCTGAAGGATGGTTCTCTTTCCAGGGAGCATTATCCAGCGAAATAATTTCTTTCTTGCACCACTGGCTCTGAACTTGATCTTGGAAGGCTTTCAGTTGATCACTGAAGTTCTGCTGAGCCCTTTCATAACCCAATTCTTTCAGCTTCAGAGTTTCAGAGTTTAGCCATTTTCTGAATCTTTCCCATAGAGAATCAGAAGCAGTAGAATTAGAAATCTCTAGGCTTGCTTGCTTCAAAGAAATGATCCATTCATGCATTTCTGTTTCAAAAATCAACAGACTCTTACCAACATCTAATTTGGTTGCGGTTGGTTTAGGTTTGGGAATGGCAATTTTGTTTGAGGTGGAAGCTAGTCGATCCAGCACTAGTGGATCAATGACAATTCTGAGGTTGTCAGCTGGATGGTTGATGGGTGAAGGAGTGGGAGAGTCAGGAATTAGAATTGGTGTGTTAGGGTGTTTGGTGGTGTGGATTCATAAGGTGAAGGGATTTTTGGAATATCATGAATAGTGAGAGGTAAGCGAACCGAAAGGGGTTCTGTTATTCTAGGGATTGGGATAGTGGTATCAGAATCTGAAGGAGAGTCTTCAGATTGGTTTGTGGAGGCGTGTTGAGTTTCTGGTTCAGGAATTTCAGAAGATGGGTTTTCAGAAGGTGGAGAGAGAGAGTGTCTATCTTCTGGTTGTGGTGAGTTGGGGTTCAGATGTTCTGGTTGATGAGAGTATGGTTGTGGATTTTCTGGTTGTTGTTGAGAATTTGGATTTTCTGGGAGAGTGTTTGGATTTTCTGGTATTGGGGAGGAAAAGTCTGAATCAAACAGTTCAATGTCAGATAGAACTTTAACAAGTTCTGGTTGATGATGTTCTGGATTTGGATTTTGATTGGTGTAGTGAGGTTCATTCAAAAAGTTTCCTAGAGTTACAGATAGGTCAAACTCTATGTCAACATCCTTAAATGTTTTGGGTGAAGGATTTTCTATTGGTTGAGGGGGAATGGTTGTAGATGTTGTAACAGCTATTGATTATATAACAGAAACAGAAGATGGATTACCTTTTGTTTTCGCAGCTTTAGGTGCCTTATGAGAGGATCCTTATCCTGCTGCTTTCCTCTTTTTTGATTTCTTTAGCACAACCTATGGAGCTAGCCTGTGCAGATCTTGAATGTTTATTTCTGAAGCAGCCCCATCAGCCTTGCAAGCTTCAAGGTATCTGACTATGATTTCTGGGTTGGCATCTATATCAGAAAATAGTGAAAAATCCTTCAGAGGGATTCTCCTAGAAGTAATGGTCTCATGAGAAGCAATAGTTGGTTCCCTCTTAATGTTCTCAATAATCTTCATTTTCTTCAGATTCTTGGCGTTCAGAGGTTTCCCAGTGGTTGCTTCCAGAGTGCTTATTTCTTGAGCCTCTATCAGATGTTCCATCAGCCTGTTTTCTGTTAGAATATCTGATATCAGTCTTCCTAAGGGAATCCAATCTCTCTTAGTTCTTTCTTCTTCTCTTGTATCTTTCACACTTGTTCTGAGATGGTTGAAGAGCAAGTGTGGAAGATTTATCTTGGTCTTCTTTGCAATGAAATAGATCAGAAACTGTTGATCAATATTGATGTAATCAGGAGAGCTTGTAGGCTTCCTATGATTGATACATCCCAGAATTATTCTAGCCCAGATTCTGTGATGATCCTTCAAGTCTCTGATGTTGCTGGATGGCTGTCCAGAAGTGAAAATTTCCTTGGCAATAGATTTTTGGTTAGAACATCTATCAGCCATGTCAATGCATCTGACTCCACCACCATTGTATCCAATGAGTTTCCCAATAAGATCTTCTGTTAGATTTTAATGCTAGTGGCTTACCTTGCTTTTGAGGCTCATCTTCTTCTAGCTCTATCTCGTGACTTCTGAGGGAGCTGAAAAGTTCCTCCAGAGATATCTTGTTGAGATCTTTGGCTAGCTTAAGTGCTGTGACCATTGGCCTCCATTGCTTGGGTAGACTTTTGATGATCTTCTTTACGTGATCAGCAGTAGAATATCCTTTGTCAAGAACCTTCATCCCAGCAACAAGGATCTGGAATCTTGAGAACTTTGCTTCTATGGAGTCATTATCTTTCATCTTGAATGCCTCATACTTCTGAATGAGCGTAAGGGCCTTGGTTTCTTTGACTTGTATGTTGACTTCATGCGTCATTCTCAGAGAGTCAAACATATTTTTGGATGTCTCTTTGTTTGAGATTTTCTCATATTCTGAGTATGAGATAGCACTGAGGAGTATTGTTCTGGCTTTATGATGGTTTCTGAATTCACGTTTTTGCTGGTCAGACATCATGTTTCTTTCTATCTTCTGACCACGTCCATCCACTAGATGTGTGTATCCATCAGTTACAATGTCCCATAGATCAGCATCATGGGCCAGAAAGAAGCTCTCAATTCTGTCTTTCCAGTAGTCAAAATTTTCTCCATCAAAGACTGGAGGTTTGCCGTTGATTCTGTCCTTGTCTTCATGATAGTCATTGCTGATGTTTTGGCTTGGTCCCACCATAGTGTTTTTCTAAAGCTTGGATCTTGTACTAACACGGTTAAGTGTATGAACTCAGAACCAGGTGCTCTGATGCCAATTGAAGAAGTGAAAAACACAAGAACGGGGGGTTGAATTGAAAACTTAAAATCAAATGCGCAATGACACATTATTTTTATCCTGGTTCGTTTGATCTCAAACTACTCTAATCCACCCGTCAATGTGATTTCGCCTCTCTCCAACAAGCACTTAATCCACTAATAAAAAACTGATTACAATCACTACTTTGACAAATGTCAAAGTCCTCTTAAGTACAACCACAATCTGGTTAATCTCAAGGAAAATTTGTCTTAATCAAGATACAAGAATTATGTGTATGATTGTTTTTCGTAACAAAAACAGTTACCACAACTGTGATATTTTACACAAATTAAAGCGTAGAAAATAAGAATGTAAGCTTGCAGCCTTTTGAGATGAATTGCAGTAGCGTTAGAAAATCGTAAACGATTTGATCTCTTAGCTTGTTTATATAGTAAAAGGAATCCTGTTCAACATTAAGCGTGATAATGGACATTTAAGCAGTTTCCATATTGAGAAGATCCTGTCTAAATGAAGCCGTTACAAGTGATGATGTCTTTATTGAATAGTAACGCTTCAGAATCTTACAATCTTATATGCTGCAATTGCTTTAGAACATTGATGACTTATAGTTGTGAGAATCTGATTGTATCTGAACCTTCTGTTCAGAATCAGAGTATGCTTCACTTCAGCGCATGTTCTGATCATCATTTTTCAGCGCAGATTCTGATTACCTCAGCGTGAAAGCTTCTATAGCTTAACTTCTGATGCTGCTTTGGTCAGAACTTCTGCATACACAGTAACACAATTTTTAAAGTGCATATTTGTTCTTTGTGTTTATTATAATCAAAACTCTAATAAAGGGTTGTAGAATAAAACTATTTTCTAACATAAGGAATGAGTGAAAAGAATAGGAAAGACCTTTGAGATTATTTTCTTGAGTTCGGGGGGGTAGGTTATGAAAACGTAAGGTGTTAGCACCTGTGTGTTGTACCCCAATTTTTTCCCATAAGATCCATTCATCATACCATATTGTTTCAATCACAACAAGATCACATTAGGGCTTTTGGTTCTCCTCCTTATCTTTAGCTTTGCTCTTTGAGGAATCACCAAGCACCTTGACTTGTTTTTCTTTGGTGATCCTGCATGTTTTGTTTTTACTTTCCTTTTAATTAATAAAATGCAATGTTGGTTTGTCTTACTTGTTAATAATGTAGGTAAAGGCAATGTGGCTTGGCAATTTGATCCATGGGTTCATGAGTTTATTTCCATGCCCTAGTCAATAAATCTTGAAAAGTTAAAACCTCACCATTGAAGATATTTTGGAAAAAATGGCATGGCAAGGTTTATCTTGGTTCACCACATTTCAAAGTTATCAAATTGATTCAAAAGTACAAGGGGTTGATTGAAGAAGTTGTCATGGTTGGACAAGGCCTTGCTCCCATTGGTTACAAGTGCATATTCCTCTCAATTCTCAAGCTATGGAAGTGTTTTTGGTTGCTATGAGTTCTCATTATCATCCTCAACAACTTCTATCTACAAATCAAAAGTGTTGGTACAAGAAGGTTGTTCAAAATTGTCAAAGAAGTATATCTTGCTCATATTTTATTATTTTTTAGTGATTCCAAATACATCCTTCTATTCAAAGAGTTATTAATAAGTCACTTCAAAAGGTTAAAGGATTTTTCATGTGGAAGAAACTTGATGATGAAGAAAGATTACAAGTCCTCCAGATGAACCCTCAATTTCCCATGTGTGACTTCAAATGATCATAACTTGGTCAATCTATAACACCTTTAACCCACTCTTTTTCCATAATGATCTTTAGTATGTGAAATTTATTCCTTCTTTTATATGCAAAGTGATAAAATGGATGAAAGATGCCCTAAGGATACAAAATATTATAGCTCATTTCATGATATTTTTGCCAACTTCAACAATTCATAACTCAATTTTTTGAGATTTTGAATGGTTCAAGTTTCAAAATTTCATTCAAGAGGTCTATTTCATGCCATCTTTTTGGGTCAAGAGCAAATTCCAAGTGGAAAGCCATGTTTGGATGCAAAACATTATAGGTCACTTTTGAAGAAAAACTTGAAATATTTCTAAGTATAGAAAGTCAACTTCTTTTTCCCAACTTTGACTCATTGCAACTTTCAGCTCAAACATCCATTTGATTCCATTCTTTTCCAATTGCAAAGCTTGTAATCTCATCTTTCTAAAGCATCAAGAATCATGTCCTAAGACCCCTTGAGCTGAGAACGCCATTGATTTGAACTTGGTAACTTGAAATTGTAGTTTCTTTAAAAGTCAGAATTTGAAATCCTCGATTTAGCTTCTAAACACATTGTTTCTGCACGTTTTTGCTTCTAAACATGTTTAGTGAACTTCCAGAAGTGATTAGCATAGCAAAACGCGTGTTTTGGATGAGTTTTGATCAACATAGAAGTCACACTTTTCTTGTTTGCAACTTCACACGATTTCCCTCCAAAATTCATCATTTCACACGCTTGAACATTCCATTTGATTCCCTATAAACAGAGGGTCATCCATCATTCATTTCCTCGAGCTTGAACAGCCATAATCACCCTTCCAAACTTTCTCCATAACTCACTTTTCTGCAAATTCGAAATCAGTGTTCAAGCCTTTTTCAATCCAATATTTCTATCAATTCACCTTCCTTGATCTTCCCTGAAGTTAACCATACAATTACCTTCAAGAATTATGACCTATATTGATCCATAGAAGTCAAGTTTCAGAGCTCTGCAACTCAACTTCAATAGGTAGATTTCTCCATCAATTCTTCCAAACTTTGATATCATTGTGAAGCTCTCATTTCCATTGTTCTAGTCGCAACACTTACTTTTATCTGGAAACACGTTTTGACCATGAAATTTCAAATCCCTTTTCAAAACTTCTCTTCCAAATTGCTTGAGCTACAATTTATAGAAATTTTTCGCGAATGTTTGGTTGTTTTCATCTTGATGAGACGAAGCGAATGACATAGGTCTCGTGCTCTAATTTTCCAAATTGAGCAACCTGGTTTTGGACTGGCTGGAGGTTGAAGATGACCAACGTGTCATCTTCCAACCAATGATTGCGTGCCATTTGTATTTTTTTTTAATTTCTGATTTATATTTGATCTTATGCTTTATTCAGTAATGACCATGATATGCACAACGCGCCAGATCCTTTGGATTTGATTACTAACGCGTTTTGACTCTCATCCAATGGTCCACATATTTTTGACTTTATATTTTATTTATGATTTTTATATTTAATTGTTTTAAACTTCAAAAAAATCATAGAAAACTCATTTTAAGTCCAAAAAATCTGAAAAAATTATGAAAAGTATTTTTGATTTTTCTCTTTCTGATTTTTATTATTTCACAATTTTATTTTGTGTTTTGATATTTTTTTATAAATTTTCAGTTTATTTGAATTGTTTTAAATGTTTAAAAATACTTTTATGCATTTTTAAATTCTGAAAAAAATATGAAATAATCCAATGATATTGTGACAAATATTGGTGACCTCATTTATTTTTTATTTCTGACTTTGGTATTTTTTATCATTTTTGGTTTATTTTACTCATTTCTTTTAATTTTAAAAATAGTTTCTGACTTTAAAAAATTACCAAAAATTTTATAAAAATATTTGAGTTCATTTCTAATTTTTTTCTATGGTCTTACTTTATATTTCTTGATTAGTTTGAACATAGTGGATATTTTTATTTCTTATTTCTATTTTAAAACATTTAAAAAAATCTTTTTTAAATGTATATATTAAATGCAATATTATTTTGTGATTATTTTCTTGTTGATCTTGGGTTGAATTTTTGACCGTGAACTATTAACATCATTGGATCCATGGTGTTGAGTCTAACTCCACAAAAATGGATGAATAATTTTAATAATAGTTTTATTAAATTTTAATTCAAATGTGGTTTATATTCTTTCTCACCCCCTTTGCATCTCATCCCTTTATTATTGCACTAAGTGTTATTGGAGCATGATCTCTATATCATGTCTCAAAACAAATGGTGCATAGATTGCTATTGACCAGCTTCAAAATAGGTGCGACTTCTATATAAGTCCACTTACGATTTCTTAACATAGCGCTAAATTTTGTCCAGATTCGAATAAATGATCATTCGTGACCCAAACCTATGTTTGCAAGCCCAAGTATGTTAATTTGATCTCTTTTATCCAATAACCTTGAGATTAATTGTGTGGAGGCTTTGGTTCTACCAATCCTCTAATGGATCTTCATCAATTTTGGTCAACGCGGATCACTTAAACATCGTTGATCATTACATGTTACTTTTGAGGATTCCAAATGGATGATATACTTGATAAAAATAAATTGCAACTTATTGTGTGGAGGCTTTGGTTCTACCAATCCTCTAATGAGTTCCAAATGTAAGTTTCAAGATGGTCATCTAACTAACCACTAATTACTAAATTGTTTTACTTTATGCTTTTATTTTTATGCTTTATATAACATTTACTTTAAGTATTACATTTCATGCCATTTTTATTTTGCTCACTTGATCATTTATATTCTTGTTATTTTTATTTAGCTCACTTGAGCTTTTCTTTTCTCTTTTAAGACACCTAATAATCAATATGAACCATAAAAACCTTTAATGATGCTTGGACTATTTGGTTACTATCCTTGGCATTATGAAGTATCGTACTTCTTGGACTTAGGATTAGAAACCTTGGCCTTTGTTGGAGACCTTGTGACCTTAATTGATATTTTGTCTTGAGTTCTTGAGGTTTACCTCAAGACATTGGGTTGTGTGATACGGTGGGAAAGAACTGACTGTTTTTGGAATGCTGGTTCGCGTTTTGCGTTTGTTTTTGAAAAATGTCGCGGTAAGCAAGAGTCGCCACCGTCTTTTATTTTATCCAACAAGGAAAGGAAAAAAGCACAGAAAAATTCCTTCTTCGAGATGTTTCTCGGGTCCGGGGGGTAGATTATAGAAAGGGAAGGTGTTAGCACCCTTTCGATCCGTGGTTATCCACGGGCTCTTAGGTACTTGCTCATAATGTTTTCAAAATTTGCTTTCTTTGTGCTTGTGGGTTTGAAAAGATTTTTTGTTTGAAAAGGAGTGTAAGTGTGAAAAAGATTTTGTTTTTGAAAGAGAAAGTACTTAAGAACCATCTACCTACTCGAAAAAAGAATCATTCTATGTTATCTTCCTTTAGACAATGCTATCCCACTATTGATGAGTAGGTAGCATCGTCGTTGGAGTTTGAGGGTCAATTCGATTAAGGGACGTGCGGTCACTAAAACAATGTTAGGACGCCTTAGCGGTAACCCTAATGTCTTAGATCATTTTTCCGAGGCAACCGTTTCGAGGCAACTATGATCTTTGGACAAGAGGGCGACCTCTAAAACTTCCTATACTCAATGACCGCGTTACAAAGGCATCCAAGTGGGGTGTACCCTAAGAGTGCGCATGTGAGAGTCTGTTGTTTTCAGTTTATTTTATCTTTGTACATGTTAATAGTGATCTATGTTGATTTTAGGTTAAACGTTCAATCTTGTCATGCATTCCATATTATCAAACATCTAACAGTTTATGAGTTGCGGAAATTAAATTGCGGAAAGTTCAGAAATTTCATAACCATCATAAATATGTCAAAGATTTTCCAGGAAAATGCAAGAATATAGAGTTACGATTTTGGATACAGGGCCATGAAACGTGATGCTTACAGTGCGTTTTGATGGCTGTGAGAGCTTGCTTTGGATTGATTTTGACTCAGTGATTGTCCAGCAAGCGATTGGTGTTGAGTTTTGCTTATGAAAATGCCTCTAAGTGTGATTTTGGTTTCACACTTTTTCCACCTTTTTTCAAGTTTGGTTCTTGGTGTTCTTGCAGCCTCTAGGTCTGATTTCGTGTGCTTTGGCTTGTATATGTATCCTAGAATGCATTAGGTCAACAAATTTGTCTTGAATCTTTCTACATCAATGCCTTGAGATTGGATTTGATTCACCATTGAAGACTTGCCAATTTTGTCAAAAACTCAATTTTTTGCACATGGAATGCTTGATACGAGTTTGATCATGATATTGATGATGATTAGGTCCTGAAAATAGAAAAAGATCTCATGTAATCAAGTTTTGGGATTTTATTTGATTTAAATTGATTTAAAATGAAATAATTCAATAAAAATCAAATAAAATAATAAAGTTGATAAATGGACACAAGGCTGAAGCTAGGACACTTGTGGAATGTGGCAAGCCCAAATCAAGTGGAAAAGAATGAGCCCATTTGACAAAATTTGAAGTTTTAGGGATAGTTGACTTTTGGCAATTTTGCAAAAATGCCCAACTTCAACAATGCATAACTTCTTCAATTTTGAACTTTTGGAAGTGTTCTTTGACTTTTTAGAAATCTTGAGATGTCCTATAACCAACCCTTTGGGTCTCATCTCATTTTTATATACCATGCTTATGTTATAAGCTTTGGAAAAAAAAGTGTTTTTGTTGACTTTCAAAAATGACCTATAATGTCCAAATTTGTAACTTTTTGTGAGTGTATTTTCTGATCTTGGGGTATGAAGATGGATTGTAGGAAATTGCATCCTCTTAAAAATGAGATTTGGATGGTTCATTTCGCATAAAGTATGAGAAAGTTATGCTTGGTCAAAGTTGAGTTGACTTTTCCTACAAAACCCTAATTTAGCAACTTTTGAGTCTTGATGAATTTTGAGCAATACTTGATGAATCATGATCAACCCTTGATCAAATGATGAAATATCCTTAAAAATGAGAATTTTGACAAAAAATCTTGATGTTTGACTGTATTTAGGTCATAGTTGACTTTTGACTGAACAAACTTCCTCTGCAAGGCTTGAAATTTGACATGGATGAACTTGAGAACATATTAGGACATTTGGGAGCACTTGAGGTCATTTGAATGCAAGGACCTTGATGCAATACAAAACCCTAATTTGGTATTGTCTTCCTTAGGAGATAACTTGATTGTCCAACTCTTAAGTAAACTTGAGCAACTTGGAGGTTTTTCTTGAAATGTTTTGAGAAATATGAGAGAGAAAATTTTGGGGTGCAACAGCTGCCCCTGTTCAATCTTCTTAAACCTGAGGATGTAGGTTGGCTTTTGTGCCTTTCGTGATCCTAAGGTGGAAGATGATTGAACACTATAGTGCCCAGAAATTTGCACTCGCATGAAGTGGTATCAGCCTTGTGATATCGGGAATGGGCTTACAGATGCCATTTGGAGACTGTTGATAGGTGGTCTGGACTTCGACTGGAATGGGAATCAGGGAGATCTTAGCGTCGATCTAACTGAACCAGAGAAGGTATTGGATTAACTTTGCCTGGATAAGAATCAGAAAAATCTTCGAATCGATTTAGCTGAACTAGACAAAAGTCTTGGAATATCTTCAACTGGAATACGAATCAGGGAGATCTTAGCGTCGATATGACTGAACTAGAGAAGGTCTTGGATTAACTTTGGCTGGATAAGAATCATAAAAATATTAGGATCGATTTAATTGAACCAGACAAAAGTCTTGGAATATCTTCAACTGGAATACGAATCAGGGAGATCTTAGTGTCGATCTGAGAATTTTTTTTATTAATAACCAAGTATTAAAATAATATTTTGCAAATAACCGCGTTTCGGAAAAAAATACGCAAATAACCATGTTTCAGATGAGTCCCCAAAGGAGGAGCCATCTGAAATGGCGCACGCACCTATATTTTTAAGGGAGGCGCCATCTCACTTGGCGCCTATGTGCTTAGGGCATGCCCTAAGCCAAGTGAGATGGCGCCTAGGTGTATTTTTAGGGCAAAAAAATAATTTTTTTTCCGGTGCATTGCGTGTTGGACAGAGATCAATAAAATGGACTTTTTATTAAAAAAAAAATTACATCCAACTGTATTACATTAAAATAACAGTAAAAAAAACAGATTAAAAAAAATGGATACAAAAATACTGGGAAAAAAAAGATACATCAGTGATCCCCCGGAACCCGGTAATGACCCCCGGTTCCGCATCCCCGTCCTCGCATTTCTCGTGCTGGGTGTCGTCGTGTTTCCTGCTGCGGCAAGGTCGATGGCCCAGCGAAGTCAATGCGGTCCGAATCCATAAAATCAGTCAGATCTCCATATCTAGAAGATCCGCTCTGGTACAGTCGGTTACCCATACCCTCAAAGTTTGGTCGTGTTGGCGGTGGGTGGGGTTCCATGGTTGGTCTGTAGCATTGGTCGTCTGAGTACGGTGGGTAGAAAGGAAATGGATCTTGGGGTGTTTGGTATTGAGGATGTAGGGTGGTTTGGTGATATTGTGGGTGATGGTAGGTTGGGTCGGCTTGTTCGTAATCTTCCGACATTCCCATATCAGGGCTAAGGCTGGATGTTGATGGCGCCATATTGGGATATGTGGAAGACTGAAATTGTGTGTGGGGTATGCGGGTGTGCTGGTATTGGGGTTGGTATTGTGTTTGGGTTTTAGGCATATCGGGGTATTGGTAGTTTGGTGGTGATTGTGGTTGGTTGTGCGGCATTTGATTGTAGTTGTGTTGTGGTGGGGAATGTGGTTAGGTGTTTGTGGGTCTGTTTCTTCTTGGGGGTTGGTGGGAGGTTGATGGGTTTTGGGTTTGTTGATGGGGAATCGAGGGTTGTGCCCATTGTATGCGTGGGTCAACCAAGTACCTTGCATGAGACACGTGCATTTCTGGGTTACTAACCGACCTGTACCACGACAAATATTGATCCGTGTGTCGCATATTACCTTGAGTAAGGAAAACCGGGAATTGCAAGACGTAGCGGTGACGCCTCTGCCACATCTTACACCATTCTGGAGCGAAGTCTTTCCAGTTGGTAAGACCCCACTGGGCGTCGACCCTTTTAAGATGCCATGGGGACAAACAAGTTGGATCACTTGGTATCTCTTGATGCATTCCTAACTGCATCTTCACACGGTCGCTGTGGTGCATATCCACAATGTTGAACCGAATGATTGCAGTCTTCGCGGTCCAAGTTGCTGCATCCTCCGGGTTTGGAACATGGCCCAAACCCAAATATGGTCTCCAGACGAACTGCGATAGAATGTAAATCAGGTTAATGCAAAAGTAATGTATAAATAATTTAGTTGAACAAAAGTTAAAAGCTACGACATACGTCATCCGGGCCTAAGTGATCCAACAGGTTGCGGTAGAGTGCGACATTGAATCTTGGATTCTTGCCGTAATCCACACCCCTCACACAGTACCTAAAGGAAATGAGAAACATTTTATTCTTAGCATATATTTTGGGAAGAGCAGAATAGTTATAAATGTTATAACTTGATGACTTACTTTGTTGCGTACGGGAAACCGAAAGTGTTGTTGTTGACGGGGTTTAAGGACTCCATCCTCCACCAACCCCAGGCTTGTAGTAAAAAAGCGCACCCATAAAATGTACATTTTTCCTTGACTGCATTTTTGCACAAGAAACTGTATAGGTGGGCTAATACTGCAGAACCCCAACTATATTTTCTTGTTTTTTCAAAATTTGTTAGTAAATGTAAGTACATAAAATTTACATTATTTCCCGTACTTTCGGGAAATAAAAATGTACCAAAAAGTATCATAAGATACGTTCTGGCTTTTACTACCCTGTCATTCTCTGAGGAATTTTCATTTAATTCCAAACTTGCATAATGACGTTTCAGCTCAGTGAGTAGTATTCCCTGCCCTCTTGCATCATCACCTTCTACCATATCCCTACCCAACAGTTCTTCACACTGAGAGTTGGGTTGTTGAACCGACCCGTTCACGGCCTTACCGTCGACAGGGAGACCTAGTAGCATGTACACATCCTCTAGCGTGATGGTACATTCACCTATTGGTAGGTGAAATGTATGGGTCTCCGGTCTCCACCTTTCCAACATTGCAAGAATGAACTTCGAGTCAATGGTGCCGTTGGAGATCTTTATGACATGTCCAAAACCTGCGTATTCCAGATATGGGACGATAAATGGGTCGGGAGCCAGGTAGTTGTGCGAACGGATTCTGAATCTTTTTGTGTCCTGAGTTCATAATTTAACATGTGTAAGATTAATTAAGATGAACAACGCGTTATTTGAAGTATGAAAAATGTATAACCAAAGAAGAAACTTACAAATGCACCAATGTTTTCCCTTGTGCCTCTGTGAGTATCGCCCATTGTTAGAAGAGCCATTGTTTAAAATGCTTGAGAGTATGAAAGACTTAGGAAGCGATATAGAGTATGATAGACTTATGAAATATTTCGTAGTAGAGAGTGAGACTTGTGTGAGTGTGAGAGATGTATGATATGGTATGTATTTATAGGCAAATAAGTTTTATATAGTGGTTTCTTGTGCTTGCATGCCTGCGAAGTGTCACATTTGCATGCTTAGGGGGTTACACATATGCATGCATGCATGTACAAAAAATGAAAGGTGTCACTCTTACAGGCTAGGTGGCAGCCCATGCATGTATCACGATTGGACAGTAAGGGAGGCGCCATTGGACTTGGCGAAAGAGTACAAAAATGAATGGTGTCGCCACCCCAATTGGCGAATAAGAGGTGTCCTTTGTTACAGTCTAGGCTCAGGCTACGTGACAGCCTTTGGGATTCCGTTCATTATTGCATGTAAGCCCATTGGAGTTGATGGGAGGAGTCTTACAAAATACATGTATATGTGCAGAATAGGGCCAGGCTAGGTGGCAGCCTATGGGGTTACATAAGCCCATGCATGTATCACGATTGGACAATAAGGGAGGCGCCATTGGACTTGGAGAAAGAGTACAAAAATGAATGGTGTCGCCACCCCAATTGGCGAATAAGAGGTGTCCTTTGTTACAGCCTAGGCTTAGGCTATGTGACAGCCTTGGGGGATTCCTTTCATTATTGCATGTAAGCCCATTGGAGTTGATGGGAGGAGTCTTACAAAATACATGTATATGTGCAGAATAGGGCCAGGCTAGGTGGCAGCCTATGGGGTTTCATTATTGCATGTAATATTATTGGCAGCCTTGGGGGGTTGCATCCTTACTTAATTGAAATTTTTAGCCTTACGTTTATCATAACATTGATTCACATAATCTGTCAAATCTTCCAACCTTCGAACGTTCTTACAACCAAACCTTCAAACCTACAAACAATCAAACATTCCAACCTTCGAATCAGTCATCAAATTCATACATTCCAACCTTCAAACATTACAGCATTCATACCTTCATACAATCAATAAACCTCAAACATTCCAACCTTCAAACCTTAAAACAATTCTACGCAATGGCCTATTCACCACAATTTGTCATCAGAGCACATTTCAACGGTGAGACATACATTTGTCCCACAGCTGGGTTTTTGTTTAGAGACACAGACAACATTCGATTTCTCTTAAACGGGAAAGCCAATTTCTCCTACTTCAAAAAAAGATTGGAGGCCAAACTTGAACGAGGCCTGGTGTCCCAGATATTTTATCAGAATCTAGTTTTCTTTGGAAACAACCAAGTAATTTTTTATAAGGTTGAAGTTCAAGATGACGAGGATCTCTAGAATATGATTTCCAGCCATGTCTATTCTGGATATGACTCTGTTGAGTTGTACGTTTTGCTTCAAGAGCCTCAGGTGACACAGGAGGTTGATCCTTTGGAGAATGAACAAGATGAGGTAGATGCAGTTGATGATGAAGAAGAAGATAACGAGTTAGAGTTTGATGAAATGGTGAACGATGATTCTGACGATGATGGCATCCCTAGTATTCCTACATACAAAATCTACACACCACCTCCGAACATGACAAACTTCAACATGGGCGGAGATGAACCTTCTACTGACTTATTTTTCAAACCGTATATGCAGTCAGATTTAAATTTAAAAGAGAAGGACAAGTTTCGTAACAGAGAGGAATGCATCAGGGCCATTAAAAAATTTCACATGCTCAACTCGGTTGATTTTAAGGTGGATCGTGTCAACCCGGAAAGGTACAAGATCAAGTGTGTCCACCCTGACTGTATGTTCAAGATGACCGCATCATACAGATTAAGGGGTGACTGCTGGGTCATAGGTTCCATGACTACCCACACTTGTGTAAGTTCCACTCAATCACAGGACCACCGAAAACTCAACTATGATCTAATCTGTCAAGAAATCCTACCCCTGGTCAGTAACGACCCATCTTTGAAGGTGAAAACAATCATCTCCCACATCACCACGATTTTTAACTACACTCCGTCTTACCGTAAGGCGTGGTTAGCCAAGACTAAGGCGATTGAAAGGGTGTACGGAAACTGGGAGGATTCATACCGAGAACTTCCCCGCAACCTGAATGCACTCAAGACGTATTCTCCAGGTAGTTTTTACGTTCTGGAAACATTGCCAGCGTACGCCCAAGATGGTAGTCTACTGCATGGCAACGGAATATTCAGTCGCGTGTTTTGGGCATTTCAACCATGCATCACAGGGTTTGCATCATGCAAACCAATTTTACAAATTGATGGGAGTTGGTTGTATGGGAAGTACAAAGGCACACTATTGATGGCAGTTGCACAAGATGGCAACAACAACATTTTCCCCGTTGCGTTTGCCCTTGTCGAGGGGGAGACCGGTGGTGCTTGGAGCTTTTTCCTGAAAAATCTTCAGACACACGTGGCTCTTCAACCAGATCTCTGTTTGATCTCGGACAGACATGCCTCCATTGAAACTGCCTACAATAATCCAGCAAATGGTTGGCATGATCCTCCTTCTACGCATGTCTATTGCGTTAGGCATATCGTCCAGAATTTCTCAAGGGAGGTCAAGGATAAAACATTGAGGAAAGAGGTTATGAGTGCGGGATATGCATTGACACAACCCACATTCAAATATTACCGCAACGAGATCTGTTTGTCTAATCTGGAAGCCGATAGGTGGATCGACAATATTCCGGTGGAAAAATGGACTAGGTCATACGACAATGGCCAAAGATGGGGGCATATGACAACGAATCTTATTGAATCAATGAATGGGGTATTCAAGGGCATACGAAACCTCCCAATCACTGCCTTGGTAAAATCTACGTATTTTAGGATGGCTGCGTTATTTGCCAAAAGAGGTGAAATGTGGAATGCGGTGTTGTAATCTGGACAACTATGGAGTGAAAGCTGCATGAAATACATTAAGGCTGAAAGTGCTAAAGCCAACACTCACATGGTTATACGGTTTGACCGACACAGCCATAAGTTCATTGTGAAAGAGACAATCGACCACAATGAAAGCCTGCCAAGACAAGAATACAGGGTCATTTTACCTTCTCAATGGTGCGATTGTGGCAGGTTTCAAGCATTTTGTATGCCTTTCTCTCATGTCATTGCCGCTTGTGCTCATACCCATCAAGACGCGCTTCAACTGCTGTCAAACATTTACAAATCTGAAACGTCGCTCACTGTTTACAACAACAACTTTCCTTTGGTGGCAAAACCAGATTATTGGCCTGAATACAACGGCGATATAGTTTGGCACAATGACCAAATGCGAAGGAACAAGAAGGGTCGTCCCAAAAGTAGGCGCATCACAACAGAAATGGACGATCTTGATAGGTTGGAAAGAAAGTGTGGTTTATGCCGTCAGGTCGGACACAATCGCAAAAACTGTCCGAATCGGGTGTCTGGCTCGACCACATAAATATTGTAATACATAAAATCTTTTCATAATTGTGTTGTAAACATTTGGGTTTTCCGTTAACAGATTTTGCTACAATTAATAAAATGCGTACGACAATTATTAACGATATTCAATCTAGGAAATTACAACTGTTAACACATTTTCATCTGACCCATGCATCATCAGCATTACATCACTGTTTGTTTTGACTTCCTCCAACCACACATTAGGTCTTCCTATCGCATGTGAGGTTGTTGTTCGTTTTCGCTGGATCCTTCGAATTTTCCCCCCCTCCGCAATATCTCCATCTAGCCACCGTATCAACTCCCGCTTCAGACGCTCCATGGAGTGAATGTGCCAGAATTTCATTTTCATCGCAGGTTTCGTGGCGGAGAATATAACGTAACCATCTCTGCTAAAAATCATAGGCGACGTCATGACACAAATAACGGAGTACAAAATAAAAATACAGTGCGAGAAAGTGTGAGAAATTTTGGAGAAACGGACGAATTATTTATAAAACAGCATTTTGCCCTAGTTTTACCCTAGGAGCCAAGTGAGATGGCGCCTCCTCTCACTTTTAAGGAGCATGCACCATCTCACTTGGCTAAAAGCCAAGGGAGGCGCCAAGTGAGATGGCGCCTAGGGCAAAACCCTAGGTGGAGGCGCCAAGTGAGATGGCTCCTCCTTTGGGGAGTCATCTGAAACATGGTTATTTGTGTAATTTTTTCCGAAACCCAGTTATTTGCGAAATATTATTTTAATACATGGTTATTAATAAAAAAAATTCTCGATCTGACTGAACCAGAGAAGGTCTTGGATTAACTTTGGTTGGATCAGAATTAGAAAAATATTAGGATCGATTTAACTGAACCAGACAAAAGTCTTGGAATATCTTCAACTAGAATAAGAATCAGGGAGATCTTAGCGTTGATCTGACTGAACCAGAGAAGTACTTGGATTAACTTTGGCTGGATCAGAATCAGAAAAATCTTAGGATCGATTTAACTGAACCAGACAAAAGTCTTGGAATATCTTTAACTGGAATACGAATCAGGGAGATCTTAGCATCGATCTGACTGAACCATAGAAGGTCTTGGATTAACTTTGGCTGGATCAGAATCAGAAAAATCTTAGGATTGATTTAACTGAACTAGACAAAAGTCTTGGAATATCTTCAACTGGAATACGAATCAGGGAGATCTTAGCGTCGATCTGACTGAACCAGAGAAGGTCTTGGATTAACTTTGACTGAATAAGAATCAGAAAAATCTTAGGATCGATTTAACTGAACTAGACAAAAGTCTTCCATAGATGTAGTTTTTTTAGGGGACTACCAGGTCATGTGAGTAGTCAACGGTGTTTATTGATTCGTGTTTCCCTAAAAAGGTAAAGAGTCAGTCATATGCAATGTCATGATGTATGAAATGCATGATATATATCAAGCAATGATGCTCTCAACATAAGTGATATTGTGTGGTATGATGCATATATGCATGTATCATGATGTATGGAAATGTAATGTCTTAGCTAGGGAAAATAAATCTCGGATGGCTGCTGAAGAATAGAGTTGGATTCTTCGTTTCTGCTGGGGATGGTGAACGAAGATAATTGCGAGAATAAACCTGCAGGAGAAGATAACTCCGTTGGGGAATAAATTGATGAGGAGATTACTCTGTGGGGAAGAGATGTTCTGCTGAGGATTCCACTGATAAATTCCACAGGGGATGAATTACCGTTGCTGGTAATATTGAATCCTGTTGGGGATTGAATTCCTGTTTGTGAAAGGAAAGAACTTCGCTGGGGATGATCTTTCAGTTGCGACTTGCTGGGGATAACCCTTTAGACTTTTGTGGGGATAATCCTCTGAGTTCTGCTGGGAATGATCCTTTGAACTCGCCCGAGGAGATTTATTTTTGTACTCCGCTGGGGATAAACTTCCAGAGTCTACTGGGGATGATGCTTCAATTTCGTTGGGGAAGATTTTTCAGACTGCACTGGGAAAATTTTAACTCCATTGGGGGTATCTTGTATTATGCCGGGGAACATTCTTATACTCCATTAGGGAATATTAAGACTTTCGGGGATACCAAGCCTTTTTAGTGCTAATGGTAGATAAGCTCTGCTTGGGGAGAATATTACTGATTCATTCACAGTTGCAAGTCTCAAATGGGGAGAGCTATCATTACTTTCTTACTCTGCGGGGGGTGAAAGTACCTTAGCCATATTCTTCAGCTGAATCTACCTTTGTACCTGGTGGACAAAGCAAATATACAGTTCGGACAATTCTTATTTCCCCTGTTTCTGATATTACCTGTAATCGTCTTTTGTTTCGCATGTAAATATTTATGAGCAGCAATTAATGTCAAGTGCATATATCAAAAATGAACATTGGACGTTCTTTGCAAAACAAAACAGATAAAGGAAAAACAGTTTGAAATTCCTTTGAAAAGTAATTGTATTGATTTTGAAGTTTGGCTTGTAAATAGGCGTTTTTGTACAAGAGGTTGACGTCCTAGTAAGAGAACGCCGCCAAGCAGGTAGAATTTACACAAATTGTGAAAAGAAAACAAAACAGCTATGTGAATAATCCCACTGGGTTCCAACTCTACTATTTCCCTTATGTCCTCAAGCATCTCATCAATTTTCTGCTTGGTTGAAGATGAATTAGATTGATTAGTGCCGTCCGAGCTTAATAGTTGATACTGAAGTCTGGATGCAAGGTGATCCAATGAGACATAGTGTTACGCTTTGATCCCTAATTTTTGCCTGGACCGCCCTTTTGGGTTTTCAGTCCACCGGGATACCCTTTTTTGCCCAAGCCGCCTTTTCAGGTTTTCGACTTGCCGGGTGTACAGATTTTTCATTTTCATCCCTTATTTTTGCCCGAACCCTTTTGGTTTGCCAGGAAGCCCTTATTTTTGCCTAGGCCGCCTTTTCAGGTTTTTGATTATGCGTAGTATCTTTTCACTATGTCTGCATTGACGGGGTGAGGAAGGTCGTCACCATCCATGGTGGTTAGAATCATAGCTCCTCCTGAGAAAATGTTCTTAACCATAAATGGCCCTTCATAAGTAGGGGTCCATTTGCCCCTGGGATCACCTTGAGGTAAGATAATACGCTTGATCACCAGATCCCCAACTTGATACTCTTGTCGTCTGACTTTCTTGTTAAATTCCTTGATCATCCATTTTTGGTACGTCTGACCATGACAAATAGCAGTAAGTCTCTTTTCGTCGATTAGGTTCAGCTGATCAAGCCGGGTCTGAATCTAGTCATCTTCGCTCAAACCTGCATCCTTCATAATCCTAAGAGAGGGTATCTGAACTTCAATGGGCAAGACTTCCTCCATGCCATAAACCAAGGAATAGGGTGTTGCCCCTGTTGACGTCCGTGCTGAGGTACGATACCCATGAAGAGCAAACGGTAACATCTCGTGCCAATCTTTGTATGTCACCGTCATCTTCTGCACAATCTTCTTAATGTTCTTATTAGCCGCTTCTACATCCCCATTCATCTTCGGCCGGTAGGGAGAAGAGTTGTGATGTTGTATCTTGAATTGCTCGCAGAGCTCAGTGATCATCTTGTTGTTGAGATTGGTACCATTTGTCTGTAATGATCCTCTCTGGTACACCATATCGACAGATCAGATTATGCTGAATGAACCGTGCAACAACGTTCTTGGTTACAGTAGCAAAGGAAGCTGCTTCAACCCACTTTGTAAAGTAATCGATTGCTACCAGGATGAAACGATGCCCATTGGATGTCGTAGGTCTGATGTCGCTGATCATATCAATGCCCCACATTGCAAAAGGCCAAGGTGTTGTCAAGATGTTCAGAGGAACTAGAGGTATGTGCACCTTATCAACATGGACTTGGCACTCGTGACATGTCCGAGAATGCTGATAACAATCGGCTTCCATTGTGGACCAATAATATCCTGCCCGTAGGATCTTCTTTTGCCATGGTGTGTCCACTGGAATGAGTTCCGAAAGTACCTTCATGTAACTCCGTCATAATCCTTTCTACTTCGTTCTTATCCATACATCGCAGTAGGGTTGAATCATGGTTACACTTGTAAAGGATACCATTGTTGATGAAAAACTTCGCTGCGAACCTCCTTAGAAACTTTTTGTCATTAACAGATGCACCCTCCGGGTATTCCTGAGCTTCAAGATACCTCTTCACCTAATGAAACCAGGGTTTATCCGCTACCTCTTCAGTTTCAATATCACAGCAATGCGCAGGTTCGTCCAGTTTTTCAATGATAATTCGGGGAGCTTCGTTGTCTCAATTGACCTTGAACATAGAAGACATCGTATCCAGTGCGTCCTCCAACTGATTCTCCTCTCTTGGGAAGTGTTCAAAGGTTATCTCTTCGAAGTGGGGAAGCAGTGTCAACACATACTCCTTGTAAGGAACAAGATTTGGGTGTTTCGTATCCCATTCGCCTTTGATCTGACTGATCACAAGAGCGGAATCTCCGAAGACACTTAGAAACTTAATCCTTAGGTCAATTGCTGCTCTAAGACCCATGATACATGCTTCATACTCTGCCATATTATTGGTGCAGTTGAAACATAGTCGGGCGGTGAATAGAGTATGAGAGCCTTTTGGAGATATGATCACGGCGCCAATGCCATTACCCAAAGCGTTCGAAGCTCCATCAAAGTACATAGACCATCGGGATCCTTCCTCAGGTCCTTCATCCGGTCCAGGTGTCTCACAATCAGTTACCAACATGATATTCTCGTTCGGGAATTCAAAGTTCATAGAATGGTAATCATCCACTGCCTGATGTGCCAAATGATATGCCAACACACTTCCCTTAATTGCCTTTTGGGTCGTATATTGGATGTCATACTCAGTCAAGATCATTTGTCATCTCGCTATTCTTCCGGACAAGGCAGGCTTTTCGAAGATATACTTGATTGGATCCATCTTTGATATCAATAAAGTAGTGTGAGTCAGCATATACTGTCTCAGCCGGCGAGCAGCCTATGCCAAAGCGCAACAAGTTTTCTCGAGCAATGAGTATCGGTTCTCGCAATCGGTAAACTTTTTGCTAAGGTAATAAATAGCATGCTCTTTTTGGCCAGACTCGTCATGCTGACCCAGCACACACCCCATTGAGTTGTCGAGTACTGTCAAGTATAAGATTAAAGGTCTCCCTTCAACTGGTGGAATCAGAATAGGTGGCTCTTGTAAATACTCTTTAATCCTTTCGAAAGCGGCCTGACATTCATCGTTCCAACGTACTACTTGATCTTTCTTTAGTAGCTTGAAGATTGGCTCACAAATAGCAGTCAGGTGCAAGATAAATCGGGCAATATAGTTCAGACGTCCCAGGAAACCTGTGACTTCTTTTTCTGTTCTGGGAGCTGGCTTTTCCTGTATAGCCTTCACATTTGCAGGATCCACTTGAATACCGTTATCGCTTACGACGAAACCCAACAGCTTACCGGATCTCACCCCGAAGGTGCACTTGTTCGGGTTTAACCTTAGCTTGTACAACTTCAACCTGTAAAATAACTTCTGAATAGGGGTGTTCAGATCCAATCCGATCCAAAAAAAATCCAAAAACCGAACCGAAAAAACCGAAATCCAAAAAAAACCGATTTTTTTTGGATGTATTTGGATCACCATGTAGCATAACCGACCGGTTCAGTTCGGTTTACGGTTGGCTTCATGAGAACCGAACTTGTCCAAACCGAACCGGTATTACTTCCATTTACTTGCCATTTATTATTTAAAATAAATTAATATCGAATCATTAATAGCCATCCTCCCAAATTAATTATGTTAGCCAGCACTAATTTCTCTAGAGAATCTCAATCATTCCTATAATTTCCCTATTCAGATTCTAAATTATCTTAAAATTAAATACAATGAATGCTATTCATTGTTGTAATTGCAAGAAATTTAATATCGCAAGCAATAAATTCAATAATGCTAAATAGACATTCATCTCAATTAGTTTTCGGAATTATACTATCAGTAAGCAAGCTTCTTAATTTGTTTGATTTTATCCTTTTTGTACTTTGTAGTTTTGTTCGATCAGATTTTCTAAAGCTATTCAAATTTTTAGCCTTTTGTAAAGCTGTTCTAATTTGTGTTGTTGAAAGCTTATTTAAAATTAATTTACTTATGTTATCAATTTTATAACAGTATCTTACTAAAAATTATTTTCATTAGTTTTCTTATGTGAAATCGTTTCATGTTGGTTACTTGGTTATAACAGTAATAAATTTTAGTTAGTTTTTCATAATTTTTTCAAGGTCTGTTCTTTGTTAGTTTTTCATATTTTGTTTCATAATTTTTTCATAATATATTTTTATTAGCTTTTTCTATAACTAGTTGTTTATACTTTGTTCTAATTTTAAGTTTGATCTATTTTTACAGGAATGAGCCAAACTGGTCCTATTACTCAATCTGATATTGTTAACAACCTTATTCAGGTATCAAAAATTAATTTTAAGTAGAGATTTTTACCTTTAGAAATGTTGGTTTCTGTTACAATGGTGTAATATTATAGTTGATGTTCAAAAATTTATTTTTTCATGTGTATTTTATAGGGTGAAACAACTGAAGCTCCACCTCCATTGGTACAAAGTAATGAAACAAACAATGATGAAGAAAATGCTAATAAGAAAAGAAAGATTGGAGAAGCTTCAAAATTGGTCACATCCAATGATCTTAATGTTGTAGCTGGAGATTCAGGTAACAGAAAACCTATTAAACCTAGATCTTGGACTTGGGAACATTTTACAAAAATAGGATCAAGAGCTAAGTGTAATTGGTGCGATGTAACATATGTTGTTGATTCATAAAGAAATGGCACTAGTAATTTGAAACACCATTTGTTGCATCAGTGTAAGAAGTTTCCAAAAGAGTCTCTTGATCCCACTCAACAGACACTTGTTCTTCAACAATTGAAAAAAGAAGATGGGAATGGATCTGGTAGTGTTCTCACTGGTGTTTATTTTGATGTTGAGGCATGTAGGAAAGCTTTAGCTAGGATGATTATTGTTGATGAGTTGCCTTTTAAGTTTGTTGAGGGAGAGGGGTTTCTTCATTTTATGAGTGTTGTGCAACCTAAACTCTCAATTCCTAAAAGGATTACAATTGCTAGAGATTGTTGGGATTTATACACGAGTGAGAAACATAAGTTAAAAAGTGTGCTAAATAAATCAAATCACTGTGTTTGTCTTACAACTGATTGTTGGACATCTGTGCAAAATTTGAGTTATCTTTGTCTCACTGCACATTTCATTGATCATGATTGGAAAATCCATAAAAGGATTCTGAATTTTTGTCCAATTGTGAATCACAAAGGAGTAACCATCGGCAAAAAAATTGAAAAATGTTTGGAGGAATGGCTAATAGGTAATGTTTTCACCATTACGGTTGATAATGCTAGTTCTAACGATGTTGTTATAACTTACATGAAAAATAGAATGAACGATTGGAATTCTCATCCATTGAAAGGGGAACATATGCATGTTCGCTGTTGTGCACATATTCTGAATCTTGTGGTCCAAGATGGACTAGAAGACTATCATTCTTCAATTAGTAAGATTAGGAATGTTGTTAGATATGTTCGTGCATCTCCAGGTCGTATGGATAGGTTTAAAACTTGCATTAAAGAAGTTAGGTTACAAGAAAAATCAATTGTTCAGTTGGATGTTTCCACTAGGTGGAATTCCACATATATTATGCTTGAAAGTGCATTGAAGTTTCAAAAGGCATTTAAGAGATTGAGTGAGAAGTGTGCTGATTTTATGTTGATGAAAGATGGTATTCCTAATAAAGAGGATTGGGATAATGCAAAATGCTTTGTTAATTTTTTGAAAATATTTTTTGATATAACAAAGAAGGTTTCAGGTAGTACTTTTGTGACCTCTTCTCAATATTTTAATGAACATATTAAGATATTGACTACATTAAACGGGTGGATAGAATTAAAAAGTTCTGACAACTTGCTTGGAATTATGGCTGAAAATATGAAAGTTAAGTATGATAAATATTGGGGTAAGGTTGAAAAAATGAATATGTTGATCTTTGTTGTTGTTGTGCTTGATCCTCGACATAAGATGCGGTTTTTTAGGTGGGGATTGAACAGGGCATATACAAATGATGTTGTTGTATCTTTGTACAAAAAAACAGAGGAGACATTAAATAAAATATTTGAGAGTTATAGGCTTTTCCTTGGTAACGGTCAAACTGAAAATCTTACACATTCCACTCAAGAAGTGGAATTGGTAGAACTTAAAGCACCAGAGGATGCATTTTCTTTAGAGGTTGAGATGGACATGAATCTTAATGAGAGCATGCAGAAAAATGAATTGGATTTGTATCTCATGGAGAATTTGGAGAAGAAAGGTCCTGATTTTGATATCTTGAACTGGTGGAAGGTGAATTCTAACAAGTATCCTATTCTTGGTCAAATGGCTAGAGATATATTGGCCATGCCTGTGTCTACTGTAGCTTCAGAGTCCGCTTTCTCTACCGGAGGAAGAGTGCTTACTTGTTATAGAAGCTCTCTTACGCCAAAAACAGTTGAAGCTTTAATTTGTACACAAAATTGGTGTAAATCTTCCCCGGTGTCGGTGGATATTGAAGAGCTTGTGGATGAGTTAGAAAATTTGGAATTAGGTAACTTACTTATAACTTATATTATTTTTTGTTGAGCATTGTTAATCTTTTATATTGAGTAATATTTATCTTTATTTTTGTAGAACTTGCTCCAATCCCTCAATTGAATGAAGGTGTATCTGATATAGACTCTGATTAGCTGTTGATATCTGCATTCTAAAAGAATTGGGTAGAATTGTGAAGCTGGAGTGGAGCTATTGTAGGATAATTAGAAAATTTGTTATTTGACTATCAATTATGTTGCAGGCTCTGATTTTGAAACTATCAATTATGCTGTCATATATAAAGAAGATCTTCTCTCTATATATAATGCAGTTTGTCATATTATTATTATATATTCCTTGTGATGCAACTTTCGCATGTCCACTGTTATTGATATTTTTCTTGAATTTTTATTATTATATTCTCTTTAATATAGCTTTGGAATCTTCATTTGTTCACTGTTTTATATATTTGTAATATATTTAATTTATAATACAAATCTCCATATAAGAACTAAGCATATCTCCATATATACTATATATTATAGCCATGTCTATTTCGTTGGGATAGATATTATACATATATTATAATGAAACTTTGCAATAATGACATCAAATAGCCATATGAACATAGTAATTAGATATTGTCTCAGTAGACGTTGGTGGCATAATTGTAACTGGTATTGAAATATATTCTTTTTAAATTTCTAAATAGTGTTGGTTTAAAAACCGAATAAAACCGATTCAACCGAACTGAAGTAAACCGTATAAATTGGATTGGATTGGATTGGATTTTTCTTGTTGTCATCCAAAAACCGAACCAAACCATATGCTTTATATATTTTTGGATCGGATGATATTTTGTCTCAAAACCGATCCAAACCAGACCACGAACACCCCTACTTCTGAAGGTGGTCAAGATGTTCTTCCTCAGTCTGAGATCTTGCGATCATGTCATCGACATATACCTCAATCTCGTGATGGATCATGTCATGAAACAAAGCAACCATGGCACGCTGATACGTTGCCCCAACATTCTTCAATCCAAAGGGCATGACCTTGTAGCAAAAGGTATCCCACCGAGTAACAAAAGTTGTCTTCTCCATGTCTTCGGGAGCCATTTTAATCTGGTTATAACCGGAGAAACCATCCATAAAGGAGAAGACTGTGTGCTGAGCGGTATTGTCAACCAGAACATTAATATGGGCAGAGGGAAATCATCCTTGGGGCTCGCCCTGTTCATATCCCTATAGTCAACACACATTCGAACCTTACCATCCTTCTTCGGCACAGGAACCACATTGGCCACCCACTGCGGGTAAGAAGTAACTGCTAGAAAATTGGCGTCAAACTGTTTCATAACCTCAGCCTTGATTTTCTCAGACATCTCTGGGCGCATTCGGCGGACCTTATGTTTCACTGGAGGACAATCTTCCTTGGTAGGCAGGCGGTGAACCACAATATCGGTATCCAACCTAGGCATATCTTCATAAGAGCAGGCAAAGATCTCAGCGTAGTATCGCAGCATCTGAATCAACCGTTTCTTCACACTAAGCTCCAAGTTTGTACCGATCTTAACTTCTTTTTTGTCCACCTTTGTACCCAGATTCACTGTTTCCACTGGCTCTTCATGTGGCTGAATGGCCCTCTCTTCCTGGAGTAGCAGTCTAGCAAGTTCACCAGGCGCTTCGCAATCATCTTCACCTTCGTCTTCGGCTAAGTTAATCGGACTTTCGAAGTCATAACTGGAAGTAGCAGAGTCGTTACCAGTGAGATCCAGAGTGGATGTAGACCTGTATATGTGAGTGTGTGTAAAATAGTTGTTTTGCAATATGTAATAAAAGAAAAACAAGGAGCGCAAAATTTGAAATGCAAGAAACGTCCAATGCTTTTATTAATGATATATGAAAATGACACACATAAAGCCCTCACAAATGAAGCCACGGTGCCCCGTGTAAGACACCGGGCCGTAGAGTTTAAAACATTGTCTGTTACAAATTCAAAACAAAAAGTATCATTACTGGGTAACAAAAGAAATTGGGATGAAGTCCTCTATGGTCCAGTTGCTTGGTCCACCATCAGTAGTAGGATAGATCCAACTGTCAAACTCAGACTCTTCAATATCGTCTTCAATGGCATTCACTCTTGAATTGCTGATGAACAAAGGAGGTCTTTTGATCCGTGCATTCCGAACAGCCCTTTGAGCTTCTGCATTGAAACCCAAACCAAACTTGTTAGTCTTCTGTGTAAAATCATGGAGTTGTCCCCAATTCGCACACCCACCTTTCTCGACAACAGCCTAGGAATCCTTAAAGGAAGCCATCTTCATAGGAGAATCTTCAACAATAGTCTCAATTGATGCTAGTGTTTGGGGAACCTCTTCAAAATGCTGAAATGGGGTCTCAATGTACTCCCCATCCATCTCTACGTATCGGAAAGAGTTGAGGTGGCTCACCATATACTCCTCCTCTCCTTGTACTATCATAATCTTCCCTTTCACTGGGTACTTCAGCTTCTGGTGGATCGTTGAAGTTACGGCCCCAGCTTTGTGGATCCATGGACGACCCAACAAACATGAATAAGATGGCCGAATGTCCATCACATAGAATGTAGAGTTGAAAACCTGAGAACCAACTTTAATCGGAATATCAACTTCTCCATGCACCATTCTCTTAGACCCATCAAAGGCCCTGACGACAATGTTGCTTGGTTTCAACTCCAACCCTTCACAGTCCAACCGGTCTAGAGCTTTCTTAGGCAAAACGTTCAACGAGGACCCATTATCCACCAATACATGAGAAAAAGTGGTGCCCCTGCATTCAATGGAGACATGCAGGGCATCGTTGTGATTCTTCCCTTTAGCGGTCAAGTCGGCGTCAGAGAAACCCAACCCATTATCGGCAGTCAGACTAGCCACGCAATCTTTAAACTGGTCAGCTGATGTTTCTTGTGGTACGTGTGCAGTCTTCAAGAAAGCAATCAGAGCCTTGGCATGGGCTTCTGAGCATAGCAATAGTCACAACATAGAGATTTTGGACGGGGTTTGCCCCAACTGTTCAACTACATTGTAGTCACTCTTTTTGATGATCTATAAAATTTCTTCCATCTCTTGTCTAGAAGCTTCAACAGTAATTGTCTTTGGTGCCTCTGTCTGGGCAGGCTCATCAGTGGTCCCTTTGCCCCGAGTGTTAGATGAATCAGTAACAGGGGTGAGAATGGGAACTTGAACAGGAATAGCAGCAGGTACACTGGCAGGTGTAATAACAACAGGTTTCTCGGCAGTTGTTGGAGAGATATCAGGTGAGAAAAGTCTTCCGATGCGGGTGACTTTAGCAGGTCTAATAATATTGCTGACGTCAGTATCAGCATCCAAATCTTGTTTAACTCCATGAAAATAAACATCAGCCTCGTAGTTCCAAGGGACAGCTTTATCAGAGGTGTAGGGGATAGGCCCAGGAACAGTGATGATCAATGGTGCGATTCTTGGAACAGATGTAATTCTAATAGGCTTTCTCGAGGAAGCCTTGGAAGAATTGTCGAAAATGGTGATAATAGCAACTTCTTCAGTATGAACTAAAGGAACAACAGTCTTCTCAAACAGAATCTCCTTACTATCCATCAGGCGTTGGACACCTGATTTCAAAAGATGGCAACCGGTTGGCAGGGCAGAACACATACGACAACCTTCGTCACAGCCTGAAACTAAACCGGCTAGCAAAAGGTTCTTCTTCATAGTCTTCAAAGGGGTAACAATGTCGTTCACAGAAACTACAAACGAGTTTTCTTCTATAGCATTTACTCCATGCTTGGGCATAGGAGCAGTCACAACATTAGGTCTTTTGGGCGCCTCAAACTCAATCTCCTTAGCACCAATTAAGTCCTGTATTTTGTTCTTCAAAGCCCAACAATCATCTGTATTATGTCCCGGGCTATCAGAGTGAAAAGCACAGCGGGCATTAGGGTTATACTTAGGTGATGTATTGTTAGGATTCTGCGGAGCCTCCCTTGGAGTTACTAGATTGGTCTTTAACAACTGCGGCAGAATCTGAGACAAAGTCATGTTGAGATGGGTGAATTGCCTTCGAGGTCTCTCGGCCTTTTGTTGATTGTTGCGCTGAGGAGCACCAGCAGGTCTTGAAATGACAACCTCATTAACAGCTTGGTGGTGTTCAGGTCTATTCTAGCTTTTCGAACTGTACACAGCACTGGACTCCTTCTTAAAAGGCTTTTTCTCGGTGATCGATGAAGAACCCTTTTGTATCTTACCAGCCTTAATACCAGCCTCAATCCTCTCACCGGTCATAATTAGCTTTGTAAACCCAGACGAAGAGCTTCCAATCAGGTGGTTGAAAAATGGAACAGACAAGGTCCCCAGAAACATATCCATAAGCTCCCGATCAGCCAAGGGTGGTTGCACTCTTCCGACGAGGTCCCTCCACTTCTGAGCATAATCTTTGAAACCTTCGCCCGTTCCCATTGACATACCCTGGAGTTGGGTACGCGTGGAAGCAAGGTCGGAATTGTATTGATACTGCCTGTAGAAAGCAGTAGCCAAATCTTCCTAACTGCGGATACTGGCTCCATACAACTGGTAAAACCATTCAAGCTGAGTCCCTGAGAGATTGTCTTGAAAGAAGTGGATCCATAGGTTCTTATCAGCGGTGTACGGCTGAATCTTCCTTACATATGACCGGAGGTGCAGCTTCAGACAAGAAACTCTGTCATACTTAGCAAAAGCTGGTGCTTTGAACTTGTGGGGAATCACTACCCCAGATGATAGACCCAGATCACCAAAGTCCAGACCAGGCACTTTAAGAACTTCCATCGCACTCAACCGGTCTTCCAGTTGTTTGTATTTATCCTCAGCCGGAGGATACTGGTCTTCGTCGAAGTCCGTCTCATTGTCTGAGACCACAGGGCTAGGAGCCCTCCTTTCTTCCTGACTATCTTTCCCTTCAGATGAGGTGGTCAAATCAACTTCATCCCGTAGCCTGTTTCCAAACCTGTGACCTGTGTTAAACAGGACTGTCCTCTTCTTCTTCTTCTTCTTCTCTTTCAGAATCAGGGTCTTCAGATCTTGCTGACCCTTAGCTAGATTCATGAACAACTCTTGGAATTGGGAATTTTGAGCCTGTAGGGCCTTGATTGCTTACTCAGTTGATGGTTCAGCAGAAATGATGAGTGCTGAAATAAACAACGAAGAAGATAAGAGACCTGTAATGGGTACCTGTTATGAAGTGCATGGGATGAAATGTGTATGATATGATTTCAAAGACATCGAGAGATTCAAAATCATAAACAAGAAATGAAACACACTTTTATTAGATAAACTTTAAAATTCCAATTGTTCAACAGATGCCCTTAAGGCGCTACAAGAAAGGAAATAATGAAAAGTAAATAAAACTGGAAGGGAAATAATCAAAGGACAATCAGTGCTCCCATGGTCGCTTCTTGTCGGTGCGGACATAGTCATTGAGAATCCTCTCGTTCTCCAGCTGCCTAGTCAACTTCTGGATCTTCTGCTCTTGCTCGTTAAACTTTTCTTGGTAAGCATCCCGCTCTTCTCTCAGTTGCATCCAAGACCTTTTCAGTGCCCCAATGTCAGTGGGCATATGAGGATGGAGGATGGTCGGAAGAACCCCTTCTTCATTAGCAACTTCAACAATGATAGGCAGGACTGCTTCATACGGAATACCCAGCTTTTGGGCACGGATACAAACCCATCTGAGATATGGCTCCATCGGAAGTGAAGTCTTTGGACCCAGCTCATGTGGATCATATCTGTGAACTCTATCCCAAGCCCTTATGAACCTGCGGCGTTGCTCGCCGCTATCCCCTTGAAAATCAAAGATGATACTAGGCATTAGCAATTCATGAGGTCCTTCTCTTCTGGCTCGCCCAAACTGACGTAAGGCCAAGCATGGATTGTAAGTAATTCCTCCATTGGTTCCTATCAGTGGAACATTGGGGTATTCCCCACAGCGATCAATGATATCCACCTCGTCCATACCTTTGATAGTCCAGATTATGTTATTATGAATGAGAGACATAACCCTATGGGCCCAGCCCATGCCTTCTTTGTTCTTCAGCACTGATTTGGGGAGGTGCAAAATAAACCACCTCGCCAATAATGGAGCACAGCACATCAAGGTTCCCCGCTTTTGGGCAGTGCGGGCATAAAGCTGATGAAGAATGTCACCCAAAAGAGTGGGTACAGGATTACGAGAGATGAAGATTTTCACCGCGTTCACATCAACAAAGGAGACAAGATTCAGAAACAATACCAAGCCGTATATCAGAAGAGCCAGAATATCTTCGAATGCCTTGAAGTCTAGACTATCCCAGAAATAATTAGCCTTACCAACCAAAAACTTAGTCAGAAAGCCCTTTGCTCCACTTCTAGTCTCCCAATTAGCCATTACCTCATCCTTTGTTAAATGAAGGGCTGAAGCAATCTCTTCTGGCCTAAGAATCTTCTCCCAACCAGTAAACAGGGTCTACTCCCGGATAGGGATACCCAGCAGATCAGAGGACTCTTCTAAGGTGGGGACCAGCTGGTAGTCCTGAAAAGTAAAGAAATGGTACAGTTGATCATAGAATTGGACCAAAACACTCATCATCTGCTCGTCCAATTTGGAGGTGACCAAACTGAGAAGATACCCATGTCTTCTGATGAAGGAGGTAGTATCAGGCATCTTTGCAATCAATTCATTAAGCATGGTGGGAACCTGGACAAAGTTGATCCGGATGGTATTCCTACACATGGGCATCATGACCTACAAAACAGAACAAAGATGAATCCCTCCTGTCTTTGAAATAGGTTATTCCAATGCAAGATGTATGCAATGTTATGATGTCATGATGTCATAATAGAAAGCACACCACAAGTATCCACAAATAGCAAACATGGTAAAGGCACACAAGTCACACAGAGAGCCCTTAGATTTCAGGCTGGAAAGGAGCTTAGGTACTACTCTCTTTCAGTTCAGTTGGTTCAAACCTGTCCTAAAAATAGTAACTGGGTTCTAGAGGATCTCAATATCACTGACTACCCTTGATCGGTCATAATTCCAGTTTAGCAACCTTTTCTTTTGGCCAGAATCATCGCGAGAGTTTAGTCTCAATGAGTGTAGCATACTGCTACTGTTCTATGGCCAAGTTGGTCAATTTAAAGGTTCTAAGGTCAGTTGGTGCTTAATGACCCCTTAGAAGACCCATATTCTCCTCGTTCCAACACAAGGGATATCAGTACAGACTAAAGTGCCACACCAACGTAGCTACTGCTTCAACCGTATCGGTCTACACCGTACAGTTCCCTTACATTTTATTGCTACTTACCTAAAGGGTATCCCCAGATCCGAGTTAGGATCTATAGTAACTCTGATTCAAGCCCACAAAGATAAATCATACAAAGCAAACAATTGAAAACATAATGATCTAATCCTAAGGTACACCAAACTTATTAAGGATCTCCCCGGCAGAGTCGCCAGTTCTGTGATATGGTGGGAAAGAACTGACTGTTTTTGGAATGTTGGTTCGCGTTTTATGTTTGTTTTCACAAAATGTCGCGGTAAGCAAGAGTCATCACCGTCTTTTATTTTATCCAACAAGGAAAGGAAAAAAGCACAGAAAAATTCCTTCTTCGAGATGTTTCTCGGGTCCGGGGGGTAGATTATAGAAAGGGAAGGTGTTAGCACCCTTTCTATCTGTGGTTATCCACGGGCTCTTAGGTACTTGCTCATAATGTTTTCAAAATTTTCTTTCTTTGTGTTTGTGGGTTTGAAAAGAGTTTTTGTTTGAAAAGGAGTGTAAGTGTGAAAAAGATTTTGTTTTTGAAAGAGCAAGTACTTAAGAACCATCTACCTACTCGAAAAAAGAATCGTTCTATGCTTTCTTCCTTTAGGCAATGCTATCCCACTATTGATGAGTAGGTAGCATCGTCGTTGGAGTTTGAGGGTCAATTCGATTAAGGGACGTGCAGTCACTAAAGCAATGTTAGGACGCCTTAGTGGTAACCCTAATGTCTTAGATCATTTTTCCGAGGCAACCGTTTCGAGGCAACTATGATCTTTGGACAAGAGGGCGACCTCTAAAACTTCCTATACTCAATGACCGCGTTACAAAGGCAACCAAGTGGGGTGTACCCTAAGAGTGTGCATGTGCAAGTGTGTTGTTTTCACTTTATTTTATCTTTGTACATGTTAATGGTGATCTATGTTGATTTTAGGTTAAATGTTCAATCTTGTCATGCATTCCCTATTATCAAACATCTAACAGTTTATGAGTTGCGGAAATTAAATTGCGGAAATTAAACTAACTATTACAAGGCGTCGGATATTTACATCGCCAAAAGCAACCCTTGAAATTAAAATGCGGAAAATAAATAAAGCGATAAAGATAGTCCTAATTATCTATTACATTCCGGAAACAAATACAATATTGAAATAAAATGGATCGCGTGCGGGAAATTAAATCGGGCGAGTTCTAGGGTTTTGCCCCTTTGTTATTCAAGAAATTTTTTTTTTTTGGTTATTTTGAATTTATGAAAGAAATTAATCTAGGTTAATTATTAAATTAGTAAATTAATTAATTAATAAAAATATTGTCGGGTTTTTGATATTTAAAGGAATAAAAATTAATTTAATCAATGTTAATAAAAACCTAATTGTCTAAGTTAATTTTAATTATTGCAAAAAAAAAATATTAAAGTTATTCCTAATTAAGACTAAATTAATTAATTGATTTGTTAAATAAAAGAAAATACTAAAATTTAATTTAAATAAGAAAATATTTTTTGGTTTTTAATTTTATGAAGAAAAAGATTTAATTGGTTAGTTAAATTATGAAAAATAATTAAACAAAACAATTAAATAAAATAAGTGAAAAATGAAATAGAAAGACTTAGGAGGGGTTTGGGCCCAATTTGGAGGTCTTGATAGCAATTCTGAGGCCCATCACAAGCTGGCCTCGTTTGACTTTTTGGATCCCCTGTGCGTTGGTTGACTGGATCCCATGGTAGGCTTTCATTCTGGATCACCAGATCTGGCCTAGGGCCATATGGCAAGTGATTGAGTGAGGGAGTATGATGCATCACGCGCCTGTACTTGCATTGGATCACCTGGAAGAAAAATATAACAAATAACATGGGGACCTGGGATTCGAACCCAGGTTCTGTTAGATTTTGAACTCACGCCACTACCACTCAACCATCACGCTTCATCTGTTATTATATTAGACAATAATAATATGGGAAAACACGTAATATGCCAGAATAAAAACACAAAACGCGTGAAGCATTTGAACCAACCAACCAGGGGGAGACACGTTTGTCGTCCCTAACCTCCAGCCCCCTGTAAATTTACCTGCGGATTTATATCTGCAGCTAAATTCGTATGTCCACCCTAAAATCAGTTCTAGGCCCTGAAAATTAAATCCAAGACCATGGTTATGCTCGTATTCCTCCTCCGGTCCTGCCTATGTCCATCAATGGAACCAATTTTTCCTGTGAAAGAAATGCCCAAAAAACAAACTACAAAACCCTAGGTTCGGTTATGGGGTTACAGTCCATATAAATGCAATCAAACAATGCCAAAAGTTCAGAAATTTCATAAGCATCATAAATATGTCAAAGATTTGCCAGGAAAATGCAAGAATATAGAGTTACGATTTTGGATACAGGGCCATGAAACGTGATGCTTACAGTGTGTTTTGATGTCTGTGAGAGCTTGCTTTGGATTGATTCTAACTCAGTGATTGTCCAGCAAGCGATTGGTGTTGAGTTTTGCTTCTGAAAATGCCTCTAAGTGTGATTTTGGTTTAACACTTTTTCCACCTTTTTTCAAGTTTGGTTCTTGGTGTTCTTGCAGCCTCTAGGTCTAATTTCGTGTGCTTTGGCTTGTATATGTATCCTAGAATGCATTAGGTCAACAAATTTGTCTTGAATCTTTCTACATCAATGCCTTGAGATTGGATTTGATTCACCATTGAAGACTTGCCAATTTTGTCAAAAACTCAATTTTTTGCACATGGAATGCTTGATACGAGTTTGATCATGATATTGATGATGATTAGGTCCTGAAAATAGAAAAAGATCTCATGTAATCAAGTTTTGGGATTTTATTTGATTTAAATTGATTTAAAATGAAATAATTCAATAAAAAATCAAATAAAATAATAAAATAGATAAATGGACACAAGGATGAAGCTAGGACACGTGTGGAATGTGGCGAGCCCAAATCAAGTGGAAAAGAATGAGCCCATTTGACAAAATTTGATGTTTTGGGGATAGTTGACTTTTGGCAATTTTGCAAAAATGCCCAACTTCAACAATGCATAACTTCTTCAATTTTGAACTTTTGGAAGTGTTCTTTGACTTTTTAGAAAGCTTGATATGTCCTATAACCAACCCTTCTGGTCTCATCTCATTTTTATATACCATGCTTATGTTATAAGCTTTGGAAAAAAAAAGGTGTTTTTGTTGACTTTCAAAAATGACCTATAATGTCCAAATTTGTAACTTTTTGTGAGTGCATTTTATGATCTTGGGGTATGAATATGGATTGTAGGAAATTGCATCCTATTCAAAATGAGATTTGGATGTGTCATTTCTCATAAAGTATGAGAAAGTTATGCTTGGTCAAAGTGGAGTTGACTTTTCCTACAAAACCCTAATTTAGCAACTTTTGAGTCTTGATGAATTTTGAGCAATCCTTGATGAATCATGATCAACCCTTGATCAAATGATGAAATATCCTTAAAAATGAGAATGTTGACAAAAATAATCTTGAAGTTTGATTGTATTTGGGTCACAGTTGACTTTTGCCCTATCACAGTCGATTTTTGGACCCTTTGAGCAATTGATTGAGCAAACTTCCTCTACAAGGCTTGAAATTTGACATGGATTAACTTGAGAACATATTATGACATTGGAAAGCACTTTAGGTCATTTGGATGCAAGTATCTTGATGCAACACAAAACACTAATTTGGGATTGACTGCCTTAGGAGATAGCTTGATTGTCCAACTCTATAGCAAACTTGAGCAACTTGGAGGTTTTTCTTTAAATGTTTTTAGAAATATGAGAGGGAAAATTTTGGGGTGCAACAGCTTCCCCTGTTCAATCTTCTTAAACCTGAGGATGTAGGTTGGCTTTCGTGCCTTTCGTGATCCGAAGGTGGAAGATGATTGAACACTAGAGTGCCCAGAAATTTGCACTCGCATGAAGTGGTATCAGCCTTGTGATATCGGGAATGGGCTTACAGATGCCATTTGGAGACTGTTGATAGGTGGTCTGGACTTCGACTGGAATAGGAATCAGAGAGATCTTAGCGTCGATCTAACTGAACCAGAGAAGGTCCTGGATTAACTTTGGCTGGATAAGAATCAGAAAAATCTTCGAATCGATTTAGCTGAACCAGACAAAAGTCTTGGAATATATTCAACTGGAATACGAATCAGGGAGATCTTAGCGTCGATCTAACTGAACCAGAGAAGGTCTTGGATTAACTTTGGCTGGATAAGAATCAGAAAAATCTTAGGATCGATTAACCGAACCAGACAAAAGTCTTGGAATATCTTCAACTGGAATACGAATCGGGGAGATCTTAGCGTCGATCTGACTGAACCAGAGAAGGTCTTGGATTAAATTTGGCTGGATCAGAATCAGAAAAATCTTAGGATCGATTTAACTGAACCAGACAAAAGTCTTGGAATACCTTCAACTGACGAATCAGGGAGATCTTAGCGTCGATCTGACTGAACCAGAGAAGGTCTTGGATTAACTTTGGCTGGATCAGAATCAGAAAAATCTTAGGATCGATTTAACTGAACCAGACAAAAGTCTTGGAATATCTTCAACTGGAATACGAATCAGGGAGATCTTAGGGGATAGGCCCAGGAACAGTGATGATCAATGGTGCGATTCTTGGAACAAATGTAATTCTAATAGGCTTTCTCGAGGGAGCCTTGGAAGAATTGTCGAAAATGGTGATAATAGCAACTTCTTCAGTATGAACTAAAGGAACAACAGTCTTCTCAAACAGAATCTCCTTACTATCCATCAGGCGTTGGACACCTGATTTCAAAAGATGGCAACCGGTTGGCAGGGCAGAACACATACGACAACCTTCGTCACAGCCTGAAAATAAACCGGCTAGCAAAAGGTTCTTCTTCATAGTCTTCAAAGGGGTAATAATGTCGTTCACAGAAACTACAAACGAGTTTTCTTCTATAGCATTTACTCCATGCTTGGGCATAGGAGCAGTCACAACATTAGGTCTTTTGGGCGCCTCAAACTCAATCTCCTTAGCACCAATTAAGTCCTGTATTTTGTTCTTCAAAGCCCAACAATCATCTGTATTATGTCCCGGGCTATCAGAGTGAAAAGCACAGCGGGCATTAGGGTTATACTTAGGTGATGTAATGTTAGGATTCTGCGGAGCCTCCCTTGGAGTTACTAGATTGGTCTTTAACAACTGCGGCAGAATCTGAGACAAAGTCATGTTGAGATGGGTGAATTGCCTTCGAGGTCTCTCGGCCTTTTGTTGATTGTTGCGCTGAGGAGCACCAGCAGGTCTTGAAATGACAACCTCATTAACAGCTTGGTGGTGTTCAGGTCTATTCTAGCTTTTCGAACTGTACACAGCACTGGACTCCTTCTTAAAAGGCTTTTTCTCGGTGATCGATGAAGAACCCTTTTGTATCTTACCAGCCTTAATACCAGCCTCAATCCTCTCACCGGTCATAATTAGCTCTGTAAACCCAGACGAAGAGCTTCCAATCAGGTGGTTGAAAAATGGAACATACAAGGTCCCCAGAAACATATCCATAAGCTCCCGATCAGCCAAGGGTGGTTGCACTCTTCCGGCGAGGTCCCTCCACTTCTGAGCATAATCTTTGAAACCTTCGCCCGTTCCCATTGACATACCCTGGAGTTGGGTACGCGTGGAAGCAAGGTCGGAATTATATTGATACCCTGTAGAAAGTAGTAGCCAAATCTTCCTAACTGCGGATACTGGCTCCATACAACTGGTAAAACCATTCAAGCTGAGTCCCTGAGAGATTGTCTTGAAAGAAGTGGATCCATAGGTTCTTATCAGCGGTGTACGGCTGAATCTTCCTTACATATGACCGGAGGTGCAGCTTCAGACAAGAAACTCTTTCATACTTAGCAAAAGCTGGTGCTTTGAACTTGTGGGGAATCACTACCCCAGATGATAGACCCAGATCACCAAAGTCCAGACCAGGCACTTTATGAACTTCCATCGCACTCAACCGGTCTTCCAGTTGTTTGTATTTATCCTCAGCCGGAGGATACTGGTCTTCGTCGAAGTCCGTCTCATTGTCTGAGACCACAGGGCTAGGAGCCCTCCTTTCTTCCTGACTATCTTTCCCTTCAGATGAGGTGGTCAAATCAACTTCATCCCGTAGCCTGTTTCCAAACCTGTGACCTGTGTTAAACAGGACTGTCCTCTTCTTCTTCTTCTTCTCTTTCAGAATCAGGGTCTTCAGATCTTGCTGACCCTTAGCTAGATTCATGAACAGCTCTTGGAATTGGGCATTTTGAGCCTGTAGGGCCTTGATTGCTTACTCAGTTGATGGTTCAGCAGAAATGATGAGTGCTGAAATAAACAACGAAGAAGATAAGAGACCTGTAATGGGTACCTGTTATGAAGTGCATGGGATGAAATGTGTATGATATGATTTCAAAGACATCGAGAGATTCAAATTCATAAACAAGAAATGAAACACACTTTTATTAGATAAACTTTAAAATTCCAATTGTTCAACAGATGCCCTTAAGGCGCTACAAGAAAGGAAATAATGAAAAGTAAATAAAACTGGAAGGGAAATAATCAAAGGACAATCAGTGCTCCCATGGTCGCTTCTTGTCGGTGCGGACATAGTCATTGAGAATCCTCTCGTTCTCCAGCTGCCTAGTCAACTTCTGGATCTTCTGCTCTTGCTCGTTAAACTTTTCTTGGTAAGCATCCCGCTCTTCTCTCAGTTGCATCCAAGACCTTTTCAGTGCCCCAATGTCAGTGGGCATATGAGGATGGAGGATGGTCGGAAGAACCCCTTCTTCATTAGCAACTTCAACAATGATAGGCAGGACTGCTTCATACGGAATACCCAGCTTTTGGGCACGGATACAAACCCATCTGAGATATGGCTCCATCGGAAGTGAAGTCTTTGGACCCAGCTCATGTGGATCATATCTGTGAACTCTATCCCAAGCCCTTATGAACCTGCGGCGTTGCTCATCGCTATCCCCTTGAAAATCAAAGATGATACTAGGCATTAGCAATTCATGAGGTCCTTCTCTTCTGGCTCGCCCAAACTGACGTAAGGCCAAGCATGGATTGTAAGTAATTCCTCCATTGGTTCCTATCAGTGGAACATTAGGGTATTCCCCACAGCGATCAATGATATCCACCTCGTCCATACCTTTGATAGTCCAGATTATGTTATTATGAGAGAGAGACATAACCCTATAGGCCCATCCCATGCCTTCTTTGTTCTTCAGCACTGATTTGGGGAGGTGCAAAATAAACCACCTCGCCAATAATGGAGCACAGCACATCAAGGTTCCCCGCTTTTGGGCAGTGCGGGCATAAAGCTGATGAAGAATGTCACCCAAAAGAGTGGGTACAGGATTACGAGAGATGAAGATTTTCACCGCGTTCACATCAACAAAGGAGACAGGATTCAGAAACAATACCAAGCTGTATATCAGAAGAGCCAGAATATCTTCGAATGCCTTGAAGTCTAGACTATCCCAGAAATAATTAGCCTTACCAACCAAAAACTTAGTCAGAAAGCCCTTTGCTCCACTTCTAGTCTCCCAATTAGCCATTACCTCATCCTTTGTTAAATGAAGGGCTGAAGCAATCTCTTCTGGCATAAGAATCTTCTCCCAACCAGTAAACAGGGTCTACTCCCAGATAGGGATACCCAGCAGATCAGAGGACTCTTCTAAGGTGGGGACCAGCTGGTAGTCCTGAAAAGTAAAGAAATGGTACAGTTGATCATAGAATTGGACCAAAACACTCATCATCTGCTCGTCCAATTTGGAGGTGACCAAACTGAGAAGATACCCATGTCTTCTGATGAAGGAGGTAGTATCAGGCATCTTTGCAATCAATTCTTTAAGCATGGTGGGAACCTGGACAAAGTTGATCCGGATGGTATTCCTACGCATGGGCATCATGACCTACAAAACAGAACAAAGATGAATCCCTCCTGTCTTTGAAATAGGTTATTCCAATGCAAGATGTATGCAATGTTATGATGTCATGATGTCATAATAGAAAACACACCACAAGTAGCCACAAATAGCAAACATGGTAAAGGCACACAAGTCACACAGAGAGCCCTTAGATTTCAGGCTGGAAAGGAGCTTAGGTACTACTCTCTTTCAGTTCAGTTGGTTCAAACCTGTCCTAAAAATAGTAACCGGGTTCTAGAGGATCTCAATATCACTGACTACCCTCGATCGGTCATAATTCCAGTTTAGCAACCTTTTCTTTTGGCCAGAATCATCGCGAGAGTTTAGTCTCAATGAGTGTAGCATACTGCTACTGTTCTATGGCCAAGTTGGTCAATTTAAAGGTTCTAAGGTCAGTTGGTGCTTAATGACCCCTTAGAAGACCCATATTCTCCTCGTTCCAACACAAGGGATATCAGTACAGACTAAAGTGCCACACCAACGTAGCTACTGCTTCAACCGTATCGGTCTACACCGTACAGTTCCCTTACATTTTATTGCTACTTACCTAAAGGGTATCCCCAGATCCGAGTTAGGATCTATAGTAACTCTGATTCAAGCCCACAAAGATAAATCATACAAAGCAAACAATTGAAAACACAATGATCTAATCCTAAGGTACACCAAACTTATTAAGGATCTCCCCGGCAGAGTCGCCAGTTATGTGATATGGTGGGAAAGAACTGACTGTTTTTGGAATGTTGGTTCGCGTTTTATGTTTGTTTTCACAAAATGTCGCGGTAAGCAAGAGTCGCCACCGTCTTTTATTTTATCCAACAAGGAAAGGAAAAAAGCACAGAAAAATTCCTTCTTCGAGATGTTTCTCGGGTCCGGGGGGTAGATTATAGAAAGGGAAGGTGTTAGCACCCTTTCTATCTGTGGTTATCCACGGGCTCTTAGGTACTTGCTCATAATGTTTTCAAAATTTTCTTTCTTTGTGTTTGTGGGTTTGAAAAGAGTTTTTGTTTGAAAAGGAGTGTAAGTGTGAAAAAGATTTTGTTTTTGAAAGAGCAAGTACTTAAGAACCATCTACCTACTCGAAAAAAGAATCGTTCTATGCTTTCTTCCTTTAGGCAATGCTATCCCACTATTGATGAGTAGGTAGCATCGTCGTTGGAGTTTGAGGGTCAATTCGATTAAGGGACGTGCGGTCACTAAAGCAATGTTAGGACGCCTTAGTGGTAACCCTAATGTCTTAGATCATTTTTCCGAGGCAACCGTTTCGAGGCAACTATGATCTTTGGACAAGAGGGCGACCTCCAAAACTTCCTATACTCAATGACTGCGTTACAAAGGCAACCAAGTGGGGTGTACCCTAAGAGTGTGCATGTGCAAGTGTGTTGTTTTCAGTTTATTTTATCTTTGTACATGTTAATGGTGATCTATGTTGATTTTAGGTTAAATGTTCAATCTTGTCATGCATTCCCTATTATCAAACATCTAATAGTTTATGAGTTGCGGAAATTAAATTGCGGAAATTAAACTAACTATTACAAGGCGTGGGATATTTACATCGCCAAAAACAACCCTTGAAATTAAAATGCGGAAAATAAATAAAGCGATAAAGATAATCCTAATTATCTATTACATTCCGGAAACAAATACAATATTGAAATAAAATGGATCGCGTGCGGGAAATTAAATCGGGCGAGTTCTAGGGTTTTACCCCTTTGTTATTCAAGAAATTTTTTTTTTTTGGTTATTTTGAATTTATGAAAGAAATTAATCTAGGTTAATTATTAAATTAGTAAATTAATTAATTAATAAAAATATTGTCGGGTTTTTGATATTTAAAGGAATAAAAATTAATTTAATCAATGTTAATAAAAACCTAATTGTCTAAGTTAATTTTAATTATTGCAAAAAAAAAATATTAAAGTTATTCCTAATTAAGACTAAATTAATTAATTGATTTGTTAAATAAAAGAAAATACTAAAATTTAATTTAAATAAGAAAATATTTTTTGGTTTTTAATTTTATGAAGAAAAAGATTTAATTGGTTAGTTAAATTATGAAAAATAATTAAACAAAACAATTAAATAAAATAAGTGAAAAATGAAATAGAAAGACTTAGGAGGGGTTTGGGCCCAATTTGGAGGTCTTGATAGCAATTCTGAGGCCCATCACAAGCTGGCCTCGTTTGACTTTTTGGATCCCCTGTGTGTTGGTTGACTGGATCCCATGGTAGGCTTTCATTCTGGATCACCAGATCTGGCCTAGGGCCATATGGCAAGTGATTGAGTGAGGGAGTATGATGCATCACGCGCCTGTACTTGCATTGGATCACCTGGAAGAAAAATATAACAAATAACATGGGGACCTGGGATTTGAACCCAGGTTCTGTTGGATTTTGAACTCACGCCACTACCACTCAACCATCACGCTTCATCTGTTATTATATTAGACAATAATAATATGGGAAAACACGTAATATGCCAGAATAAAAACACAAAATGCGTGAAGCATTTGAACCAACCAACCAGGGGGAGACACATTTGTCGTCCCTAACCTCCAGCCCCCTGTAAATTTACCTGCGGATTTATATCTGCAGCTAAATTCGTATGTCCACCCTAAAATCAGTTCTAGGCCCTGAAAATTAAATCCAAGACCATGGTTATGCTCGTCTTCCTCCTCCGGTCCTGCCTATGTCCATCAATGGAACCAATTTTGCCTATGAAAGAAATGCCCAAAAAACAAACTACAAAACCCTAGGTTCGGTTATGGGGTTACAGTCCATATAAATGCAATCAAACAATGCCAAAAGTTCAGAAATTTCATAAGCATCATAAATATGTCAAAGATTTGCCAGGAAAATGCAAGAATATAGAGTTACGATTTTGGATACAGGGCCATGAAACGTGATGCTTACAGTGTGTTTTGATGTCTGTGAGAGCTTGCTTTGGATTGATTCTAACTCAGTGATTGTCTAGCAAGCGATTGGTGTTCAGTTTTGCTTCTGAAAATGCCTCTAAGTGTGATTTTGGTTTCACACTTTTTCCACCTTTTTTCAAGTTTGGTTCTTGGTGTTCTTGCAGCCTCTAGGTCTAATTTCGTGTGCTTTGGCTTGTATATGTATCCTAGAATGCATTAGGTCAACAAATTTGTCTTGAATCTTTCTACATCAATGCCTTGAGATTGGATTTGATTCACCATTGAAGACTTGCCAATTTTGTCAAAAACTCAATTTTTTGCACATGGAATGCTTGATACGAGTTTGATCATGATATTGATGATGATTAGGTCCTGAAAATAGAAAAAGATCTCATGTAATCAAGTTTTGGGATTTTATTTGATTTAAATTGATTTAAAATGAAATAATTCAATAAAAAATCAAATAAAATAATAAAATAGATAAATGGACACAAGGATGAAGCTAGGACACGTGTGGAATGTGGCGAGCCCAAATCAAGTGGAAAAGAATGAGCCCATTTGACAAAATTTGATGTTTTGGGGATAGTTGACTTTTGGCAATTTTGCAAAAATGCCCAACTTCAACAATGCATAACTTCTTCAATTTTGAACTTTTGGAAGTGTTCTTTGACTTTTTAGAAAGCTTGATATGTCCTATAACCAACCCTTCTTGTCTCATCTCATTTTTATATACCATGCTTATGTTATAAGCTTTGGAAAAAAAGGTGTTTTTGTTGACTTTCAAAAATGACCTATAATGTCCAAATTTGTAACTTTTTGTGAGTGCATTTTATGATCTTGGGGTATGAATATGGATTGTAGGAAATTGCATCCTATTCAAAATGAGATTTGGATGTGTCATTTCTCATAAAGTATGAGAAAGTTATGCTTGGTCAAAGTTGAGTTGACTTTTCCTACAAAACCCTAATTTAGCAACTTTTGAGTCTTGATGAATTTTGAGCAATCCTTGATGAATCATGATCAACCCTTGATCAAATGATGAAATATCCTTAAAAATGAGAATGTTGACAAAAATAATCTTGAAGTTTGATTGTATTTGGGTCACAGTTGACTTTTGCCCTATCACAGTCGATTTTTGGACCCTTTGAGCAATTGACTGAGCAAACTTCCTCTGCAAGGCTTGAAATTTGACATGGATTAACTTGAGAACATATTATGACATTGGAAAGCACTTTAGGTCATTTGGATGCAAGTACCTTGATGCAACACAAAACACTAATTTGGGATTGACTGCCTTAGGAGATAGCTTGATTGTCCAACTATGTAGCAAACTTGAGCAACTTGGAGGTTTTTCTTTAAATGTTTTTAGAAATATGAGAGGGAAAATTTTGGGGTGCAACAGCTGCCCCTGTTCAATCTTCTTAAACCTGAGGATGTAGGTTGGCTTTCGTGCCTTTCGTGATCCGAAGGTGGAAGATGATTGAACACTAGAGTGCCTAGAAATTTGCACTCGCATGAAGTGGTATCAGCCTTGTGATATCGGGAATGGGCTTACAGATGCCATTTGGAGACTGTTGATAGGTGGTCTGGACTTCGACTGGAATAGGAATCAGAGAGATCTTAGCGTCGATCTAACTGAACCAGAGAAGGTCCTGGATTAACTTTGGCTGGATAAGAATCAGAAAAATCTTCGAATCGATTTAGCTGAACCAGACAAAAGTCTTGGAATATCTTCAACTGGAATACGAATCAGGGAGATCTTAGCGTCGATCTAACTGAACCAGAGAAGGTCTTGGATTAACTTTGGCTGGATAAGAATCAGAAAAATCTTAGGATCGATTAACCGAACCAGACAAAAGTCTTGGAATATCTTCAACTGGAATACGAATCGGGGAGATCTTAGCGTTGATCTGACTGAACCAGAGAAGGTCTTGGATTAAATTTGGCTGGATCAGAATCAGAAAAATCTTAGGATCGATTTAACTGAACCAAACAAAAGTCTTGGAATACCTTCAACTGACGAATCAGGGAGATCTTAGCGTCGATCTGACTGAACCAGAGAAGGTCTTGGATTAACTTTGGATGGATCAGAATCAGAAAAATCTTAGGATCGATTTAACTGAACCAGACAAAAGTCTTGGAATATCTTCAACTGGAATACGAATCAGGGAGATCTTAGCGTCGATCTGACTGAACCAGAGAAGGTCTTGGATTAACTTTGTTGGATCAGAATCAGAAAAATCTTAGGATTGATTTAACTGAACTAGACAAAAGTCTTGGAATATCTTCAACTGGAATACGAATCAGGGAGATCTTAGCGTCGATCTGACTAAACCAGAGAAGGTCTTGGATTAACTTTGACTTGATAAGAATCATAAAAATCTTAGGATTGATTTAACTGAACCAGACAAAAGTCTTCCATAGATGTAGTTTTTTTAGGGGACTACCAAGTCATATGAGTAGTCAACAGTGTTTATTGATTCGTCTTTCCCTGAAAAGGTAAAGAGTCAGTCATATGCAATGTCATGATGTACGAAATGCATGATATATATCAAGCAATGATGCTCTCAACATAAGTGAGATTGTGTGGTATGAGGCGCATATGCATGTATCATGATGTATGGAAATCTAATGTATTAGCTAGGGAAAATAAATCCAGGATGGCTGCTGAAGAATAGAGCTGGATTCTTCGTTTCCACTAGGGATGGTGAACGAAGATAATTGCGAGAATAAACCTGCAGGAGAAGATAACTCCGTTGGGGAATAAACTGATGAGGAGATTACTTTGTGGGGAAGAGATGCTCTGCTGAGGATTCCACTGATAAATTCCGCAGGGGATGAATTACTGTTGCTGGTAATACTGAATCCTGCTGGGGATTGAGTTCCTATTTGTGAAAGGAAAGAACTCCGCTAGGGATGATCTTTCAGTTGCAACTTGTTGGGGATAACCCTTTAGTCTTTTGTGGGGATAATCCTATGAGTTCTGCTGGGAATGATCCTTTGAACTCGGTCGGGGAGATTTATTTTTGTACTCTGCTGGGGATAAACTTCTAGAGTCTACTGGGGATGATGCTTCCATTCCGTTGGGGAAGCTTTTTCAGACTGTGCTGGGAAAATTTTAACTCCACTGGGGGTATCTTGTATTCTGTCGGGGAACATTCTTATACTCCATTGGGGAATATTAAGACTTTCGGGGATACCAAGCCTTTTTAGTGCTGATGGTAGATAAACTCTGCTTGGGGAGAATATTACCGATTCATTCAGAGTTGCAAGTCTCAGATGGGGAGAGCTATCATTACTGTCTTACTCTGCGGGGAGTGAAAGTACCTTAGCCATATTCTTCAGCTAAATCTACCTTTGTACCTGGTGGACAAAGAAACTATACAGTTCAGACAGTTCTTATTGCCCCTGTTTCTGATATTACCCGTAATCGTCTTTTGTTTCGCATGTAAATATTTATGAGCAGCAATTAATGTCAAGTGCATATATCAAAAATGAACATTGGATGTTCTTTGCAAAACAAAACAGATAAAGGAAAAACAGTTTGAAATTTCTTTGAAAAGGAATTGTATTGATTTTGAAGTTTGGCCTGTAAATAGGCGTTTTTGTACAAGAGGCTGACGTCCTAGTAAGAGAACCCCGCCAAGCAGATAGAATTTACAAAATTTGTGAAAAGAAAACAAAATAGCTATGTGAATAATCCCACCGGGTTCCAAATCTACTATTGCTCTTATGTCCTCAAGCATCTCATCACTTTGCTGCTTGGTTGAAGATGAATTAGATTGATTAGTGTCGTCCGAGCTTAATAGTTGATACCGATGTCTGGATGCAAGGTGATCTAATGAGACATAGTGTTACGCTTTGATCCCTAATTTTTGCTTGGACCTCCCTTTCGGGTTTTTAGTCCACCGGGATACCCTTTTTTGCCCAAGCCGCCTTTTCAGGTTTTTGACTTGCCGGGTGTACATATTTTTCATTTTCATCCCTTATTTTTGCCCGAACCCTTTTGGTTTGGCGGGAAGCCCTTATTTTTGCCTAGGCCGCCTTTTTAGGTTTTTGATTATGCGTAGTATCTTTTCACTATGTCTGCATTGACGGGGTGAGGAATGTCGTCACCATCCATGGTGGTTATAATCATAGCTCCTCCTGAGAAAATATACTTAACCACAAATGGCCCTTCATAAATAGGGGTCCATTTGCCCCTGGGATCACCTTGAGGTAAGATAATGCGCTTGATCACCAGATCCCCGACTTGATACTCTTGTCGTCTCACTTTCTTGTTAAATGACTTGATCATCCGTTTTTGGTACGTCTGACCATGACAAATAGCAGTAAGTCTCTTTTCGTCGATTAGGTTCAGTTGATCAAGCCGGGTCTGAATCCAGTCATCTTCGCTCAAACCTGCATCCTTCATAATCCGAAGAGAGGGTATCTGAACTTCAATGGGCAAGACTGCCTCCATGCCATAAACCAAGGAATAGGGTGTTGCCCCTGTTGACGTTTGTGCTGAGGTACGGTACCCATGAAGAGCAAACGGTAACATCTCGTGCCAGTCTTTGTATGTCATCATCATCTTCTGCACAATCTTCTTAATGTTCTTATTAGCCGCTTCTACAGCCCCATTCATCTTCGGCCGGTAGGGAGAAGAGTTGTGATGTTGTATCTTGAATTGCTCGCAGAGCTCGGTGATCATCTTGTTGTTGAGATTGGTACCATTGTCCGTAATGATCCTCTCTGGTACACCATATCGACAGATCAAATTGTGCCGAATGAACCGTGCCACGACATTCTTGGTTACAGTAGCAAAGGAAGCTGCTTCAACCCACTTTGTAAAGTAATCGATTTCTACCAGGATGAAACGATGCCCATTGGATGTCGTAGGTCTGATCTCGCCGATCATATCAATGCCCCACATTGCAAAAGGCCAAGGTGTCGTCAAGATGTTCAGAGGAACTGGAGATATGTGCACCTTATCAGCATAGACTTGGCACTTGTGACATGTCCGAGAATGCTGATAACAGTCGGCTTCCATTGTGGACCAATAATATCCTTCCCGTAGGATCTTCTTTTGCCATGGTGTGTCCACTGGAATGAGTTCCGAAAGTACCTTCATGTAACTCCGTCATGATCCTTTCTTCTTAGTTCTTATCCACACATCGCAGTAGGGTCGAATCATGGTTACGCTTGTAAAGGATACCATTGCTGATGAAAAACTTCGCTGCGAACCTCCTCAGAAACTTTTTGTCATTAACAGATGCACCCTCGGGGTATTCCTGAGCTTCAAGATACCTCTTCACCTCATGAAACCAGGTTTTATTTGCTACCTTTTCAGTTTCAATATCAAAACAATGCGCAGGTTCGTCCAGTTTTTCAATGATAATTCGGGGAGCTTCGTTGTCCCAATTGACCTTGAACATAGAAGACATTGTAGCTAGCGCATACGCCAACTGATTATCTTCTCTTGGGAAGTGTTAAAAGGTTATCTCTTCGATGTGGGGAAGCAGTGTCAACACATACTCCTTGTAAGGAACAAGATTTGGGTGTTTCGTATCCTATTCTCCTTTGATCTAACTGATCACAAGAGCGAAATCTCCGAAGACACTTAGAAACTTAATCCTTAGGTCAATTGCTGCTCGAAGACCCATGATACATGCTTCATACTCCGCCATATTGTTGGTGCATTTGAAACATAGTCGGGCGGTGAACGGAAAATTAGAGCCTTTACGAGATATGATCACGGCACCAATGCCATTACCCAAAGCGTTCGAAGCTCCATCAAAGTACATAGACCATTGGGATCCTTCCTCAGGTCTTTCATCCGGTCCAGGTGTCTCACAATCAGTTACCAACATGATATTCTCGTCCGAGAATTCAAAGTTCATAGACTAGTAATCATCCACTGCCTGATGTTCCAAATGATCTGCCAACACACTTCCCTTAATTGTCTTTTGGTTCGTATATTAGATGTCATACTCAGTCAAGATCATCTGCCATCTCGCTATTCTTTCGGACAAGGCGGGCTTTTCGAAGATATACTTGATTGGATCCATCTTCGATATCAATAAAGTAGTGTGAGTCAGCATATACTGTCTCAGCCGGCGAGCAGCCCATGCCAAAGCGCATCAAGTTTTCTCGAGCAACGAGTATCGGGTCTCGCAGTCGGTATATGTTTTGCTAAGGTAATAAATAGCATGCTCTTCTCGGCCATACTCGACATGCTGACCCAGCACACACCCCATTGAGTTGTCGAGTACTGTCAAGTATAAGATTAAAGGTCTCCCTTCAACTGGTGGCATCAGAATAGGTGGCTCTTGTAGATACTCTTTAATCCTTTCGAAAGCGGCCTGACATTCATCGTTCCAACGTACTACTTGATCTTTCTTCAGTAGCTTGAAGATTGGCTAAGAAGTAGCAGTCAGGTGCGAGATAAAACGGGCAATATAGTTCAGACGTCCCAGGAAACCTGTGACTTCTTTTTCTGTTATGGGAGCTGGCATTTCCTGTATAGCCTTCACCTTTGCAGGATCCACTTGAATACCTTTATCGCTTACGACGAAACCCAGCAGCTTACCGGATCTCACCCTGAAGGTGCACTTGTTCGGGTTTAACCTCAGCTTGTACAACTTCAATCTGTCAAATAACTTCTGAAGGTGGTCATGATGTTCTTCCTCAGATATGAGATCTTGCAATCATGTCGTCGACGTATACCTCAATCTCGTGATGGATCATGTCATGAAACAAAGCAACCATGGCACGCTGATACGTTGCCCCAGCATTCTTCAATCCAAAGGGCATGACCTTGTAGCAAAAGGTACCCCACTGAGTAACAAAAGTTGTCTTCTCCATGTCTTCGGGAGCCATTTTAATCTGATTATAACCAGAGAAACCATCCATAAAGGAGAAGACTTTGTGCTGAGCGATGTTGTCAACCATAACATCAATATGAGGCAGAGGGAAATCATCCTTGGGGCTCGCCCTGTTCAGATCCCTATAGTCAACACACATTCGAACCTTACCATCCTTCTTCGGCACAGGAACCACATTGCCCACCCACTCCGGGTAAGAAGTAACTGCTAGAAAACCAGCGTCAAACTGTTTCATAACCTCAGCCTTGATTTTCTCAGACATCTCTTGGCGCATTCGGCGGACCTTCTATTTCACTGGAGGACAGTCTTCCTTGGTAGGAAGGCGGTGAACCAAAATATCGGTATCCAACCCAGGCATATCTTCATAAGACCAGGCAAAGATCTCAACGTAGTCTTGCAGCATCTGAATCAACTGTTGCTTCACACTAAGCTCCAAGTTTGTACCGATCTTAACTTCTTTTTTGTCCACCTCTGTACCCAGATTCACTGTTTCCAATGGCTCTTCATGTGGCTGAATGGCCCTCTCTTCCTGGAGTAGCAGTCTAGCAAGTTCACCAGGAACTTCGCAATCATATTCACCTTCGTCTTCGGCTAAGTTGATCGGACTTTCGAAGTCATAACTGGCAGTAGCAGAGTCGTTACCAGTGAGATCCAGAGTGGATGTAGACCTGTATATGTGAGTGTGTGTAAAATAGTTGTTTTGCAATATGTAATAAAATAAAAACAAGGAGCGCAAAATTTGAAATGCAAGAAACGTCCAATGCTTTTATTAATGATATATGAAAATGACACACATAAAGCCCTCACAAATGAAGCCACGGTGCCCCGGGTAAGACACCGGGCCGTAGAGTTTAAAACATTGTCTGTTACAAATTCAAAACAAAAAGTTTCATTACTGGGTAACAAAATAAATTGGGATGAAGTCCTTTGTCGTCCAGTTGCTTGGTCCACCATCAGTAGTAGGATAGATCCAACTGTCGAACTCAGACTCTTCAACATCGTCTTCAATGGCATTCACTCCTGAAATGTTGATGAACAAGGGAGGTCTTCCGATCCGTGCATTCCAAACAACCCTTTGAGCTTTTGCAGAGAAACCCAAACCAAACTTGTTAGTCTTCTGTGTAAAATCAGGGATTTGTCCCCAATTTGCACACCCACCTTTCTCGACAACAGCCCGGGCATCCTTAAAGGAAGCCATCTTCATAGGAGAATCTTTAACAACAGTCTCAGTTGATGCTAGTGTCTGGGGAACCTCTTCAAAATGTTGAAATGGCGTCTCAATGAACTCCCAATCCATCTCTACATATCGGATATAGTTGAGGTGGCTCACCATATACTCCTCCTCTCCTTGTACTATCATAATCTTCCCTTTCATTGGGTACGTCAGCTTCTGGTGGAGCGTTGAAGTTACGGCCCTAGCTTTGTGGATCCATGGGCGACCCAGCAAACATGAATAAGATGGCTGAATGTCCATCACATAGAATGTATAGTTGAAAACCTGAGAACCAACCTTAATCGGATTATCAACTTCTTCATGCACCATTCTCTTAGACCCATCAAAGTCCCCAACGACAATGTTGCTTGGTTTCAACTCCAACCCTTCACAGTCCAACCGGTCTAGAGCTTTCTTAGGCAAAACGTTCAACGAGGACCCAGTATCCACCAATACATGAGCAAGAGTGGTGCCCCTGCATTCAATGGAGACATGCAGGGAATCGTTGTGATTCTTCCCCATTAGCGGTCAAGTCGGCGTCAGAGAAACCCAACCCATTATCGGCAGTCAGACTAGCCATGCAATCTTTAAACTAGTCAGCTGATGTTTCTTGTGGTACGTGTGCAGTATTCAGGAAAGCAATCAGAGCCTTGGCATGGGCTTCTGAGCTTAGCAACAGTGACAACATAGAGATTTTGGACGGGGTTTGCCCCAACTATTCAACTACATTGTAGTCACTCTTTTTGATGATCTTTAAAATCTCTTCCATCTATTGTCTAGAAGCTTCAACAGTAATCATCTTTGGTGCCTCCGTCTAGGCAGGCTCATCAGTGGCCCCTTTGCCCCGAGTGTTAGATGACTCGGCAACAGGGGTGAGAATGGGAACTTGAACAGGAATAGCAGCAGGTACACTGGCAGGTGTAATAACAACAGGTTTCCAGGCAGTTGGTGGAGAGATATCAGGTGAGAAAAGTCTTCCGCTGCGGGTGACTTTAGCAGGTCCAACAATATTGCTGACGTCAGTATCAGCATCCAAATCTTGTTTAACTCCATGAAAATAAACATCAGCCCCGTAGTGCCAAGGGACAGCTTTATCAGAAGTGTAGGGGATAGGCCCAGGAACAGTGATGATCAATGGTGCGATTCTTGGAACAGATGTAATTCTAACAGGCTTTCTCGAGGAAGCCTTGGAAGAATTGTCGAAAATTGTGATAATAGCAACTTCTTCAGTATGAACTAAAGGAAAAACAGTCTTCTCAAACAGAATCTCCTTACTATCCAGCAGGCGTTGGACACCTGATTTCAAAAGATGGCAACCGGTTGGTAGGGCAGAACACATACGGCATCCTTCGTCACAGCCCGAAAATAAACCGGCTAGCAAAAGGTTCTTCTTCACAGTCACCAAAGGGGTAACAATGTCGTTCACAGAAACCACAAACGAGTTTTCTTCTATAGCATTTACTCCATGCTTGGGCATAGGAGCAGTCACAACATTAGGTCTTTCGGGCGCCTCAAACTCAATCTTCTTAGCATCAATTAAGTCCTGTATTTTGTTCTTCAAAGCCCAACAATCATTTGTATTATGTCCCGGGCAATCAGAGTGAAAAGCACAGCGGGCATTAGGGTTATACTTAGGTGATACAATGTTTGGATTCTGCGGAGCCTCCCTTGGAGTTACTAGATTGGTCTTTAACAACTGCGGCAGAATCTGAGACAAAGTCATGTTGAGATGGGTAAATTTCCTTCAAGGTCTCTCGGCCTTTTGTTGATTGTTGCGCTGAGGAGCACCAGCAGGTCTTGAAATGACAACTGCATTAACAGCTTGGCGGTGTTCAGGTCTATTCTGGCTTTTCGAACTGTACACAACATTGGACTCCTTCTTAAAAGGCTTTTTCTCGATGCTCGATGAAGCACCCTTTTGTATCTTACCAGCCTTAATCCTAGCCTCAATCCTCTCAACGGTCATAATTAGCTCTGTAAACCCAGACGAAGAGCTTCCAATCAGGTGGTTGAAAAATGGACCAGGCAAGGTCCCCAGAAACGTATCCACAAGCTCCCGATCAGCCAAGGTTGGTTGCACTCTTCCGGCGAGGTCCCTCCACTTCTGAGCATAATCTTTGAAACCTTCGCCCATTCCCATTGACATACCCCAGAGTTGGGTACGCGTGGGAGCAAGGTCGGAATTGTATTGGTATTGCCTGTAGAAAGCAGTAGCCAAATCTTCCCAACTGCGGATATTGGCTCCGTCCAACTGGTAAAACCATTCAAGCTGAGTCCCTGAGAGACTGTCTTGAAAGAAGTGGATCCATAGGTTCTTATCAGCGGTGTATGGCTGAATCTTCCTTACATATGATCGGAGGTGCAGCTTCGGACAAGAAACTCCGTCATACTTAGCAAAAGCTGGTGCTTTGAACTTGTGGGGAATCACTACCCTGGATGATAGACCCAGATCACCAAAGTCCAGACCAGGCACTTTCTGAACTTCCATCGCACTCAACCGGTCTTCCAGTTGTTTGTATTTATCCTCAGCCGGAGGATACTGGTCTTCGTAAGTCCGTCTCATTGTCTGAGACTATAGGGCTAGGAGCCCTCCTTTCTTCCTGACTATCTTTCCCTCTAGATGAGGTGGTCAAATCAACTTCATCTCGTAGCCTGTTTCCAAACCTTTGACCTGTGTTAAACAGGGTTGTCCTCTTCTTCTTCTTCTTCTTCTTCTCTTTCAAAATCAGGGTCTTCAGATCTTACTGACCCTTAGCTAGATTCATGAATAGCTCTTGGAATTGTTCATTTTGAGCTTGTAGGGCCTTGATTGCTTGCTCAGTTGATGGTTCATCAGACATGATGAGTGCCGATATAAACAGCAAAGAAGATAAGAGACCTGTAATGGGTACCTGTTATGAAGTGTGTGGGATGAAATGTGTATGATATGATTTCAAAGACATCGAGAGATTCAAATTCGTAAACAAGAAAAGAAACACACTTTTATTAGATAAACTTTAAAATTCCAATTGTTCAACAGATGCCCTTAAGGCGCTACAAGAAAGGAAATACTGAAAAGTAAATAAAACTGGAAGGGAAATAATCAAAGAACAATCAGTGCTCCCATGGTCGCTTCTTGTCGGTGCAGACATAGTCATTGAGAATCCGCTCGTTCTCCAGCTGCCTAGTCAACTTCTGGATCTTCTTCTCTTGCTCGTTAAACTTTTCTCGGTAAGCATCCCGCTCTTCTCTCAGTTGCATCCAAGACCTTTTCAGTGCCCCAATGTCAGTGGGCATATGAGGATGGAGGATGGTCGAAAGAACCCCTTCTTCATTAGCAACTTCAACAATGATAGGCAGTACGGCTTCATACGGCATACCTAGCTTTTAGGCACGGATACAAACTCATCTGAGATATGGCTCCATCGGAAGTGAAGTCTTTGGACCCAGTTCATGTGGATCAGATCTGTGAACTCTATCTCAAGCCCTTATGAACCTACGGCGTTGCTCGTCTCTATCCCCTTGAAAATCAAAGATGATACTAGGCATTGGCAATTCATGAGGTCCTTCTCTTCTGTCTCGCCCAAACTGACGTAAGGCCAAGCATGGATTGTAAGTAATTCCTCCATTGGTTCCTATCAGTGGAACATTGGGGTATTCCCCACAGCGATCAATGATAGCCACCTCTTCCATACCCTTGATAGTCCAGATGATGTCATTATGAGAGAGAGACATAACCCTATAGGCCCAGCCCATGCCTTCTTTGTTCTTCGGCACTGATTTGGGGAGGTGCGAAATAAACCACCTCGCCAATAATGGAGCACAGCACATCAAGGTTCCCCGCTTTCGGGAAGTACGAGCATAAAGCTGATGAAGAATGTCACCCAAGAGAGTGAGTACAAGATTACGAGAGATGAAGATTTTCACCGCATTCACATCAACAAAGGAGTCAAGATTCGGAAACAATACCAAGCCGTATATCAGAAGAGCCAGAATATCTTTGAATGCCTTGAAGTCTAGACTATCCCAGAAATAATTAGCCTTACCAACCAAAAACTTAGTCAGAAAGCCCTTTGCTCCACTTCGAGTCTCTCAATTAGCCATTACCTCATCCTTTGTCAAATGAAGGGCTGAAGCAATCTCTTTCGGCCTAAGAATCTTCTCCCAACCAGTAAACGGGGTCTGCTCCTGGATAGGGATACCCAGCAGATCAGAGAACTCTTCTAAGGTGGGGACCAGCTGGTAGTCCTGAAAAGTAAAGCAATGGTACAATGGATCATAGAATTGGACCAAAACACTCATCATCTGCCCGTCCAATTTTGAGGTGACCAAACTGAGAAGATACCCATGTCTTCTGATGAAGGAGGTAGTATCAGGCATCTTTGCAATCAATTCTTTAAGCATGGTAGGAACCTGTACAAAGTTGATCCGGATGGTATTCCTACGCATGGGCATCATGACCTACAAAACAGAACAAAGATGAATCCCTCCTGACTTTGAAATAGGTTAGTCCAATGCAAGATGTAGGAAATGTTATGATGTCATGATGTCGTGATAGAAAGTACACCACAAGTATTCGTAAATAGCAAACATGGTAAAGGCACACAAGTCACACAGATAGCCCTTAGATTTCAGGCTGGCAAGGAGCTTAGGTACTACCCTCTTTCAGTTCAGTTGGTTCAAACATGTCCTAAAAATAGTAATCGGGTTCTAGAGGATCTCAATATCACTGACTACCCTTGATCGGTCATAATTCCAGTTTAGCAACCTTTTCTTGCGGCCGAAATCATCGCGAGAGTTTAGTCTCAATGAGTGTAGCATACTGCTATTGTTCTATGGCCAAGTTGGTCAATTTAAAGGTTCTAAGGTCAGTTGGTGCTTAATGACCCCTTAGAAGACCCATATTCTCCTCGTTCCAACACAAGGGATATCGGTACAGACTAAAGTGCCACACCAACGTAGCTACTGCTTCAACTGTATCGGTCTACATCGTACAGTTCCCTCACAGTTTATTTCTACTTACCTAAAGGGTATCCCCATATCTGGGTTAGGATCTATAGTAACTCCGATTCAAGCCCACAAAGATAAATCATACAAAGAAAACAATTGAAAACATAATGATTTAATCCTAAGGTACACCCCACTTATTAAGGATCTCCCCAGCAGAGTCGCCAGTTCTGTGATACGGTGGGAAAGAATTGACAGTTTTTGGAATGTTGGTTCGTATTTTGCGTTTGTTTTCGCAAAATGTCGCGGTAAGCAAGAGTCGCCACCATCTTTTATTTTATCCAACAAGGAAAGGAAAAAAGCACAGAAAAATTCTTTCTTCGAGATGTTTCTCGGGTCCAGGGGGTAGATTATAGAAAGGGATGGTGTTAGCACCCTTTCTATCTGTCATTATCCACGGGCTCTTAGGTACTTACTCATAATATTTTCAAAATTTGCTTTCTTTGTGCTTGTGGGTTTGAAAAGAGTTTTTGTTTGAAAAGGAGTGTAAGTGTGAAAAAGATTGTGTTTTTGAAAGAGCAAGTACTTAAGAACCATCTACCTACTCGAAAAAAGAATTGTTCTATGCTATCTTCCTTTAGGCAATGCTATCCCACTATTGATGAGTAGGTAGCATCTTCGTTGGAGTTTGAGGGTCAATTCGATTAAGGGACGTGCGGTCACTAAAGCAATGTTAGGACGCCTTAGCGCTAACCCTAATGTCTTAGATGATTTTTCCGAGGCAACCGTTTCGAGGCAACTATGATCTTTGGACAAGAGGGCGACCTCTAAAACTTCTTATACTCAATGACCGCGTTACAAAGGCAACCAAGTGGGGTGTACCCTAAGAGTGCGCATGTGCGAGTGTGTTGTTTTCAGTTTATTTTATCTTTGTACATGTTAATGGTGATCTATGTTGATTTTAGGTTAAACGTTCAATCTTGTCATGCATTCCCTATTATCAAACATCTAACAGTTTATGAGTTCCGGAAACAAATACAATATTGAAATAAAATGGATCGCGTGCGGGAAATTAAATCGGGGGAGTTCTAGGGTTTTGCCCCTTTGTCATTCAAGAAAAGATTTTTTTTTTGGTTATTTTGAATTTATGAAAGAAATTAATATAGGTTAATTATTAAATTAGTAAATAAATTAATTAATAAAAATATTTTCGGGTTTTTGATATTTAAAGGAATAAAAATTAATTTAATCAATGTTAATAAAAACCTAATTGTCTAAGTTAATTTTAATTATTGCAAAAAAGATATTAAAGTTATTCCTAATTAAGACTAAATTAATTAATTGATTTGTTAAATAAAAGAAAATACTAAAATTTAATTTAAATAAGAAAATATTTTTTGGTTTTTAATTTTATGAAGAAAAAGATTTAATTGGTTAGTTAAATTATGAAAAATAATTAAACAAAACAATTAAATAAAATAAGTGAAAAATGAAATAGAAAGACTTAGGAGGGGTTTGGGCCCAATTTGGAGGTCTTGATAGCAATTCTGAGGCCCATCACCAGCTGGCCTCGTTTGACTTTTTGGATCACCTGTGCATTAGTTGACTGGATCCCATGGTAGGCTTTCATTTTGGATCACCAGATCTAGCCTGGGGTCATCTGGCAAGTGATTGAGTGAGGGAGTATGATGCATCATGCGCCTGGACTTGCATTGGATCACCTGGAAGAAAAATATAACAAATAACATGGGGACCTGGGATTCGAACCCAGGTCCTATTGGATTTTGAACTCACGCCACTACCACTCAACCATCACGCTTCATCTGTTATTATGTTAGACAATAATAATAATATGGGAAAACACGTAATATGCCAGAATAAAAACACAAAACGCGCGAAGCATTTGAACCAACCAACCAGGGGGAGACACGTTTGTCGTCCCTAACCTCCAGCCCCCTGTAAATTTACGTGAGGATTTATATCCGCAGCTAAATTCGTATGTCCACCCTAAAATCAGTTCTAGGCCCTGAAAATTAAATCCAAGACCATGGTTATGCTCGTCTTCCTCCTCCGGTCCTGCCTATGTCCATCAATGGAGCCAATTTTTCCCGTGAAAGAAATGCCCAAAAAACAAACTAAAAAACCCTAGGTTCGGTTATGGGGTTACAGTCCATATAAATGCAATCAAACAATGCCAAAAGTTCAGAAATTTCATAAGCATCATAAATATGTCAAAGATTTGCCAGGAAAATGCAAGAATATGGGGTTACAATTTTGGATACAAGGCCACGAAACGTGATGCTTACAGTGTGTTTTGATGGCTGTGAGAGCTTGCTTATGATTGATTCTGACTCAGTGATTGTCCAGCAAGCGATTGGTGTTGAGTTTTGCTTCTGAAAATGCCTCTAAATGTGATTTGGTTTCACACTTTTTCCACCTTTTTTCAAGTTTGGTTCTTGGTGTTCTTGTAGCCTCTAGGTTTGATTTCGTGTGCTTTGGCTTGTATATGTATCCTAGAATGCATTAGGTCAACAAATTTGTCTTGAATCTTTCTACATCAATGCCTTGAGATTGGATTTGATTCACCATTGAAGACTTGCCAATTTTGTCAAAAACTCAATTTTTTGCACATGGAATGCTTGATACGAGTTTGATCATGATATTGATGATGATTAGGTCCTGAAAATAGAAAAAGATCTCATGTAATCAAGTTTTGGTATTTTATTTGATTTAAAATGAAATAATTCAATAAAAATCAAATAAAATAATAAAATTGATAAATGGACACAAGGCTGAAGCTAGGACACTTTTAGAATGTGGCAAGCCCAAATCAAGTGGAAAAGAATGAGCCCATTTGACAAAATTTGATGTTTTGGGGATAGTTGACTTTTGGCAATTTTACAAAAATGCCCAACTTCAACAATGCATAACTTCTTCAATTATGAACTTTTGGAAGTGTTCTTATACTTTTTAGAAAGCTTGATATGTCCTCTAACCAACCCTTTTGGTCTCATTGCATTTTTATATTCCATGATTGAGTTATAAGCTTTGGAAAAAAAGGTGTTTTGTTGACTTTCAAAAATGACCTATAATGTCCAAATTTGTAACATTTTGTGAGTGCATTTTCTGATCTTGGGGTATGAATATGGATTGTAGGAAATTGCATCCTCTTCAAAATGAGCTTTGGATGGGTCATTTCTCATAAAGTATGAGAAAGTTATGCTAGGTCAAAGTTGAGTTGACTTTTCCTACAAAACCCTAATTTAGCAACTTTTGAGTCTTGATGAATTTTGAGCAATCCTTGATGAATCATGATCAAACCTTGACCAAATGATGAAATATCCTTAAAAATGAGAATGTTGACAAAAATCTTGAAGTTTGACTGTATTTGGGTCACAGTTGACTTTTGCCATAGCACAATCGATTTTTGGACCCTTTGAGCAATTGACTGAGCAAACTTCCTCTACAAGGCTTGAAATTTGACATGGATGAACTTGAGAACATATTAGGACATTGGGGAGAACTTGAGGTCATTTGGGTGCAAGGACCTTGATGCAACACAAAACCCTAATTTGGGATTGACTGCCTTAGGAGATAGCTTGATTGTCCAACTCTTGAGCAAACTTGAGCACCTTGGAGGTTTTTCTTGAAATGTTTTGAGAAATATGAGAGGGAAAATTTTGGGGTGCAACAGGTTGTTTGTTTGTTTTGTGTGCAGGTTATTGTGATTACGTTTTTTGTTTGTAATCTAGAATTCACATGTATACAGTCGTTACTCTGCTCAATTTTTGTGAAGACTTAATAAATTTGACGTTTGGTTCTCTCAAGAGGTCTAGTATCTTTGCTTACTTGGTTTCAATCCAAAGAATGGGAATTATATCTTGACTCATAATTCCAAGTATTGGCTTCTTGTTGGTTAGATGGTTCTTATCCTTAGTGTGATACGGTGGCAGAACCGACTGTTTTGAAAATGCTGGTTTGCGTTTTGTGTTTTTTTGTTTGCAAAATGTCGCGGTAAGCAAGAGTCGCCACCGACTTTTTATTTTATCCAACTGGAAAGGACAAAAGCACAGAAAAATTCTTTTTTCGAGATTTTGAGTACGGGGGGTAGATTATAGAAAGGGAAGGTGTTAGCACCCTTTCTATCCGTGGTTTTCCACGGGCTCTTAGGTACTTGCTCATCTTTTAAAATTGCTTGTGTTTGTTTTGAAAAGTTTTTTTTTTTACTTTGTTTTAACCCTTGCTTCTGTCTTCAAGAGTGTTACGAAGTGTTTTTGAAAACTTTGTTTGAAAAGTGTAAGTGTAAAAAAGTTTAATTTTGAGCAAGTACCTACTAGTATCTACCTACTCAAAAAAAGATCGTTTCTATTCTTGCTTCCTTTAGACAACGCCATCCTACTATTGAGAAATAGGTAGCACCGTCGTTGGAATTGTAAGGGTCAATTCGTAAGGGACGTACGATCACTAAAGCAATGTTAGGACGTCTTAGTAATAACCCTAATGTCTTAAGATCATATTTGAGGCAACATTTCCGAGGCAACCTTTCCTAAGCAACATTTCCGAGCGGGACATTTGATCTTTGTTAGACAGGAGGGCGACCACTAAAACACCCTATACTTAATGATCGTTTACCGAAGGCAACCAAAGTGAGAGTATACCCTAAGAGTGCGCATGTGTGAGTGATTTGATTTCAATTATTATCTTTGCACATTAGGGTTTTCTAGCCATTTTAAATTGTCATGTAATCTTGTCATACAATCCTATTATCATACATATAACAGTTAATATTTGTGAGAATTAAAATGCGAGAAATAAAAACTATGCTATTACAAGGCTTCGGGGTAGGGATTACATAGCCAAAAAACCATAAAACGATAAATAAAAGAAAATCCTAATTAAACTATTACATACTGTAAGTAGTTACATTAATATTACGAAAATAATAAAACGCGCACGATGAATTAAATGAAAAGGAATTAGGGTTTTGACCCCATCTAAACCTAATTAAAACTTAAAAAGAAAAATCATTTTTTTGTTGTTTTTGATTGTTTTGAGAAAATAAGATTTTAATTGAATAAATAAAAACCTAATTACTAGTTAATTTAAAATTTAAGAAAAATAATTAAATCAACCTATTTATTGTATTTTTGTTTTATTGAGAAAAGAAATAAAAATTAAATCACATGTTAACCCTAATTTTCTAATTTCATTTTAAATATATGAAAAAGTTAGAATTAATCCTAAATTAAATTATACTAATATTAAATTAAATTTGGTGAAATAAAATAAAACCTAATTCTAAATTTTTGAAAATTGATTTTATGATTTTTGTGAAAAAAGAAATTAATTTAGGTTAGAAAATAATTTAAACAAAATAATAAATAAAAGAAATAATTATAAAAGAAAAAGAAAAGGGCCCGATGTAAATAGCAAAAGGAGGGGGTGTTAATGGAAGATCTGAGCCCAATAAGTTCCTGGCCCGTTTGACTTTCCAAATCCTATGTGGGCTCTTGACTCATGCCTATGATGGACTCTCAAGGATGGGCCTTGGATCTGGCTTGTTGATGGATGGAATGGTTGGATAATGAGGGCGTATGGTGGACTTATGGGACACCTGTACACCTGATTATGCAAGACAAAATAATATGAAATAACGTTGGGACCTGGGGATCGAACCCTGGCCCTTTGGCATTTTTACCCGGCGCGCTTACCAGTTGAGCCAACTTTGTTAATTGTACAAAGAACAACAAACAAACATTATATGAAAAAACCAAAATATCAATTCCTAAACGTGCAAAATTTGAATGAGCGAGTCAGGGAATGCCATGTTATCCTTCTTCTTCCTCCCACCGTTGCTAAAAGTTTCTTGACTTTTACCTACGGTCACCTGGGTGTAGGTACAACCATGTGCTTCTCCAAAATTTCATACATGCATGATAAATCCCAACCAATGGTACCAATCAACTCGCTGCAATCTCGCGAGCATCATGGTACCATTATCCATGCCTAATTGTTCCTGTATGTAAAACCCCTAAAAAAGGAGCACGACCCCTAGCCATGGCATCTTGGTATATAGTCAACAAAAATGCAATCAATCATAACCATTAGTTTGCAAATATCTCAAGGATTAAGAATATGTCAATAAAACATGCTAACTATGCCAGAATTATGATATTCAAATTCAAGAAAAAAAGGTGAACCGTCTGAAACTTACAGCGCGATTCTGGATGTTAGGAAGCTTGCTTGGGGTTGAACCTTTCTCCTTGGATGTCCAGCAATTGATTGGAATGACTAGAATGCTTTGAATTGACCTGGAATGTGGAAATCAGTTTGCCACTTTTGAAACTTGCTCTCTCTTTTACACGCCTTCAATCCTCTTGTTTTTGATCTGCAATTGTCCCTTATGTACCCTAGAATGAATTAGGGTTGCAAACTTGTATTAAATCTCCCCCAATTATGATCATTGATTCATGATTTTATCCTTGTGCAAATCTTTCCAAATCAAGCAAAATGCAATATTTTTGTGTCCAGATGAACCTTGCACGATTTTATTTAACTTCCAGCTGTATAATAGACCTAAACATGCACAAAGTCTCAAGATTTGATTAGCTTTTGATATTTTTACTATTTTATTTTGATTTTATTTGATTTAATTGAAATAAAATCAAAATAAATAACAAAAATAAAATAATGACAAGTGGAAGGGATCATGGGTCGTGGGTCACATTACAAACTCAGTGCAAGCATAAAAAGTTGGGCCCATTTGGCAAAAATTGCAATTTCTGACACATTTGTCTTTTGGCAATTTTGCAAAAAAAGGTCAATTTGGTCAATGCATAACTCTCTCAATTTTGACCCTAGAGATGTGTTCTTATACTTTTTAGAAATCTTAAGATGTCCTCTAAGCAAACCTTTTTGTATCATCTCAATTGAGTCTTCCATGTTTATGTATGAAGCTTTGACATAAAAGGTGTTTTTGTTGACTTTCCAAAATGACCTATAATGTCCAAATTCATATCTTCTTGTGAGTGCATATTTTGAACTTGGGAGCTGAATATGAATTGTAGGGAATTTCATCCTCTTGAAAATTAGATTTGTATGGTTCACTTTTGATAAAGTATGAGAAAGTTATGCTTGGTCAAAGTTGAGTTGACTTTTCCTTCAAAACCCTAATTTAGCAACTTTTGGGTTTTGATGAATTGTGAGCAATCCTTGAGGAATCATGATCAACCCTTGATCCAATGATGAATAATAATTCAAAATGATAATTTTGACAAAAAATCTTGAAGTTTGACTGTATGTGGGCCACAGTTGACTTTTGCCCTAGCATAGTCGATTTTCAGGCCTTTGAGCAATTGACTGAGCAAACTTCCTCTACAAGGCTTGAAACTTGACATGGATGATCTTGAGAATATATTAGGACAATGGTGAGCATTTGGGATCCTTTGGACTCAAGTACCGACTGTTATATACTGGTTTTGCGTTTTTTGTTCGCAAATATGCGGTAAGCAAGAGTCACCACCGTCTTTTCTTTTATCCAACAAAGGAATGGGTGAAAAGAATAGAAAAATACCTTTTCAAGATGTTTTCTGAGTAAGGGGGGTAGATTATGGAAAGGGAAGGTATTAACACCCTTTCCATCCGTGGTTTTCCATGGGCTCTTATAGGTTTGCTCATTTTTTAAAATGCTTTTGTGCTTTGTGTTTGAAAATGTTTAGAAAACACCTTAGTATGGCGAACTTTGTAATGTTTCTCGAGATAGTAGAGAAAGTATAGAAAGTGTTTTGAAATTTTTTTTGAAAAGTAGTTTTCTGTGTAAGTGCAAAAAGTATTTTTTCGAGCAAACTTCTAACAGCTATCTACTTTTATACTCGAAAAGGTAGTTCTTTTCCTCTTTTCCTTTAGACAGTGTTATCCTACTATTAGTGAGTAGGTAGCCTTGTCGTTGGATGTTTTAAGGGACAATCAAAGGGACGTTATAGTCACGAAGGCAATTATAGAGATGCTTTAGCAATTCTATTTTAGGGACTAGATCATTTACCGAGAAGGCAATTGTAGGGTCATCGAGGGACTATGATCTTTTGTTTTTACAGGTCTTTGCTAAAGCATTCCTGCCCCATGATTGTTTTATTAAAGGCAACCAAAGTGGGCGTACCTTAGAGGCGCTTGTGTGCAATTCTGTTGTGTTTCAGTTATTTTTGTCTTTTTATTATGTTTGGTAGCATTTGATTTTAGTCTTTGTCATACATGTCTAGTTACTAGAAGTTAATATGAAAAGCAGTAAAAAGAAAAATACAGAAAATAGAGGTCTTACGCTATTACAAGGCTTCGGGGAGAGGATTTATATTATACAAGGATAAAGGGGATAAAGTAGTAAATATCATAATTTTATCTATTACATTCGGTAGGTAGATACAATAATAGTAAAAAATACGGAATTAAATAAACGCACGTGAAAATAGAAAAGACGTCTAAAAATCCAAAAGAAAAAAAGTCTTTTTTTGTTGTTTTTGGCATAAAAGAAAACAAGGCCTAAGTATATTTAGTCTTAATTTTAAGAAAAATGTTTAAATAAATAATTTATTTATTTACAAAAATTAATTTATTTGGAAAAATGACTAGCCTAATATTTTTGTGATTTTGATTTTAATGTAAGAATAAAAAGAAGTCATTGAAAACAAAAATAAAATGCAAGGGACACCCTTCGATCCAGGGAGAAAAGGGGGTCTTCGATCCCAGGGAGAGATGATGGTCTTTCGACCCAGGGGAGGAAGATGTCTTCTTCGATCCAGGGAGAGAAGTCTCCTTCTTCAATCCTGGAGGGAGAAGTCGTCTTCTTCGATCTAGGAGGGAAAGTTATTTTGGATTCTAGACCTACAAGACAAATATTAGCAAGAAAATGACCTGGGTGTCAAACCCAAGTCCTTCGATCCTGCGTGTATTGGTTTTATTTAGGCCAGATCTGCAGCAAATGTTAGTAAACGAAGAACATGACCTGGGGCCAAACCCAAGCCCTTGGATTCTGTCTAGGATGGAAAATCGAAGGGGACAACAAATATGGAGGTGTTATGCAAATGCAAAGTTTTGACAATTTACCCTCTCTTACTAGTAGATTGAACCTTAGATTTGGGCACTTCCTCGATATAGGCACCTTCAATTTGGGGCTTCTGGGCTTGGCTACTTTTGTTGAAGGATGGATTTTTCTTGGAAAATTCTGGAAACCTTTGATGGATTTTATGGGCAGCCTCTCTCCAATGTTTTTTTTCGTTTTCTTTTCTCCCTTGCAACACTTGTGATCTCTTTATATAGAGGGGGTAGAGGGGACAAGAAGGTAAAGGTTTAAACAACCTTGATTATGTTTGAAATCCATGAATAGGAATTTGTAATGTTTTCCAAACACATGGGATCTTGTCCCTTTTTGAATTTGCTATTGTGTAACTGGCCTTCGAATGCGCTCTTTCTAATGGACTGCTAGCCTCTTTCGAATGGACCTTTGCAAGCTTCTTCGAATGGACTCTTGCAAGCTCCATCGAATGGACTGTTTTGGAATTCCAATCGAGGGGCCTTTTCTTTGATGTTTCAATCGAAGGAAGCTCGGATGCTCCAAATCGAAGGAAGCAATGATGCTTCAATCGAAGGAAGCTCTGATGCTCCAATCGAAGGAAGCTCTGATGTTCCAATCGAAGGAACCTTTGATGCTCCAATCGAAGGAACCTCTGATGCTCCAAATTGAAGGAAGCTCTGATGCTCTAATCGAAGGAGCCTCTGATGCTCTAAATCGAAGGAAGCTCTGATGCTCCAATCGAAGGAAGCTTTGATGTTCCAATAGAAGGAACCTCTGATGCTCCAAATCAAAGGAAGCTCTGATGATCCAATCAAAGGAAGCTCTGATGCTCCAATCGAAGGAAGCTCTGATGCTCCAATCCAAGGAACTTTTAGGAATGCCAATCAAAGGATCCTATTGCAAGGACAATCGAAAGGCTTTGCTGAAATTCCAATCGAAGGGCATTTTGGAGATGCCAATCGAAGGAAACTTGAAAACACTACTCACAAATTTTCGTTTTCCTTAGGCAAGGGTTTGTGACCAACCATGTAGGGGAAGACCTTGGAAAATATGAGAGGGCAAATTTTAGGGTACAAAAGTTTCCCCTGTTCAATCTTCTTAAACCTGAGGATGTAGATTGGCTTGCCTGCTGTTGTACCCCAAAATTTTCCCTCTCACTTTTTCTCAGGATTAATCCCCATCCAATCCCAAGCTTTGGATTACAAATTTTTCATGAAGATCACTCCCAAGGGAAAAACAGTCATCTGCGCTGAAAGGCCAAACCTTGACCTCTTGATTAAAATCAAATCCCAAAAAAAATCTTATTTCAGCAAAACATGCTTGAAATGGGAAGTGTATTCCAGCAAATATTCAAAAAAACAAATTTCTAAGTACTTGAGATTTTCTAAGTATTTAAGAAAATTGGCACTTCAGAATCTCTGAACCAACCTCCAGGCAGAAATGGTCAGAAGTTAAAAACTTGGCTCAGCACATAACATCCAGTCAGAAGGTGGCTCTTCAACAGCTACACGAACTCAGTTAGAGGTTGTAGATGTGGTTCAACACGTAATCTTCAAACAGAACATGGCTCTTTCAGCAGTTACGCAAGTTCAGCCAGAGTTTGCTACAGGAATGCAAAGAAAGCCAAAAAAGCCTGAGGGCTCCTTCAGAACCTACTGGAATCAAAAGGTGAAGAGGTCAGAAGAGTGTGTGTTACACTGAAACAGAATCTCTAAGTCCATAGTTTTAAGAAGCAGATCAAAAGAACATGCTGGAAAGACTGGAGAACCCTCAGAATTTGCTGGGACAGCAGGATACCAAGATCAGAGGTTGAATGCATTGTATGCTGAAGTAGGAACTGTTGGTTCAGATATAGGTAATGATGCAAATCTCACATTACAAGATCTTTTAGTCTTGACCAATCTCATCACCATTCAATGCCTATTAATGCTCACAACTACTTTTGAACATTTGTCCAAAGGGTGTTTCCACGTGCAACATAACAGCACCCTCGTGCAGGGTTAGGCATGGTTCTATGTGCCACTTTTCGCCTATGGGTGTCACTTTCCCTTAATCCTCCTGCTCCAGCCTAGGCTGAAAAGTTGTCCATTATCACAACTCTCCATAAACTTCCTTCAAGAACAAGTTAACACCTACTGCATGGTATTGGCGCCTTTTAACGTTTAAAAATCCACAAAGCTTTGCCTATAAATAGAGCACCATTGTCCACTTCAAACGCCCGGTCAAAAAACCCAGAAAAATTGTTAGAAGAGAAACAGAAAATTCTAGCAAGAAAACATTGGGAAACTCTGCCAAAATTCCTAGTGTTTCATAGCTTTGAACCTCTTGCCTCCAAACTTCATTTATACCCAAATTGCTTCTTGACTAGAAAGCGCCCATACAGTTTCTGACCATACATATATATACTCTTTATCCACCCATTCAAAAAAGAACCTGTCCAGAACACCACCATAGCTAAAGCTAGCTCCAATTCACATTTTTCTTTCAATAGCAAGGTAAGCACCTGCTGACTCTCACCATGCTGCTAAGCATCATCATATTTGCATGCTCAATAAACACAATGTAGATATGGTGCTGTTGTTGTACATGTTTTGAGGTTTTTCATGCCTCTGTATGCTTAAGTAGGAAGTGAATTAGTGTAGAACCTGTCTGTGACCTTTTTGGTTCTGTCTTCTGAAACACTATGACATTTGCTGAGACTGTCATAGGCATGCCTTCTATTTTATGGAAAAATAATCAAATTGAAGATGTCCTAACTAGCACAGGGGGAAACCAAGCTCTGACTTTGACTCCAGCACTACTGAGTCCTATTTTGCTATCAATAATATCATAACTTCTGAAAATTATTGTGCTTCCACCAGGGTCAGAACTTCTGACTTCCCCACTAACAGATTTTTGTTTTGCAGCGCATGGGAGTCAGAACTTTTGACCTCCCCACTAACAGGTTTCTGTTTTGCAGCGCACCAGAGTCAGAAATTCTGACTCATACATTTTCACTAATAGGTTGATATCCTGCAGCAGGCCTGGGTCAGAACTTCTGACTTCCTCTCAGCAGCGCGCTAGCCCTCTCTCTCTTTCTCTTTTTCTCCCCTTGTTATTTTTTTCTTTTTTCTTATTTTTCTCGTTGAGCCATCCCCATGTACAAGTGTGTATCCCCCACCCCCTAATTATTGTAATAGCGTAGGATTTTACATTTCCGCATTTTATTGATTTCAAATATAAATGCTAGTAATTAGGATATGTATGGCAAGTTAAAAATCAATGAAATAGAAAATCCTAATTCAAGATAAAAATGCATGCAATAAAATACACTTGCACACAAACACCCTTAAGATTTCACCCACTTGGTTGCCTAAAAACAAAATGGCCATGGTATGCATGCTAGGTGTCTTGGCAAAATCAAACAAAACAAAAGATCATAGTCCCTCGATGACGTTATCAAAAGGTTGCCTAAAAACAAATGATCGTAGTCCCTCAAAACATGCTAAGATACTTGGCAATATTGCTATCATGGTCATACGATGACCCACGTCCGTCCCGTTTAACATCCAAAGATAGGTTTGTTTACCAAATCAATGGTAAATCAACAATGTCAAAAGAATAAAAGCGTATAAGAAAGACTTTTGAGTAGGGAGATAGCTTCTAGTTACTTGATCATTTCGAAAACAATCCTTGCTATTTTCAAAATAAACACACACATTTCAAAACATTTTTCAAACAACTTTCAAAACAATGAAACATTTTTCAAAAGACAAACATCTTTGTACACATTCTTACAAACGAAAATCATTACAAAGATTTCCAAAACGATGGCCTCTTTTCTAAACAACTTTCAAAACATTAAAACATTTTTCAAAAGACAAACATCTTTGTATACATTCTTATGAACGAAAATCATTACAAAGATTTCCTAAACGATGGCCTCTTTTTCAAAATACTTTCAAAACCATACAAGGCACCATTTCAAACAATTGGAAAAGCAAATCAAGTGATCTAAATAAGTAACTAAGAGCCCATGGATAACCATGGATGAAAAGGGTGCTAGCACTTTCCCTTTTCATAATCTACCCCCCGAACTCAAGAAAACATCTCAAAGGTCTTTCCTGTGCTTTTTTACCTTTCCTTTTGGATAAATTAAAAGTAGGTGGCGACTCTTGCTAAACCAAAACATTTGCGAACACAAACGCAAAACCTCAAGTCAGTTCTCCCACCGTATCACAGAACTGGCGACTCTGCTGGGGATTTTTATAAAAGTGGGGTTACCTTTGGGTTTAGATCACTTTTACATGCTTATGTTGTTTGACTTGTATGCTTTACACTTCGGTTCTATTGTTTGGGTTTGAATCCTCCACCTGGATTTAGGAAACATTCATAGGTAAATAGCATTACGTTGTGGAAACTGTGCGGGGTATACCGACACGGTCTAAGCAATAGCTATGTTAGTGTGACATATTTGTGGGTACCGGTAGCCTTTGAGTCAATCAAAGAGAATACAGGGCTGCTGAGTGATGTCATGAAGCACTAACGAACTTTTAGAACCTTTACTTGACCAACTTGGCCTTTTAGGATGTAGTGAGATGACCGGCTTTGGTGCAGTCCGAAGTTGGTAGATACTCGATATTACACTCATTATGGGTTGGTTCCTTGGAATATTTCGGTCGCCAGTAAAGAGGCTGAATTGACACAATGAACAAGGAATCAATCCAGTGATATTGAGCTCCTTAGAACCCGGTTACTATTACTAGGACAAGTTGAGCCAACTAAACTTCAAGAGGATACTTACCTATGAAACCCCATGCAAGCCTAAACTAGTAACTTGTGTGATTTGTTTGTACATATATACTTGTGCATAACATCATGGACATCATGAAGCATCATATGCATCAACTAACCATTTCAAGGATTTTTGGAGATTCATCTTTGTTCTTGTTTTGTAGGTTATGGATTCACTTCGCAGGAAAACTATCCAAGTCAACCTTGTAAGAATTCCTCCACAACTAAAGGAGATGGCTTCAAGGACTCCTGAGAACTCTCCGTTCACCGAGAGGCATGGTCATCTTCTCAACTTAGTCACTTCCAACACAGAGGAAGACATGATGAAAGTTCTTTTCCAGTTCTTTGACCCTTTGCATCACTGCTTCACGTTTCCTGACTACCAACTTGTGCCTACTTTGGAGGAATTTTCTCAACTCCTGCGGATTCCTATTCTCAATCAACTACCCTTCAACAGTACGGAAAGAGATCCAAAAACAGAAGAGATTTCTCAAGCCCTACACTTGCACTCCTCTGATGTCACAACACATTGGGAAACTAGAAGTGGTGTCAAAGGCTTCTTGTCAAAGTTCTTGTTAGAGAAGGCCCAAAGCTGCTGGAATTCTTTGGACTTACAAGCTTTTGAGGAAATTATAGCTCTTCTCATATATGGGATGGTCTTGTTCCATAATCCTGACCAACTAATAGATGTAAGTGCTGTCAAAATCTTCATGTCTCGCAACCCGATACCTACTTTGCTTGGAGATATCTTGCACTCTTTTCACACTCGTACAATAAGGAAAAGAGGTGTTCTCACGTGTTTCACTCCTCTACTGGCAAGATGGTTTATTTCTCATCTTCCCCAATCAGTTTTGAAGAATGAGCAAGGATTGAGGTGGTCACAATGGTTGATGACTCTTACACATTCAGATATTCATTGGTGTTCTCGATCAAAAGAGAATGTTATCATCATTGACCGTTATGGGGAATTTCCTAATATCCCTCTACTCGGCATCAGGGGAGGCATCACCTACAACCCCTGCTTGGCTCTAAGACAATTTGGTTATGCCCGAAGGGATGGCCCACATGACATGCTGATTCAAGGCTTGGTTTTTTATTTCGACAACGACGATCTAGGACTTCGACAAAGGTTCATCCGAGCTTGGAGGATGCCAAACAAGGTAGACAGTAAGACCTTGGGACACAAGAATTCCATCCCCCTTGAGCCTTACCTCAAGTGGGTACGAACCCGCGCCCAAAGTCTTATGATGCCTTACCCCTCTATTCTCCCAGTGATTATAGAGCCTGTTATAGAAGGAGAGGTTCCATACACCCTCCTACATCCTGACATGCCAACATCACTCGAAGATCTGCAAAGGAGTTGGATACAGCTCAAGGGAGAACGCGATACTTTTGAAGCCCAATTCTACGCAAGCTAGAAGAAGGTTTTGGAACTTACTCGGTTACTTCACGAAGACCAGACTCTCCACACCTACATTGCGCCAAAGAGGATGCGCAACGTCTTTTTATCTTAGAATTTTGTACTATTTTTCCCTAGGGGCATTGATGAAAACAAATTCTATTTTTATAACGTTTTTTCCTTTTTGTTTGACATAAATTTGAATTTTCAAATCCTTGAAAACATTGCATAAATACATATCATTCATCATGAGAATAAACAGGTCTTTGCAACAAGTCTCCTTATCTCCCTACTGTTTATTTCAGCAAGAGATGGCTCTAGAACAGACTATCAAAAACATCCCGACTCAAAATGCTCAACTTAGAGAGATGTTCTTGAACCTATCCAAGGGGCAAGCAGAGGTCAAGGCGCTCCTCACTAGGGGCATGGTCATGGGAAATCCTGGGGACGACAGAGATGACCAGTTGGAAAGGCTACAGATTGAAATGGCAACAATGAAAGTCCAAATGATGGGACAACTGGTGGGCCAGATGGCTCTTATTCAAAACTTGTCTCAAGGACAAGAAGAGCTAAGGGTCCTCATCAATAAGCTTTATCGTGTTGGATGTAACCAAATGGGGCAAACGTCTAGGATTGGTGATCAAGTCCTCATTCATCCTCCTTTGAGACAAGAAGTCGAGAGAAGACCTCCCCAATTTGCTTCCGCGTCACAAATCCAGCAACCACCTTGTCAACAAGGACAGGGTAACCGAAGTAAACAGGTCCCAGCCGTTAGGCAGTTCACCAAACTCGACATACCTATATCATAGGTCTTACAACACCTGCTGAACTTGAATTTGGTCACATTAAGGGATCCTCCTCGGAATCCCAATACCCCTGCTCCTAGCTATCATCCCAATGTATTATGTGCATACCACTCCAATAATCCTGGGTATGATACGAATGACTGTTGGGCTTTGAAAAATAAGATCCAAGACTTGATTGACAGAGGAGTACTGGAGTTCACACAAGTTGGCCAGACTGAATTTTTATGTCATCCTTCAAAGGCTCTCCACCTAAAGTGACAAGTTCATACAAAGAGGATCCTGTTCATTTGAATTTTCAATTGTAATTTCTTTTGAACAATTATCTATTAATGTCAAACTTTGTTTCATTAATGCATTGCATATGTTTGTCTTGATTTGATCCACTCATTTTCATTACATTTAATCTATGCTTTTTACTCACTTTATGATTGTGATACGGTGGGAGAACTGACTTGAGGTTTTGCATTTGTGTTCGCAAATGTTTCGGTTTAGCAAGGGTCGCCACCGACTTTTATTTTATCCAAAAGGAAAGGTCAAAAAGCACAGGAAAGACCTTTGAGATGTTTTCTTGAGTTCGGGGGGTAGATTATGAAAAGGGAAGGTGCTATCACCCTTTTCATCCATGGTTTTCCATGGGCTCTTAGTTACTTGTTTAGATCACTTGCTTTGCTTTCCCAATTGTTAGAAATGGTGCTTTGTGTGGTTTTGAAAGTGTTTTGAAAAGAGACCATTGTTTTGGCAATCTTTGTAATGATTCTCGTTCGTAAGAATGTATATAAAGATGTTTGTCTTTTGAAAAAATGTTTCAATGTTTTGAAATTTGTTTAGAAATTGTTTTGAAATGTGTGTGTTTGTTTGAAAATAGCAAGGATGGTTTTGCAAATTGATCAAGTAACTAGAAGCATCTACCTACTCAAAAGTCTTTCCTACACATTTGTATTCCTTTGAAATTGTTGTTTTACCATTGCATTGGTAAACAACCCTATCTTTAGATGTTAAACGGGACGGGCGTGGGTCATCGTATGATCATGATAGCAATGGTGCCAAGTATCTTAGCAAGTTTTAGGGACTAAGATCATTTGTTTTTAGGCAACATTTTGATAGCGTCATCGAGGGACTATGATCTTTTTGTTTTGATTGATTTTGTTTTGCCAAGATGCCTAGCATTCATACCATGGCCATTTTAAGGCAACAAAGTGGATGACACCCTAGGGGTGCTTGTGTGCAAGGTGTTGTCATTTTTCATGCATTTTTTGTCTTGTATTAAGTCATGCTATTTCTTTTGATTTTTGGTTTTTGCATACAAAATCCTAGTTTACTATCTTGGTATATGAAAGCAATAAAATGCGTAAATTAAATCTAAACTATTACAACAATATTATGGGGAGGGGGATACAAGTTTTGAATAGGGGATATTGCTCAAAATAAAACCCTAAAACTATTACAACCAAATTGAATTTATTGTACAAATAAATAAATAAGCAAATATTTAAATATGCAATAAAATGTATGTATGCAAAAAAAAAAAATTAGTATTTATTTTTTATGTAAGTGAAAAATAAATTATTTAAATCTAAAATAAGAGAAAATAAAATGATTATTTTTGAAAGGGTGAAAACCCTAGTTATTGTTTAATAAAAAATATATTCTAATATTATTCATTTTTATTCATTTTTGTTCAAGAAAAATAATAAAAAATATATACAAAATGTTAAAAAATTAAAATATGCATGAAAATAACATTTTAAGTGTATGAATAATGAAAATAAAAATATATGATATTTTTAAATTATTTACAAGTTTTATTTAAGAAAATAAAGTATATTATTGTTAATAAACTATTTTTATGCCAAGAAAATAATAAAAATAATAAAATAAAATGTAAAAAATTAAGAAAATATTTTTGGGTTTTTTAAATATTCAGAAAAAAAATAATAAAGTCAAAAATATAAAGGAAATGAAAAATATGCAAAAATATAGAAAATTGGCCAAGGGGGTGCAAAAAGGAAACAGGGGGGTGAAAAAAGAAATAGGCCCAAGGCGCCAGGCCCAAGGCGCCAGGCCCAAGGCGCCAGGCCCAACAATCTTCATCCCTGACCTCCAAACAACAACGCGCGCGCTTCTGTTATAGAAAACATGTTCTTGCTCATGCTTGCATAAAATCAAAAACTTATAACATGAAAAATGTAGCTCATCATCACACGATTCCAATGATATAAAGAACATGACCTAACTCTCAAAGATCAGAGAGAATTTTAATGGCCCTAATTTCTGACCTAGTTTTTTCAGCATGTTCAACATCCAAATACTCTTAGCTCAGTTAATATAAATGGAAACTAAGCATATGTACAGCTCAAGCATGTTAAAGACTACATTTTTTCTTCACAAACCTAAGCTTAAAGAGGCCTAAATAGAAAGATAGAAACTTGACAAATACCTTGTTCAGTTGAGTTTGGATATGGCAATGTGGGCACTTTGAGTGAGGCCTGAAATTCTTGTGAGCTTGCTTGAAGTTCCCTCAAGCTTTCCCAATGCTCAGCTTGCCTTGAAGTTGCTTGAATCTCCTTGTAGAAGTCAACCTGCAAACTTGCAAAGTGAAAATGGTGAAGTGTGAAACTGAGCTCACAGTTGCTGGACAGGGGCCTGGATAGTTTAGGTGTGTTGTAGGGAAGATGTTTGAAGGGTTGAAAGGAAAAACGCACGAGCCAATTTCAAAATGGCTTGAGTTCTACAGATGATGCCCTGTTTGGGCAGAAAATCGTGTTTTTTGTGTTTGAGGGTGTTTGAGATGTTAGGCAATCGTGTTTAGGCTTGCAACAAAGTTCTCAGATTGTGTGAAATGATACCAAGGCTTGCTCTTATCAGATATCCAAGTTGTATTGACTTTTTCCAAATTGCTTGCTTTTGAAGAAAAGTTGGAAGTGACAATGCCAAAGCCTGTACAGGCTTGCTGGGTAGCTGCACATAGTTGGTACAAGTTGCCTGATATTTGTGGACATTGTTTGCAGCAAAAGATTAGGTCCATGGCTCAATATTTGCAAAGTTACATAATGCATGCTTTATCAAAGTAGCAATGTGAACTTTATGCCATAAATGGAATAATTCAATGTACAATGGTCCAAAGATGAAAAATAAATCCATTGTCCACTGAATTAGCATTCAATTTTGGAGTGTAGAAAGGATTAGGACATGTAATGCAAGTACAAGCATGTTTGAAACTGATTTCCAATTTGAACCAATGTGAAAATGCCTTGGACAAAAAGTGACAAATTGCCATTTTCATTTCTTCGATTCTCCCTGACCATAAATGATCTTAGAGAGTTCTTGGACATTTTGGAAAGCTTTTAACATGCTATACAATCCATCTTTAAAATGAATTTTGAGATTCCTCTTGGAACTAGGTGAAAATTTTCCATGAAGTTAGGTCAAAAATCTGCCTAAACTAGGGCAAAATTTCACTAAGTTACAAGTTTTATGGACCCTTATTCACAAAATCATAACTTGAGATCCAAGCATCTTTTTGGAAAACTTTGTGAATAAAAGTTGTATATTTCATGGAGGAATACAACTTTCATGTTGGAAGTTTTCTTTGAATCCAATTGCATCATGGTGAAAAAGTTGGGAAAAGTTGGGGAAAAATAAGAAATTTTCATAACTTACAAAAATTCTATGTTATGAAAAATTTCAAATTAAAACCCTAATTTTCAAAATTAGGTTTCTTGGTCAACAAGTTTCACATTTTGACACATCTTGGTGAAATATGACCCTTGGAACTTGATTTTGACCAAAAAGTCAAAGTTTGACTTTTCAGTGTACAGTTGATTTTTGATCAGTTGATTGGAAAATTCATCTGTCAATCCTATGCATTTGAGATCTTTTGAACTTTGTGATTAGGTCAAGATGGTGCCATTGAGTCCTTGCAACCATGTTTGAACCAAATTTGCCATTGGTTAGGTGAAAAATCAGAAATTGCTCGTCCTCGGTCAAAACCCTAATTTTGACCATTTTGCCCTTTTGATGATCTGATCAAATTTCTTGAGGAGTTGTGGTCCAAACTTGATAAAATGGTTCATATGAGTCTATAATGTTTATGTGGATAAAAATTTATGAGGTTTGACAGTAAATTGGCCTTGGTTGACTTTTTCCCCAATACAGCTGATTTTTAGGTCAACTGTCCAATTGACTGGGCAAAAATGTGATTTAAAGCTTGAAACTTGGTATGAACAATCTTAGGGGTCCAAGATGATGTATGAAAGTCACATGAGGCATTGGTGGCCCAAAAATCCTTGTGAAAACGCAAACCCTAATTTCAGGTCATCAGTGTAAGGAGAGGTTTTGAGTTGAGCAAACCCTAATTTGGTCTTGAGTCTAAGAAGTCTTGTGGGGAGAATTTTGATAAAATGAGAGGGAAAATTTTGGGGTACAACAGCTGCCCCTGCTCAATCTTCTTGAACCTGAAGAGTTAGATTGGCGAGCTTTGTCATTCGTGACTCGAAGGTAAAAGATGATTGGACACTAGAGTGCCCGTAAATTTGCACTCGTCAAAATGTAGTTGAGAAAATGGGCTTAAAGATGACATTTGGAGATGTGATAGTGTAGGTGTTTAGGTATTGGCTTGAATTTTTGGTAAATCCCAAGTGTATGTGTGAATGTCATGACTGATGTCATAACATTCTAGTTCAGTTTGTACTGGTTCATTAGGTACCTTTGCAGAAAAATATTGTAATTAAAGTACTGATGTTTATAAGTGTGTATCTGAGCATTTTGCAAAATGATCACTCTTTGCTAAATCAGTAGACAGGTTTTCTCAGATGTCATAACAGATGTTATGACATCCTGTTCTGAACTAACAGGATTGCAGGATTGGATAAGTCTGAGTTTTTTCAGGAAATAACTCAGTCCTTTCTGAACAGAATCCTGCGTTTTCTGAGGGGTAACCTAGCTCAACCATAACCTGGTTAATAAAGTCCTGTGACCTGGTCTTTAGGTCAAACGGAATTAACCCTAGGTTTTTGGAAACCCTAACTGAAGTTGCAGCTGCTATATATTCAACAGAGCTGCTGTTTTTCAAAGAACCTGCTGATTGATTAGAAGATCAATTTGTAATCTGTATAGATTTGTGTATTGTACTCCAAGTAATTATCATTGTGATAAGTGCCTTGGAATAGGTTTCTATTTGTAAGGGTTGTGTAGCACTCAAAGCTTTGAAGCAAGAGTGTTTGAATGTTCCTTGACTAAAGCTGTGAAGCAGAGTCAAGTTAGTTGTGTACATCACTAAAAGCTGTGAAGCACGAGTGATTGTGTTGCTTGATTAAAAAGCTGTGAAGCTTAATCAAGTGTGTGTTTTTTTGAAGAGTGTCTTCATCAATTCTTAAGTCAAAATTGGTTTATGTATCACTGCTGTGATTGAGGGGGAGTGAGTAGGAACTCAGGTTTAAGTTGTACTTAGATTAGAATTGCATTGGGTAGGTCTTAAGTGAAGGAGATAAACTGGTTGGTTTATTCCTGAATTAACATCTCTTATAGTGGATTCTCTCCCTGGCTTGGTAGCCCCCAGAGTAGGTGTTGTTGGACACTGAACTGGGTAAACAATTGACTGTGTTCTTTATTGCTTTTGTATTTACTGTCATATAGTAAGTCAGATACGGTGTCATAACATTGAACGTGACATTGAGTATCTGCAGCCAGAATTTCAATTGGCATCAGAGCAGGCACCCTGCCTGTATTACTGGGTGAGATCTAGGGATATCACTTTCTGGCACTATGGACAAAGAAGGAGTTTTTGGAAATAGACCACCCATTCTGGATGGAACTAATTATGACTACTGGAAACCTCGTATGATTGCCTTCCTAAAATCTCTGGACAAAAAAGCTTGGAGAGCTGCTGACAAAGGATGGATTCATCCCACCATAACTGAGATAGATGGGACAATCAGTCTGAAACCTGAGGAAGATTGGAGTAAAGAAGAAGATGAGTTAGCTCTGGGAAATTCAAAAGCTTTAAATGCCTTGTTCAATGGAATTGATAGAAACATTTTCAGACTAGTACATCAATATGAACTGGCCAAGGAAGTTTGAGACACTCTCAAAACTACTCATGAGGGAACTTCCAAAGTAAAAATGTCAAGGCTTCAGATGTTGACCACCAAATTTGAGAATCTAAAAATGATGGAAGATGAAACCATTCATGAGTTTCACATGAACATCTTGGAGATTGCCAACACCTCAGGAGCACTGGGAGAAAAAATGTCAGAAGAAAAACTGGTGAGGAAGATTCTCAGATCCTTGCCTAAAAGATTTGCAATGAAGGTAACTGCCATAGAGGAAGCCCAGGACATTAGCAAGTTGAAAGTGGATGAACTTATTGGGTCTCTTCAGACTTTTGAGATGGGAATCACTGATAATGGTGTCAAAAAGAACAAGAGCATAGCACTCATGTCCGACACTGATGTTGAAGAAAACATTTCAGAAGCTGTAGCCATGCTTGGGAGACAGTTCAACAAACTCATCAAAAGAATTGATCCAAAGTCAAGGTCTAATGTTCATAACATTCCCTCTAACATTGACAGTTCCAGGAGAAGACCAAGGTCAGAAGAGAAGGGAATTCAAGGCAGAGGAATTCAATGCCATGGCTGTGAAGGATATGGGCATATTCGAGCTGAATGTCCTACCTTTCTTAAGAAACAAAAAGGAATGACTGTTACTTGGTCTGACTGTGATTCAGAAAGTAATTCTGAAGAAGAGACTGCCAAACGAGTTACTGCTTTAACTGGTGTTTGTACCTCTGAAAGTGACATCAGTGATGAAGAGGTGACTTTTGAAGAACTAGCTGATACTTACAAGGAATTGTGTATCAGAAGTACTGAAGTCTGTGTGCAGAATGAGAAACAATCAAAACTCATCATAAAGATGGAGGCTGAAAAAAAGGCACACCTTGAAACTATAAGTCATCTAGAAGGAGAAGTTCAATTGCTAAACTCACAACTGAAACAATTGACCAAATCTGTCAAGATGTTGACCAATGGAACAGACAAATTGGAAGAGATCCTTCAGGCTGGACAAAATATGGGAAATAAATCTGGACTAGGATTTATGGAAGCAAAGAAATCTGGTACTGGTAAGCAAATGTCAAAATGGATGTCTCAACACAACTCTCAACATCAGGGACAGAGACATGTGAAGAAGAGGTACCAAAGATGGAAATGTCATCATTGTGGGAGATATGGTCACATAAAGCCCTTCTGCTTCAGATTACATGGATACCCTAATCAGATCTCAGGTGTCAAACCTAAGTCTAAAAAGGTACCACATGCTCCTCAATGGAAGAAAAAGGCTACTGCACTGATAGCTCACACTTCCCTGAGGGTCTCTGCAAAGGAAGACTGGTACTTTGACAGTGGATGTTCCAGACATATGACTGGAATCAAGAACCTCCTCAATAATGTTAAGCCTCACACCACCAGTTTTGTGACCTTTGGAGATGGGGCTAAAGGTGAAATCAAAGGTGTTAGTGATTTGGACTGCCCTGGAGTTCCAAGTCTGAATGAAGTACTGCTGGTGAAAGGACTGACCGCTAATCTCCTTAGTATCAGTCAACTGTGTGATCTAGGATTCAAGGTCAATTTCTCAAAATCTGAATGCCTTGTAATCAATGACAAACAAGAAATAGTAATGAAAGGAGTCAGATCCAAAGACAACTGTTACTTGTGGGAGGCTGAGAACACTAATTTCTCATATGTATGTTCCATTGCAAAAGAAGAAAAAGAGGTGAAACTGTGGCACCAAAAACTTGGCCATCTCCATCTAAGGGGCATGAAGAGGATTATCTCCTTGGAAGCAGTCAGAGGGATTCCAAAACTGCAAATTGATGAAGGAAGAGTTTGTGGTGAATGTCAGGTTGGTAAGCAGACTAGGATGTCACATCCAAAGTCAAGACATCTGACCACCTCTAAGGTTCTAGAACTCCTCCATATGGATCTGATGGGACCAATGCAAGTGGAGAGTCTTGGTGGTAAAAGATATGCCTATGTGGTTGTGGATGATTTTTCCAGATTCACCTGGATCAATTTCATTAGGGAAAAATCAGATGCATTTGAAGTTTTCAGAGAACTGTGCAAGAGGATTCAAAGAGAGAAGGAAGGATGTATTGTCAGAATCAGAAGTGATCATGGCAAGGAATTTGAAAACAGCAAGTTTGATGACTTCTGTGCTTCAGAAGGAATCAGTCATGAGTTTTCTTCTCCCATAACGCCTCAGCAAAATGGAGTTGTGGAAAGAAAAAACAGGACCATACAAGAATCTGCCAGAGCAATGTTACATGCCAAAAGACTTCCTATGTGTTTTTGGGCTGAAGCTATGAATACAGCTTGCTATGTTCATAACAGGGTCACCTTGAGAAAGGGAACCTCATCCACCATATATGAACTCTGGAAAGGAAGAAAACCAACTGTGAAGTACTTCCATGTGTTTGGCAGCAAATGCTATATCCTATCTGATCGTGAACAAAGAAGAAAACTGGACTCCAAGAGTGATGAAGGCATATTTCTAGGATACTCCTCAAACATCAGAGCTTATAGAGTATTCAACTCCAGAACCAAAACCATGATGGAATCAATAAATGTTATAATTGATGACTATCATGAAGAAATAGATGTTCCTTGTACTGTTGAGACATTCTTTGAGACTTCAACCCAACAGGATGATCTACCCAACTCCACCACAACAGAATCTGAATCAAAGGAAGCTAGCAAGACTCCTTCCATCAGAATTCAGAAGGATCATCCAAAAGAGCTCATCATAGGAGATCCCAATAGTGGAGTCATCACAAGATCTAGAGAAATCATCTCAAACTCTTGTTTTGTGTCCAAAATGGAACCAAGAAATGTCAAGGAAGCCTTAACTGATGAATATTGGATTGGTGCAATGCAAGATGAACTGAACCAATTCAAGCAACATGAAGTTTGGGAACTGGTTCCTAGACCTGAAGGAACTAACATCATTGGGACAAAATGGATATTCAAGAACAAGTCAGATGCTGAAGGAGTTGTCACCAGAAATAATGTAAGACTTGTTGCTCAAGGATACACCCAGGTTGAAGGGGTTGATTTTGATGAAACCTTTGCACCTGTAGCCATGTTGGAATCAATCAGACTCTTGTTGTCAATTGCTTGTCTTCTGAAGTTCAAGTTATTTCAGATGGATGTGAAAAGTGCCTTTCTAAATGGGTACTTAAATGAGGAAGCTTATGTGGAACAACCTAAAGGTTTTGTGGATCCAACCCATCCTGATCATGTCTACAAATTGAGAAAAGCTCTATATGGGCTGAAACAAGCTCCTAGAGCATGGTATGACAGGTTAACAAAGTTTCTCTCAGACAAAGGCTACAGAAAATGAGGCTTGGACAAAACTCTATTTGTCAAAACTGAAGGAGGGAAGTTGATGGTTGCCCAAATATATGTTGATGACATAGTGTTTGGAGGAATGTCAGAACATATGGTTAAACACTTTGCTGACCAGATGCAGGCTGAATTTGAAATGAGTCTCATAGGAGAACTAACTTATTTTCTTGGACTACAAGTCTCACAGATGGAGGACTCAATCTTCTTATCTCAAAGCAAGTATGCTAAGAATATTGTAAAGAAGTTTGGTATGGAGAATGCAAGTCACAAAAGGACTCCTGCTCCTACTCATCTAAAGCTTTCCAAAGATTCAAGTGGGGTTAAGGTGGATCAAAGTCTGTACAGAAGCATGATAGGAAGCTTGTTGTACTTAACTGCCAGCAGACCTGATATTGCCTTTGCAGTTGGAGTTTGTGCTAGATACCAAGCTGATCCCAAAGTCATTCATATCAATCAAGTGAAGAGAATTTTGAAGTATGTAAGTGGTACTTACAACTATGGATTGTTGTATACTCATGGCTGTGAACCAGCTCTGACTGGCTACTGTGATGCTGATTGGGCTGGTAGTGATGATGATAGAAAAAGCACCTCTGGAGGATGTTTCTTTTTGGGAAGTAATCTGGTTTCCTGGTTCAGCAAGAAACAAAATTGTGTGTCTCTTTCTACTGCTGAAGCTGAATACATTGCAGCTGGTAGTAGCTGCTCTCAAATGATATGGATGAAACAGATGCTCACTGAGTATAATGTCACAAAAGATGTTATGACATTGTACTATGACAATCTGAGTACAATCAACATATCCAAGAATCCCATTCAGCATAGCAGGACCAAACATATTGACATACGACATCACTTTATTAGAGACCTTGTAGAAGAGAAGACAATCAAATTGGAACATGTTGCCACTGAGCTATAGCTGGCTGACATTTTTACCAAGGCTTTGGATGCAAACCAATTTGAAAACTTAAGGGGTAAGCTGGGTATTTGCCAACATGAGGAATTGTAGCAATTAATTTTGCTTAAAACAAGGACCAAAGGACTTATGCCTGTTCTGATTGGTTTAAAATTGTATTTTCTCATTTCTTACAATTCTTTTAAGAAGTTTAATAGACACTCCTTTGCTTCCTTCCTCTCTCGTCTCCTCATCAAAACCCAGTCTCTCAATCAGAAATTTCTCCTCATTTGCTTTTGGTCCTTCAAAACTGACAAAATGTCTCAAACACTATCATCATCCAATACGACCATCTCAACCTCTTCCTCTGACCAAGATTCTGGGACAATCTCTTCCTGTCTGGACTCTGACGTTCTGGAGATCTCTTCTCATAGAAAAGTGGGAACTAACCCCACCAAGGCCAAAGAGTTGCGAACAAGACATGCAGGTAATCCATCTCATCCTTCCTCTTCAGTTCCCCCTGAAATTGCAAATAGGGAAGGGACAGCCTATGTTAATCAAGCAATAGCAAAAATTGTTTCAAGAATTCTGAACGAGAACCACTCAGTTCCTGGCATTTCTGTTCCTCTGAACTAAGAAAGCTCAAATGCTGAAACAAATCCAAATGTCTCTAAGAATGTTGAGACATCAAACAAAGAGAAGAATGCTGACATTGCTCACAAGAAAAGAAAGAAGCCTGAATCCTCTGAGTCTGATGACAGTGCTTGAAGGTTGATTGCTGTTTGGTGGTGTTGCTGGTTGGATAACTGTAAAAAAAATTTTAACATGTTTTCTTTGGCCCATTTGTGGCTAAAGAGGGGGAGAATATTTTGGTACTTGCTTAATTAGTACTTGACATTCTGTGTTCTATTTTTCTGCTGTCACTTATTTCTGCTGCTATCTATCTCTGATTGTTTAGGGTCTTTAGCCAAAAATCTGCCAAAGGGGGAGTTTGTAGGTGTTTAGGTATTGGCTTGAATTTTTGGTAAATCCCAAGTGTATGTGTGAATGTCATGACTGATGTCATAACATTCTAGTTCAGTTTGTACTGGTTCATTAGGTACCTTTGCAGAAAAATATTGTAATTAAAGTACTGATGTTTATAAGTGTGTATCTGAGCATTTTGCAAAATGATCACTCTTTGCTAAATCAGTAGACAGGTTTTCTCAGATGTCATAACAAATGTTATGACATCCTGTTCTGAACTAACAGGATTGCAGGATTAGATAAATCTGAGTTTTTTCAGGAAATAACTCAGTCCTTTCTGAACAGAATCCTGCGTTTTCTGAGGGGTAACCTAGCTCAACCCTAACCTGGTTAATAAAGTCCTGTGACTTGGTCTTTAGGTCAAACGGAATTAACCCTAGGTTTTTGGAAACCCTAACTGAAGTTGCAGCTGCTATATATTCAACAGAGCTGCTGTTTTTCAAAGAACCTGCTGATTGATTAGAAGATCAATTTGTAATCTGTATAGATTTGTGTATTGTACTCCAAGTAATTATCATTGTGATAAGTGCCTTGGAATAGGTTTCTATTTGTAAGGGTTATGTAGCACTCAAAGCTTTGAAGCAAGAGTGTTTGAATGTTCCTTGACTAAAGCTGTGAAGCAGAGTCAAGTTAGTTGTGTACATCACTCAAAGCTGTGAAGCACGAGTGATTGTGTTGCTTGATTAAAAAGCTGTGAAGCTTAATCAAGTGTGTGTTTTTTTGAAGAGTGTCTTCATCAATTCTTAAGTCAAAATTGGTTTATGTATCACTGCTGTGATTGAGGGGGAGTGAGTAGGAACTCAGGTTTAAGTTGTACTTAGATTAGAATTGCATTGGGTAGGTCTTAAGTGAAGGAGATAAACTGGTTGGTTTATTCCTGAATTAACATCTCTTATAGTGGATTCTCTCCCTGGCTTGGTAGCCCCCAGAGTAGGTGTTGTTGGACACTGAACTGGGTAAACAATTGACTGTGTTCTTTATTGCTTTTGTATTTACTGTCATATAGTAAGTCAGATACGATGTCATAACATTGAACGTGACATTGAGTATCTGCAGCCAGAATTTCAGATAGAATCTTGTTGGAGATGGGCTTGTAGATGCCATCCCATACTGCTTGTTGTAAATCAGGAGAATGAACCTCAGAATGGTATCCGTATCTGGAACGTATCTGAGTTGTATCTGGAGATTTGAATCTGAATAAGTGACAGAATGGCTACCGTGTCTGGAGCGTATCTGGACTGTATCTTGAATAGGTGACAGAATGACTTCCGTGTTTGGAGTGTATCTGAGCCAGGGAAAATCAGAATAAGTGACAGAATGGCAATTGTGTCTGGAGTGTATCCGTACTGTATCTGAAATTGAGATCTGAATGAGAAATAGAATGGCTTCCGTATCTGGAGCGTATCTAATCTGTATCTGAATGAGTAGCAGAATGACTTCTGTGTCTGGAGTGTATCTGTACTGTATCTTGACTTTGAATTCTGAATGAGTAACAGAATGACTTCCGTGTCTGGAGTGTATTTGTACTGTATCTGAATAAGAGATCTAAATGAGTAACAGAATGACTTCCGTGTCTGGAGTGTATCCGTACTGTATCTGAATAAGAGATCTGAATGAGTGACAGAATGACTTCCGTGTCTGGAGTGTATCTGTATTGTATCTGAAATCTTTGAATATTTGTTAAAGATAGCTGTTAATCTCATCCTGAAAAGGGTAAAATGTTAGCTGAAACACAAAGTTATGTTGCATGAAATGTATGATGCAATAAAATGTGTTTTATCAATGTTTATGATATATATGAATGTAATGTATGCGCATGTAAGCTGATTTGCTGTATTGCTGAGGAAAATAAATCCTTGACGGCTAGAGATAATAAAACCCTTGACTGTTGTCGGGGAAAATAAATCCTTGACGGCTGCTGGAGATTCAAAATCTTTGATTGCTGAGGATGAGAAATCCTTGGTGACTATTGGGGATGGAAAATTCCTGACAAACTCTGTGGGGGTGTGAGAATCCTTCATGTCTTGAAGTTGTAGTATTAACAAAATATGTTGTGAGAGTAATGTAAAACTGATTGAGAAATCTTCTTGGGAAATCCAGAGAACTTTGAAGACTTCTACTGGGGGTTAAATAATGGGAATCCTCACTCGGCTGGGGAATAGGGAAAATTCTGATGATTTCTGCGGGGAACTAAGAATGAGAATCTTCAATCTGTTGAGGAGTAATGAAAACTTTGGTGACTTCACTGGGAAAATGAGAATGAGAATCTTCAATCTGCTTGGGAGTGAAAAACTCTGTGGGGAAGAAGGCTTCCTACTGGAGTAAGTTCAGGACTTTGGGGAAAAAACTTATTCCTGTTTTGGAGAAAGCTCGGGAGTTTGGGTTGTATGCCACTCTACTGGGTAATTATCCTAGGTTGGGGAGAGACAAAAGTTAACTATTATCTGGTTGATTTCCAGGATTTAAGATAAACTTGCTGGGGAAATTGGATGGTTTCCGTTGGGGATTAGGAGTCTTGACTTGACTGGGGAAGAAGGTTTCATCTCCGCTGGGAATCTGTAACTCAAAGTTTTTGGTTCCGCTAGGGATTGGGAGTTTGAAAACCTAACTCTGATGGGAATTGAGGATTTGAAATTAATAACTCCGTCGAGGATATGTATTTCAAGGTTTTAGCTCTGCTGGGGATTTAGATGATGTACTACAGGGGATTTCTCTTGGAATAGTCCAAAGACGTTTTCCTATACTTTCAACCTGTCAGTAATTATTCTTTCCCATTTTGTTTATTTTTAAACAGTGATTATATTCAAATGCATATGCTCATTAATAAATCATTGGACGTTTTCAAATAAAACACAAGTGTAAAAAAGAAAAAAAGGCAAATAGTTTTCTGCACTTTGAAGTATCTTTGTATTAACTTTGTGTAAGTATTTTGTATAAAGGAGACAAACATCCTAGTAAGAGAACGTTGTCATAAAAATGAGAAAATTTTATACAAAGAAATATGGCTATGTGTAAAAGTTCCATGGGGTTCCCATTCTGCTATAGCCTTCGTAACTCTGAATATCTTGTCCATTTGTTGCTTCGTCCGAAGATGATTGAGTTGATCAGAAGCCCGGAACTTGTCTGTGAAGAGATTGTCCTTAAAGTGATCCGACGAGACATAGTCATACACTTTAATTCCCTAACTTTTGCCTGGACCACCCTTTCGGGTTTTCGATCCACCGGGAAACCCCTTTTTTCCCAAGTCGCCCTTTCGGGTTTTCAACTTGCCGGGTGTACATATTTTTTTTTTATCCCTAACTTTTGCCTGAACCGCCCTTTCGGGTTTTCGATTCACCAGGATGCCCTTTTTTTGCCTAGGTGTGTCAACCTAGTGGGTCACTTATGCGTAGTATCTTTTGACTATGTCTGCATTCGCAGGGTGCGGCAAGTCGTCACCGTCCATGGTGGTTAAAATCATTGTCCCACCAGAAAAGATGTTCTTGATTACAAATGGTGCTTCGTAGGTAGGAGTCCATTTTCCCCTGGGATCACTTTGCGGCAAAATGATCCGCTTGATTACAAGATCCCCGACTTGATATACCTGGCGCCTGACTTTCTTGTTGAAAGCCTTGATCATTCGTTTTTGATACGTCTAACCGTGGTAAATAGTAGTAAGTCTCTTCTCGTCAATCAAGTTAAGTTGATCAAGTCGGGTCTGAATCCAATCGTCTTCACTCAAACCAGCATCTTTCATTATTCTCAAAGAGGGAATCTGAACCTTGATGGGTAAAACAGCCTCCATGCGGTATACCAAAGAATAGGGTGTTGCCTCGGTTGATGTGCGTGTCGTGGTACGATACCCGTGGAGAGCAAACGGTAACATTTCATGCCAGTCCTTGTAGGTGACTGTCATCTTTTGTATGATCTTCTTAATGTTTTTGTTCGCAGCTTCGACAGCACCGTTCATCTTTGACTGATAGGGAGATGAATTTTGATGTTGAATCTGGAACTGCTCGCACAAGGCGGTGATCATAGTGTTGTTAAGGTTTGTACCATTGTCAGTGATGATCCTTTCGGGGATGCCGTACCGGCAAATGAGGTTCTGCTTGATGAAGCGGGAAACAACATTCTTTGTAACAGATGCGAAGGAAGCTTCTTCGACCCACTTGGTGAAGTAGTCAATGGCCACCAGAATGAAGCGGTGTCCATTGGATGTTGTAGGCTTGATCTCTCCAATCATGTCGTATCCCCACATAGCGAATGGCCAAGGAGCTGTTAAGACATTGAGAGGAACTGGAGGTATATGTACCTTGTCCGCGTAGATTTGACATTTGTGACAAGTCTTGGAATGTTGATAGCAGTCAGCTTCCATGGTAGACCAGTAATAGCCTGCCCGTAGGATCTTCTTAGCCATCTTATGCCAGCTAGAGTGGGTGCCAAAGGTACCATTATGCAATTCAGCCATGATCTATTCAGTTTCAATCTTGTCCACATAACGGAGCAGAATGCAATCATGGTTACGCTTGTACAGGATACCATTACTCAGGAAGAACTTGGCAGAGAATCTCCTCAAGAACTTTTTGTCGTTGACTGAAGCTCCTTCAGGATATTCTTGAGCCTCGAGATACCTTTTGACTTCATGAAACCAAGGTCGGTCCACTACTTCTTCGGTATTAATCTCGTGACAATGTGCAGGTTCGTCCATCCGTTCCATGGTGATTTGGGGAGCCTCATTATCCCAGTTAAGTTTAAACATGGAATACATTGTAGCTAGAGCATCTGCTAGCTGATTTTCTTCTCACGGGAAGTGCTTGAAGGTAATCTGCTCGAAATGTGGTAGCAATGTCAAGACATGTTCTTTGTAAGGGATGAGGTTGGGATGTTTAGTGTCCCACTCTCCTTTGATTTGACTGATGACCAAAGCTGAGTCTCCAAACACAACCAAAGATTTGATTCCCAGGTCTATTGCAGCCTTGAGACCAAAGATACAAGCTTCATACTCGGCCATGTTGTTGGTGCAATTAAAGCAAAGTCTGGCTGTGAAAGGTGTATGGCAACCTTCTGGGGAGATGAGTACTGTGTTGATACCGTTTCCAAGTGCATTGGAGGCCCCATCAAAGTACAGGGTCCATCGGGATCCTTTTTCAGGTCCGTCATATGGTCTGAAATCTTCAATGTTGTCCAATGTCAAAATGTCTTCGTTAGGGAAGTCAATCTTCATGGATTGGTAATCTTTGACAGCTTGATGAGCCAGATGGTCAGCTAGCACACTCCCCTTTATAGCTTTTTGGGTCGTGTACTGTATATCGTATTCTGTCAGGATCATCTGCCATCTAGCTATTCTTCCGGACAAAGCAGGTTTTTCAAAGATGTACTTGATCGGATCCATCTTAGATATCAGCAAAGTGGTATGAGTCAACATATACTGCCTTAGCCGGCGAGCAGCCCATACCAAAGCGCAGTAAGTTTTCTCGAGCAGTGAGTATAGGGTCTCACAATCGGTAAACGTTTTTCTAAGGTAATAAATGGCATGCTCTTTTTGTCCAGACTCGTCATGTTGGCCCAGTACACACCCCATTGAATTCTCTAGGACGGTCAGATACATGATTAGCGGTCTTCCCTCGACGGGTGTGTTGTACCCCAAAATTTGCCCTCCCATTTCTCACTGATTTCTCCTCACAAAAGCTCTTGAAGCTCAAGACTCAGTTAGGGTTTCATCTGCTCAAGACCTCTCTTTGCACTGTAGACTCAAGATTAGGGTTTGTGTTTGCACAAAGTTGTTTTGACCCAAAGTGCCCAAGATGACTTTCTGGCTTCATATTGACCTCCTAAGTTTATCCATACCAAGTTTCAAGTCTTGATTCCAAGTTTTGCCCAGTCAATTGGACAGTTGACCTAGAAATCAACTGTATTGGGGAAAAGTCAACTATGGTCAATTGACAGTCAAATCTCATGAAATTTGATCCACATCAACATTATGAACTCATATGAACCATTTGATCAAGTTTGGATCACAATTCCACAAGAAATTTGATCAGATCACCAAAAGGGCAAAATGGTCATTTTTAGGGTTTTGACTGTACAGAGGCAATTTTTGACTGTTTGACCTAGCCAATGGCAAACCAAGCTCACATATGGACTCAAGGACCCCATGGAATTATCTTGACATGCTCAACAAGTTCAAAAGATCCCAAATACACAAGATTGACAGTTGAATTTCTCAGTCAATTGATCAATTTTTACTGTATACTGAAAAGTCAAACTTTGACTTTTTGGTCAAAATCAAGAGTCAAGATTCATTTTTCATCAAAATATGCCAAATCATGAAACTTGTTCACCAAGAAATCACAATTTGCAAATTAGGGTTAGAAAATGGAATTTTTCATAACTTAGAATTTTTCTAAGTTATGAAAAACCCTAATTTTTTCCCAACTTTGCCCCATCTTTTCACCATGATCCATTTTGATTCAAACAAAAGTCAAAACATGAAAGTTGTAGATTGTTGCATAATCTACAACTTTGATTCACAAAGTTTTCTCATTTGAAGCTTGTATCTCAAGTTATAATTTTTTGAATAAGGGCACTAAACCATTTTTAAACTTAGTGAAATTTGACCTATTTTGACAAGGTTTTCTACCCTACTTCAAGGCCACTTTTCATACCCTTCCACTTGGAATTTTGATTTGCATTTCAAAGATGGATTGTAGTACACATTCCAAGCTTTCCAAAATGTCCAAGAACTCATCAAACAACTTCATGGTTAGGGAGAATCGAATTTCACAATATAGCAAAAACTCACTTGTGAATTGGCCATTTTTCATGTTCATAAGATTATGCAACTTCTCAAAACCAGCATGCCCTTGATTACAGGTCCCTAAACCAAGTTACACTCATAAATTTAATGCATATTCTTTGTACCAAGACCAAGTTCTTTGAGTTCAAGCTTTGTCTAGAGGATTAATCCCAATTTGGAAAAAGTAAACTATCCATTTTTGCAAAAGTTCACTTTATGTCAAATTAGAAATCCAACAAGTACAAGCTAAATCTGAATGGCACACAAGATTATGGACAAATTGCTCTGATCAAGAGAAGATTATGCAGCCCATTAGGAGGCCCCCTACATGCCTAGAACATCAAGTGGCATTTTGTTGCTTAGAAAAGAATAAAGGTCCATAACTGGTGACAACTTGAACCTCAGCTTACAAACACAACACAAAAGATATCAAACACACTCAGTACATCCCAACCAAGCTTTTGCACGAATCCTTGACCTTTCAAACACTCCCATTGCCATAATCATCCTCAAACTGCAAAAACAGGGTTGCCTCTGCAGTTTGAGTGCAAACTCCCATTTCCCTCGAGCATTCTCACCAAAATCAATTCATACACCTTCCATACAACATATGCAGACTAACCATGGCCTAAAACCTGACCTGTAATCACTCTAACAGTTTCCACCATTTTTAATTTTTCCTTTTGCAGTTGAAGTTCCACAGCTCGATACAAGGAGTTTCAAGACAAAGTAAGCATTGAAAAAGCATCCCTGGACCTCAAGGAAGCTTTTCCAATCATCACCTTGCACTGAAAGTTCCTCATTCTCCAGATAGAAGTCCAACTGAATAGGTAAAAGTTTGAATTCGTATCTCTCTTATCATGCATATTTAGTCTTAAGTTTGTGAAGAAACAAGGTCCTACTCATAGCCCTGAACATGTACATAGCTTTACTTTTCATTTCTTTTGTCTGAGGAGAGAGAATTTGAGCTCTGAAAATTGTAGAAAAGTTAGGTCAGAAAAGAGGGGGAGAGAAATTCTCCCTCATCTTAGAGAGATAGTTCATGTTCTTTATATGTATGAAATCGTCTCTTCATGCTTAACATTTTTTGTGTTCGAAGTTTGCTGAAAAAATCAAAGAATCAGGATTTCAAACACAAGCTTGCAGGCGCGCGTTTTGTGATTCAGAGGTTGAAGAAGAAGTGGTTTGGGCTGGGCCTGAGCATTTTTTCTTATTCACACCATCTTTTCTGTTTTGCACCCCCAAGCCCATTTGCTTTATTTTTAATGATTTTTGACATTTTCTTTTTTTATTTGATTCATTTATTTTTTCTCAGCATGTTAAAATTTTGAAAATATTTTTCTCTTCATTTTTTGATTTTTATTTGGTTTTTATTTGATTTTTCTTTTGATTTGTGCATAAATATATATGTATATTATTATTTAGAACAAAATAGAAAAACATGTAAAAAACACCTCCATTTTCATTTTTATTTTATATAACCCTCTGAAAATATCTCATATAAAAAATACTATTTTTTCTAAAAAAATTTGAATATTATTATTGTTTGTAATACATATTTACAATATAAATATATATATATATATATATATATATATATATATATATATATATATATATATATATATATATATATATATATATATATATATATATATATATATATATATATTATTATACTTAGAATAAAGATGCCAAAAAATGTATATATTTTATTTTTTAATATTTAATACTAAAAAATGACCTTTTTTCAAATATACCATATTTTATTTTATTCTTGTATGTAAACAATAAATATTATGTAGATTAATTAATTAATATACATTTTGATTAAAAGTAGGGTTTTGCCCTAAATATGAAAATACTCAAAAATAATATCTTTTTATTTTCTTATTTTTATTTTTACATAAATAATATTTTTTCATACATATAAAAACTTTCTTTTTGCATTTTGCACATTTATTTAATTTCTATTTAATTGTGCAATTTATTTACCTTGCAAATATTCAAAAATGATGTAATAATCTAGATTTAAATTCTTGTCTAATATCCCCCATTTGTAAATTTGTACCCCCCTCCCTATATTATTATGTTGTAATAACGTAGGAATTTAAATTTCGCACTTTATACGCTTTCTAATTATGCCATGTTAGAATTAGGGTTTGCATGCGAAAAAACGATAAAAAATAGTTTGACCTAATACAAGATAAATGAGCATGAAAATAAACAACACTTCTCACACTTGCACCCCTAGGGTATTCCACTTTGTTGCCTTCAAATAAATGGGCCATGTTGTATGTTGAATTTCTTTGGGCAAAGCAAACAATTTGAATGATCATAGTCCCTCGATAAAACTTTTCAAAACAAACAAAAACAAATGATCAAGTCCCTTAAAGAGAATTGCCCAAAGACATTTAACGCCGTTGCAATTATGGTCCAAACGATGACCCGCGCCTGTCCCTTTTCATCTCCTAAGACAAGATTGTCCACCAAATGCAATGGTGGAACAAAAATTGTCAAAAGGTTTAAAACATAATAAAAATCTTTGAGGAAATTTTTAGGGTAGATAAACTCTTAAGTACTTGCTAACTTTCCAAGAAAACACTTGCCTAATTTCAAAACCCACTTCACAAACACTTTCAAAATCAACTTTTCAAACCCTTGAAACATCTTTTTAAAAGATAAAACACCTTTTGTAAAACATTCGAGTAAAGAATTGTTACAAGGTTAGCCTAATACAAGGCATCTTTTCAAAACATTTTCAAAACCACACACAAAGCACCATTTCAAACAATTGAAAACCAAGGCAAGTTGATCTAAGCAAGTACCTAAGAGCCCATGGATAACCATGGATAGAAGGGGTGCTAATACCTTCCCCTTCTATAATCTACTCCCCGAACCCAAGAAAAATCTCAAAGGTTTTTGCTGTGCTTTTTTAACCTTTCCTTAGGATAAAATAAAAAGTCGGTGGCGACTCTTGCTCAACCGAAACATTTGCAAAAACAAACGCAAAACCCTAGTCAGTTCTCCCACCGTATCACAGAACTGGCGACTCTGCTGGGGAATAATTTTTAAAGTGGAGTAACCTTAGGGCTTAGATCACCCTCTTGCATGACTAATTGTTTGATTTGCTTGCTTTATACTTTGGCTCTATTGTTTGGGTTTACAATCCTCCACCCGGATTTTGGGAAACATTCATAGATAGCAATACGTTGTGGAAACTGTGCGGGGTATACCGACACGGTCTAAGCAATAGCTATATTAGTGCGACATATTTGTGAGTACCGGTAACCCTTGAGTTCAATCAAGGAGAGTACGGGGCCGCTGAGTGATGTCACTAAGCACTAATGACCTAGAACCTTACTTGACCGTCTTGGCCTTTTATTAGGGGTAGTGAGATGACCGGCTTTGGTGCAGTCCGAAGTTGGTAGATACTCGATACTACACTCATTGAGGGTTGTTTTCTTGGAATATTTTGGTCGCTAGTTAAGTGGCTAAACCAAAACAATGAACAATGAAAACAATCCAGTGATATTGAGCTCCTTAGAACCCGGTTACTATTTATAGGACAGGTTTTTAAGCCAACTACACTCAAGAGGGTACTTACCTATGAAACCCCGCGTGAGCCTGAAACTAGGGTTTGGTGTGATTTGCTTGTACATATGTCTTGCGCATACATCATAAACATCATAAAGCATCATGTGCATTCGCTAACCATTTCAAGGGTTTGGATCTTCATCATTGTTCTTGTTTTGTAGGTCATGGAAATACCTCGCAGAAATACCATTCAAGTCAACCTTGTGAGAATCTCTCCTCAACTCAAGGAGATCACTTCAAGAATTCCAGAAAATTCATCCTTCAGTGAAAGACATGGTAGACTGATCAGCCTAGTCAACACCAACATTGAAGAAGATATGATGAAAGTACTATTCCAGTTCTTTGACCCTCTTCACCACTGTTTCACTTTCCCTGATTATCAGTTGGTTCCCACTTTGGAGGAGTTTTCTCATCTCCTAAGAATCCCTATCCTTAATCAACTACCCTTCAACGGTACGGAGAAGGAACCAAAGCCTGAAGATGTTGCTCGAGCATTACATCTACAACCATCTGAAATCAAGGGGCATTGGGAAACCAGAAGCGGCGTCAAAGGATTCTTAGCAAAGTTCTTGTTTGAAAAGGCACAAGAATGTTGGAACTCATTGGACCTACAAGCCTTTGAAGAGATTGTGGCACTCCTTATCTATGGGTTGGTCTTGTTCCCAAATCCTGACCAATTGGTAGATGTCAACGCCGTCAAAATCTTCTTGTCCAGGAATCCAATACCAACATTACTTGGGGCCATTCTTCACTCATTTTACACACGAACAATGAGAAAGAGGGGTGTTCTCATGTGCTGTACTCCTATCCTCACAAGGTGGTTTATTTCGCACCTTCCACAATCTGTCCTGAAAAATGATCAAGGTACAAGGTGGTCCCAACGGTTGATGACTCTTACTCATTCTGATGTGCATTGGTGTTCTCGGTCCAGAGAAAATGTCATCATTGTCGATCGCTGCGGAGAGTTTCCTAATGTCCCTTTGCTTGGAATCAGAGGAGGTATCACCTACAATCCTTGCCTAGCTTTGAGACAATTTGGATATGCACGGAGGGATGGCCCTCATGACATGCTGATTCCTAGCCTAGTTTTTGACTTCGACAACGATGCGCAAGGACTTCGCCAAAGATTCATCAGAGCTTGGGGAAAACTCAACAAGGTTGATAGCAAGACTCTGGGACACAAGAACTCCATCCCTCTTGAGCCCTATCTCAAATGGGTACGAGCCCGAGCCCAAAGTCTAATGATGCCTTATCCTCATGTTCTCCCTATGATTAAAGAGCCCGTCAATGAAGGAGAGGTTCCCTACACCATCCTGCATCCAGACATGCCTACATCATGGGAGGAAATGCAGAAGAGTTGGATCCAGCTCAAAGAGGAACGGAACACTTTTGAAGCTAGCTACTACGCCAGTGAAAAGAGGGTTCTAGAGCTTACCCGCCGACTCCACGAGCAAGAGGCCCTCAATACCTACATCGCACCAAAGAGGATGCGCAATGTCTTTCTGCCTTAGGAAGTTTATTTTGTAATATTTGGTCCATGGGGCATTTATGTACTAACAAATTTCTTCTTATTAATATGACGTGCGTTCTTCTTTGTCTGAAACAATTGTGAATGTTCTAAACCCTTGAATGCATTGCATAATCATACCATTCATCATGTGCATAAACAGGTCTCACTCCAAGGTTCCTTATCTATCTGCTGTTTATTTCAGTAGGATGGATCTCGAGCAAACAGTCAAAGACCTACAGGCTCAGAACGCACAGTTCCAGCAACTCTTGATGACCTTGGTCAAGAGTCAAGAGGATATCAAGACTCAACTGGAGAATAAGGACCCAGTGAAGAAGAAGAAGAAGAGGGTTGGAGTGGCCACTTTGGGGAGAAGATTCAACGGAGAAGCTCGGAGAGTGCTCGATTTTCCTCCAACTTCTGATGAAGGGACTAGTAAAAGAGATCAAGTTGTGGTGCCTTCCGAGTCTGATGCGGAAGAGGAAGAAATTGAAGAGGAGAAAGATTATTCTGACCAGCAGTATCCTCCAGCTGATGACAAATATAAAGGTTTAGAAGACAGATTGGCTGCTATGGAATTGCAAAGGGTACCGGGTTTAGATTTTGAAGACATGGGCTTGGTCGCCGGAATTGTGATTCCACCAAAATTCAAAGTACCAGTGTTTGTGAGGTACGACGGGCTATCCTGTCCCAAGATGCATCTCAGGTCTTATGTGAGAAAAATTCAACCCTATACGGCAGATAAAAACCTCTGGATTCACTTCTTTCAAGACAGCCTGTCGGGGGCTCAGTTGGAATGGTTTTATCAGTTAGAAGGAACCAGTGTCAGAAGTTGGGAAGATTTGGCCACCGCTTTTTACAAACAATACCAGTATAATTCCGATCTTGCTCCTACTCGTACCCAACTTCAGGGTATGTCACTAGGAACAAGTGAGGGATTCAAGGAATATGCACAAAAATGGAGGGATTTGGCTGGCAGGGTGCAGCCTCCTTTAACCGATCGTGAGCTTGTTGATATGTTTCTTGGGACCCTATCTGGGCCATTTTTCAATCATTTAATTGGTAACTCTTCCGCGGGGTTTACTGATTTGATCTTAACAGGCGAGAGAATTGAGGCTGGCATCAAGTCAGGAAAGATTCAAAAGGGTGTCACTGCAAGTGTTGAGAAGAAGCCGTTTAAGAAGGAGACAGCTATGGTATATTCTCAAAAAAGAGCAGGGAAGGTGGAGCGTCGGCCGACTGTGGGGGCCGTAATGATTCAAAACACTCCAAGTGAGCAGCCTCGCTATAACCAGACCAGACCAAATCAGCAACGGGTAGAAAGGCCACACCGGCAATTCACCCGTATTAATATGACTCCAGCACAGGTGCTTCCCCATCTGTTGAAATTAAATCTTGCCACTATCAAGGAAGCGCCAAAGAATGTGAATACGTCTTCCCCGCATTATCATGCCAATGCTAAGTGCGCCTATCATTCAGACAGTGTTGGACACGACACCAATGATTGTTGGGCACTCAAGCATAAGATTCAGGACCTGATAGAGGCTAAGGAAGTAGAGTTTGACGCTCCAGAAAAACCCAATGTGATATCTGCACCTATGCCAAAGCACGGTCGGAATGTCAATGCCATTGAAGAGGATCTGTATGTTGCTGACGTTAGTGATCTGACTACTCCACTGTTAACCGTCAAGTTGAATTTGTTGAGGGCCGGGATCTTCCCGGGATGTAAAGAAGACTGTTACTGTTGCCACTCTCTGCCGTTTGATTGTCCGCTGTTGAAGAAAGGCATCCAAAGCCTCATGGATAGCCGACAAATTTTGTTCGAAAAAGTTCCTGTCGTTCCAGTTCATGTTGAAAATGTCTCAATCATAACCATTCACGCCAATCTTTCCGAGGCCGTCAAAAAGCCAGTTAAGATTACACCAGCTGCAAAGTCTATACCTTTGAAGATAACAATGCCGGGGCCTGTTCCCTATGTCTCCGAGAAGTCGATACCTTGGAACTATGGTGGTGACATCTACTACCATGGTATCAAGCAAGTTGAAATAATTGAAGAAGATTCAGATGATGAAGAAGCCAGCATTAGTAATATTGCGGGCACCAGCAAAATCACCAGGAGTGGGAGGATATTTTCTCCAGAGATTGCTCCTCCAAAAGCAGTCTTTGGACCCTCATCAGCTAAAGAAGTCATCCCTGCACCAGTGAAGCTCTCCGCCAGAACTCCTTTGATTGAAGAAATTTTCATTCCTAGTGCTGTCTCTCCTACCATTGCCGATAAAGGAAAGGGAATACAAGATGAACCCGTCAGGACGAAGGCTCAACCTTTGGTAATTCCAGAAGCTTCCAAGAAAGAAATGGACGAGATTTTGAGGATAATCAAGAGAAGTGATTACGATGTGGTGGAACAGTTGGGGCAAACCCCCTCCAAGATCTCCATGCTGGCACTGTTACTTTGCTCAGAAGCGCACGCTCAAGCTTTGATTAGGTTTCTAAAGGCAGCTCATGTGCCCCAGGAAACCTCTGCAGATCAATTTCAACATTGCGTGGCTAGCCTGACTGCAGACAATGGGCTAGGCTTTTCTGATGCCGACCTGACCCCTAAAGGCCGAAACCACAATGATGCGTTGCATATTTCAATCGAGTGTCGCGGAACCACCCTTGCACATGTTCTGGTTGATACCAGTTCATCACTAAATGTTTTGCCTAAGAAGGCCTTGGACCGGCTAGATTGCGAAGGATTGGAATTGAAGCCAAGTGATATTGTCGTCAGAGCTTTTGATGGGTCGAAAAGAATGGTCCATGGAGAAGTTGAAATTCCTGTCAAGATAGGTACTGAGGTGTTTAAATCCACTTTCTACGTAATGGACATCTGCCCATCATACTCCTGCCTGCTGGGTAGACCTTGGATACACCATGCTGGGGCAGTCACCTCATCCCTGCATCAGATGCTGAAGTACCCTGTCAAGGGAAAGATCATTACTGTCCACGGCGAAGAAGAGTACATGATTAGCCATTTAAATTCTTTCCGGTATGTGGAAGTTGAAGGGGAGTTTATTGAGACACCGTTTCAACATTTCGAAGAAGTGTTTCCTGAGATAGCAGTGGCGAAATTGACAGCTGAGACACCAAGGCAGATGGCCAGGATGGCATCTCTGGAAGATGCAAGGGCTGCAGTTAAAGAAGGGAAGAACTCAGCGTGGGGGCAGCTACCCGATTTTCCGCATAAAGCTGACAAGTCTGGATTAGGTTTCACAGCTGCCGGTCAGAAGGCTATGCGCCGGTCAAAGATTGAGAGGGCGCCAGTCAAAATTTCTCCTTACAGAATCAACGCCTTGGAAGATGAAGACAAGGACAGCAACATTGAAGATTGGGTTTATCCAACTGTCGGAGGAGGGTTGAGCAATTGGGAGGCAAAAGACTTTGTCCCCATCACTTTTATTCCTCAGTAATTTATCTATCGAACATTTCCTATTTTGGTCTGTAATATTTTACTTTCAAACAATCCGTACACTATCTTTTTCACCTCCTGCCTTGCCCGGGGCATGTAGGTCTACTTGTAAGGGTTTTGACTATTTTTCATATTCATATGCCATGTTTAATGATTCATTGGACGTTTTTCATTTGATAAACTGCTTGTGTTCATTTCCTTTCCTTTTGCATTTTTGTTTAAGGATGGCTATCCCTTACACACACCCACCACTCACCAATGCAGGTACCCATCCACTCCGGATTCCATGGGTGACTATTCTGCTGTATCTTTCAATAACTCTGAAGACCTGGTCAATCTAGCCGAGTATGAAGATGACGAAGGTTGTGAAGTACCAGGGGAACTAGCCAGACTTCTGCAACAAGAGGAAAGAGCCATCTTACCGCATGAGGAGCCATTGGAAACTGTCAACTTGGGAACCGAGGAGAATCGGAAGGAGGTGCAAGTGGGTGCCAACCTGGAACCAGAAGTTAAGGAACGCTTGGTACAGTTACTGAATGAGTATGTTGAAATCTTCGCTTGGTCCTATGAAGACATGCCGGGTTTGGACACAGACATCGTGGTTCACCGTCTCCCCACAAGAGAGGACTGTCCACCGATCAAGCAAAAGGTTCGCCGAATGAGGCTTGACATGTCCGAAAAGATCAAAGCAGAAGTAATGAAGCAGTTCAATGCTGGCTTTTTGGCTGTTACATCCTATCCTCAATGGGTCGCTAACATTGTGCCAGTGCCTAAAAAGGATGGCAAAGTCAGAATGTGTGTGGACTACCGGGATTTGAATAGGGCCAGCCCTTAGGATGATTTCCCGCTACCTCATATTGACATCTTGATCGACAATACAGCTCATCATAAGGTGTTTTCCTTCATGGACGGGTTCTCGGGCTATAATCAAATCAAAATGGCCCCCGAGGATATGGAGAAAACAACTTTTGTCACACAATGGGGCACTTTCTGTTACAAAGTGATGTCGTTCGGGCTGAAGAACGCCGGGGCAACTTATCAACGCGCCATGGTAGCTTTATTTCATGACACGATACATCATGAGATTGAAGTTTACGTAGACGATATGATAGCTCGGTCGCAAACAGAGGAAGAGCACCTTGAACATCTGGAAAAGCTGTTTGCCAGATTGAAAGAATACAAATTAAGGCTGAATCCAAGCAAATGCACTTTTGGAGTTAGGTCCGGTAAACTCCTGGGATTCATTGTAAGCAACAAAGGCATTGAAGTCGACCCGGTAAAAGTAAAAGCAATACAAGAGATGCCTGCTCCCCGTACTGAAAAGGAAGTTAGAGGTTTCTTGGGGCGCATAAACTATATTGCCAGGTTCATCTCACATCTGACCTCTACCTGTGAGCCAATTTTCAAACTCTTGAAGAAAGATCAGGTAGTGGAATGGAACGACGATTGTCAAGCTGCTTTTGATAGAATCAAGGAATATTTGCTAGAACCTCCTATTCTGATGCCACCCGTCGAAGGAAGACCTTTGATCATGTATTTGACCGTCTTGGATAATTCAATGGGGTGTGTTCTGGGCCAGCATGACGAGTCTGGTCGAAAAGAGCATGCTATTTATTACCTTAGCAAAAAGTTTACCGACTGTGAGACTCGCTACTCACTGCTCGAGAAAACTTGCTGCGCTTTGGTATGGGCTGCTCGCCGACTAAGACAGTATATGCTGACTCATACTACCTTGTTGATATCCAAAATGGATCCTATCAAATATATCTTCGAAAAGCCCGCTTTATCTGGAAGGATAGCTAGATGGCAAATGATCTTAACTGAGTATGACATCCAGTACACCACCCAAAAAGCTATAAAAGGGAGTGTATTAGCTGACCATCTGGCTCATCAGGCTATTGAAGACTATCAACCCATGAGATTTGACTTTCCAGACGAGGACATCATGAATTTGGACAACATTGAAAGTGACGGACCGTATGACGGACCCGAAAAGGGATCCCGATGGACCCTGTACTTTGATGGTGCTTCAAATGCACTTGGAAATGGTATTGGCGCAGTACTCATTTCTCCGGAAGGTTGTCACACTCCTTTCACAGCCCGACTTTGCTTCAGCTGCACAAACAACATGGCTGAGTATGAAGCCTGCATCTTTGGTCTCAAGGCTGCTATAGACTTGGGGATCAAATCTTTGGTCGTATTCGGGGATTCGGCTTTGGTCATCAGCCAGATCAAAGGAGATTGGGATACCAAGCATCCTAATCTTATTCCATACAAAGAACATGTTCTGACATTGTTGCCTCACTTCGAGCAAATTACCTTCGAGCACTTCCCGCGAGAAGAGAATCAGCTAGCAGATGCTCTAGCCACAATGTCCTCCATGTTTAAACTCAACTGGGATAACGAGACTCCCCAAGTCACCATCGAGCGAATGGATGAACCCGCGCATTGTCACGAGATTAATATCGAAGAAGTAGTGGAACAACCTTGGTTCCATGAAATCAAAAGGTATCTCGAGACCCAAGATTATCCTGAAGGAGCTTCCGTGAATGACAAGAAGTTCTTAAGGAAATTCGCTGCTAAGTTCTTCCTGAGCAACGGCATCCTTTACAAACGAAGCCATGATTGCGTATTACTCCGGTGTGTGGATAAAGCTGAAGCAGAGTTGATTATGACCGACATACACAGCGGACCATTTGGCACTCACTTGAGCGGGCATACAATGGCTAAGAAGATCCTAAGGGCAGGTTATTACTGGTCTACCATGGAGGCTGACTGCCATCAGCATTCCCGTACTTGTCACAAGTGTCAAGTCTATGCTGACAAAGTTCATATCCCTCCGGTTCCCCTCAATGTCCTGACTGCTCCGTGACCCTTTGCAATGTGGGGCATTGATATGATTGGAGAGATCAAGCCCACGGCTTCCAACGGACATCGCTTCATCCTGGTTGCCATTGACTACTTCACTAAATGGGTCGAAGCAGCTTCCTTCGCCTCTGTCACCAAAAATGTGGTTGCCCGCTTTATCAAACATAACCTCATATGTCGGTATGGTGTTCCAGACAGGATCATCACGGACAACGGTACAAATCTGAATAATACGATGATCACTGCATTATGCGAACAGTTCAAGATTTATCATCACAATTCATCTCCCTATCGGCCGAAGATGAACGGTGCTGTTGAAGCTGCGAACAAAAACATTAAAAAGATTATTCAGAAAATGACAGTCACTTACAAAGACTGGCATGAGATGTTACCGTTTGCTCTGCATGGATACCGCACGACGGCACGTACTTCAACTGGGGCAACCCCATTTTCTCTGGTTTATGGCATGGAGGCTGTTTTGCCTATGGAAGTTCAGATCCCTTCTCTAAGGATCATGAAAGATGCAGGTTTGAATGAAGATGATTGGATGCAGACCCGACTTGATCAACTCAATCTGATCGACGAAAAGCGACTTGCTGCTATATGCCATGGTCAGACGTATCAAAAACGGATGATCAAGGCTTTCAACAAGAAAGTTAGGCGTCAAGTGTATCAAGTCGGAGATCTAGTAGTCAAACGGATTATCTTACCGCAAAGTGATCCCAGGGGCAAATGGACTCCTACATATGAAGGACCATTTGTGATCAAGAGTATATTTTCTGGTGGTGCAATGATTCTGACCACCATGGACGGTGACGATTTGCCGCACCCTGCGAACGCAGACATAGTCAAAAGATACTACGCATAAAGTAACCCGACAAGTCGAAAACCCGAAAGGGCGGCTTGGGCAAAAATGGGCATCCCGGTGAACCGAAAACCCGAAAGGGCGGTTCAGGCAAAAGTTAGGGATAAAAACAAAAAAAATCTGTACACCCGGCAAGTCGAAAACCCGAAAGGGCGGCTTGGGCAAAAAGGGGTTTCCCGGTGGATCGAAAACCCGAAAGGGCGATTCAGGCAAAAGTTAGGGAATTAAAGCGTATGACTATGTCTCGTCGGATCACTTCAAAGACAGTCTCTTCATCAACCGGTTCCAGGTCTGATCAATCCAGCCATCGTCAAACGAAGCATTGAATGGACAGAGGTTCAGAGTTGTGAAAGCTACAGCAGAACGGAATCCCATGGAATTATTTCACATAGCCATCTTTATTTTGTATAAATTTTTCAAATATTTACGGCAAGATCCTCTTACTAGGATGATTGTTTCCTTTGTACAAATATACTCAAAGAAAATCAATACGAATACTCTTCCCAAAATTTGTGTCATTTCCCTTTTTCTTTTTTCTTGCACTATTCGCTTTATTTTGAGAAACGTCCAATGTTTTGTTAAATAGGCATATGCATTTGAAACATGATCAATTCCTAATTAAAACCTAAGAAAAGGATTACTGATAGGATGAAAGTACAGATGGATATTTTGACACCTTTTCAGAGGAAATCCCTCAAGACCTGTAATCCACATCCCTGGCAAACCCTGAGGTCTCTCTCCAGCAGACCCTCGAAGCTTGTCCCCAGTAAGGTTCTGAAAGGTATTCCCCGCAGAGTACGGACGCCCCTCCCGGGTTTTATTCAAAGTTATTCCTCACAGAGGCTTATAACTGGGTTATCCTCAGCTAACAACTAGGTGAGATCGCGCTCGCCAAAATTCTTCCCATCCCCGGCGGAGTTCCTCAAAATTCCCCAATAATAACTTATCAATACTATCCCCGGAGGAGGTTATCTTTGCAAAATCCCCAGCCAGAGAATCTTCCAGAAATCATTTTCCCTCAGAGTTTAAGCTTCAGTATCTCCAGCAGATCAAAAGCTTCAAATGGACAATCCCCAGCAGAATCAGACTTTTAAACCTTCTCCCCACAGAGTTTTTAGGAAGAAAAATCTTGAGTTCCCCAGTGAAATTTCCAGAGATACTTCTCTCCTGGCTGAAGATTCTCAATCTAGTCTCCCCAGCATTAAGTCTACTAGTTTGGTACTCCCCAGTAGAAGACTCCGGGAATTCCCCAGAACATTGGTATACAACCCAAGCTCCAGGTTCCCCAGCAACAACCCAGGACTTATTTTCCCCGGCAGCAATCAGGATACTTCTATCTTCCGCTGTCCCGGATTCATCTATCCTATGCAAGACAGCTCTCCAGCTTACATGCACATCCATTTACATCCATAACACAAAATATACATTGTATCATGCATCATAGCATTGCATACGACTAACTCTTTGCCTTTTCAGGTAAGATCAGTCGACAGACTAAAATCATTCAAATCTCAAGATTTCTGAAAACAGTTCACGGGTTCTCCAAGTAAACGGATGTTAACCTATCACTTGTTCAGATTCTTCTCAAGACTTCTGAAAACAGTTCATGGATTCTTCCCAAGTAACGGGTGTTAATCTATCAACTTGTTCAGATGCAACTTTTGAAAACAGTTTACGGACGCTTCCCAACAACGGATGTTGTTCTATTGCTTATTCAACTTCAAGATTTCTGAAAACAGTTCACGGGTTCTCCAAGTAAACGGATGTTAACCTATCACTTGTTCAGATTCTTCTCAAGACTTCTGAAAACAGTTCATGGATTCTTCCCAAGTAACGGATGTTAATCTATCAACTTGTTCAGATGCAACTTTTGAAAACAGTTTACGGACGCTTCCCAACAACGGATGTTGTTCTATTGCTTATTCAACTTCAAGATTTCTGAAAACAGTTCACGGGTTCTCCAAGTAAACGGATGTTAACCTATCACTTGTTCAGATTCTTCTCAAGACTTCTGAAAACAGTTCATGGATTCTTCCCAAGTAACGGATGTTAATCTATCAACTTGTTCAGATGCAACTTTTGAAAACAGTTTACGGACGCTTCCCAACAACGGATGTTGTTCTATTGCTTATTCAACTTCAAGATTTCTGAAAACAGTTCACGGGTTCTCCAAGTAAACGGATGTTAACCTATCACTTGTTCAGATTCTTCTCAAGACTTCTGAAAACAGTTCATGGATTCTTCCCAAGTAACGGATGTCAACCTACGGCTTGTTCAGACCTCTAATTCAAAAGTGGTCCAAAGCTTGGACACTTTCCTAATATTCCCTTCCAGATGGCATCTCTAAGCCCATTCCCGCATCCAGTGCTTTGACGAGTGCAAATTTCCGGGCACTCTAGTGTCCAATCTCCTTTTACCCTCGAGTCACGAAAGGCAAGCTTGCCAATCTAACTCTTCAGGTCCAAGAAGATTGAACAGGGGCAACTGTTGTACCCCAAAATTTGCCCTCCCATTTCTCACTGATTTCTCCTCACAAAAGCTCTTGAAGCTCAAGACTCAGTTAGGGTTTCATCTGCTCAAGACCTCTCTTTGCACTGTAGACTCAAGATTAGGGTTTGTGTTTGCACAAAGTTGTTTTGACCCAAAGTGCCCAAGATGACTTTCTGGCTTCATATTGACCTCCTAAGTTTATCCATACCAAGTTTCAAGTCTTGATTCCAAGTTTTGCCCAGTCAATTGGACAGTTGACCTAGAAATCAACTGTATTGGGGAAAAGTCAACTATGGTCAATTGACAGTCAAATCTCATGAAATTTGATCCACATCAACATTATGAACTCATATGAACCATTTGATCAAGTTTGGATCACAATTCCACAAGAAATTTGATCAGATCACCAAAAGGGCAAAATGGTCATTTTTAGGGTTTTGACTGTACAGAGGCAATTTTTGACTGTTTGACCTAGCCAATGGCAAACCAAGCTCACATATGGACTCAAGGACCCCATGGAATTATCTTGACATGCTCAACAAGTTCAAAAGATCCCAAATACACAAGATTGACAGTTGAATTTCTCAGTCAATTGATCAATTTTTACTGTATACTGAAAAGTCAAACTTTGACTTTTTGGTCAAAATCAAGAGTCAAGATTCATTTTTCATCAAAATATGCCAAATCATGAAACTTGTTCACCAAGAAATCACAATTTGCAAATTAGGGTTAGAAAATGGAATTTTTCATAACTTAGAATTTTTCTAAGTTATGAAAAACCCTAATTTTTTCCCAACTTTGCCCCATCTTTTCACCATGATCCATTTTGATTCAAACAAAAGTCAAAACATGAAAGTTGTAGATTGTTGCATAATCTACAACTTTGATTCACAAAGTTTTCTCATTTGAAGCTTGTATCTCAAGTTATAATTTTTTGAATAAGGGCACTAAACCATTTTTAAACTTAGTGAAATTTGACCTATTTTGACAAGGTTTTCTACCCTACTTCAAGGCCACTTTTCATACCCTTCCACTTGGAATTTTGATTTGCATTTCAACGATGGATTGTAGTACACATTCCAAGCTTTCCAAAATGTCCAAGAACTCATCAAACAACTTCATGGTTAGGGAGAATCGAATTTCACAATATAGCAAAAACTCACTTGTGAATTGGCCATTTTTCATGTTCATAAGATTATGCAACTTCTCAAAACCAGCATGCCCTTGATTACAGGTCCCTAAACCAAGTTACACTCATAAATTTAATGCATATTCTTTGTACCAAGACCAAGTTCTTTGAGTTCAAGCTTTGTCTAGAGGATTAATCCCAATTTGGAAAAAGTAAACTATCCATTTTTGCAAAAGTTCACTTTATGTCAAATTAGAAATCCAACAAGTACAAGCTAAATCTGAATGGCACAAGATTATGGACAAATTGCTCTGATCAAGAGAAGATTATGCAGCCCATTAGGAGGCCCCCTACATGCCTAGAACATCAAGTGGCATTTTGTTGCTTAGAAAAGAAGAAAGGTCCATAACTGGTGACAACTTGAACCTCAGCTTACAAACACAACACAAAAGATATCAAACACACTCAGTACATCCCAACCAAGCTTTTGCACGAATCCTTGACCTTTCAAACACTCCCATTGCCATAATCATCCTCAAACTGCAAAAACAGGGTTGCCTCTGCAGTTTGAGTGCAAACTCCCATTTCCCTCGAGCATTCTCACCAAAATCAATTCATACACCTTCCATACAACATATGCAGACTAACCATGGCCTAAAACCTGACCTGTAATCACTCTAACAGTTTCCACCATTTTTAATTTTTCCTTTTGCAGTTGAAGTTCCACAGCTCGATACAAGGAGTTTCAAGACAAAGTAAGCATTGAAAAAGCATCCCTGGACCTCAAGGAAGCTTTTCCAATCATCACCTTGCACTGAAAGTTCCTCATTCTCCAGATAGAAGTCCAACTGAATAGGTAAAAGTTTGAATTCGTATCTCTCTTATCATGCATATTTAGTCTTAAGTTTGTGAAGAAACAAGGTCCTACTCATAGCCCTGAACATGTACATAGCTTTACTTTTCATTTCTTTTGTCTGAGGAGAGAGAATTTGAGCTCTGAAAATTGTAGAAAAGTTAGGTCAGAAAAGAGGGGGAGAGAAATTCTCCCTCATCTTAGAGAGATAGTTCATGTTCTTTATATGTATGAAATCGTCTCTTCATGCTTAACATTTTTTGTGTTCGAAGTTTGCTGAAAAAATCAAAGAATCAGGATTTCAAACACAAGCTTGCAGGCGCGCGTTTTGTGATTCAGAGGTTGAAGAAGAAGTGGTTTGGGCTGGGCCTGAGCATTTTTTCTTATTCACACCATCTTTTCTGTTTTGCACCCCCAAGCCCATTTGCTTTATTTTTAATGATTTTTGACATTTTCTTTTTTTATTTGATTCATTTATTTTTTCTCAGCATGTTAAAATTTTGAAAATATTTTTCTCTTCATTTTTTGATTTTTATTTGGTTTTTATTTGATTTTTCTTTTGATTTGTGCATAAATATATATGTATATTATTATTTAGAACAAAATAGAAAAACATGTAAAAAACACCTCCATTTTCATTTTTATTTTATATAACCCTCTGAAAATATCTCATATAAAAAATACTATTTTTTCTAAAAAAATTTGAATATTATTATTGTTTGTAATACATATTTACAATATAAATATACATATATATATATATATATATATATATATATATATATATATTATTATACTTAGAATAAAGATGCCAAAAAATGTATATATTTTATTTTTTAATATTTAATACTAAAAAATGACCTTTTTTCAAATATACCATATTTTATTTTATTCTTGTATGTAAACAATAAATATTATGTGGATTAATTAATTAATATACATTTTGATTAAAACTAGGGTTTTGCCCTAAATATGAAAATACTCAAAAATAATATCTTTTTATTTTCTTATTTTTATTTTTACATAAATAATATTTTTTCATACATATAAAAACTTTCTTTTTGCATTTTGCACATTTATTTAATTTCTATTTAATTGTGCAATTTATTTACCTTGCAAATATTCAAAAATGATGTAATAATCTAGATTTAAATTCTTGTCTAATATCCCCCATTTGTAAATTTGTACCCCCCTCCCTATATTATTATGTTGTAATAACGTAGGAATTTAAATTTCGCACTTTATACGCTTTCTAATTATGCCATGTTAGAATTAGGGTTTGCATGCGAAAAAACGATAAAAAATAGTTTGACCTAATACAAGATAAATGAGCATGAAAATAAACAACACTTCTCACACTTGCACCCCTAGGGTATTCCACTTTGTTGCCTTCAAATAAATGGGCCATGTTGTATGTTGAATTTCTTTGGGCAAAGCAAACAATTTGAATGATCATAGTCCCTCGATAAAACTTTTCAAAACAAACAAAAACAAATGATCAAGTCCCTTAAAGAGAATTGCCCAAAGACATTTAACGCCGTTGCAATTATGGTCCAAACGATGACCCGCGCCTGTCCCTTTTCATCTCCTAAGACAAGATTGTCCACCAAATGCAATGGTGGAACAAAAATTGTCAAAAGGTTTAAAACATAATAAAAATCTTTGAGGAAATTTTTAGGGTAGATAAACTCTTAAGTACTTGCTAACTTTCCAAGAAAACACTTGCCTAATTTCAAAACCCACTTCACAAACACTTTCAAAATCAACTTTTCAAACCCTTGAAACATCTTTTTAAAAGATAAAACACCTTTTGTAAAACATTCGAGTAAAGAATTGTTACAAGGTTAGCCTAATACAAGGCATCTTTTCAAAACATTTTCAAAACCACACACAAAGCACCATTTCAAACAATTGAAAACCAAGGCAAGTTGATCTAAGCAAGTACCTAAGAGCCCATGGATAACCATGGATAGAAGGGGTGCTAATACCTTCCCCTTCTATAATCTACTCCCCGAACCCAAGAAAAATCTCAAAGGTTTTTGCTGTGCTTTTTTAACCTTTCCTTAGGATAAAATAAAAAGTCGGTGGCGACTCTTGCTCAACCGAAACATTTACGAAAACAAACGCAAAACCCTAGTCAGTTCTCCCACCGTATCACAGGGTGGCATTAAGATAGGAGGTTCTAGCAAATACTCCTTGATTTTATCGAAAGCAACTTGACAGTCATCATTCCATTTAACTACCTGATCTTTCTTCAACAGCTTGAAGATTGGCTCACAGGTAGATGTTAGGTGAGAAATGAACCTAGCAATGTAGTTTAGGCGTCCCAAGAAACCTCTGACCTCCTTCTCAGTGCGAGGAGCAAGGATTTCTTTTATAGCTTTGACTTTGGCAGGATCAACCTCGATGCCTTTGTTTCTGACAATGAAACCCAAGAGTTTACCGAATCAGACTCCGAACGTACACTTGTTAGGGTTCAATCTTAGCTTGTACTCCTTCAACCTGACAAATAGCTTTTGCAAGTGGTCGAGGTGTTGTTCTTCAGTTTGTGAACAAACTATCATGTCGTCGACGTAGACCTCTATCTCATGATGTATCATATCATGAAACAAAGCTACCATGGCGCGTTGATAGGTTGCCCCAGCATTCTTCAGTCCGAATGGCATCACTTTGTAGCAGAACATACCCCACTGTGTAACAAAAGTAGTTTTCTCCATGTCTTCAGGTGCCATTTTGATTTGGTTGTAGCCTGAGAATCCGTCCATGAAATAAAATACTTTGTGTTGAGCTGTGTTGTCAACCAGGATGTCAATGTGCGGAAGTGGAAAGTCATCTTTAGGGCTGGCCCTGTTTAAGTATCTATAATCCATGCACATTCTCACTTTTCCGTCCTTCTTAGGTACGGGCACAATGTTAGAAACCCATTATGGATAGGAAGTAACAGCAAGAAATCCAGCATTGAACTGCTTCATAACTTCTGCTTTGATCTTTTCTGACATGTCAGGCCTCATGCGGCGGACTTTCTGTTTAACTGGTGGACAGTCTTCTCTTGTGGGCAGACGGTGAACCATAATACCTGTATCGAGTCCCAGCATGTCTTCGTAAGACCAGGCAAAGATCACAACATATTCATTCAACATCTGAATTAAGCGCTCCTTGACACTTGGCTCTAGGTTGGCACCCACTCTGACTTCTTTTCTGTCTTCCTCAGTACCCAAGTTGATTGTCTCTAACAGCTCCTCATGAGGCCGAATTGCTTTTTCTTCCTGTTGTAGCAGTCTAGCCAATTCTCCCGGCACCTCACAATCTTCCTCACCTTCGTATTCGGCATGGTAGACCAGATCTTCAGAGTCACTGAAGGCCATAGCAGAATTGTTACCCATGGAATCCATAATGGAAGGGTACATGCATTTGTGAGTGTGGGTGTGTGTAAGGGATAGCCACCTTTAAAAAAATAAAATGTAAAAAGAAAGACAATGAACACAAAAGTTTATATGTGAAAACGTCCATGATTCATTAAAATGGCATATGAAGATGAAAAATCAAACCCTTACAAATGGACCTATGTGCCTCGGGTGAGGCACAAGGTTAAAAGTGTAAGAATTGTTTGAGAATTATTACAAACCAACAGAAATGTTTGAAAGATAAATTTCTGCGGTATGAAAGTAATCAGAACAAAGTCTTTTGCTTCCCAGGTGCACAGTCCTCCGTCAACAGTTGGAAAAATCCAGTCTTCCAGGCTGCTCTCCTCTTCACTATCCTCCAAAGCATTTACTCCATGATGGGTGATCTTCACTGGTGGCCCTCCAGCACGGGCGTGGCGTACAACCTTTTGAGTAGAAGAGGTGAACCCTAAGCCGAATTTATCTGATTTGTAAGGAAAGTCTGGAAGCTGCCCCCAGATTGTGCTTCCTCCTTCTTCAATCACAGCCTTTGCATCTTTGAGAGATGGCATCTGAGGCGGAGGTCTGGTAATCATGGATACAGAAGACACTGTCTTGGTTGCCGCAATCTCTTGAGCTACCTCTTCAAAATGCTGAAAAGGGGTTTCGATGAATTCTCCATCCAATTCTACATAGCAGGAAGAATTTAGATGGCTTATCATGTATTCCTCTTCTCCATGAACAATTATGATTTTCCCTTGGACTGGGTACTTGAGAATTTGATGCAGAGTAGAAGTGACGGCTCCAGCATTGTGAATCCAGGGTCTTCCCAACAAGCAAGAATAGGAAGGACGGATGTCCATCACATAGAATATGGAGTTGAAGGTTTCAGTTCCCACTTTAATTGGGACGTCCACCTCCCTGTGGACCATCCTTTTAGAACCATCAAAGGCTCTGACAATTATATTGCTGGGTTTCAGGGTTAAGCCTTCACAATCCAGTCTATCCAAGGCTTTCTTCGGCAAGACATTTAAAGACGACCCAGTATTAACCAAAACATGAGCTAGGGTGGTTCCCCTACACTCCACCGAGACATGTAGCCCGTCATTATGTTTTCTCCCTTTTGAAGTTAAATCAACATCGGAGAATCATAGACCATTGTCAGCTGTTAAGCTAGCTACACATTCCTGGAACTGATCCGCGGAGGTTTCCTATGGCACATGGGCCATCTTCAAAAATCTGATCAGAGCTTTAGCATGAGCTTCTGAACAAAGCAGCAGGGCCAACATAGAGATATTTGATGGGGTTTGCCCCAGTTGTTCCACAACATCATAATCGCTTTTCTTGATTATTTTCAAAATCTCCTCCATTTATTTTTGAGAGGTCTCAGGGATGACCAATGGCTGAGCCCTCGTCCTGACAGGATCTTCTTGGATCCCTTTCCCTCTATCATCAGCAGCAGCAGAGGGGACAACCATAGAAGTTACAACTCCTTCAATAATTGGAGTTCTCGCAGATATGTTTACCGGTGCAAGGGTAACCTTAGGAGCAGCTAAGGGTCCAAAGATTGCCTTTGGATGGGCAATCTCTGGAGAGAAAATTCGTCCATTGCGGGTGATTTTGCTCGTTACAGCAATGTTTCCAATGTCGGAAGTCTCTTCAACAGAACTCTCTTCAGTTGACTCAATTTGTTTAATACCGTGGTAGTAGATTTCTCCACCATAGTTCCACGGTACTGATCTGTCGGACTTGTACGGGACAGGCCCGGGAATGGTTATCTTCAAAGGTGCAGTCTTCGGAGCGGATGTAATCTTATCAGGCCTTTTGGAGACCTTGGAAAGATTGGCGGATATGGTTATTATTGAAACATCATTGACAGGAGTCGGTGTAATAGGAGTCTTTTCAAAAAGGATTTATTGGTTATCCATTAGGCATTGGATGCCTAACTTCAACAATGGACAGTCGGTTGGTAAGGATGAACAAAGGCAACAATCTTCTTCACAACCTAGGAAAATACCATCCTTTAGCAAATTCAACTTGATTATCGGTAGCGGAGTCATCAAATCATCAATAGTAGCAACAAAAAGATCTTCTTCAACAGCATGGGCATTGTGAACATGCCTTGGCATTGGAGCAGAGATCACATTCGGCTTTTCAGGGGCGTCGAATTCAACTTCTTTAGCGTCTATCAAATCCTGAATCTTATTCTTGAGGGCCCAACAATTGTTGGTGTCGTGCCCCAGGCTGTCTAAATGATAAGCACACTTGGCATTCGAATGGTAGTACGGAGAAGTAATATTCGGGTTCTTCGGATCCTCTTTCAAACTTGCAAGGTTTAACTTCAATAGATAGGGTAGAACCTGAGCAGGAGTCATGTTTATCTGGGTGAATTACCGTACAGGCCTTTCCACCCTTGTTTGGTTGGTTCTTGGTTGATTGTTTCTGGGCTGATCAGCTGCAGACTTTTGAATCATTACGGCCCCCACCGTTGGCCGGTGCTCAAATCTTCCTCGACCTCTTTGGAAGTAGACAGCTGATACTTCTTTCTTCGCTGGAAAAGTCTTTTTAATGGCAGCGGAAGCAGATGCAAGTTTTTTAATTTTCCCGCTTTTTATGTCGGCTTCAACTCTCTCGCCAGTTAGAATCAACTCAGTGAAACCTGCAGAAGAGCTTCCTATCATGTGATTAAAGAAAGGACCTGACAGCATCCCCAAGAACATGTCTACTAGCTCCCTCTCAGATAGAGGTGGTTGTACTCGTCCCGCCAAGTCTCTCCATTTCTGGGCATACTCTTTGAAATCCTTGTTGGTAGCCATAGCCATACTCTGTAGCTGAGTACGGGTTGGCGCCAAGTCGGCATTGTATTGATACTGTTTATAGAATGCGGCTGCCAAATCCTCCCAATTATGCACATCAGACCTCTCCAACTGGTAGAACCAATTAAGTTGTGTTCCTGAAAGACTGTCATGGAAAAAGTAGACCTACAGGTCCTTGTCAGAAGAATGTGGTTGAATTTTCCTGACATAAGATCGTAGGTGCATCTTTGGACAAGACACCCCATCGTACTTAGAAAACAGTGGCACTTTGAATTTAGGAGGAATTACAATTCCAGAAACCAAACCTAACTCCTCAAAATCCAGCCCTGGAACTCTCTGTATCTCCATGGCAGCTAGACACTCTTCCAAGTTTTTGTATTTGTCATCGGCCGGAGGATACTGTTGTTCAGAGTAATCCTCATCTTCCACTTCTTCAGCTTCAGATTCAGATGGCACTGCAGCTCCTTTACCCTTTCCTTCCCCCTCTTCAGATATTGATGGGAATTCCAAAGTCCGTCTGGCTTGTCCTTCAAATCTTCTACCCATAAGAACCACTCCAGCTTGCTTCTTTTTCTTTTTCTCTTTTTCCTTCTTTAGTAGATTCTTGATCTCCTCCCGCCCCTTTGCCAAGGTCAGAAGTAGCTGTTGAAATTGTGAATTCTGGGCTTGCAAATCTTTGACCGTTTGTTCAATATCCATCTTGCTGAAATAAATAGCAGAGAGATGAGGAAACTTGGTGTGAAGACCTGTTTATGCATATGATAAATCATATGTATTCATGTAATGCATTCAAGGATTCAGAAATTCAAATTTGTTTTAAACAAAAAAGAAACACATGTCATATTAATAAAATAGAATTTGTTAGTACATCAATGCCCCAAGGACAAAATAATACAAAATTCTAAGGTAAAAAGACGTTGCGCATCCTCTTTGGTGCAACGTAGGTGTTGAGAGTCTGCTCTTCATGGAGTTGACGAGTGAGTTCTAAAACTTTCTTCTCGCTTGCATAGAATTGGGCTTCAAAAGTATCGTGCTCTCCCTTGAGTTGTATCCAACTCCTTTGCAGATCTTTGAGTGATGCTGGCATGTCAGGATGTAGGAGGGTGTATGGAACCTCTCCTTCCATAACAGGCTCTATAATTACAGGGAGAATGGAAGGGTAAGGCATCATAAGAATTCTTGTGTCCCAAGGTCTTACTATCTACCTTGTTGGGCATCCTCCAAGCTCGGATGAACCTTTGTCGAAGTCCTTGATCATCATTGTCTAAGTCAAAAACCAATTCTGGAATCAGCATGTCATGTGGGCCATCCCTTCGGGCATACCCAAACTGTCTCAGAGCCAAGCAGGGGTTGTAGGTGATGCCTCCCCTAATGCCAAGTAGAGGGACATTAGGGAATTCCCCACAACGGTCGATGATGATAACATTTTCTCTAGACCGAGAACACCAATGAATATCAGAATATGTAAGAGTCATCAATCGTTGTGACCACCTCAAACCTTGCTCATTCTTTAAGACTGATTGGGGAAGATGAGAAATAAATCATCTTTCCAGTAGAGGAGTGCAACACATGAGAACACCTCTTTTCCTCATTGTTTGAGTGTGAAAAGAGTGGAGGATATCCCCAAGCAAAGTAGGCACCGGATTGCGAGCCATGAAGATTTTGACAGAACTCATATCTATAAGTTGGTCAGGGTTAGGGAACAAGACCATCCCATAGATGAGAAGAGCTACAATCTCCTCAAAATCTTGTAAGTCCAAAGAATTCCAGCAGCTTTGGGCCTTCTCAAACAAGAACTTTGCCAAGAAGCCTTTGACACCACTTCTAGTTTCCCAATAGGCTGTGACCTCAGATGAGTGCAAGTGTAGGGCTTGAGCAATCTCTTCTTGCTTTGGATCTCTTTCCGTACCGTTGAAGGGTAGTTGATTGAGAATAGGAATCCTCAAGAATTGAGAAAATTCCTCCAAAGTGTGCACAAGTTGGTAGTCGGGAAATGTAAAGCAATGATGCAAAGGGTCAAAGAACTGGAAGAAAACTTTTAGCATATCCTCATTAGTGTTAGTGTTGACCAAGTTGAGTAGACAACCATGTCTCTCAGTGAATGGAGAATTCTCAGGAATCCTTGAAGCTAGCTCCTTGAGTTGTGGAGGAATTCTCACAAGGTTGACTTGGATAGTTTTCCTGCGAAGTGAATCCATAACCTACAAAACAGGAACAAAGATGAAAATCCAAAATCCTTGAAATGGTTAGTGGATGCATATGATGCTTCATGATATCCATGATGTTATTCACAAGTATATATGTACAAGCAAATCACACAAGTTCCTAGTTTTAGGCTTGCATGGGGTTTAATAGGTAAGTACCCTCTTGAAGTTTAGTTGGCTCAACCTGTCCTAGAAATAGTAATCGGGTTATAAGGAGCTCAATATCACTGGATTGTCTTCTGTGTTCATTGTTTCAGTTTAGCCACTTTACTGGCGACCGAAATATTCCAAGAAAACAACCCTCAATGAGTGTAGTATCGAGTATCTACCAACTTCGGACTGCACCAAAGCCGGTCATCTCGCTACATCCTAAAAGGCCAAGTTGGTCAAGTAAAGGTTCTAAAAGTCCATTAGTGCTTCATGACATCACTCAGCGGCCCCGTATTCTCTTTGATTGACTCAAAGGCTACTGGTACCCACAAATATGTCGCACTAATATAGCTATTGCTTAGACCATGTCGGTATACCCTGCACAGTTTCCACAACGTATTTCTATTTACCTATTAATGTTTCCCAAATCCAGGTAGAGGATTCAAACCCAAACAATAGAACTAAAGTGTAAAGCATACAAGTAAAGCAAGATAAGCATGTAAAGGTGATCTAAACCCTAAGGTAACCCCACTTTTATAATTTTCCCCAGCCGAGTCGCCAGTTCTGTGATACGGTGGTAGAACTGACTTGAGGTTTTGCGTTTGTGTTCGCAAATGTTTCGGTTTAGCAAGAGTCGCCACCGACTTTTATTTTATCCAAAAGAAAAGGTCAAAAAGCACAGGAAAGACCTTTGAGATGTTTTCTTGAGTTCGGGGGGTAGATTATGAAAAGGGAAGGTGCTATCACCCTTTTCATCCATGGTTTTCTATGGGCTCTTAGTTACTTGCTTAGATAACTTGCTTTGCTTTTCCAATTGTTTGAAATGGTGCTTTGTGTGGTTTTGAAAGTATTTTGAAAATAGGACATTGTTTTGGCAATCTTTGTAATGATTCTCGTTCGTAAGAATGTATACAAAGATGTTTGCCTTTTGAAAAAATGTTTCAATGTTTTGAAAGTTGTTTAGAAATTGTTTTGAAATGTGTGTGTTTGTTTGAAAATAACAAGGATGGTTTTGCAAATTGATCAAGTAACTAGAAGCATCTACCTACTCAAAAGTCTTTCCTACACATTTTTATTCCTTTGACATTGTTGTTTTACTATTGCATTGGTAAACAACCCTGTCTTTAGATGTTAAACGGGACGGGCGTGGGTCATCGTATGATCATGATAGCAATGGTGCCAAGTATCTTAGCAAGTTTTAGGGACTAAGATCATTTGTTTTTAGGCAACATTTTGATAGCGTCATCGAGGGACTATGATCTTTTTATTTTGATTGATTTTGTTTTGCCAAGATACCTAGCATGCATACCATGGCCATTTTAAGGCAACAAAGTGGATGAAACCCTAGGGGTGCTTATGTGTAAGGTGTTGTCATTTTTCATGCATTTTTTGTCTTGTATTAAGTCATGTTATTTCTTTTGATTTTTGGTTTTTGCATACAAAACCCTAGTTTACTATCATGGTATATGAAAGCAATAAAATGCGTAAAGTAAATCTAAACTATTACAACAATATTATGGGGAGGGGGATACAAGTATTGAATAGGGGATATTGCTCAAAATAAAACCCTAAAAACTATTACAACCAAATTGAATTTATTGTGCAAATAAATAAATAAGCAAATATTTAAATATGCAATAAAATGTATGTATGCAAAAAAAATGTTTTCGTATTTATTTTTTATGTATGTGAAAAATAAATTATTTAAATCTAAAATAAGAGAAAATAAAAATGATTATTTTTGAAAAGGTGAAAACCCTAGTTTTTGTTTAATAAAAAATATATTCTAATATTATTCATTTTTATTCATTTTTGTTCAAGAAAAATAATAAAAATATATACAAAATGTTAAAAAATTAAAATATGCATGAAAATATTATTTTAAGTGTATGAATAATGAAAATAAAAATATATGATATTTTTAAATTATTTACAAGTTTTATTTAAGAAAATAAAGTATATTATTGTTAATAAACTATTTTTATGCCAAGAAAATAATAAAAATAATAAAATAAAATGTAAAAAATTAAGAAAATATTTTTGGGTTTTTTAAATATTCAGAAGAAAAAAAATAATAAAGTCAAAAATATAAAGGAAATGAAAAATATGCAAAAATATAGAAAATGGGCCAAGGGGTGCAAAAAGGAAACATGGGGTGCAAAAAGAAACAGGCCCAAGGCGCCGGGCCCAACCATCTTCATCCCTGACCTCCAGACACCAACGCGCGCGCTTCTGTTATACAAATCCTGTTCTTGCTCATGCTTGCATAAAATCAAAAATTTATAACATGAAAAATGTAGCTTATCATCACACAATTCCAATGATATAAAGAACATGACCTAACTCTCAAAGATCAGAGAGAATTTTAATGGGCCTAATTTCTGACCTAGTTTTTTCAGCATGTTCAACATCCAAATACTCTTAGCTTAGTTAATATAAATGGAAACTAAGCATATGTACAGCTCAAGCATGTTAAAGACTACATTTTTGCTTCACAAACCTAAGCTTAAAGATGACTAAATAGAGAGATAGAAACTTGACAAATACCTTGTTCAGTTATGTTTGGATATGGAAATGTGGGCACTTTGAGTGAGGCCTGGAGTTCTTGTGAGCTTGCTTGAAGTTCCCTCAAGCTTTTCCAATGCTCAGCTTGCCTTGAAGTTGCTTGAATCTCCTTGTAGAAGTCAACCTGCAAACTTGCAAAGTGAAAATGGTGAAGTGTGAAACTGAGCTCACAGTTGCTGGACAGGGGCCTGGATAGTTTAGGTGTGTTGTAGGGAAGATGTTTGAAGGGTTGAAAGGCAAAACGCACGAGCCAATTTCAAAATGGCTTGAGTTCTGCAGATGATGCCCTGTTTGGGTGGAAAATCGTGTTTTTTGTGTTTGAGGGTGTTTGAGATGTTAGGCAATCGTGTTTAGGCTTGCAACAAAGTTCTCAGGTTGTGTGAAATGATACCAAGGCTTGCTCTTATCAGATATCCAAGTTTTATTGACTTTTGCCAAATTGCATGCTTTTGAAGAAAAGTTGGAAGTGACAATGCCAAAGGTTGCACAGGCTTGCTTGCTAGTTGCACATAGTTTGTACAAGTTGCCTAATATTTGTGGACATTGTTTGCAGCAAAAGATTAGGTCCATGGCTCAAGATTTGCAAAGTTACATAAAGCATGCTTTATCAAAGTAGCAATGTGAACTTTATACCATAAATGGAATAATTCAATGTACAATGCTCCAAAGATAAAAAATAAAGCCATTTTCCGTTGAATTAGAATTCAATTTTGGAGTGTAGAAAGGATTAGGACCTTTAATGCAAGTACAAGCATGTTTGAAACTGATTTGCAATTTGAACCAATGTGAAAATGCCTTGGACAAAAAGTGACAAATTTCCATTTTCATTTCTTCGATTCTCCCTGACCATAAATGATCTTGGAGAGTTCTTGGACATTTTGGAAATCTTGTAACATGCTCTACAATCCATATTTGAAATGCATTTTGAGATTCCTCTTGGAATTAGGTGAAAAGTTGCCATGAAGTTAGGTCAAAAATCTGCCTAAACTAGGGCAAAATTTCACTAAGTTAAAAGTTTTATGGACCCTTATTCACAAAATCATAACCTGAGATCCAAGCATCTTTTTGGAAAACTTTGTGAATAAAAGTTGTATATTTCATGGAGGAATACAACTTTCATGTTGGAAGTTTTCTTTGAATCCAATTGCATCATGGTGAAAAAGTTAGGAAAAGTTGGGCAAAAATAAGAAATTTTCATAACTTCGAAAAATTCTAAGTTATGAAAATTTTCAAATTAAAACCCTAATTTTAAAAATTAGGTTTCTTGGTCAACAAGTTTCACATTTTGACACATCTTGGTGAAATATGACCCTTGGCACTTGATTTTGACCAAAAAGTCAAAGTTTGACTTTTCAATGTACAATTAATTTTTGATCAGTTGACTGGAAAATTCATCTGTCAATCCTTTACATTTGAGATCTTTTGAACTTTGTGATTAGGTCAAGATGGTGCCATTGAGTCCTTGCAACCATTTTTGAACCCAATTTGCCATTGGTTAGGTGAAAAATCAAAAATTGCCAGTCCTCAGTCTAAACCCTAATTTTGACCATTTTGCCCTTTTGATGATTTGATCAAATTTCTTGAGGAGTTGTGGTCCAAACTTGATCAAATGGTTCATATGAGTCTATAATGTTGATGTGGATAAAGAATTATGAGGTTTGACTGTAAATTGGCCATGGTTGACTTTTTCCCCAATACAACTGATTTTTAGGTCAACTGTCCAATTGACTGGACAAAAATGTGATTCAAAGCTTGAAACTTGGTATGAACAATCTTAGGGGTCCAAGATGGTGTATGAAAGTCACATCAGGTATTGGTGGCCCAAAAATCCTTGTGCAAACTCAAACGCTAATTTCAGGTCATCAGTGTAAGGAGAGGTCTTGAGCTGAGCAAACCCTAATCTGGTCTTTACTCTAAGAAGTCTTGTGAGGAGAATTTTGATAAAATGAGAGGGAAAATTTAGGTGTACAACAATGACATTCAACTCTTGCTAAAATTTACAAGCCTTTAGAGGGAGGATGACGAAAATAATGCCATAATCTCATATAGTATGCTTTTGAACGGACCTTGCTGACGATGTACAGGCATTCTTTCAAATCCTAAACACTAGATTTATAAGGAAGATAATCCCTAGTCAATCCCTTTGAGCCAAAGAAGTAGAAGTTTTTGTTTAACACAAATTGAAACCCTTAGTCAAAACCTGGGGCAGGGTAGTCTCTCAGTTAATTCAAATGCGTGTTTAGCCATAAACTCTCATCTCATAATACAACGAATATTCCTCTGGAATCAAAAGACGGTGATAGTTTCCTATCACACAGGCAGTCATTATCTCTCAAAAAATAAAAGCCCACTAAGTCAAAACCTACGAAGGAGACTTAAGAAAACTGGGGTATCCCGCTGACCGTATTTTCAAAACAGGAACAGTCAGGCAAAAGTTAGGGATAACAAATCAATCAAAAGAAAGAGGTCACTACAAATCCTCGACAACATGAAAAATGTTGCAAAAATGACTGCCCTCCGACAAACTTAACTTGTCTGAACCATCACCAAAACATCATTCCAGACTCAATTGGAGTTCAAACACACAATTAACTGAGTTCAGGACTGAAGAACATCACGAAGAGCGGGTGGGTACAAATATACTTTGAGCCTTTATCCTTTGTTTCTTAAACTGTGAAGCAATCCACATTAAAACCCTTTCAAAAGTCCTAATTGAAGCATGGGTTAGTTCGAAAGCATACTGTTATAAAAGGCATCGTGACTCTTGTAAGGCTTTACTCAAAATCCAGATTTGAATTACAAACTTCTTTACTTGCTAAAAACTCATTTTTTTCAAAACTTCAAGACAAACATAAACTTTGCATTACTTGAATATCACTGTTTGCATATGGCTATTTGTTTGAAAATGGATAAATTCACACAATGAATATCCAGTGAACGAAAGCTCTCTCAATGAACAAAATCAATTCAAGTAGGACAACACTCCCATAGACAAATCTCCTATCAACAGGGGGACATAACATATCATATCCAGCACACATGGGGAAGTCCAATCAAGATTCCAAGAAATCTCTCAAGAATTGCAGAAGTAACCAGGGGCAAGTCTCCATCTCTGTCACTCGGTGCTTTGAACGTCAATCCCGACAAAGGGTTACATACAATCAAACATTTTCAAATAGTGTCACAAACACTTGCTATTGGGGGAAATGACGAATCTCCCCAAAATCCTTCTCACAGGATGTTTCCTCAGTCAGAGTTTAACCTCTGAAAACCTTTCCCCAGCGGAGACAACTTCAAGAATCCTCGAGGACTTCCCCAACAAGTTCATCATCTCTCTAGCAGACCGATAACAAGGTTTACTTCCCCAACAAACTACAGATTCCCCAGTTTGAGTTTGCTTCTCCGACTACTGCTAATCAAAGGACCACAACTCCTCTTCCCAAGTAGACTACTCTACAATCCCCGACAAGTTACTGTGAAACCGGGACCCGAACAGATATCAGTTCAACTTCGACTCCCCAATAGAGCAACGTACAACCGTGACTCCTGAACTCTTTTCCCAAGCAGGAGTAAACATTCTCCCCACAGAGCTTTCATTATTCCCCAGCGGAGTTTCTCCTCAAACAACGAAATAGGAATCTCCGGTGGAAACATTCTAAGAAATGTTTGAAGACACACATACTCTTCAACAGTAGTCCATCATTTAACAAACTCCCCGGCATTTGTCAAGGATTTATTTTCCCAGACAAAAATACATTCATGAAAATTTCACATTTTATACCTCCTATTTACATACATGATAAGGGCATACGACACAATCTCATTTATTTTGAGAATATCATGACATCATGCGTTTCATACATCATGACATTGCATATGACTAACTCTTTACTTTTCAGGGAAAGACAAATCGATAAACATCGTTGACCACTTATATGATCTGGTAGTTCTCTCAAAAACTACGTCTATTGAAGGACTATTTCGGCAGATTCCTCAGAAAGATGCCCTCATAAGACCTTCTCTGGTTCAGTCAGATCGACACTAAGATCTCTCTGATTCTTATTCCAGTTGAAAACATTCCAAGACTTTTGTCCGGTTCAGTTAAATCGATTCTAAGATTTTTCTGATTCTTATCCAGTCAAAGTTAATCCAAGACCTTCTCTGGTTCAATCAGATTGACACTAAGATCTCACTGGTTCTTATTCCAGTTGAAGACATTCCAAGACTTTTGTCTGGTTCAGTTAAATCGATTCTAAGATTTTTCTGATTCTTATCCAGTCAAAGTTAATCTAAGACCTTCTCTGGTTCAGTCAGATCGACACTAAGATCTCTCTAATTCTTATTCCAGTTGAAGACATTCCAAGACTTTTGTCGGGTTCAGTTAAATCGATTATAATATTTTTCTGATTCTTATCCAGTCAAATTTAATCCAAGACCTTCTCTGGTTCAGTTAGATCGACACTAAGATCTCTCTGATTCTTATTCCAGTTGAAGACATTCCAAGACTTTTGTCTAGTTTAGTTAAATCGATTCTAATATTTTTCTGATTCTTATCCAGTCAAAGTTAATCCAAGACCTTCTCTGGTTCAGTCAGATCGACACTAAGATCTCTCTGATTCTTATTCTAGTTGAAGACATTCCAAGACTTTTGTCTGGTTTAGTTAAATCGATTCTAATATTTTTCTGATTCTTATCCAGTCAAAGTTAATCCAAGACCTTCTCTGGTTCAGTCAGATCGACACTAAAATCTCTCTGATTCTTATTCCAGTTGAAGACATTCCAAGACTTTTGTCTGGTTTAGTTAAATCGATTCTAAGATTTTTATGATTCTTATCCAGTCAAAGTTAATCCAAGACCTTCTCTGGTTCAATCAGATCGACACTAAGATCTCTCTGATTCTTATTCCAGTTGAAGACATTCCAAGACTTTTGTCTGGTTCAGTTAAATCGATTCTAAGATTTTTCTGATTCTTATCCAGTAAAAGTTAATCCAAGACCTTCTCTGGTTCAATCAGATCGACACTAAGATCTCCCTGATTCTTATTCCAGTTGAAGATATTCCAGGACTTTCTTACTGGTTCAGATAAACCTCTCAACGGTTTATTCTGATTCGTTTTCTGTTAAAAACACCAGTTCAGACTTTCTGTCAACTATAATTCCTCCAAATGGAATCTATAAGCCCATTTACAATACATCTTCGAGTGAAAATTTCTAAGCACTCTAGTGTTCAATCATCTTTCACCTTCAAGTCACGAATAGCGGATCCGCCAATCTAACTCTTCAGGTTCAAGAAGTTTGAACAGGGGCAGCTGTTGTACCCCAAAATTTGCCCTCTCATTTTTTCTCAAGATTACTCCCCATCCAATCCCAAGCTTTGGATTACAAATTTTTCATGAAGATCACTCCCAAGGGCAAAACAGTCATCTGCGCTGAAAGGCCAAACCTTGACCTCTTGATTAAAATCAAATCCCAAAAAAAATCTTATTTCAGCAAAACATGCTTGAAATGGGAAGTGTATTCCAGCTAAGATTCGAAAAAAAAATTCTAAGTACTTGAGATTTTCTAAGTATTTAAGAAAAATGGCACTTCAGAAAATCTCTGAACCAACCTCCAGGTAGAAATGGTCAGAAGTTACAAACTTGGCTCAGCACATAACATTCAGTCAGAAGGTGGCTCTTCAGCAGCTACACCAACTCAGTTAGAGGTTGTAGACGTGGTTCAGCACATAATCTTCAAACAGAACATGGCTCTTTCAGCAGCTACGCAAGTTCAGCCAGAGTTTGCTACAGGAATGCAAAGAAAGCCAAAAAAGCCTGAGGGCTCCTTCAGAACCTACTGGAATCAGAAGGTGAAGAGGTCAGAAGAGTGTGTGTTACACTGAAACAGAATCTCTAAGTCTAGAGTTTTCAGAAGCAGGTCAAAAGAACATGCTGGAAAGACTGGAGAACCCTCAGAATTTGCTGGGACAGCAGGATACCAAGATCAGAAGTTGAATGCGTTGTATGCTGAAGTAGGAACTGCTGGTTCAGATATTGGTAATGATGCAAATCTCACATTACAAGATCTTTTAGTCTTGACCAATCTCATCACCATTTAATGCCCATTAATTCTCACAACTACTTTTGAACATTTGTTCAAAGGGTCTTTCCACGTGCAGCATAACAGCACCCTCGTGCAGGGTTAGGCATGTTTCTATGTGCCACTTTTCGCCTATGGGTGTCACTTTCCCTTAATCCGCGCCTACTATTCCAGCTTAGGCTGAAAAGTTGTCCATTATCACAACTCTCCATAAACTTCCTTCAAGAATAAGTTAACACCTACTGCATGGTATTGGCGCCTTTTAACGTTTAAAAATCCACAAATCTTTTCCTATAAATAGAGCACCATTGTCCACTTCAAACGCCCGGTCAAAAAACCCAGAAAAATTGTTAGAAGAGAAACAGAAAATTCTAGCAAGAAAACGTTGGGAAACTCTGCCAAAATTCCTAGTGTTTAATAGCTTTGAACCTCTTGCCTCCAAACATCATTGATACCCAAATTGCTTCTTGACTAGAAAGCGCCCATACAGTTTTTGACCATACATATATATACTCTCCATCCACCCATTCAAAAAAGAACCTGTCCAGAACACCACCATAGCTAAAGCTAGCTCCAATTCACATTTTTATGTCAATAGAAAGGTAAGAACCTGCTGACTCTCACCACGCTGCTAAGCATCATCATATTTTCATGCTCAATAAACATAATGTAGATATGACGCTGCTGCTGTACATGTTTTGAGGTTTTTCATGCCTCTGTATGCTTAAGTAGGAAGTGAATCAGTGTAGAACCTGCCTGTGACCTTTTTGGTTCTGTCTTCTGAAACACTATGACATTTGCTGAGACTGTCATAGGCATGCCTTCTGTTTTATGGAAAAATAATCAAACTGCAGATGTTCTGACTAGCACAGGGGGAAACCAAGCTTTGACTTTGACGCCAGCACTTCTTAGGCCTGTTTTGCTATCAATAATATCAGAACTTCTGAAAATTATTGTGCTTCCAGTAGGGTCAGAACTTCTGACTTCCCCACTAACATATTTTTGTTTTGCAGCGCATGGGAGTCAGAACTTCTGACCTCCCCACTAACAGATTTCTGTTTTGCAGCGCACCAGAGTCAGATGTTCTGACTCATACATTTTCACTAACAGGTTGATATCCTGCAGCAGGCCTGGGTCAGAACTTCTGACTTCCTCTCATCAGTGCGCTAGCCCTCTCTCTCTCTCTTTCTCTTTTTCTTCCCCTTGTTATTTTTTTCTTTTTTCTTATTTTTCTCGTTGAACCATCCCCATGTACAAGTGTGTATCCCCCACCCCCTAATTATTGTAATAGCGTAGGATTTTACATTTCCGCATTTTATTGCTTTCAAATATAAATGCTAGTAATTAGGATATGTATGGAAAGTTAAAAATCAATGAAATAGAAAATCCTAATTCAAGATAAAAATGCATGCAATAAAATAGACTTGCACACAAACACCCTTAAGATTTCACCCACTTGGTTGCCTAAAAACAAAATGGCCATGGTATGCATGCTAGGTGTCTTGGAAAAATCAAACAAAACAAAAGATCATAGTCCCTCGATGACGCTATCAAAAGGTTGCCTAAAAACAAATGATCTTAGTCCCTCAAAACTTGCTAAGATACTTGGAAATATTGCTATCATGGTCATACGATGACCCACGTCCGTCCCGTTTAACATCCAAAGATAGGTTTGTTTACCAAATCAATGGTAAATCAACAATGTCAAAAGAATAAAAACGTACAAGAAAGACTTTTGAGTAGGAAGATAGCTTCTAGTTACTTGATCATTTCGAAAACAATCCTTGCTATTTTCAAAACAAACACACACATTTCAAAACATTTTTCAAACAACTTTCAAAACATTGAAACATTTTTCAAAAGACAAACATCTTTGTACACATTCTTACAAACGAGAATCATTACAAAGATTGCCAAAACGATGGCCTCTTTTCCAAACAACTTTCAAAACATTGAAACATCTTTCAAAAGACAAACATCTTTGTATACATTCTTACGAATGAGAATCATTACAAAGATTTCCTAAACGATGGCCTCTTTTTCAAAATACTTTCTAAACCACACAAAGCACCATTTCAAACAATTGGAAAAGCAAAGCAAGTGATCTAAATAAGTAACTAAGAGCCCATGGATAACCATGGATGAAAAGGGTGCTAGCACCTTCCCTTTTAATAATCTACCCCACGAACTCAAGAAAACATCTCAAAGGTCTTTCCTGTGCTTTTTTACCTTTCCTTTTGGATAAAATAAAAGTTGGTGGCGACTCTTGCTAAACCGAAACATTTGCAAACACAAACGCAAAACCTCAAGTCAGTTCTCCCACTGTATCACACCTGTCTTTCGTGATCTGAAGGTGGAAGATGATTGAACACTAGAGTGCCTAGAAATTTGCACTCGTATTAAGTGATACTGCTGGTGAATAATATTGGGAATGGGTTTACATATGCCATTTGGAAAAGGTGACAGGAGACCGTCGGAGATGGGCTTAAAGATGCCATCCATATAACATGACAGAGAGTCATCAAAGATGGGCTTAAAGATGCCATCCAGAAAACGGTTGATTTCATGAGATACTCCTTTGTGGGGATTCATGTTCGTGTTGTCCGAGGAAGAGTCCGTTGGGGAATTTTTTTAGTGGAATGGAGTCTAAGAGCTTCGATTGTCCATTAATCTACTGGGGAGTCATCTCTTGACTTAAGAGACAGAAGTGAACTGCTATCTAGTCAGGATCCAGGCTTCATAGTGACTTGCTGAGGATAATAAGTCATACTGTTATTTGGTCATGCTCCGGGATTCAAAGCTACTTACTGGGGAAATGAGATTAAACTGTTATCTAGTCGTACCCCGGCTTTGTAGTTTGAAGAAATTAAGTTCTTATCTGGTCGGGTCCAGGCTTCAACTTGAATCTGAGATGTATTATTATTTAGTTGTATCCAGGCTTCGGTAATTTGAAGAAATTATGTTGTTATCCGGTTGAGTCCAGGCTTCAACTTGAATCTGAGGTATACTACTCTTCGATCGAATCCATGCTTCATAGTGACTGATAGAGTAAACTGTTATCTGGTCGGATTCCAGGCTTCGCAGCACTTTATAATGTTATCTGGTCCAAATCCAGGCTTCACAGTGTCTTTGAAGAAGTAAACTACTATTTGGTCAGATTCCAAGCTTCGCAACACTTTATCCTATTATCTTGTCGAAATCCAGGCTTCACAGTGTCTTGAATTGTTGGTTGACTATTATCCGGTCGGGTTCCGAGCTCCGTAGTAACTGACAGGGTAAACTGTTATCTGGTCGGATTCCAGGCTTCACAATGTATGAAAAAGTTAAATGTTATCTAGTCGAAACCCAGGCTTCACAGTGTCTTTGAATAAGTGAGCTACTATCTGGTCGGATTCCAGGTTTTGCGGCACCTTATGTTGTTATCTGGTCAAAATCTAGGCTTCACTGTTTCTTTAATTGGGATGGAAATCAGAGAGATCTTAGTGTCGATCTGACTGAACCAGAGAAGGTCTTGGGAGGACATCTTTCTGAGGAAATTGATGAAATAGCCCTTCCTCAGACATAGCTTTCGATAATACTACCAAGTCACATAAGTAGCGATGTTTGTTGATTTGATCTTTTCCTGAAAAAGGTAAAGAATTAGTCATATGCAATGTCATGATGTATGAAATGCATTGTGACAATGTTCTCAAAATAAATGAGATTATACTGTATGTGATGTATATTCACATGCCATGATATATGAATATGGGATGTTATTGAGATGTTTCTCAGTCTAGGAAAATAAATCCAGGATTACTGCTGGAGAGTATGGGAAGCTGAATCCTTCATTTCCGCTGGGGGATGATTCGCTGGGGATTTCCTATTTCTGTTTGAGGATAACCTGCTGGGGATTGACTCTTCCTGAGAATTGATTATGTTTGAGAATAATTCTATGGAGAGAGATGCTTGTTGGACGATTCTACTACTGTAAAGAAATAAACTCTTTTGGGGAATGAGCTTCCGATGTTAGAGAAATAGACTCTACCCAGGAGGAGGTTTTATAACTGTTTGAACTGGGCTGGGGAAAACAGACTTCAGTTGGAGAAGGTAATCCCTGCTTGGGGAAGAAGAAACCAAAACTCTGGTTAGTTTCTGCTTTGTGGGGAACCTAGATGTCACGGGGTCGTATGCAATGGTGACTCTGTCTCAAACTGTCTCTGCCCATGTACCTGTTGGAAGGAGTAACTGTCGGGACTGCAAATGTTTTGAGATTTTGCCATATTTCTTAAAGTCATCAGTAACCTTCTTTTTGTTTTTTATGCAAATATTTGTGAACAGTAATCATATTCAAATGCATATGTCAAGAATAAGTCATTGGATGTTTTTGCAAAACAAAACAGTAAAAGAAAAACAAACTGTTTGTACTTTCAAAGAAATGATTTATATTGATTTCTGATGTTTGCCTATAACATGCATTTTGAACAAAGAGACTGGCGTTCTTAGCAAGAGAACACCGCCATGAAAGTGAAAACTATACAAAATAGTGTACAAATATAAGATAACAACTATGTGCAATAATCCCATTGAGTTTCAATTCTACTATTGCCCTTATATCTTCGAGCGTCTCATCACTTTGCTACTCGTCCGAAGCTGACTAGAACGATCGGTACCGTTTGACCTTGATAGTTGATACTGAAGTCTGACCGCAAGGTGATCCAATGGGAAATAGTGATACGCTTCAAATCCTGAACTTTTGCCTGGACCGCCCTTTCGGGTTTTCAGTCCACCGAGATACCCTTTTTTGGCCAAGCCGCCTTTGCAGGTTATCGACTTACCGGGTGTACATATTTTTTTTTGTTTTTATCCCTAACTTTTGCTTGAACCCTTTTGGTTCGCCGGGATGCCCTTATTTTTGCCTAGGCCAGTCAACCTAGCGGGTCTTTATTTACACGTAGTATTTTTTAACTATGTCCGCATTAACAGGGTAAGGAAGGTCGTCAGCATCCATGGTAGTCAGAGTCATGGTTCCACCGAAAAATATGCTTTTGAACACAAATGGCCCTTCGTATGTGGGAGTCCATTTTCCCCTAGGATCACCTTGTGGCAGTATGATGCGCTTGATTACCAGATCACCCACTTGATATACTTGACGTCTGACTCTTTTGTTGAAAGCCTTGATCATTCGTTTTTGGTATATCTGACCATGACAAACAGTAGCAAGCCTTTTCTCATCAACCATATTTAATTGATCAAGTCGAGTCTAGATCCAATCGTCTCTGTTCAAGCCCACATCCTTCATGATCCTCAAAGAAGGGATCCATACCTCAATAGGCAGGACAACCTCCATACCATATACCATAGCATAATGTGTTTCCCTTGTTGACGTACGTGCTGAGGTGCGGTAGCCATGAAGAGGAAATGGTAACATCTCATGCCAGTCTTTGTATGTCACCGTCATCTTCTGTACGATTTTCTTGATATTCTTGTTAGCATCCTCCACAATGCCATTCATCTTCGGCCGGTAAGGGGAATAATTATGATGCTGGATCTTGAATTGCTTACAGAGTTTGGTGATCATTGTATTATTCAGATTTTTACCATTGTCTGTGATGATTCTCTTAGGGACACTATATCGACAAATCAGGTTATGCTTGATAAACCGCGCCACAACGTTCTTGGTAACAGAAGCAAAAGAGGCAGCCTCAACCCACTTCGTGAAGTAATCAATGGCCACTAGGATGAAGCGATGCCCATTGGAAGCGGTAGGTCTAACCTCTTTGATCATGTCAATGCCCCACGTTACAAAGGGCCATGGAGTCGTCAAGACATTCAAGGGAACCGGAGGTACATGTACTTTATCAGCATAGATCTGGAATTTGTGACAAGTTCGAGAATGCTGATAACAGTCTACTTCTATAGTGGACAAATAGTATCCCGCCCGTAGGATCTTTTTAGCCATGGTGTGTCCACTAGAATGGGTGCCAAAGGTACCTTCATGTAGATCTGCCATAATTCTCTCTGCTTCATTCTTATCTATGCACCGAAGTAAAGTAGAGTCATGATTGCGCTTATTCCATTATTGAGGAAGAACTTTGCAGCGAACCTCCTTAGGAAATTTTTATCATTAACAAATGCCCCCTCGGGATATTCTTAGGCCTCGAGATACCTCTTCACTTCATGGAACCAAGGTTTATCTGCTATCTCTTTAGTGTCAATCTCATAGCAATATGCTGGTCCATCCATCCTCTCAATAGTTATCTGAGGAGCTTCGTTGTCCCACTTGACTTGGAACATAGATGGCATAGTAGCTAGCACGTCTGCTAACTGATTCTCTTCTCATGGGAAATATTCAAAGGTGACCTCTTCAAAGTGTGGAAGTAATGTCAGCACATGTTCTTTATAAGGGATAAGATTCGGGTGATTCGTATCCCACTCACCTTTGATCTGGCTGATTACCAAGGCTGAATCCCCGAAAACACTCAATAACTTGATTCTCAGGTCAATAGCAGCATTGAGACCCATAATGAATGCTTCATACTCCTCTATATTGTTGGTACAGTTGAAGCATTATTTGGCCGTGAAAGGAGTATGACAGCCCTCGGGAGATATGATTACAGCACCAATTCCATTGCCGAGTGCATTGGAGGCCCCATCAAAAACCATAGTCCATCGGGATCCTTCCTCAGGTCCTTCATCTGGTCCGGGTTCTTCACAGTCAGTCACTAACATAATATTCTCATCCAGGAATTCAAAGTTCATGGATTGGTAGTCATCCACGGCCTGATGAGCCAAATGATCAGCTAGTACACTTCCCTTGATTGCTTTCTAGGTCCTGTATTGGATATCATATTCGGTCAAGATCATTTTCCATCTTGCTATTCTTCCGGAGAGAGCAGGATTTTCAAAGATGTACTTGATCGGATCCATCTTAGATATCAACAAAGTGGTGTGGGTCAACATATACTGTCTCAGCCGGCGAGCATCCCATGCCAAAGCGCAACAAGTTTTCTCGAGCAGTGAGTATCTTGTCTCACAGTAGGCAAACTTTTTTCTAAGGTAGTATATTGCATGCTCTTTTCGATCGGACTCGTCATGCTATCCCAGCACACACCCCATCGAATTATCTAACATTGTTAAGTACATTATCAAAGGTCTTCCTTCAATCGGAGGCATCAGAGTTGTAGGCTCTTGAAGGTATTCTTTGAATCTTTTGAAGGCGGTCTGGCATTCTTCATTCCACTTTACCACTTGATCTTTCTTCAAGAGTTTGAAGATTGGCCCACAAGTAGCAGTTAAATGGGAAATGAACCTGGCAATGTAATTTAGGCGTCCTAAGAAACCTTTTGCCTCCTTCTCAGTGCGAGGAGCTGGCATCTCTTGTATAGCCTTTACTTTGGCAGGGTCTACGTGAATACCTTTGTCACTGACAACGAAACCCAGAAGCTTACCAGACCTTACCCCGAAGGTGCACTTATTCGGATTCAACTTCAGCTTGTACGTCTTCAACCTATCAAACAGCTTTTGTAGATGATCAAGATGCTCTTCCTCGGTTTGAGACCTGGCTATCAAGTCATCAACATAGACCTCTATTTCATGGTGAATCATGTCATGGAATAAAGCTACCATGGCTTGCTGATAGGTTGCCCCAGCGTTCTTCAACCCAAATGGCATCACCTTGTAGTAGAAAGTGCCCCACTGTGTGACGAAGGTTTTCTTCTCCAAGTCTTCAGGCTCCATCTTGATATGATTGTAGCCAGAGAAACCACCCATGAAGGAGAAAATTTTATGTTGCGCAGTGTTGTCGACCAGAACATCGATGTAAGGAAGTGGGAAGTCATCTTTGGGGCTTTCCCTATTCAGATCTCTGTAATCCACACACATCCGTACCTTACCGTCCTTCTTAGGTACCGGGACAATGCTAGCAACCCACTGTGGATAAGAAGTGACAACTAAGAATCCTGCGTCGAACTGTTTCATGACCTATGCCTTGATCTTCTCTGACATTTCAGGACGCATACGGCGGACCTTCTGTTTAACTGGATGACAATCTTCTTTAGTTGGCAGGCGATGGATCACAATATCAGTGTCCAAACAAGAAATTTCTTCATAAGACCAGGCGAAGATCTCAACATAGTCGTGCAACATTTGTATTAACCTCTGTTTGACGCTAAGCTCCATATTTGCACCTATCTTGACCTCTTTTCTGTCTTCCTAGGTACCTAAGTTTATTGTCTCAACCGGCTCTTCATGAGGCTGTATGGCCCTCTCTTCTTACTGTAATAGTCTAGCAAGTTCTCCAGGCACCTCACAATCATCCTCACCTTCATCCTTGGCTTGGTTGATCAAATTTTTGAAGTCATAATTGGCAATAGCAAAGATGTTATCAATGGAATCCAGAGTGGATATGTATCTGCATTATAATATGTAAGTGTGTGTTAGAGAATAGTTGTTTTAATAAAGTGAAAATAGAAAAGAAAAATAGAGAGCGCAAAATTTGTATGCAAGAAACGTCCAATGCTTCATTAAAGATTATGAAATAAAAAATAATAGCCCTCACAAGCAAAGCCAAGGTGCCTCGGGCAAGGCACTGGACCGTAAAGTTTCAAATTATTTATTACAAATCTTAAAACAAATAGGTCAATTACTGCGGAATAAAAGAAACAGGTATGAAGTCCCTAGCCGTCCAGTTACTCGATCCAGCGTTGGTAGTTGGGTAGATCCAGTTGTCAATGTCCGAGTCCTCTTTACTGTCTTCAATGGCATTGATCCAATAATTGCTGATGCGCAGGGGAGGTCCTCCAGTCCGAGCGCGTCTAACAGCCCTTTGAGCCCCTGTAGTAAAGCCCAAACCAAATTTGTCAGTTTTCTGAGTGAAATCATGGAGATGACCCCAACTGGTACACCCACCTTTTTCAACCACAGCCCTGGCGTCCTTGAGAGAAGCCATCTTCAAAGGAGGTTTGTTGCTAGTAGTTTCAGTCGATGCCAAGTTCTGAGGGACCTCTTCAAAGTTCTGACAAGGAGTTTCTATGAATTCCCCGTCCATCTCTACATACCGGAAGGAGTTGAGGTGACTCACGATATATTCTTCTTCACCCCGCATCGTAACAATCTTTCCTTTCACCGGATACTTTAGCATTTGGTGGAGTGTGGAGGTGACTGCCCCAGCCTTGTGGATCCAAGGATGACCCAACAAACAATAATATGATGGCCTGATATCCATCGCATAGAAGGTGGACCAAAAAGTCTAAGAACCTATTTTGACATAGATGTCCACCTCCCTGTGCACCATTCTCTTTGATCCGTCAAAATCCCTTACCACAATGTAACTAGGCTTTAGAGTTAAACCCTCGCAATCCAATCGGTCTAATGCCTTATTCGGCAGAACATTCAGTAAAGACTCAGTATCTACCAACACATGAGCCATAGTGGTGCCCCTACATTCAATCGAGACATGCAGTGCATCATTATGCTTCCTTCCCTTTGGTGTCAAATATGCATCTGAAAAACCCAGCCCATTATCAGCAGTTAGGCTGGCCACATAATCTTCGAATGGGCCTTATGTTGTCTCTTTTCGACTAGGCCCCTTGTATAGCCTTCGAATGGGCCTTCTACATGCTTCTTCGAATGGCTCTGAATCATCCCCTTCGAATGGCCAGCAATATGTGTCCTTCAAATGGACTTTTGAATGCCATAGTGTAAAAATTGGGCTATCAAAACTTAGCATGAGGGAAGTTCTTGCCTTGTACAGGCATGCATGTATTAGGTGTTTTCCTTATAGGCGTGAAGAAAATTCATGCCTTGTGCAGGCAGGCATGCAGGCCATTTGTCCCAATGGGGGCCTGTGTGAAAGAAACCAAAGATGCTTAAAACGAAGGAGTCCCAGAGATAGTTCCAAATGAAAGAAGCCAGAGGTGCTTCAAACGAAGGAAGTCAAAAGGAACTCCCCTTCTTTCTGAATCGAAGGGGGGCATTTCAAAGGAAAACAAATCTCAATCGAAGACTAGTGAGTCAAGCTTGTATCGAAGGTTTTAAAGGGCTCAGTCGAAACTTGTTATTATGCCAATCGAAGGGAACTGTTTAACTGCCAATCGAAGGACATTGCTAATATTCAAAAATTTCCACTTTTTTAAACCAAGTGTTTGTAACCACCATGTGAGGGAAATATCTTGGGAAAATATGGGAGGGAAAATTTTGGGGTAAAACAGCTGCCCCTGTTCAATCTTCTTAAACCTGAAGATGTAGATTGATTGGCTTGTATGCCTTTCGTGATCTGAAGGTGGAAGATGATTGAACACTAGAGTGCCCAAAAATTTGCACTCGTCTGAAGTGATACTGTTGGTAAATAATATCGGGAATGGGCTTACATGTGCCATTTGGAAGAGATGACAGAAGACTGTAAGAGATGGGCTTAAAAATTCCATCCAAGGAATATGACAGAGATTTGTCGGAGACGGGATTTAAAGATGTTGTCTAAAGCAGATGCTGACTTCATAAGAAGCCTCTTTGTGGGGATTCTTATTCCTGTTGTCTGAGGAGGAGTCCGTTAGGGAATGTTTTGGGGGAATAGAGTCTAGGAGCTTCCGTTGTCCATTACTCTACTGGGGAGTTATCTCTTGATTGGAGAGACGAAAGCGAGTTGTTATCTAGTCGAGATCCAGGCTTCACAGTGAATCGCTGAGGATAATAAGGTTGACTATTATCTGGTCGTATTCCAGGCTTCACAGCGACTTATTGGGGAATATGAAATTAACATCTATCTGGTCGGTTCCAGGCTTTGCAGTAATTGTAGACATTAAAATGTTATTTGTTCGTATCCAGGCTTCAGCTTGAATGTGAGGTATACTATTATCTGGTCGGGTCCAGGCTTCGGTGTCATAAGTTATACTATCATCTGGTCGGGCCCAGGCTTCACAACATCTTGAATTGTATATTTACTATTATCTAGTCAAAATCTGGGCTTCAGCAATGATGTTAACTACTATTTGGTCGGGTTTCAGGCTTCACAGCAACTTATATTGTTATCTGGTCAGATACAGGCTTCACATCGTCTTAAATTGTAGATTGACTGTTATCCGGTCGGAATCTGGGCTTCAACAATGATGTTAACTTCTATCTGGTCGGGTTCCAGGCTTCACAGCAACTTATACTATTATCTGGTCGGATCTAGGCTTTACAGCATCTTGAATTGTAGATTGACTGTTATCCGGTCGGAATCCGGGCTTCAGCAATGATGTTAAATGCTATCTGGTCGGGTTCTAGGCTTCAAAGCAACTTGTACTATTATCTGGTCGGATCTAGGCTTCACAGTGTCTTAAATTGTAGATTGACTATTATCCGGTCAGAATCCGGGCTTAACAATGACGTTAACTGCTATCTTGTCGGGTTCCAGGCTTCACAGCAACTTAAACTGTTATCTGGTCGGATCTAGGCTTCACAGCATCTTGAATTATAGATTGACTGTTATCCGGTTAGAACCGGACTTTACATTGATTAATGAACTTGTTACTTCAGATAGTTGCCCTGTCTTATTTCATGAACTATTCTAGAACTTGTTTCAAATTGATGATGACATTTGTCTGTTGATCTTTCCTGAAAAGGTAAGGAGTTAGATGTATGAAATGTCATGATGCATGAAATGCATTGGGTAATAATGTTCTCAAAATAAATAAGATTATGTTGTATGCAATATGTATGCGCCTGCCGTGATGTATGAACATGGAATGTTGTTGCGAATTTCCTAGTCTGGGAAAATAAATCCCTGACTGCTGCTCGAGAGTATTGGGAAGCTGAATCCTTCGTTTCTGTTGAGGATGACGAATGGAGATGATTAGCCGGGGATTTCATCCTTCCGTTTGAGGGTACTCTGCCGGGGATCTTTGACTTCTACTTGAGAATGACTCTGTGGGGAAGGAGATGCTTTGTTGGGAGATTTTACCCCTGTAGAGAAATAAACTATGTTGGGGGATAAACTTCCGCAACTAGAGAAATAAACTCTATTGGGGATAAGGCTTTATAAATTGTTTGAGGTTATAAAAACTTTGCTGGATTTCAGCTCTCTGAGGGAACTTTGTTGGAAGAGGTAATTCCTGCTTTGGGTAAGAAGAGATCAAAATTTTGGTTGTTTTCACTTTGTGGGGATATAGATATCACTAGGACGTATGTTGGGGATGTAGCGGTGACTTTGCAGTAGGACGTCTCTACCTTTGTACCTGCTGGAGAACATATCTGCGGGGACTGCAAATGGCTTTTTAGACTTGGTCCCGTTCCTTAAAGTCATTAGCAACTGTCTTTCTGTTTTTTATGCAAGTATTTGTAAACAGTAACCATATTCAAATGCATATGTCAAAAATAATCATTGGACGTTTTTTGCAAAACAAAACATAAAAAATGAAAAGTTTTGTACTTTCAAAGAAATAATTTGTATTGATTTTGAAGTTTTACCTATAATAGGCGTTTTTTGTACAAAGAGACTGACATTCTTGTAGGAGAATACCGTCGTGAAAATGAAAACTATACAAAATAGTATACAAAGAGAAAACAGCTATGTGTAATAATCCCATTGAGTTTCAATTCTTCTATTTCCCTTATGTCCTTGAGCGTCTCATCACTTTGCTACTTGTCCGAAGTTGACTGGATCAATTGATACCGTTTGAGCTTGTTAGTTGATACTGAAGTCTGATGTCATGGTGATCCAACGATACATAGTTATACGCTTTAAATCCCTAACTTTTGCCTGGACCGCCCTTTCGGCTTTTCAGTCCACCGGGATACCCTTTTTTGCCCAAGCCGCCTTTTCAGGTTTTCGACTTGCCGGGTGTACATATTTTTTGTGTTTATCCCTAATTTTGCCCGAACCCTTTTGGTTCGCCGGGATGCCCTTATTTTTTCCTAGTCCAGTCAACCTAGAGGGTCTTTATTCATGCATAGTATTTTTTAACTATGTCCGCATTCACAGGGTGAGGAAGGTCGTCACCATCCATGGTGGTTAGAATCATGGCTCCACCAGAAAATATGCTTTTGCTTACAAATGGCCCTTCGTATGTGGGAGTCCATTTTCCCCTGGAATCACCTTGTGGAAATATGATTTGCTTGATTACTAGATCACCCACTTGATATACCTGACATCTGACCTTTTTGTTAAAAGCCTTGATCATACGCTTCCGGTACATCTGACTGTGACAAATAGTCACTAACCTTTTCTCATCAATCTGATTCAGTTTGTCAAGTCGAGTATGGATCCAATCATCTTCGTTCAAACCTACATCCTTCGTGATTCTCAAAGAAGGGATCTGTACCTCGATAGGTAGGACTGCCTCCATACCATATGCCAGAGAGTAAGGTGTTGCCCCTGTTGACGTACGTGCTGAGGTGCGGTACCCATGAAGAGAAAATGGTAACATCTCATACTAGTCTTTATATGTCACCGTCATTTTCTGTATGATTTTCTTAATGTTCTTATTAGCAGCCTTCACAGCGCCATTCATCTTCGGACAGTAAGGGGGAGAATTATGATGGTGGATCTTGAATTGTTTAGAGAGTTCGATGATCATAGTATTGTTGAGATTCATACCATTGTATGTGATGATTCTTTCTGGAACACCATACCAACAGATAAGGTTATTCTTGATGAACTGCGCCATTACACTCTTGGTAACAGTAGCAAAAGAGGAAGCCTCAACCCACTTTGTGAAGTAATCAATGGCGACTAGGATAAAGCGGTGCCCGTTTGAAGCGGTAGGTCTGATTTCTCTGATCATTTTTATGCCCCGCATTGCAAAAGGCCAAGGAGCAGTCAAGATGTTCAAGGGAACCAGAGGTACATGTACTTTATCAGCATAGATCTGGCATTTGTGGCAAGTCCGAGAATGCTGATAACAGTCTACTTCCATAGTGGACCAGTAGTATCCTGCTCGTAAGATCTTTTTAGCCATGGTGTTTCGACTAGAATGCGTGCCAAAGGTACCTTCGTGTAAATCTGCCATGATCCTCTCTGCTTCGCTCTTGTCTACACACTCAAGTAATGAAGAGTCATGATTACGCTTGTAGAGGATTCCATTACTGAGGAAGAACTTTGCGGAGGACCTTCTCAGAAACTTTTTATCATTGACAGATGCCCCCTCAGGATATTCTTGAGCCTCAAGATACCTTTTCACTTCATGGGACCAAGGTTTATCTGTTACCCCTTCAGTATCGATCTCACAAAAATATGTTGGTTCATCCAATCTCTCAATAGTGATCTGAGGAGCTTCGTTGTCCCATATGACCTTGAACATGGATGACATAGTAGCTAGCGCGTCCGCTAATTGGTTCTCTTCTCGTAGAAAATGTTCAAATGTGACTTCTTCAAAGTGTGGGAGCAATGTCAGCACATGTTCTCTGTAGGGGATGAGATTAGGGTGCTTCGTGTCCCACTCTCCATTGATTTGACTTATTACCAAGGCCGAATCTCCAAAAATGCTTAAGAGCTTGATCCTCAAGTCAATAGCAGCTTTGAGACCCATGATGCATGCTTCATACTCAGCCATATTATTGGTACAGTTGTAACATAGTCTAGTCGTGAAAGGAGTATGACAGCCCTTGGGAGATATGATTACAACACTGATACAATTTCCAAGTGCGTTGGAAGCTCCGTCAAAAACCATAGTCCATCGAGATCCTTTCTCAGGTCCTTCATACAGTCCAGGTTCTTCATAATCAGTTACTAACATGATGCTCTCATCCGGGAACTCAAAATTCATGGACTGGTAGTCTTCCACGACCTGGTGGGAAAATGATCAACTAATACACTTCCCTTGATTGCTTTCTAAGTTGTATATTGAATATTGTATTCGGTCAGGATCATTTTCCATCTCGCTATTCTTCCGGAGAGAGCGGGCTTCTCGAAGATGTACTTGATCGGGTCCATCTTAGATATCAATAAAGTAGTGTGAGTCAACATATACTGTCTCAGTCGGCGATCAACCCATGCCAAAGCGCAGCAAGTTTTCTCGAGCAGTGAGTATCTTGATTCATAGTCAGTAAAATTTTTGCTAAGGTAGTATATTGCATTCTCTTTTCGACCAAACTCGTCATGTTGCCCCAACACACACCCTATTGAATTATCTAACACTGTTAAGTACATTATCAAAGGTCTTCCTTCCATCGGAGGCATCAGAATTGGAGGCTCTTGTAGGTATTCCTTGATTCAGCCAAAGGCAGTCTGGCATTCGTCATTCCACTTTACCACTTGATCTTTCTTCAGGAGTTTAAAGATTGGATTGCAAGTAGCAGTTAGATATGAAATGAACCTGGCAATGTAGTTTAGGCATCCCAAGAAACCTCTAACTTCCTTCTCAGTGCGAGGAGCCGACATTTATTATATAGATTTTACCTTTGTAGGGTCTACCTGAATACCCTCGTCACTGACAATGAAACCTAGGAGTTTACCAGACCTTACTCCAAAGGTGCACTTGTTCGGATTTAATCTCAACTTGTACGTCTTCAACCTATCGAACAACTTTTGCGAGTGATCAAGGTGTTCTTCTTTCGTTTGAGATCTGGATATCATGTCGTCAACATAGACCTCTATCTCATGGTGAATCATATCATGGAACAAAGCTACCGTGGCTCGCTGATAGGTTTCCCCTGCATTCTTCAATCCAATGGCATTACCTCGTAACATAAAGTGCCCCACTGTGTGATGAAGGTTTTCTTATCCATGTCTTCGGGTGCCATCTTGATCTGATTGTAACCAGAGAACCTGTCCATGAAGGAGAAGATCTTATGTTGTGCGGTGTTTTCAACCAGAACATCAATGTGGGAAAGCGGAAAGTCATCCTTGGGGCTTGCCCTGTTCAAGTCTCTATAGTCCACACACATACGTACCTTGCCGTCCTTCTTAGGTACCGGAACTACGTTAGCAACCCATTGTGGATAGGAGGTAACAACTAAGAACCGAGTGTTGAACAGTTTCATAACTTCTACCTTGATCTTCTCCGACATTTCAGAACACATACGACAGACCTTCTACTTTACTGGAAGGAAGTCCTCTTTTGTCTGCAGGCGATGAACCACAATATCAGTGTCTAGTCCTGGCATGTCCTCATATGACCAAGCAAAGATCTCAACATAATCATGAAACATCTGAATCAACCACTTTTTGACACTGCTCCAAGTTTGGACCTATCTTGACTTCTTTTATGTCCTCTTATGTACCCAGATTCATTGTCTCAACTGGCTCTTCATGAGGCTGTATAGCCCTTCATTCCTGTTGTAACAGTCTGGCAAGTTCTCCTGGTACATCACAATCTTCCTCACCTTCGTCCTAAGCTTGGTTGATCGGATTTTCAAAGTCATAACCGGCAATAGTAGAACCCTTATCAATGGGATCCATAGTGGATATGGATCTGTAGTTTGATGCGTGAGTGTGTGTAAGAACATAGTTGCATTGATAAAATAAAGCAGAAAAGAAAGACAGAGAGCGCAAAATTTGTATGCAAAAACCGTCTAGTGCTTTATTAATGACATATGATATTGAAATATGATAACCCTCACAAATAAACCATTGTGCCCTGGGTAAGGCACATGGCCATAGAGTTTATATTATTTATTTATTACATCACCAGAAAAACAAAAAGATAATTACTCTTGAATAAAAGTAATTGGCACAAAGTCTTTAACCGTCCAGTTACTGGGTCCACCGTTGGTAGTAGGGAAGATCCAGTTGTTCATGTCATAGTCATTGTCATCATCTTTTATAACAGAGACAACATCAATAACATTGATTCTCGAGCCATGCTTGGGCATGGGTTCAGTTATAACATATGGAGTCTCAGGGGGATAAATTTAAAACTCCTTTGCATCAATAAGGTCTTGCACCTTGTTCTTCAATGCCCAGCAGTCGTTCGTGTCATGCCCCGGAGTCTCAGAATGGTAGGCGCATCGAGAATTTGAATTGTAGCGAGGGGATGTGGTGTTGGGATTCTTGGGAGCTTCCCTTAAAGTTACCAGATTGGACTTCAATAAGTGTGGTAAGACTTGAGACAAAGTCATATTGATCCGGGTAAACTGTCTCATAGGCCTCTCTGCTCTGGGCTGATTGTTCTATTGTTGATTAGTTGCAGGCTTGGATATCATTATAGCCCCTACCGTTGGAAGGAGTTCGGTTATGCACTTATTTCTTTGACTGTAAAAAGAAGTCACCTCTTTATTTCACATAAAATGTCTCTTTCCTATGCTTGAAGAGGTCTCCTTTTGAATCTTGCCACTTCTAATACCAGCTTCCACTCTTTCTCTAGTTAGGATCAGCTCAGTAAAACCAGTTGAGGAGCTTCCAATCAAATGGTTGAAAAATGGACCAGATAGAGTACCCAAGAACATATCCACCAACTCCCTATTAGACAGAGGGGGTTGAACTCTTTCTGCTAGGTCTCTCCACTTTTGGGCATAGTCTTTAAAACCCCCGCTCAAACCCATAGACATACTTTGGAGTTGTGTACAGGTAGGAGCAGGGTCTGCATTATATTGATACTGCTTGTAGAAGGCAGCAGCCAGGTCTTCCTAGTTACGAATATTGGTCCCCTCCAGCTGATAGAACCACACTAGCTGAGTCCCAGATAGACTCTCTTGGAAGAAGTGGACCCATAAATCCCTGTCGGCAGTGTGGGGCTGAATCTTCCTCACGTAAGATCGGAGATGCATCTTGGGACATGAGACTCCATCATATTTAGCAAACACCGGAACCTTGAACTTCTGTGGGATGACAACCCCAGAAACCAAGCCCAGCTCCTCAAAATCCATTCCAGGTACTTTCTGAATTTCTATTGCATTCAGACGATCCTCCAGCTTTTTGTATTTATCATCAGCAGGAGGATACTGCTCCTCATCATAATCAGAATCATCATTTGATTCCTTCGGGCTGAGGTCTTCCTCTCTCGTCTCCCCTTCATGATTGTCTCTTTCTTTTGATGAAGTTACTAGTTCTGATGCTCGCCGAACTGGTGCTCTGATCCTTCTTCCCAGATTCACTAACCCAGTTGGCTTCTTTGGCTTCTTCTTTTTGTCTTTCAGTATGAGAGCCTTCAGATGTTCTTGCCCTTTAGTTAGAGCCATGATCATTTGCTGGAACTGGGTGTTTTGTGCCTGGAGATCCTTGATGTTTTGTTCAAAATTCATTTCTTTACTTGCTGAAATAAACAGCGAAGAAGATGAGAAACCTGCTTTGAAACCTGGTTATGCAATGATATGTATGATATATGTATGCAGTGATTTCAAGGATTTCTAAGACTTAAATTTGCTTAAAAAGAAAGAAAACAAACGTTAATTGCATTAAGAGGTTTTAACGATCACCATGATGCCTCTTGGGCTTACAAAGGAAGCAGCAAAGCAAAAATAAAACTCTCCAAGCAAAAGAAAGACTCAAGCTTCCCACAGGTGCATCCTCTTTGGTGAAATGTAAGCATTTATACTCTTTTCTTCGTGAAGTAACCTGGTGAGCTCTAAAACCTTCTTCTCACTGGCATAGAATTGGGTTTTAAAGGTATCTTGTTCTTCTTTGAGTTGGATCCAGGATTTCTGTAGCTCCTCAAAATCAGTTGGCATGTCAGGATGAAGAATAATTTAAGGAGTGTCTCCCTCAACAATTGGCTCCATAATCACAGCTAAGACGGCAGGGTAAGGCATCATAAGACATTGGGAACGGGCTCGCACCCACCTAAGGTAAGGCTCAAGAGGGATGGAATTCTTGTGCCCCAGTGTCTTGCTATCAACTCTGTTAACCATACCCCAAGCGCGAATGAACCTCTTACGATAACCCTGAGAATCATTCTCATAGTCAAAGATGATTCCCTGGACGAGTGCATCATGAGGACCATCCCTTATAGCATAACCAAACTATCATAACACCAAACAAGGATTATAAGTGATTCCTCCCCTAATGCCTAAGAGAGGGACATTAGGGAATTCTCCACAACGATCAATGATGGTAACATTCTCCAAGGATCGAGAACACCAATGAATATTCGAATGTGTGAGGGACACCAACCTACGATAAAATCTCATACCCTGCTCATTCTTCAAAATAGACTGAGATAGGTGCGAAATAAACCACCTAGCCAACAGAGGAGTGCAACACATAAGGGTCCCTCTTCTCTTTAGAGTGCGGGTATGCAGAGAGTGTAGAATATCTCCAAGTAAAGTAGGCACCGGATTATGAGACAAAAACCTTGACCGCATTCACATATATGAGTTGGTCCGGATTAGGAAATAGCACCATCCCATAGATGAGAAGAGCCAACACTTCTTCAAAAGCTTGTAAATCCAGGGTATCCCAAAAATGGTGAGCTTTCTCAAACAGAAACTTAGCTAGAAATTCCTTGATTCCTCTTCTAGTTTCCCAATTTGCCACTAAATCTGCCTGTTGTAAAGAAAGCGCTTGAGCAATCTCTTCAGGTTTTGGGTCTCTTTCCATACCATTTAATGGTAACTGATTAAGGATACGTACCCCCAATAAATGAGAAAACTCCTCCATAGTAGGCACTAGCTGGTAATCAGGAAAAATGAAGCAGTGATGTAATGGGTCAAAGAATTGAAAGAGCACTTTTATCATTTCATCATCAGAGTTTGAGGTGGCCAAGTTGATAAGTCGACCATGTCTTTCAGTGAATGGAGAGCTTTCAGGGACCCTTGATGCCAAGTCCTTGAGTTAAGGAGGTACCCTTACGAGGTTGACTTGTATAGTATTCCTGCGAGTGGATGCCATGTCCTACAAGACAAGACAAAGATAAGCCTAGAAAATCCTTGAAATGTTTAGTATGATATACCATTTTATGATGTCATGATTATACTAAGAAATCACAGATATAGCAAGAACAAGCAAATCACAAAAAGACCTTAGGTTTAAGGCTTGCATGGGTTTTAAGGTAATATCCTCTTGAAGTTTGATTGGTTCAACCTGTCCTATAAATAGTAATCGGGTTCTAAGGGATCTCAATATCACTGATCTTCCCCACAAGTTTCATTCCAATAGACAACTGACTTGCCACCAAACAAAACTCAAGAGTCGGATCTCAATGAGTGTAGTATCGAGTATCAACTGACTTTGGGGATACACCAAAGACGGCTATCTCACTACGTCCTAATAACCAAGTTGTTCAATTAAAGGTTCTAAGTTCATTTGATGCCTTATGACACCATGCAGCGGCCCCGTATTCTCCTTGATTACTCAAGGGCTATCGGTACCAACCAAAGTATCACATCAATGTAGTTATCGCTTCAACCATGTCGGTATACCCCGCACAGTTTCCACGATCTATTGCTACTTACCTAAAAGGTGCCTCAGATCCGGGTGTAGGATCTATAATAACCCAAAAAAAGCCCTCAAAAGTAAAGCAATCAAAGCACACCAAGCAGTTAAATAATGAACTAACTCTAAGGTAACCCCACTTTTTGTTCTCCCCAGCAGAGTCGCTAGTTCTGTCATACGGTGGCAGAACCGACTGTTTAATACAGATTTTGCATTTTGTATTCGGAAATATGCAGTAAGCAAGAGTCTCCATCGTCTTTTCTTTTATCCAACAAAGGAAAGGGTGAAAAGAACAGAAAAAGACTTGTTCGAGAGTTTTCTGAGTAAGGGGGTAGATTATGGAAAGGGAAGGTGTTAGCACCCTTTCCATCCAGAGTTCTCTATAGGCTCTTAGAGGTTTGCTCATTTTAAAAATACCTTTGTGCTTTGTGTTTGAAAATATTTTGAAAACGCCTTAGTACGGCGAACTTTGTAATGTTTCTCGGGATAGTGGAGAAAGTATACAAAGTGTTTTGAAATTGTTTTTTAAAAGCATTTTTTCTATAAGTGCAAAATGTTTGAGCAAACTTCTAACAGCTATCTACTTTATTACTCGAAAAGGGTCGTTATTTTCCTCTTTTCCTTTAGGCAATGCTATCCTACTATTAGCGAGTAGGTAGCTTTGCCGTCAGATGTTTGAGGGACAATCGAAGAGACGTTTTACAGTCACGAAGGCAACTTGTGGAGACACTTTAGCAATTTTATTTTAGGGACTAGATCATTTACCGAAAGGAAACTGTAGGATCATCGAGGGACTATGATCTTTTTTTATTTATGGGTCTTTGCTAAAGCGTTCCTACCTCATGAATGTTTTATTTCTTAAAGGCAACCAAAGTGGAATACTCTAGAGGTGCTTGTGTGCAATTGTGTTCAATTCAGTTATTTATCTTTTTGTTAAGTTTGCTAATGTTTAATTATTAGTCTTTCCATACACGCCTAGTTACTAATAGTTAAAATGTACAGAAAATAAAGTGCGGAAAGCATAAATCTAGACTATTACATGGCTTTGAGAGAGATACAATATAAGTGTAAGAAGTAAAGTGCAGAATTTTAAATCTAAAACTATTACATCCATAATCAGTTACAATATTTATGTAAAATGCAAGAATAAAAATAACGCGCGCGAAATAATTATTACGTCTAAAAACCTAAGAAAAATTCTAAGTAAACAAGGAAAAATCTTTTTTTGGGTTTTGTTAAGAAAATAATTAACTATAAATTTAATTTAAGAAAATAAATATTGTATGAAATTAAACTAATTCTAATATTTTTTGCATTTTTATTTAAGAAAGCATTTGAAACATAAATTAAATCCTACATTCTAACTCATTTTTAATTTAAGAAAGTAGTTAAAATTTAATTAATTAATTAATCAAAGAAATTAATTGTTTAATAAAAAAAATCTAAGTCTAATAGTTTTTGTGAGTTTTTTACTATTATGTTAATTAAATAAAGGAAAACAAAATAAATAGAAAAAAAAAAACAAACAAAACAAAAATGCCCAAATGGGCTGGAATGCTAAAGAAAATAAGGGGTGTGAGTCTTTCGACTCAAGGGAGAATGATATGTGTAGCCTTCAATTGGACTTTCATGGCCTCTTTCGATTGTGTTGGGAAGTAGTATGAGGATCCTTTGTTTGGACTCTTTTCTGCCTCCTTCGATTGAGGTCTGGGAGTCAGCATTAGGGTCCTTCATTTATCCCTTCTGGATCTTTCGTTTGGACTGTAAAAAGAAGGGGACCTGGAAAGCAACATGAAGGTGCCCCTTTCATTTGGGGAAGGCAGGCAACGAGGGCGAAGCCTAAAATTTTGTTTCACATTAATCCTTTTCTTTTCGTTTGAGTCTGTACAGGGGTTAGTTCTAACATGTATATTTAGACCAAAAAAACATGCAATCGAATAGGACAAAAATAAACAGTGAATAGATTTTATATACATGCCATGCTGAAACGAAAGGTGCAAGGTCAAGGGGACTTACCTTGCTGGAAAATTGAACTTGTGTGAGGACTAGATTTGTTTGGATACTACTGGATTCGAAAGCAGAGAGGCAAGTGTGGTGTGATCTTGTTGAGTTTTGAGAGTTTTTTGATGTGCTTCTCCCTTTCATCTGATCCTTCTATGTAAGTGTCTCGTCCTTTTTAGCTTGCAAGCATGCTGCTTATATAGTGTAGAAGGGAGGGGACAAGAAGATAATAGGTTAAACTTCCATAAATAAACGTTTTCAAAGCCATGAATGAAGTTTTGTAACTGTGGACAAAAACATGGGATCTTGTCCTCTTTTGAAATTTGAATGTATGTGGATATTTTGGCTCCTTCGAATGCCTTTAGTTTTCATCCTTTGATTGGGCCTTAAATTGCCTTTTTTCGAATAGACCTCATGTTGTCTATTTTTGAATGGACCTCATATTGTCTCTTTTCGAATGGACCTCATGTTGTCTCTTTTCGACTGGGCCCCTTGTGTAGCCTTCGAATGGGCCTTCTGCATGCTCCTTTGAATGGCTCTGATTCATCCCCTTTGAATGGCCAACAATATGTGTCCTTCGAATGGACTTTTGGAATGCCATAGTGTAGAAATTGGGTTTTCAAAACTTAGCATGAGGGAAGTTCCTTCCTTGTACAGGCATGCATGTAGCAGGTGTTTGCCTTATAGGCGTGAAGAAAATTCTTGCCTTGTGAAGGAAGGCATGCAGGCCATTTGTCCCAATGGGGGCCTATGTGAAAGAAACCAAAGGTGCTTAAAACGAATGAGTCCTAGAGATAGTTCCAAACGAAAGAAGCCAGAGGTACTTCAAATGAAGGAAGTCAAAAGGAAATCCCCTTCTTTCTGAATCAAAGGGAGCCATTTCAAAGGAAAATAAAGCTTAATCAAAGACTAGTGAGTCAAGCTTGTATCGAAGGTTTTTAAGGGCTCAATCGAAAATTGTTATTATGCCAATTGAAGGGCACTGTTTAACTTTCAATTAAAGGACATTGCTAATATTCAAAAATTTCCTCTTTTTTTAACCAAGTGTTTGTAACCACCATGTGAGGTAAAAATCTTGGGAAAATATGGGAGGGAAAATTTTGGGGTATAACAGCGCCCTTTTCATTCGTAGTTATCTACGGGCTCTTAGTTGCTTGCTAGATCACTTGCTTTGTTTGAAAATGTGCTTTGTGGTGTGGGTTTGAAAATATTTTGCAAAATGCCTTTGTTGCAGCGAACTTTGTAATGATTCTCGTCTCTATAAGAATGCGTACAAAATGTTGGTTTTGAAAATAGTTCAAAGAGATGTTCTTGAAGATGTTTTTGAAAGTGCAAGTGTGGACAATGGTTTTAGTTCAAGAGCAAGCAACTACGAGCGTCCTACCTACTCAAAATCTTTAATGTTCTTTTCCCTCTCCTTTAGACGTGGCTATCTTACCACTGATTGATAAGAAGCCCCATCGTTAGATGTGAAGGGACGGGCGCGGGTCAATTTTATAGTCGTAGAAGGAAACCTATGAGACATTTTAGCAATTTTCGTAAGGACTAAGATCGTTTTACCGAAGGATACATCGAGCGACATCGAGGGACTGTGATCTTTTTATCGAGGGTTTTTGCTAAAACGCCCATATTCGAGGGACATGACTATATTCCGAGGCAACAAGTGAGATTATCCTAGAGGTACATGTGTGTGAAATGTGTTTGATTGCATGCATTTAGTCTTTGAGATTAGGTTTTTCTAATGGTTGATTTTATCTTATCATACACACCCTATCTTACTAGCAATTATATGAAAAGCGGCAAACTTGCGGAAATTAAAAAAATCCTAAGCTATTACATCATTAGGGGGATGGGGATATAATTCGCAAATGGGGATGAAATATGTGTCTAATTATTACAACCATATCGAATAAGTGGACAGTAATGGAGAATATATGTACAATGTAAAAACAGTGTAAAAAGAAGGAAAACTGCATTTTGAACTATTATGTGTCGACACATGCTGTTATGAATCGACACATAACTTTCCTCGCCCCTGCCAAACCAAATCAACCCATTATGAGTCGACACATAATGGCATGTGTCGACTCATTTCCTGCTTGTGTCGACACATACGTGTTTTATGTCGACTCATGCACCTTTTATCCTTCTGTTTTGGGACCTGGATAGCAGTATGATTTAATGCATAACGCCATGTGTCAACTCATACCCTGTTTTACCACTAGAATGAGTCGACCCATGTGGATATGTGTCGACTCATGTTGCAGTTTTTTGCCTCTATCACCATTCTTTTGCATGTATCAGTCAGTTTTCAACATATAAATGATAAAAATGAACAGCAAGTAAATGACTAACTTCAAGAGTAGTGATTACTACATCTTATCTTTATAAATAAACCAAAAATGATGTATGAAAAATGCAAGGTTAAGATGACTTACCTTGAAACTGCACTTTAGGTTTTGAGTCTGAATATCCTTCAAGATGTTGTGTGGACCTTAATGAAACTCTAGGAAGCTGCTAGACCTCCCTTTGTGTTGAAGGTTGCTGAACCAACTCCAAACAGTCAAGTTTGTTTTGTATTGTCTTTTGTTTAGAAGTTGAGAATAAGGGCACTACAGAAACTGTTCTTGTGCTTGAACAATATCTATGTGATGTGAAGTGTTTAGAGGGTTTATGGGAGAGTTTGCAAGGTTGTACAATAATGGGTTGAGGATTTTTCTATTTTGTGAGTGAAAGTAGAGTTGAAGATGAGCAGGTCTAATGAAAATGAGCTAAGTTTTACAAAAGTTCTGTTTTTCTCTTCTCTCCTTTTTTTTTCAAAAAAATCCTCTCCTTTGTCTTATGGAACAGTGCCTTTTGTAGATCCTTGAATGATGTTTAGGAGGGAAACAAAACAAGTTATTTTGAATTGTTTTTGCCTACTGCTTTGGTACTTTTTCCACACATTTTCTTTGGAGCAGACTGCATAGAGCAGTTTTGGACTGTATAGGACAGCATATGCAGGTTTTTGTGACAGGTTTGTGGTGCAGCATAGTGATAAGTGCATTTTGATGCATATTCTTCCATGATTGTACTTATGCATTTTCATAGTTAGTTTAGCTTATTTTTGTATTTTATAGTGTTTTTCTATTTTAGTTTATTTCTACTCTTATTTGATTTTCGCACTTTATTTTCAGCATTAGCAGTCTGCACGAATAAATTCATAACTTGAGCTACGGGAGTCGGAATGAGGCATGCTACTAGTCGTTGGAAAGCTAAGAGAAAAAACTATGATTTATATTCAGAAGTCGAGAGCTGAATCAGACTGTAGCAGGGCCTTAAAATTCGTTGAAGTTACAACATTTTATATTTAAGTTTTTGGTTATTTGTTTTGGGCCTAGGTTATGTTTTCGACCCAGTTGGGTTATGAACCGAATCCTTGTCCTTGCTATACCTAGAAGCCATTATAGTAATTTCGTTTTTACCTTTGATTATCGAGAAAAATACATTTTGCTTTTAAGATTGTGATGAGGAACTAAACATCCAGAGTCAATCTGCTGTAACTGCGTTTCCAACGCTTTGAGGTTTTTACTGTATCAATCAAATTTGTTTTCTTTCAATACTATTTTGTGATTTACATTCGCTTAATCTGTATTACATAAAAAAATTGATTAAATTCGTATGATTGGATCCCTAACGTTTATTCGTTCTTATGTCGCTTTGTCGTTAGTCCGCGTTTGTAATTTGTGTTTGCTTAATTCACGAGGGCTTAATCTGTTTGCTTAATTCGGAATAGGAATCCAATCTGTTTGTATTTGTCGCGCTTGATAATGGGTATATAAATCGAATAGAGATCAATTCCGCTTAGGAAATTGTTAAGGTAAAAATCAATGATTAGCAGGAAACCGAACAGTAGATAGGCTTAATTCTATAATCACTTATTTTAAATCGCTTATTTGCTTTGTGTTTTCTGAATCGAAAACCTAAAACCAAAACCCCCTCATTGATTTACATTTTATTAATACAAACAAGAATCCTTGTGAGACGATTCGAGTCACATTGTCGATGTACTGTGTTTTTAAAAATACTCGTTTTGATATGTGTGCGACAGCGGATCAAATTGGTGCTGTTGTCGGGGATTCTTATTGTTATTAATTAATATTTTAGTCATAGGTATAATGTTCTTGCTTTTTTTTCTTGTTTTTTTCGTTGTGTTTAATGATTTTCAGGGTTGCAATTTCGATTGCAGTACAGTTTTTCAGCCTAGCAGATAAGTTTGAAACCTACTGTTTCGATTCGCTCCGAATTTTTTCCTGAAGTTCCAAAAAAATCGATGAACAGTACTCCTTTAGAATAGAATTCTAAAAGATTTCGGCCCTCAAAATCGCAAATTCATCTTTTTTCTATTTTTAACGAATTTCTTTACTGTTTTCATAGAGTCGAAAAAAATCGAAAAATTCTGAAAATTATTATTTTGCCTAATTAGATTAAATCTGGTATTATTTTATTTTTATGAATTTTATTTAATCAATTTCCTTCATTGTGTTTGTTTTTTATTATTAGGGACATTGTTGGCATTTTGAACATTGTTGCTGCATTATTGTGTATTAGTCCTGGCTACTAGGTCTTGTTGTTCTGAACTTGTTGCTTTTGATCCTGAAGTAGAGAAAACATTGCACATACGACGTAGAAAAGTCCAGGCTACCACTAGTTCACCATCCATAATTGAGTCTGATTCTGAGTATGACTATTTGCATAACTTGTTTGCTTCGAGTTCTGAATTTGTTTTTGATATGGATGACCAAAGAACCTTAAGGCAATTGGCTGCCCCTGATGTGAATTATAATGGCATGTGTATTGAATATGATAATGTTGTTGTTCCTTTTGAATTAAAATCGGGTTTAATACACTTGTTGCCCAAGTTTAGTGGTCTTGCAGGTGAGGATCCACACAAACATTTGAAAGAATTTCAGGTCGTGTGTTATACACCATTTAATCCTGAAGGGATCACTAAAGATCACATCAAACTTAGAGCTTTTACTTTTTCATTGCAGGGTGCAGCAAAGGATTGGATATACTATATTGAGCCAAATTCAATGGCAAGCTGGAATGCTCTGAAAAAAGTGTTCTTGGAGAGATTTTTTCCTGCCTCTAGAGCTGCCACAATAAGAAAGGAGATTTGTGGTATTAGACAAGGCAATGAGTCGTTGATCGGGTATTGGGAGAGGTTCAAACACTTGGTATCTAGCTGTCCTCAACACCAGATTACTGAGCAACTACTTATCCAGTACTTTTATGAAGGTTTGTTACCGATGGATAGGAACATTCTTGATGCTTCTAGTGGTGGAGCACTTGTCGATAAAACTCCAGCTGCTGTCAAAGCCCTTATTGAAAATATGTCTCTTAATTCTCAACAGTTTACCACTAGAGACAATTATGTTCAAAGCAAAGGCGTGGATCAAATTCAGGTTTCTTCCAATAAAGCTTTAGAGACCGGAATTGACGAGCTCACTACCTTAGTCAAACAGCTGGCAGTAGCAAAACCTCAAACAGCAACTGTGTGTGGTATTTGTACTTCTCATGAGCATCCGACCGATATTTGTCCTATTCTGAGAGACGATTCCATTACTGAGCTTCCTTAAGCTTATGCAACCAACTTTTACAATCAAAACAGGTACAACAACACTCCTGACCTGTCTACCAACAAATACCATCCCAACCTTCGATATGGAAATCCACAAACCAGCCAACAACAGAACCCACCCCAAGTGGCTGCCCCTGCATCTTCGGAACCATCCTTAGAGGATATTGTCAAACAAATGGCTATCAACAACCTTCAGTTCCAACAAAGGACCGATTCTAGCATTCAGACCTTGCACACACAGATGGGATAGCTTGATATTCAAATGAATGCCATGCAATCCCAGGGGTCAAACAAACTTCTAGCCCAAACAGTTGTCAATCCAAATGGTCCTAATGCTAATGTCAGTGCAATTTCTTTGAGATCTAGAAAGGTTACAGAACCAGCCCCTAAAAAAATAAAAAAATTATTGAGGTAACATTTGAACCTTCTCCTTCTGAATCTGTTTCACTTGAACTTTGCTCACCTTCTTCTGTTGCGGTGGAAACTGAAAAAATTAAAGAAAAGGAGTATGTTCCACCAGTTCCTATCCCACATAGAGTTCTGAAAAATAAAAGAATTGAGGAGGGAGAGAAAGAAAGAGATATATTGGATGTTTTCTAAAAAGTCGCGGTAAACATTCTGCTTCTTGATGTAATTAAGCAGGTTCCTAAGTATGCTAAGTTTCTGAAGGATTTGTGTACCAACAAGAGGAGGATTAAAGGAAGTGAAAGAGTCAACTTGGGAAGAAATATTCTACTTTTATTCAGCCCAAACCTTCATCTGAAAAGGTTGTAGGCGAGAAAAATGTTTCAGCCCTCACTACTCAGGTTCTGCCACAAAAGCAGAAGTGTCCCGGAACATTTGTTATTCCTTGCACCATCGGGAACAGTAAATTTGAGAATTGCATGCTTGATTTGGGAGCGGGAATTAATGTTATGCCTACATCTGTTTATAATAACCTTTGTCTTGGTCCTTTGCAGCATACAGGTTTAATCATTCAATTTGCGAACATGAGCAACACTCGCCCCGCCGGCATAGTCGAAGATGTCCTTGTTCAAGTTAACGATTTGATTTTTCCTGCAGATTTTTACATTCTGGACATGGAAGGAGAAAAAAATTCCAGCAGAGCTCCCATCATTTTAGGCTGACCGTTCATGAAAACGGCAAAAACAAAAATTGATGTTGATGATGGAACCATGTCCATGGAATTAGGTGACATTGTCACAAAATTCAACATTTTTATGTCATGAAACATCCCCTGGAGGAGCATTCCGTTTTTCACATTGAGTTGATCTATGGATTGATTGATGACACTTGTTCTGAATTATTTTCCATAGATTTTATGTCTTTATCTGGATTTGATTATGTTTACTTGTGTTCTGATTATACTGACAATAACTTATGTGTTGTGTGTGCTGAGATTGATGTTGCCTTGCAGGCTGATATGTTTCCTACATGTGAAGTTGTTATTGATGAAGTTGTTTTTGCAGCTGATGTCCTTGAGATCCCGGCTTCCCCAAACACTCCATCCATAGAGCAACCCCCGTCCTTAGAGTTGAAACAACTCCCTGAAAACCTTAAATACGTTTAGTTGGAGAGTAATGAAAAACTCCCTGTTATTATTTCTTCTAACCTTGATTTCGATCAAGAAAAAAAACTTTTGAAGATCTTGAAAAAGCAAAAGAAGGCAATCGGATGGACATTAGCCGACCTTCCTGGTATTAGTCCATCGATATGCATGCACAGAATTTTACTTGAGGAGGGAGCAAAAACAATAAGGCAGACCCAAAGGAGGCTTAATCATTTTATTCTTGATGTTGTGAAGAAAGAGATAACCAAACTCTTGAAAGCAAGTATCATTTATCTTATATTTGACAGTAAATGGGTAAGTCCAGTGCAGGTCGTACCTAAGAAATCTGGACTCGCAGTGGTGAAAAATGAAAAGAATGAACTTGTTCCCACTAGAGTTCAGAACAGTTGGAGAGTTTGTATTGATTACAAGAGATTTAACCAAGCGACTAGAAAGGGTCACTTTCCTTTACCATTCATTGACCAAATGCTTGAACGGCTAGTTGGTAAATCACATTATTGTTTTCTTGATGGCTTTTCAGGTTACTTTCAGATTCATATTGCACCGGAAGATCAAGAGAAGACCACTTTTACTTGTCCCTTTGGTACTTTTTCTTACAGGAGGATGCCTTTTTGTCTTTGCAATGCTCCTGGCACTTTCCAGCGATGCATGATTAGCATTTTTGCTGATTCCATTGAAAATTGCATGGAAGTTTTTATGGATGATTTCACTGTTTATGGTTCTTCTTTTGATACATGCCTGAGTAGTTTGAATATGGTTTTAGAAATATGCATCGAGACTAACCTTGCTTTAAATTATGAAAAATGTCATTTTATGGTTGAGCAGGGAATTGTTCTTGGTCACATAATTTCTGAAAAAGGAATTTCTGTTGACCCTGCTAAAATTGATGTGATTTCTACACGGCCTTACCCTTCTTGCGTTTGCGAGATTCATTCTTTTCTTAGTCATGTAGGTTTTTATAGGCGTTTCATCAAGGATTTCAGAAAGATAGCTCTTCCACTGTCAAACATGTTGAAGAATGATGTTACTTTCAACTTCGATGACAAATGCAAACAAGCGTTTGACTTCTTGAAGAAAGCATTAACCTCCACTCCGATAATCCAGCCCCCTGACTGGACCCTCCCTTTTGAGCTTATGTGTGATGCTTCTAATTATGTTGTTGGGGCTGTCCTTGCACAAAGAGTTGACAGGGTTTCCCATGTTATTTACTATGCTTCTAGGACTTTATATTCTACATAGTCAAATTACATTACCACTGAAAAAGAACTTCTAGCTATTGTTTTTTCTCTTGATAAATTCAGATCATATTTTCTAGGTTCCAAGGTTGTTGTTTTTACTGACCATGCAGCTTTAAAGTACTTGTTGAAGAAGTCAGATGCAAAACCGACATTGATTCGGTGGATGTTGTTGCTCCAAGAGTTTAATGTAGATATTAAAGACAAAAGTGGAGCTGAGAACTTACTGGTTGATCACTTGAGCAAGATAGAAAGAGATTAAGATCCTTTCCCTATTCAAGATGACTTTCCTGATGAGCAGCTTTTACTTTTGCATGGGGTAACTCTTTGGTTTGCTGACATTGTTAATTATCTTGTTGCTGGTGTTTTTCCTGCAGGTGCATCCAGGTCACAGATTCACAAACTCAAGAGTGATGCCAAATATTATGTTTGGTATGATCCATATCTTTGGAAATTTGGTAGTGATTAGGTAATTAGGAGATGTGTCCCTGACTATGAGATTGAATCTATTTTGAATTTTTCTCATTCATCCCAAGTCGGGGGAACTTTGGTCCGTAAAGAACTGCAAGAAAGGTCCTAGACTCAGGTTTCTATTGTCCCACTATTTTGAAGGATGGTTATGAGACTTACCGCACTTTTAAAGAGTGCAAGATAGCGGGTACAAACATCACTCGCAAGAGTAAAATGCCTCAGCAGTCTATGCTTTTCTGTGAGGTATTTGATGTATGGGGAATCAACTTCATGGGTCCCTTTCCTGTATCATTTGGTTTCCTTTACATTTTACTTGTTGTTGATTATGTTTCAAAGTAGGTGGAAGTTATCCCCACTAGGACTAATGATTTTAGAGTTGTTGCAGATTTTGTCAGGTCTAATATCTTTTGCAGGTTTGGAATACAATGATCTATAATAAGTGATCAAGGCACTCATTTTTGCAACCACGCCATGGAAGCTTTGCTCCGGAAGTATGGAATTATGCGTAGAGTCTCTACTGTATATCACCCACAAAGTAATGGGCAAGCTGAGATCTCAAATAGAGAGATCAAACAGGTTTTAGAGAAATGGTGCAGCCAAATAGGAAGGACTGGAGCCGTCATCTAGGAGATGCACTTTGGGCTCAAAGAACAGCTTTCAGGACACCCATTGGGATGTCTCCTTATCGACTTTTTTTTGGTAAGGCATGTCATCTTCCTGTTGAGATAGAACACCGTGCTTATTGGGCGGTGAAAAGTTGTAATTTGGAGATGCAACAAGCAGGTATTGAAAGAAAACTTCAATTGCAACAACTTGAAGAGCTTAGACTAGAGGCTTATGAAAGCTCTAGGATTTATAAAGAGAAAACTAAGCTCTTCCATGATAAAATGATTTCTAGGAAGGAATTTTCTGTGGGCCAACATGTTTTACTTTTTAACTCCCGCCTTAAGCTTATGGCTGGGAAACTCCGATCCAAATGGATTAGTCTTTTTGTTGTTACTAATGTTTTCCCTCATGGTGCAGTAGAAATTAAGAGTGCAGGTACTGACCAAGTTTTCAAGGTTAATGGGAAGCACCTAAAGCTATTCCATGAAAGTTCAGTAGATGAAGATGCAACCATAGAAGATCTTTTTTTGGAAGCACCCAACTACTCTGCAACTTGATCAAGGAGTTTGTCTTTCCTTCTCTCTAATTTAATAGTTATGTCCTTTCATTGAGGATAATGCTTACTTTAAGTGTGGTGGAGGGAATCCTTTATTTTATTTGCTTTTGTTCTCTATTTTGTTGTTTTGTTTTCAGTTATAAAAAATAAAAAAATATGCTCTTTTTGAAAGTATTGGGTTATAGATTAATCTGAGGTAAATTGTGGAGACTTGGGAATAGTTCACAAGATCAGTATCTTCTTAACACTGTATGTTTCATGCATATGGAAGTTAATTTAAATTTTATTATGACGTAGCCTTGAAGTCTCATCTTTTGATAGCTCTTGAGTAGTTTATTTCAGCAGTCAGCACCATCTCACACGCACTCTACACCAGGAAGCCGATAAAAATAAGTGAGTGATCCAAGTTTTATATGAAAAAAAGGAAAGAAAAAGGAATGTGCCTTCTAAGTTTTGTGACCCTCACCTGGTGACTTAACCTAACGGTCGTAGAACCTACAAAAAAATTGATAATAAGACTCGTTGTTAGTTGGTTCAGTGGTTTCTGGTGCTGAACTTGGTAGGGCGGATTACGGTCCAATCCCATGTAACTACAACTGAGTAAGCAAAGGGTTATGCCATGTAAGTACCAGAACCCAGAGCAAAAAGGATCAGAGTCACTAACCGGTCGCCTTGCTATGAGTGTGTGGAGATAACGGGCTTAATGTGATTGCGCCTGAATGAAAAAGAGCAAAAAGAAGGATAAGTAAGTTAGACTTTGGCATAATAATATGATTCTAATTGGTTTGTATATTCAAGAGACAAGATTAGTGTTCTTACGATATCCTTAGTGTGCAAGATTAGTACCTATTGATGCAATCTTAACAGAAGAAGAGTTTGTAGCCTAGAATGAGTAGCTGGTGATGATGTTGTGTTTCTTTTGATTTTATTTTGCTCAGAGTGAAAAAGTTCAAGCGTGGGTGAATTTGATCAGTGCATTTTGATGCAAATTCTTCCATGATTATACTTATGCATTTTCATAGTTTGTTTAGCTTATTTTTGTATTTTATAGTGTTTTTCTATTTTAGTTTATTTCTACTCTTATTTGATTTTCGCACTTTATTTTCAGCATTAGCAGTCTGCACGAATAAATTCATAACTTTAGCTACGGGAGTCAGAATGAGGCGTGTTACCAGTCGTTGGAAAGCTAAGAGAAAGAGATGTGATTTTCATTCAGAAGTAGAGAGCTGAATTAGACTGTAGCAGGGCCATAAAATTTGTTGAAGTTGCAGTATTTTATATTTAAGTTTTAGGTCATTTGTTTTGGGCCTAGGTTATGTTTTCGACCCAGTTGGGTTATGAATCGAATCCTTGTCCTTGCGATACCTAGAAGCCGCTATAGTAATTTTGTTTTCACCTTTGATGAGGAACTAAACTTCCAGAGTCAATCTGCTATAACCGCATTTCCAACGCTTTGAGGTTTTTACTTTATCAATCAAATTCGTTCTCTTTCAATACTATTTTGTGATTTACATTTTCTTAATTTGTATTACATAAAATTGTTTTGATTAAATTCGTATGATTGGATCCCTAACGTTTATTCGTTGTTACGTCGCTTTGCCGTTAATCCGCGTTTGTAATTCGTGTTTGCTTAATTCACGAGGGCTTAATCCGTTTGCTTAATTTGGAATAAGAATCCAATCTATTTGTATGTGTTGCACTTGACAATAGGTATAGAAATCAAATAGAGATCGATTCCTCTTAGGAAATTGTTAAGGTAAAAATCAATGATTAGCAGGAAACTGAACAGTAGATTGGCTTAATTTTATAATCACTTATTTTAAATCTCTTATTTTCTTTGTATTTTCTGAATCGAAAACCTAAAACCAAAACCCCCCTATTCAGTTACATTTTATTAATACAAACAAGAATCCTTGTGAGACGATTCGAGTCACATTGTAGTTGTACTACGTTTTTAAAGTAACTCATTTTTTATCCGTCCGCGACAGAGGATCACATAGCACAAGGTTTTTTGTAGGACAACAATGGATCATAGTTTTGGAGTGTTGTGGTAATGTATAGAAGTAGCATATCATACTTTGTTCAACAATAACTTGGACAACATAGTTTGCAGCATGAAACAAATTTGGTTTGTGGAGTAATTTATGCAAATTGTATCAAAGACAAAGTATTATGGCAAGGTTTTGAGTTAAAGAAAAAAAAAGTCCAAATAATACAAATTTTATGATTTGTAAATTTGCAGAAATTCCACTTTGTAATAACTTGAATTATTTGTAACATCTTGAACTATTTTGAATTGTAGTGACAAGATGTCATGAAGCAATGAACTTAACTTAGAAAAATTTCCAAGTCTTGCAAAAGTTGGATCTTTGACTTTCTTGATTTTTGATGATCAAACTTCATATTTTGGATGTCTTGATGAAATATGATTTTTGGGACTCAACTTTGGTCAAAAAGTCAAAGTTTGACTTTTTAGTGTATAGTTGACTTTTCCCATCAGTTTATTGAATTTTATCAATCCACTGATCTCAGGAGATGCATTGAAATGTGCAATTAGCTCAAAATGACGCGCTCGGATCCTTGATATCATGCTTCCAACCAATAATCCAAGCATTAGGTCAAAAATCAAAGTTCGGTCATTTTTAGTCAAAACCCTAATTTTGGTCATTTTGCCCTTTTGGTAATTTGAATGACTTTCTTGGAAAATTGTGATCCAAGACTTGAAACATGACAAAAATAAATCCTGAGGGTCCATAATGTTCCTTGAAAGTCATTTGAAACATTAGAAATCCAACTGCCTTTGTACAAAATGAAACCCTAATTTGAGGCATCACTGCTGAGGAGATTATTTGACCTAGTCAAAACTTGTACAAACTTGAGGTGTTGAAGATATTTGTAGGAAATATCTTGAGAAATGAGAGGGAAAATTTTGGGTACAACAATTCGTATAAAGAGCCATTGGAGACCATCAATTTGGGTTCAGAGGAAGAGCCAAAGGAGGTCAAGATTAGAGCATTACTACACCTCGATATGAAAAGCAGGTTGACTGAATTGTTGAAAGAGTATGTGGATATCTTTTCTTGGTCATACCAAGATATTCCTGGTTTAGATACTTATATTATGGAGAATAATTTGTCGTTGAAGCCAGAGTTATCTCCAGTCAAGCAGAAATTGCGAAGAACTCACCCTGATATGACAGTGAAAATTAAAGAAGAAGTATTAAAGCAAATTAATGCTGATTTTCTTGTGACATTAGTGTATCCTCAACAGATTGCCAATATTGTCCCAGTACCAAAGAAAGACGGAAACGTTTGCATGTGCGTTGATTATAGAGATTTAAACAGAGCTAGTCCAAAATATGATTTTCCATTACCACATATTGATATGTTGGTTGATAGTACAAAAATATTCAAAGTTTTCTCGTTAATGGATGGATTTTCTGGATATAATAAAATTAGACTGGCTTCTGAGGACATGGAAAAAACAATGTTTATCACACCCTGGGGAACATTCTGTTAGAGTGATGCCCTTTGGGTTGAAGAACTCTGGTGCAACGTATTAGAGGGCTATGACAACCTTATTCCATGATCTGATGCACAAGGAAATTAAGGTATATGTTAATGATATGATTGCCAAATCACAGACTGAAGAAGGGCATGTAGAAGATTTGTTGAAGTTGTTTCCGCGTTTGAGGAAGTATCATCTCTGTTCGAATCCAAACAAATGCACCTTCGGTGTCTGATCAAGGAAGTTATTAGGTTTCATTGTCAGCCAAAAAGGAATTGAAGTTTACCCTGATAAAGTCAAAGCAATTCATGAAATGCATGCGCTAAGAATTGAAAAGCAAGTTAAAGGCTTCCTTGGACATCTGAATTACATTTCCAGATTCATTTCCCATATGACTGCAATGTGTGAACCAATTTTTAAGTTGTTAAAGAAAGATCAAGGTTATGTATGGACAGATGATTGCCAAAGGGCATTTGAAAGTATTAAAGAATATATTCTTGAACCTCCTATCTTGCTTCCTTGCGTTGAAGGAAGACCATTGATCATATATCTGGCAGTGTTAGATAATTCTATGGGCTGTATTTTAGGACAACAAGATGAAACAGGAAAGAAAGAATATGCCATTTATTATCTCAGCAAGAAGTTTACTGACTGTGAGTCACGGTATTCTATGCTGGAAAAGACGTGTTGTGCTCTGGCTTGGGCGGAAAATCATTTGCAGAAATATATGTTAAATCATACTACTTGGTTGATTTCCAAAATGGATCCAATTAAGTATATTTTTGAAAAGCCTGCTCTTAATGGGAGAATTTCCTATTGGCAGATGTTGTTGTCTGAATATGATATTGAATACCGTACTCAGAAGGCCATAAAAAGTAGTGTGTTGGAGGATTATCTTGCTCACCATCCGGTTGATGATTATCAGTCTGTTAAATATGATTTCCCTGATGAGGACGTTATGTTTCTGAAAGCGAAAGATTGTGATGAACCGTTGCCTGGGGAAGGTCCTGATCCTGAATCTTGGTGGGGTATGGTATTTGATGGAGTTGTGAATGCTTATGGAAAAGGAATTACCGCTGTGATTGTCACTCCACATGGATCACACATTCCTTTTACTGCAAGGCTAACATTTAATTGTATCAATAATATGGCAGAGTATAAGGCTTGTATCATGGGTCTCAAGGAAGCCATTGATCTCAGAATCAAAGTTCTATATGTATATGGTGATTCAACTTTGGTAGTTAATCATATTAAAGGAGAATGGGATGCTCGTCACCCTGGCTTGATCCCTTACAAAGACTATGCTAGAAGATTATTACCCTTCTTTAACGAAGTTGAATTTCATCATATTCCCAGAGAAGAAAATCATATGGCAGATGCTTTGGCGACTCTGGCTTCTATGTATCAAGTGAATACTTGGAACGATGTGCCTCGTATCACAATGTGATGTTTGGATATACCGGCTCATGTGTTTGCAACATAGGAGATGTCAGATGAAAAACCTTGGTATTATGATATCAAGCATTTTCCCCAGACTCAGGAATACCCGGCTGGTGCGTCAAATAAAGATAGAAAGACATTGAGAAGGTTGGCAGGTAGATTTTTTCTTAATGAAGGTGTGTTATAGAAAAGAACTTATGACATGGTCTTGCTCAGATGCGTGGATGGACACAAAGCAGACATGTTGATGCATGAAGTCCATGAAGGTTCCTTTGGTACTCATGCCAATGGATATTCGATGGCAAAGAAGATGCTTAGGGCAGGTTACTATTGGCTGACAATGGAATCTGACTGTTACAAATTTGAAAATAAGTTCCATAAATTCCATATTTATGCGGACAAAAACCATGTGCCTCCGAAACTTCTCAATTTTATTTCTTCCCCATGTTTTTTCTCTATATGGGGTATTGACATGATTGAAATGATTGAACCCAAAGCATCAAATGGATATTATTTCATCTTGGTGGAAATTGACTACTTCACCAAATGGGTGGAAGCGGCTTCATATGCTAATTTCACTAAGCATGTGATGGCGCGCTTCATCAAGAATAATCTCATGTGTCGGTATGGTGTGCCAAGTAAGATTATCACCGACAATGGCTCAAATCTGAATATTAAGATGATGATGGAACTTTTCGAAGAGTTCAAGATTGTCCACCACAATTCATCTCTCAGCAGGCCAAAGATGAATGGGGTTGTTGAAGCTTCTAATAAGAACATCAATAAGATCATTCAGAAAACGTTTCTTACTTATAAAGATTGGAATGAGATGCTCCCTTTTGCTTTGCATGGGTATCGAACATTTTATTGCACTTCAACAAGAGTAACCTCTTTCTCTCTTGTGTATGGCTTGGAAGCAGTGCTCCACATTGAAGTTGAGATTCCATCTTTACGCTTGATAATGGAAACCAAGTTGTCAGAGGCTGAATGGGTCCAGAACAGGTTTGACCAGTTGAATTTGATTGAAGAGAAAAGAATGAAGGCCTTGTGTCATGGTCAATTATACCAGAAGAGAATGAAGAAAGATTTTGATAAGAAGGTCAAACCTCGTGAATTTAGAGAGGTGACCTCGTGCTTAGGAAGATCATGTCTTTCAATGCTGATTCTAGGGGCAAGTAGACTCCCAATTTTGAAGGCCCATATGTTGTCAAGAAAGCCTTCTCTGGAGTTGCATTGATTCTTGAAACTATGGATGGCGAGGAGTACCCACATCCTGTGAATGCTGATGCAGTCAAGAAATGCTTCTCCTAAAGAAATAAAAGAACAACTCGCCAAGTCGAAAACACAAAAGGGCGGCTTAGGCAAAAAAGGAGCTTCTCGGTAGGCTGAAAACCTGAAAGGGAGGTCTAGGAAAAAATTAGAGACACAAACAAAATAAGTTTTTACGGTAGGTTGAAAACCCGCAAGGGCAACCTAGGAAAAAGTTAGGTATTTCTTGGCAAGTAACTGCATTAGACAAGACTTGATCATTGAAGTAACAATCTTCTTGAATCCTCACCACTCTTCAACCGAAGTCGCTGCTCAGGAATTCAAAGTTGTTAGGGAGAATAGTGGTCATTGTATTTCAATGTATCTTTTCCAATATAGATTACCATTTTCCAAACTTTTTAATCATCTACGGAGTCTTGCCATTTACAGACTACCATTCTATTAATAAAGTTTGAGCTTTTATCCAATTCTTACCTTGTTCAGCTTACAAAGACTTCATTTATCATTGATAGTAATTTTCAAAGCAAACAGATTAAATAACAAAAAAAAATTCTTTTTGAAAAGAATTTACAAATTACTTCTTGCTTTAGATTTTGTGATTCAATGAGAACAAAAATAGTGACTCCAAGAACGGATGAACTCGAAAATTTTGGAAGTCTGATTTCCCCAGGAAGTTTCTCCCAAGGCTTTTGTTAGATTGAGTATGTTCTTCATGTGCTTCTCAGATAATTGAAGATGATACTAATCAATGTATGGTGCGGTATTGGGTTTATAATCCCATTTCATCAGTCAAGTCTCGGTTCATTTTGATTTCTGGTTTGCAGGGTCTGAGGTCTCTATCTCGTTTTCTCTAGTGAGGCAACCAGACAAGGGCAATGTCTTTTCTAAGAAATATTGAAACAGTTGTTAACTTTTTTGGTTTTCTCCCGCCAAGTGCTGGATTTGATTTAAAATCCCCATAAGTTTGATTTCTTGCTGTAATATTTGACTTATTAAATCCCTGGATAAGGCTATCCCCATGAAGTTTCATAAGTTCTCCCTAGAGAGGTTGGTGCAATCCTCGCTCTCAGTATTGAATAATGTATCTTGGTCTCCCCTCGGCGATGTGTTATTTCCCTCCCTAATGAAGTCAGTATAATATCCGAAGTTGATGTCTCAACAATATGGTATTGTTTCCCCCATTTGAATGAGTATCGCAATCCCCAATAGAAGTACAGGCCATGAAACATTTGTTTTCCCCATTGAAGTTCGTCTGATATTCCTCGGTGAAGCCTGGAGAAGGATGTTATACCCCTGTATTGTGCTGATTTATTGCTATAATTTGATTATTTTCAGATTATGTTCCTTCCCAATGGAGTTAAGCCATGAAGTAGGGATTTGTTTCCTCGGTCGGTGCTTACTTTCTCATGAAATTTTCATCTTGGATGTGTTTTAGCCGAGCACTGGTCGTACCCAAGTTGGTTTTGTCTGGTTATCCCCAGTGTTATATGTCTGTTTTGTCAGCATATACATGATAACATTCATACATTCATGCATAACATCATGCATAGTTGAATTTAGAAAATCATTGTTCATTTGCATTCATTAATTTTTTGTTGATATATTACTCTGTTTTGCAGAGTTGTGTTTTCCTCTCTCCAATAGAGTGTCAACCTTAAGTAGAAAGTGTATATTCTTTCAATTTCCCCACTGAGTTATCCCTAATGGAAGGATTTTGCTTTAGCATTCCTGTTCAATTTATCATCTGGATGGAATATGGTTCCCTCTTGAGTTTATTTCTTATGAGGTGTTATTTTTGGTCGACTGCTTTATTACGGTTTATTTCTGGTTCGAATGGGTGGTCCCCAGCAGTATTATCATTTTAATTTTGGAAAACATTGAGCCCCGGTTTGAGAAGGTGCATTATTTTTCACGTGAAGATTTTTATCTCTTCAACAATAATACATTGGCATTTACTTAGGAAGCCATATTTCATTGCCCTTAGAAGTCCTATTTGTTTCCCCCGAGAAATCATTATTGCAATTCCTCCTCATAACAGCAAGTAGCAGGTCTCTTTATTTGAGCAGCTTGTACTTCCCTGACAAGTCTGATAGTTCCCAGAGAAAGTTCATATTTGTTACTCCAATGAATGGTAGCCTTGTCATTATGGAAGGTAGTTCGTTGCTGAGATTTGTTACTCCAATGAATGGTAGCCTTGTCATTATGGAAGTTAGTTCATTGCTGAAATTTGTCACTCCAATGAATGGTAGCCTTGTCATTATGGAAGGTAGTTCGTTGCTGAGATTTGTTACTCTAATGAATGGTAGCCTTGTCATTATGGAAGATAGTTCGGTGCTAAGATTTGTTACTCCAATAAATGGTAGCTTTGTCATTATGAAAGGTAGTTCATTGTTGAGATTTGTTACTCCAATGTATGGTAGCCTTGTCATTATGGAAGGTAGTTCGCTGCTGAGATTTTTTACTCTAATGAATGGTAGCCTTGTCATTATGGAAGGTAGTTCGTTGTTGAGATTTGTTACTCCAATGAATGGTAGCCTTGTCATTATGGAAGGTAGTTCGTTGTTGAGATTTGTTACTCTAATGAATGGTAGCCTTGTTATTGTGGAAGGTAGTTCGTTACTGAGATTTGTTACTCCAGTGAATGGTAGCCTTGTCATTATGGAAGGTAGTTCGTTGCTGAGATTTGTTACTCCAATTAATGTTAGCCTTTCATTATGGAAGGTAGTTCGTTGCTGAGATTTAATACTCCAATGAATGGTAGCCTTGTCATTATGGAAGGTAGTTTGTTGTTGAGATTTATTACTCCAATGAGTGGTAGCTTTGTCATTATGGAAGGTAGTTCATTGTTGAGATTTTTTACTCCAATGAATGGTAGCCTTGTCATTATGAAAGGTAGTTTGTTGTTGAGATTTGTTACTCTAATGAATGGTAGCCTTGTCATTATGGAAGGTAGTTTGTTGTTAAGATTTGTTATTCTGATGAATGGTAGCCTTGTCATTATGGAAGGTAGTTCGACGTTGAATTTCTATTGCTCTGAAGAGGTTCGTTTGTTCCCAGTTAGGAGCACTGATGTTAATCATCCCCCCCCCCTAATATTGGTATTTATCGGTATTATCTTACCTCTTCTTTCCCCGGTGGGTCAATGTTGCTTTTTTCTATCTCCTCAGTGAGTGGATAGTTCACAGTCATCTGTCGATCACGATTATCCTTTATCTCCTCTCTGGGCTTTACCCCAATAGAGTCAGGTCTCTTATTCACCGGTGATTTATTTTCCTCGTCAGGTTTTCCATTTGATCTTTGTTTTTATTTACTATATCCCCAGTGAGGTCTTGCGTCATTTTTGTAGTTGTTCATTTGCATTCATAATCATAAGCACTACATGGCATCTTAGGACCAAAAATAGGGCTTGTTTTATATTTAAGTATCTTCAATCGCGTCGACACGGAGATTTTTTTAAAATCTTCACATCTCCAGATAGAAGACACTTAAATAAGGGCAGCTGTTATACCCCAGTTTTTTTCCCTAAGATTCATCTATCATCTCATACCATCACAATGCAACACGGTCACACGCTAGGGTTTGGTTATTCTCCTTATATTTAGCTTTTCTCATGGGGAATTAACAAGCACCTTGATTTGTATTTTGTGATCATCTATGTTTTGTATTGATTAACTTTTAACTAATAAATAGAATTTATGTTTGCCCTAATTGTGGATATCATAGGTGAAAGCAACACCTTCTAGAAAATTGATCCATAGGTTCATGAGTTTATTTTGAAATAATATCATGACAAAGTATATTATGATTCATCATGCCTTAAGTTGTTAAAAATAGTTCAAAGGTACAAGGATTGATTGAAGAAGTTTGACCTAGTTGGACACGTCTTTGGTTTCATTGATCATCAGTGCATATATCCCCCATTTCTCAACATTTGGAAGTGGTTATGGTTGCTATGGTTTCTCCTTTTCATCCTCAACAACTTCTATTTACATGACAAAAGTATTTATGCAAGAAAGTTGATCAAAATTGCAAAGGTCTCTGTTGTACCCCAAAATTTGCCCTCTCATTTTTCAAGGCCTTTCTCACAAGGATTCTCAAGGTTCAAGATTACACAAGTACATTGGGATTTTCCAATACGAAGATTAAAAGGAAACTGTCAAAAAGGGAGAAAACAGATAAAAATAATATTTTGACAAAATTTGGAGAAAAACAAGTGTTCTTCAATTCAGCTCCTTCGATTGGCCTTCTGGCCTCTTTCGATGCAAGTTTGCCTTGCATCCTTCGACTGGGCGTAGGCCTCTGGCACGTTGGTTTGGAGTCACAAGGCAAAAAGCCTCCTTTTGGCATCTTTTGATTGCACATTTAAACTTCCTGGATGTATCTTTCGTTTGGCTTTGTGGCCTCCTTCGAATGAAAATTGGGGTTACGTACTTCATTTGGGGAATAAATATCCTTCGATACAATCTTTGGTTCACATCCTTCGATTGAGAATCTAGCTTCTTTGATCAAGCTTTGGTCCATAAGTTTCATTTGGGAATTTGACCTCCTGCAGGTTTGCTTTGATGCACTAAAATAGCTCCTACATGCAAGCTTCATTTGGATAATGGCTCCTGCCTGCAAGCTTCGATTGCACCATTGGTTGCTAACCTGTTTGCCTTAGATTCACAAGTTTTTGATTGGATGAATGGCTACCTTCCTGTGACTTTCGATTTCATCTTCGTGTTTGCTTCGAATGCACCTTCATATCACCTTCAAATCCATCTGCAAATCCTTCAATACGCCTTAGTGTTGCATTATGACACACAACTGGGTGGCCCATTCGATGGACTTGCCATAGTTGGGGAATAACTATTTTTGCTTACTTTGGAGTCTGGTCGAAGGTTTGGGCCTAAGTGATCAAAAGTAAGAGGATTCAAAATGGCATATTCAGCTGAAGAGGGACATTCTAAGAACACACAATTGGTCCATTCGAAGGACACATAACTTGTGGGAACGAATGTTGTTCTGGTCTGGTCGAAATGTGTAGAAAGAGGGAGGATTCGACTCAAAAGATCAAGTTAAACATTAGACCCATAGGATAGGCTATGTGTTTCCCTTTTTCAGGCCTCAAACCTATGACTCAAGTTGAAATAGGGTTTTACCCATTTGTTGTCCAAGACCACTTGCCCTTAATAGTATAATACTACTTTTTAGAAAAAGTTTTCTTGAGCCTTGCACCTGTTTTCCTTATAAGGAAGAAATCCATTTGAACCATCCATCTTGTTATCATGGCACAAGTGGATGCTTACTTTCCAGCTGAGCCTTTATTTTATTATTTTTACTCCCAAGCACTTCAAAATCTTTTCTCTATAAATAGAGAGTTCATTTGCACAAAGAGGGAAGACATGAGAAAAAAGGGAGGAACGTATCTTCAAAATTCGTACACACCATAAAATTCTCAAACACTTAAACACTTTTGCAAATCCAAACCCAGAATCCAAGTGCTTGTTCCTCTCAAATCTGGAAAAAAAATCTTTACATCTCACTATCCTTCGAATCCAGCAAAGAAGGGCATTTCACTTGTTTTGCTTCTTTTGAATCCAGTGTCAAAGGCCCACCCTTGGTCTTTTCCTTCGAATTCAGAGGCATTCAAGGAAACCACTTCAAGGTTCAGCACACGTTCCAGCCTCTAGCAAGGTAAGTCATTCATAACCTTTGACCCTTCGTTTCCAGCATAGCATGTAAATAACTTTCCTTTTCGTTTCAAACATGTACATACTATTTTCTTCTTTTCATTTACACTCTTTTAATGGGTGTCATGGTTAACAATCTTCTTGGTTTTTTATCTTTGTACATTTAAACATGTTTTAAGCACTAATCTAGCCTTAAGGTGATGTTGGCATGGCCTTGGGCCATGTTGCTATTTAAACTCAAATGAAAGAAACAGGAGACATAAAGTTAAAAACGAAGCCTCTGGCTTCCATACTAACCTTCAGGACAAATGAAAGAGGCAGACAGAAGGCATAACATGCTGGCCTCCAGGCCCCAAACGAAAGGCATAACATGCTGGCCTCCAGGCCCCAAACGAAAGGCACAACATGCTGGCCTTCAGGCCCCAATCGAAAGTCATGCCTTCACCCCTTTTCAGGTCATATCGAAGAGAGCCAGAAAGTGTAGAATCGAACGATTTGCTGCCCTAAATCGAAAGATCCATTTTTCTTGCTTTTACCCTATTTTTTCCTTTATATTTTCATGCAATTCAATATGGTTGTAATAGTGTAGGGTTTTATCTTTCTTCACTTTTGACTTTATGCAAAATGTTAGTAATTAGGGTGTATGGCAAGATAAAATCAACAAGTAGATCACCCTGATTAAAAGACAAAAAAGAATGCAATCAAACACACTTTGCACACATGCACCTCTAGGGTTAACTCCACTTGTTTCCATATGAAAAATATTCATGTTATGCATGTGAGATGTCTTAGCAAAAACAGTCAAAAATATAAGATCATAGTCCCTCGATGATGCTTCGAATGTTGCCTTACAAATGATCTTAGTCCCTCAAAAGAAATGCTAATATATCTCACAACATTGCTATCATGACTATACGATGACCCACGTCGTCCCTTTTACATCCAAAGATAAGGCTTCTTAGAAATCAATGGTAAGATAGAAATATCAAAGGAAGAGAGGAATAAACAAAAGAATTTTGAGTAAGGTAGAATGTTCCTAGTTTCTTGCTCATCTTCAAAACACAAACACATTGTCAAATGCACCAACACTTTCTATTGAAATATTTTCAAAAGTTCAACACTTTGTATACATTCTTATAGAGACGAGAATCATTACAAAGTTTGCCTAAACGAAGGCGCTTTTCAAAAATACTTTCAAAAACCACCACAAAGCGTACTTTCAAAACAAAAGCAATGATCTAGCAAGCAACTAAGGTCCCATGGATAACTATGGATGAAAATGGTGATAATACCTTCCCTTTTCATAATCTACCCCTCGAACTCAAGAAAATAATATCAAAGGTCTTTCCTATTCTTTTCACCCTTTCCTTCATTGGATAAAAGAAAGGTCGGTGGCGACTCTTGCTATCTGCAACAATTGCGATCAAACGCAAAACATCCCAAGTCAGTTCTCCCACCGTATTACAGTTTCCCAAGGCATTTTTTTACTCTAGGAGTTAGGGTTTTGAACTTCAAAGGGGTATAGCTTGCTCATCTTTTGGTATTTTTGGTTTATTCCAAAGACATCCTTCTCTTCAAAGGATATCAATAAATCACTTCAAAACTTTCAAGGAAATTTTGTGAGGAAGATACCTAATGGTGAGGAAAGATTACAAGTCCTCTAAACAAACCATCAAATCCCCATACATGACTTCAAAAGATCATAACTTGGTCAATCTTTATCAACTTGAGCCTATTATTTTTCCACATTTGTCTTAAAGATGTAAACTTCAAACCTTCTTTTAAGTGCAAAGTGTGAAAATGAATGGAAGATTCCCTAAGGATGCAAAAGGTTATAGGTCATTTTATGAACTTTTGCCAATTTCACCATGTCATAACTTTCTCAGTTTTTGGAGATTTTGAATGGTTCAAGTAACAAAATGTCATTCAAGAGATCTACTTCATGTCATATTTTTTGGTCAAGAGCAAAATTCAAAGGGAAGAACATGTTTGGATGCAAGACATTATAGAAGAAAAACTTAGAAATTTTCTAAGTATAGAAAGTCAACCTCTTTTTCTCAACTTTGACGCATCAGAATTTTCAGCTCAAGCATCCATTTAATTTCATTCTTTGCACATTGTAAAGCTTGTGATTTCATCTTTCTAAATCTTCAAGAATCATGTCCTAAGACTCCTTGAACTGAGAATGCCATTTATTTAAACTTGGTAACTTGAAACTGAAGTTTCTTCAAAAGTTAGAATTTGAAATCCTTGATTTAGCTTCTAAACACATTTTTTTCTGCGCTCTTTTGCTTCTAAACATGTTTAGTGAACCTCCAGAAGTGATTAGCATATTAAAACGCAAGGTTTGGATGATTTTTGATAAAATTACAAGTCACACTTTTCTTGTTTGCAACTTCACATGATTTCCCTCCAAACTTCATCATTTCACGCACTTGAGCATTCAATCGGCTTCCTATAAATAGAGGATCATCCCTCATTTATTTTCGCAAGCTTAGAGAGCCAGAATCACCCTGCCAAACTTCCTCTTGAACTCAATTTTCCGCAACTTTGAATTTGCTCTTACATCCTTTCTCAATCATTTTTCTTTGTCAATTCACCTTCTTTGAACCTCACTGAAGCTAACAGAAGAGGAATTAAGCTCTAAGACTTCCTAAATCGTGCTAGCCAAGTCCAGTTTCAGAGATCTGTAACTTAACTTCAATAGGTAGATTCCTTCACCAATTCTCTCAAACTTTGATATTGTTATGAAGCTCTCATCATCCTGATACTAGTCGCAACACTTGTTTTCAACTAGAAGTACATTTTGACCATGAAATTTCAAATCCCTTTTGAAAACTAATTTTCAAAAATGACTGAGCTACAATTTATATAAATTTTTCGCGAAGGTACCATTGGAATCGTCTTGAAGAGATGAAGCGAATGGTATCAGTCTCATGTCCTAATTTTAACGTTTCTGGAACATGCAGATTCGTTGGCTGGAGGTTGAAGATAACCAACGTGTCATCTATCAATCAATGAAGGCATGCCACACATTTTTCAAAATATTATTTAAATAAATGATTTCATGCTTTATTCAGTAAAGACCATGATATGCACAGCGCGTCTGATCCATTAGATTAGCTTACTAATACATTTTGACTCTCATCCATTGGTCCACATTTTTTTGACTTTATTTTATTTTCTGATTTTTATATTTAAATTGTTTTAAACTTCAAAAGATCATAGAAAATTCACTTTTACTCAACAAATCTGAAAAAATTATGAAAAATACTTTTGATTTTTCTCTTTCTGATTATTATTTTTTTCACAATTTTATTTTGAATTTTTATTTTTTTTAATAATTTTTCACTTTATTTGAATTGTTTTAAATGTTTAGAAATTCTTTTCTTAATTTTTAAATTCTAAAAAATATATGGAATGATCCAATGACCTTTTGACAAATATTGGTGACCTCATTTTATTTTTATTTCTGACTTTACTATTTTTCATATTTTTTGGTTTGTTTTTCCTATTTATTTTAATTTTAAAAATAGTTTCTGACTTTAAAAAATTACCAAAAATTTTGTATAAATATTTGAGCTCATTTCTGATTTTTCTATGGTCTTAGTTGATTTTTCTTGGATATTTTGAATACAATTTCTATTTCCCCCCTTTATTTTCTTTTAAAAATATTTTTAAAAATATTTTTCTTTATTTAAAAATACTATTTTATTTTGTATTATATTCTGGTTGATCTTGGACTATGAAATTTTGATCATAAGCTTTATTAACATCAAAGGATCCATGGTGTTGTACCCCAAAATTTGCCCTGACTTTTTTTCATTCAAGATACTATCCTAGGGTTCCTCTAATACTCAATTTGGCTCAAAGGTTTACCACACAGATTCTCTTCCTAGGAAGTAAGTCAACAATTAGGGTTTGTTATTTCCCAAAGAAAATTGAGTCTCCAGGGTTTCAAATGGTCTTCATAGATCTTCATGTCTCCTCAAGGATGTTTGTGCCAAGTTTCAAACCTCGCATTGCAAGTTTGCTCGGTCAATGGTTCAAATGACTGAAAATGACTCCATTGACTCAAAAGTCGACCTTTGCGAGATCAAGTTCAAACGACTGTAACTTCTTCATTAATCGATATTTTTGAGCGGTTCTATTTGCATGTGACTCTCATTGACGTCATCTCCAATTTCTCTTCCCAAGTCAAGAGCTGATTGGGTGCGAAAGATCATCGGAAATTCGAATATTTTAGAGGTAACTTTCTGTTTCTGACCTAATTTCAGATAATTGTGGTCTGCCTTCCAAGAGTCATAATGTCCTCAATCTTCAAGATCTCGAGACGACTATTTTTACGCATTGTCATAAGCGATGTCATCAACAGGTCCTCTTCAAGAAAAATGACCTATCAATGCTTCACTAAATTTTTAAGGTGCTGAGTTCTCACCACAGCAACTTTTATCTTGAAGCCCACTTGTATTGATCATTCAAGGCCTTTTAGGTTTGGCTCGACTTATGATGCAATATGAGTTGATTCGTGAACAGTCGGTGCAAGGCATTCCTTTTAAGTATTCAAAGTGGGTTTGCAAATTTTCATATTTGAAAACTCTTTGAGAAGAAAGGTGAATTTCAAGGTGTGATTAAATTCAGTCCATTTAGAAAGAGGAATCTACCATTAACTCTTGGAGTTTTTATCCTTCAAAAATTTAAAGGTTTTTATCCTTTAAAAATTATTTCAAAGTTTTTATCCTTTCGAAAGAGGCATAGTTTCTTTATTCATCGAATTTCACTTAATGCATTCATCACCATTCAAGATATCAAATTCTTATTCCATTCAAGAATTGGATTCAAACCTCAAGATACAAGTTTATCAATGCTAATTCAAGGAAGTTCAAGAGTATTCAAGGCATGTATCATTAATCTATTCATCATTCGAAGGTCCACTACCATTCAATTTCATTCATTTTCATTCAAGCTTCAAGAAGAAAAGTTATATGGATTTCAATTCTAAAGCTTTGAATAATTTTATTATTCAACTGTACAAAAATACAAATCAAATTCATTTTCTTTTCTTCATCCAAGTTTCAAATTACAAATCACAAAAAAATTATACAAGTATACATAATTATAAACAAAAAATCAAATCCTAAATCTTAAAGCTACTAAGATTCAAACTTTGCTTCATGCCAAGATATTGCCCAATATCATGTTGTTGCTGCCCCTGCATAAATCATCCCATAAAACTGTCCAAAACAATCTTGCTACCTTGCTGCCAATTGCCCTGCTACACCTGCTATGTTATGCTGCCAAAACTGTACCAAAATTAGCCCTATACCAGCTGCCAAAAACCTGGATAAACCAGTCCCTAATCAGTCCAAAATAAGCTACACAATAAATTTGTCAAACCTGCATCAAAGCCTGTACCAAACAGCCCAAAGGTTGCAAAAATTCAGCAATACAAAAACTGTAACTAAAAAAGTAATGGAACAGTGCCTCAAAATTGTTCAAATCTATCTCATTTTTCCCTCCCAATTCAATCTCTTATTCTTCTATAAAAAGGCAAGACAGTAAAGAGGAGGGGAGGAAGGATATTAGGGAGAAAAAAATCAAGGAGAAAGCAATAAAAAAAATCACACCAGAAGGGAGGAGAAAAACAGACAGAAAATCCACACAAAATTCATTCCAAAACCTCAGCTCAAACTACTCAGTATAAACTCAAAAATTCTTTAACAGTTTCATATATTTTCTAGCAACATAAATCTCTAGCATTTCAATCTTTAAGAAGAAAGAATAGAAGCATAATCACCTCATCTCTGGTGTTATTTTCTTATATTTGTCGAAATTGGTAAACCGTCGGACTGGCTCCGACCATGTAAGTGCTTCTTGATTTTCTTTAACATCTTGCTGTGTTGTATTGTCGATTGTATGCATAGAATAAAATTGTTGTTAAAAATCGTTGCTTATTCCATGTTGAAAATTTGTGTTGTTACTATTACCATAGAAACATAACTGTAAAACTAAGTTTTATTGTTGTTGTTGTTTAATCATGAAAAACAAATATGCAAAAAGAGTTAGAAACAGGCCGTAAGAAAATCGTGAAAAGAGAGTGGTTCAAAATTTTACCAACAGAGGCGGAAGACACCATGTGCTACCATCTGATTACTCCCTCGCGAGCCATCACAACAACCTCAATGAACTCACTTTGTCTTCTTTTATACACGAGACCAACTTCATACCCCCTTTGTCTCTTACTGTGAACCATAACTTCCATCTCTTCATCTCCGCATAGCATCTGAATCCAACCATCAGCGATACAAACCCAACCAAAACTCTCAACTTCTTACACGAAATCGGAATTCATGGGTTAAACAAACCAACGAACCAAAGCGCGAATCTATTGAACACACACATGGAGGAGCTGCGACCGAGAAGATTGATGTGCGGAATTTGAGTGAGATGGCGTAGGGATGTGATAAATGTGAGACGATTGAAGGAGGAGATTCAGAGACGAGATTTGATCGGAGAAGGAGAGATCGTCGTCGTTCGCTGAGAGGAAGCCACAGTCGAATTGAAGAAGAAGAAGAAGAAGAAGTGAACCCTCATCCCGTTTTCTTTAAACCGTGAATCTTCTTTTAATTTTTGTTATGGTATTTTACTTTATTTTTCTTCTTTTAGTTTTAATTTATGTTAACATATTAATAAAACAAAAAAAATCTAGAAATAATTTGAGATGTTGTACTACCTGGGCCGAAATCCTTCCCTTAGCCCATCATGACCTTGCTCTTTTTTATTAAAAGCCTTGTTTTGTTAAACAACAACAAAATCTTCTTTGGGCTTTTACTGATTGGACTCAGCGCCCAGTTTACTTTGGTCATACACCTAATTCTACTCTAACACCCCCTATTTCTTCTAGATTTTCTTTGGTTATAATTTTCTCCTGACTTCAACCTTTTCTCTTAATCTTTATTAACAAATTAGTGATCAAATATTTAAAAACTATTAACTAAATAATCGAACTAAGAAAAATATATTATCTTTATATTATTAATTATTTTGATAATTAGTTTTATTAAATAAATTGTTTTAGTTTAATTATTCATTTCTAATTCAATTGAGTTGTATTGCTTATTTATTTATACTTTTAAACGCCTTGTCGATTAGATCCATCCCCATTTATAAATTTATATTCCCCATTCCCAAAGCTCTGTAATAGCGTAGAATTTCAATTTCTGCATTTTATTGTTTTACTTATTACTGTATAGTAATTAATCGTGTATGGAGAGATTTAAAATCAATCGCTAGATAACCTAATTTCAAAGATAAAATTAACTTGAATCAAAAACACTTTTAACACGCGCACCTCTAGGGTAACCTTGCTTGTTGCCTCGGAAATACAGTCATGTCCCTCGAATATGGGACGCTTTGGCAATGACCCTTCGATAAAAAAAGATCGTAGTCCCTCGATGACCCTCGACATTTCCTTCGATAAAACGATCTCGTCCCTTAAGAAAATTGCTAAAACGTCTCATAAGTTGCTTCCGATGACTGTAAAATTGACCTGCGCATGTCCCTTTACATCCAATGATGGGGCTTCTTACCAAATCAATGGTAAGATAGCAACATTAAAAGGAGGAAGAAAAAAACATTTGAGACCTTTCTAGTAGGTAGATTCGCTCCTAGTTACTCGCTTGCTCACGACAAAAACATTTTTATACTAACACTTTCATCTCAAAACATTTTCAAAAGACAATACCTTTTGTATACGTTCTTATAGAGACGAGAACCATTGCAAAACATCTTTTTAAAAACCACTTTCCAAAACACAATCCACGAACACATCTTTGAACTATCTTTCGAAACAAAACTTTGTACGTGTTCTTATAGAAACGAGAACCATTACAAAGAGATTTTTCAAAACACTTTCAAAGCCCACACCACAAACGCACTGTCAAAACAAAAGTAAGTGATCTAAGTGAGTAACTAAGAGCCCATGGAAAACCATGGATGAAAAGGGTGCTAATACCTTCCCTTTTCATAATCTACCCCCGAACCCGAGAAATAATCTCAAAAGGTCTTTCCTGTGTTTTTTTACCTTTCCTTTTGGATAAAAGAAAAGTCGATGGTGACTCTTTCTATCCGTACAAATGCAATCAAAACGCAAAACACCAAGTCAGTTCTCTCACCGTATCACACATGGTATTGAGTTTGACTCCACAAAAAAATAGATGAATGATTTTAATAATAGTTTGATTAAATTTTTGGTTTAAACGTGGTTTAATTCTTACCCCATCCCTCTTCATCTTATCCCCTTCTTATTGTGCTAAATGTTATTGGAGAATGATTTCGATATCATTTCTCAAAACATATGGTACATAGATTTCTATTTACCGACCTCGAAATAGGTGCGATTTCTATATAAGTCCACTTACGATCATTCGTGGCCCAAACCCATGCTTGTAAGCCCAAGTATGTTAATTTGAACCCTTTGATCCAATAACCTTGAGATTCATTGTTAATAGGCTTTGGTCCTACCAATCCTCCAATGAATTTTCATCAATTTTTGGTCAAATTGGATCACTTAAACACCATTGATCATTTATTGTTGCATTGAGATTTAAATGAATGATATACTAGACAAAAAACAAATGCAACTTATTGTTGAGCGGCTTTGATTTTATCAATCTTATAATAAGTTCTAAATACAAGTTTGAAGATGGTCATTCAACTAACCACTAATTCCTAACAATAAACTTTATTTTATGTTTTTACTTTATTTTTTACTTTAAGCGTTATTTTCATATTTGCTCACTTGAGCGTTTACTTTTTATGTCATTTTTATTTTTCTCATTTGAGCTTTCATTTTCTTTTTGAAGATATCTAATAATCAACTTGAACCATAAAAAACTTTAATGTTACTTGGACTACTTGGTTACTATCCTTTGCATTATGGAGTTGTGGACTTCTTGGACTTAGGATTATAAGTTGTGACCTACTTAGAGACCTTGTGACCTCAATTGTTATTTTGTCTGGAGTTCTTGGGGTTTACCCTAAGATATTAGGTTGTTTGTTTATTTGCTTTGGGTGCATGTTATTCTGATTACATGCTTTATCTATGATCGGGAGTTCATCTGTATACAGTCGTTACTCTGCCCAATTTTTGTGAAGACTTAATACAATTGAAGTTTGTTTTTCTTAAGAGGTTTATTATCTTTACTTGTTTGGTTTCAAATCCAAAGGATGGGAATTCTACATTGACTCATTATGTCAAGTGTTGACTTCTTGTTGGTTAGACGGTTCTTTTCCCTAGCTTTTACCTTATGCTTTAGGATAGTCTCTTCATATCCTCCCACCTTCTTTAATTTCAAAAATATTCTCCCTCATTTTAAAAACTCTTCTTGTTTTTAAAACTTGAACCGTTTTCAAAAATAAACTTGGACTTATGTCCATGCATTTTCAAAAATATTTTCTTAATAAAACTTTAATTAACTTAATAATACTTTGACATTTTTGTTAGAAAAATAAAAGTAAATCAATCTCATTCAAATTATCTTTTCCACTTTGGATTGTTTACCTTAAAATTTTCTCAAAAAATATTAGACTCTTGTCAATCTTTGTAGTGATGCAAGCTACTATACTTCTATGATGTGTAGTGAAGTGAGATGTTTTCCACTTGGGTGTTGAGCGAGGCTTAGTTGATTCTAAAATCCAAGTCATATCCTCCACTTTGAGATGACACAAATTCTCTTTTTGCATAATTGTGGGTAGTAAGTATGTTTTCCACTCAGACATGACGATGATGTCTCGTCTCTTAAAATTAACCAACACACTTCTGTTTTAAAATTTTTAAAGATGAAATACGAGTACCCTTATCCCCTATTACATGGAAGGTGGTATGTAGGCATCAAATATTTGCAACCGCAGTGGGTGCAAAAACTATAAAAAAATATTTATTTTCTCATCTCCACCATCTATTTTCTTATACAACGTTTATAGCCAAAATACACAGATTTTCAAAGAGGTTCATGCGGAGTAACCGTAGATGTTTAGGATTCTAATACCTTCTCTTTTCATAACCAAACCCCGAACTTAGATTCTCTCCACCTCTTTTTGGGTTATTCGCTCTTTTCGCATTCTCTTGGAAATAATAAAGCGCGGTGGCAATTTTTATTTTGATTTTTGCGAGTCAAGTAAATCCAATGACTTAGTCTCAACATTTCTACCGCTACATAACCCCCCTTACCTTAATCTCTATTTCATCTTGGGTTTTATTTTCTATTTTCCTATTTCCCTTTGGAAACAATAAAGTACGGTGGTAATTTTCACTTTGTGAGATAAGTCAATTAATGGCTTAATCTCAACTTTTTAGCGCTACTGAAGGAACTGGACAAATCTCATCGGATAAAAATCAATGAATTTGCCACCGAACATCTATTTATCTCATGAAGGAGAAAGGGAAATATTGAATAAAACCTGAAAGGGAGAAATCACGGTCTTTCAAACAAGAAATCGGGTAAGGGAGTCAATTACGCAAGGGGAAGATATTAGCACCCCACATGTCCGTAGTACTCTACGGTATCCATTCTTGTTGTTTAGCTAATGGGTGCATAAGAATATATATCTAAGTTGTACAAGGTATGTATGCAAAGGAAAGAAGAAAAAATGTGGAGAAAATAAATAAATATTTACAAATTGTGCTCGATTAGGCTCCACAAAATCCTCCGCCTACGTATCCCTTTTAATGAATCAGAGAAGTCAAAGTTCGGCTCAATAATTTTGGTAGGTTTGTATTTTTTTTTATGGAACAACATCAATTTCATATTCTACCTGTAGCTCGACCTTTGGAGACTCACGCATCCAGAGTAGAAAGGAATTAATACGCTCAAAAAGTGCCCGGAGGCGAATAATGCTATAGTCGTGACTCGTAGCAAGTAGACATAGTGTAACCCGACCCTTGGGGAATTACGCATCATATTGCATAGAGGGGAAAATAAAACATCCAGTTTGAAATTGAAAATCCAAAAGGCAGGAAAAATAAGTTTGAATTTCTTTGTGTTTTTTACCTTTGCGAAAGAATTTTGAGTTTATCAGAGGCGTTTTAAAGATTTGCCAAGAAAGAATGTATTATATGCGCATACAAAGTGGGGAAAAAAGGAAGAGTCTACGGGGGACTAACCTATTTTTAAGCCTAGAGTTATCATACAAATATTGCCTTAAGGTTCGAACTAAGGTTTTCTAGGAAGTAACTCATCCGAGAAAGAATTATCCTAGTTTCTATTCAGAATAAACTTATCATCGAGAGTAAACCGCAAGTCATAAGGGAGTATGGAAAATGGAATAAAGCAAGTAAAAAAGGTACAAAGAGATAAGCGCATATGAAAAAACAAGAAAATGGAACAAACTCATCATCGTGAGTGAACCAACACAAAAGAGGGAACAAACTCATCATCAAGAGTGAACCACGAAAAATATTATCTAAGTACTTATTTTCTTTTTATGCGTGTACAACAAGTAAAATAAAGAGGGAGAAAACTCATCATTGAGAGTGAACTAAACCAAGCCTCAAAAGGAACATCGCATCCGGGTATGAACCAGGCGCACAATATTATTATTTCTTTCTTTGTATTTTTGACATAATTGTAAATGACAAAAAGTAGTATAAAAGGAGCACACCCATCCGAGTATAAACCAAAACCAAATCCACATGGAACAAACTCACCATTGAGAATTAATCAAAGACCAAGTATCGAACTCATCATCGAGAACGACACACAAACAAAATATGCGAGAAAATAAACACACATGCATAATTGCCTATTCAAAGATGGGAATTTAAACAAACACAATTAGCATACATAAAGCAGTGCTTGCTTTAGGACTTTAAACAGGGACTCCTACTTTACATCATATCTAGAAAGCGATAAATTCCCCTACTATACATGATCTCTAGGAAGCGGTAAATGTGGTATTACAACAAATGGTCTGAAATCATAGAAAATGAATAATGAGAATCAGTAAAGCAAACTCAATGAGTGTAGGAAACTTGGAGGGAACCACAAGCTAGCTTCAACAACAAACAGCGTCAGAAGCGTGAAAAACATGTGCAAGCAAAGCGCATCCGTCACCAAAGCGATTGGTATCCATATTGGCTTCTCAAAGTATGCACATCTCATAATATTTGTTAGTAGATAACAACAAAATCAAATGCGATAATAGCAATTAGCAATATGCACAAAAATGAAGCATGAATATGTACAAGACAAAGCAAACAAATCAAAGGAGCATAACATAGTATTCTCAGACAGCAACTTTATACTCATGAAAATGGGTGCAAAAACCGATTTAGAAACATCCAAACTTGCTATCGATATCAAAAAAATGCTCAATTAAGTACACCAATGTATTATTCACAAGCCAAAACTCAATGCACATGTAAAAATACAAGTTCCGGACAGCCCTATGCGCATTTTAATATTCATCATGAATAGATTTGGAAATCAAAGTTTTAGTGCATTAATCTTGAATATTAACATGAGATGATTATCCGAAACTTGCACATGAATATGTAACCTCAAGATTGATCTAAAAATCAAGAATTAAAATCCTAAAACCACATGAATTTAATGTATCGTAATTTAATCAATAAATTGCAAATTAACTTTAATTCATGAGTTTATGTATTTATGCGAAAAGTGTGATGGATAGGAATCAACTCACAACTTGTAAAACTCAAAGATTATGAATCAAAATATATTCCAATATGCTAAATTCACAAAGTTCTCAAGTAATTAATTTAAACCAATTGATATTATTTGTCAAAGTATGAACCAACACATAAAAATGTATCACAAGTCAAAAATGAAACACAAGATAATATACAAAAACTTGAATCAGAAAGTTAGAAAACTAATCGAAAAGCATCTGAAATCAACCGCAAAAATTATGGTGACATAGAAGCATGCCAACGGTTCTGAAAACTAACTCTGTTCGACCAAATTTCATTACGAGGCATGATTTTCGAAACTGCTATAGTAGCAGAAGATTGAACGAAATTTGTTCGAATCAAAAAATTACTTGCGTGAAAAGTTCCGGATGGCTCAATAAACTCGGTTTTCATTAAAGAAAGTCGGAAAAACTCGTCACGGATTAAAAGTTAGAGAAAAAACAACAATTATGTCAAACTTTGTCATTTTTTAAGTGTTGAGATATTTTCCACCAAACTTGTTTCAAATGTGTTTTACAATGATATTTGAGTCCATTGGAATTTACCTCAACTCGTGGAAATGACAAATAACGAGTAATCAACCAACAATTGATAAAAAAGTTAGTTTATGTCAAGAATTAGTAACTTGAAATTATATACAAAATGCATTCCAAATGCACAAAAAGCAACAAAAATCATCAAACAATTAGAGTTAAACTACTATAAATGTTAGTTTATGTTACAAAACCTAAATCAAAGTTAGTGTTAGAATCTAATTAAACTAGCACTAATATCTACATCACATTCTACCTAAATCCAAGAATTAACACTAATTCATAAAGGTTAATCTACACTAATTCACGAATTAGAACTAAACTACAACCTAAGTATTAGTATAATCCTAATTCAATTCTTGAATTAACCTAAACTATCTGAATCAACAATCTAATCTCTAATTCAATTTTAGAATTACATAAATTATATTATCTAATCCTAATTATACAACAATTCTACAAAATTTGAGTTCAAGAAACAAAATCAATGGAGGTTTATGTGTTTACCTCTTGGAGTATGCTTGAGGAAGATGAAGAGGAGGTAATGGTGTTGATGACCGGTGCTAGGAGGAGAGTCGCTGATGTTTGCAAGGGAGGGAGAGGCACACGGTGGAGGAGAAGAATAATGGCCATGATCACGGCTAAGAGAGAGGCGGAGGGAGATCGCTTGCACGATCAGAGAAGGAGGGAGAAGTGACCGGAAGCTGGCAGCGGTTACCGATGAAGGGAGCCGCGACATTAGGCTGACTGGAGCTTGAGGTTGATGGTGGTGGTTGGTGGTGCAATGTGAGGGAGAAGAGAGAGTTGATAATAGAGAGGGAAAGTGTGATTTTGAAAAATATGAGAGTCTCCCTTGATTTTGGTAGTAAAATTCAATATATAGTGTTGCTAAAAAAACTGAATTTTCAGCTTATTTTCCGCTTAAATGAAAATAGCTTTGTGATACGCAAAACTTTCTGAACATTGGCCTCCTGTGAAATTGTCCGCCTCTGAGTCACGGATGTCACCCAAAAAGATTAGATGTTTTCTGATAAAAATTAAGTGAGTTTGATACGTTTAAGCTGCGAGACATCACTGTCAAAAATTAATTAAGTCAAAATATCAGCTTATTTGACGCTATCACTCGAACAAGCCGCGAGCTCGTGCCAGAAAAATTAGAATCTCATCTCTACTTTGCAAGAAGAAATATAGATCTCCGCATCCTTGACATCTTGTCAAAAAATAAGAACCGTCTGATAAACGACAAATTTATTGTGCATTTCCCAGTAGAGCGACGTCCAGTCTTTTTTAGCGGTCCAAAAACTCTATTTTGTAGAATAAACCAATAACAGAGGTCTTTGGGCTACCGTTTGATTTTAAGATATGAATCAAAGTTGAAGTAGACAAATTCTTTGAGCCAATGCTTCGAGAACTGGCACGATACGATAAAAATTAAGCGAGATATGGATTTTTGAATATTGGAAGTCAACCTGACAGATTCCAGATTCAGCTCAATTATTTTTTAGGAACTCGAAATTCCCACCGCTTTTCATTTAAAATCAACTCTTGGTCATAACAGAAAGCGTCAAGATAACATCGAAACAGAATTTCGGGCAACATAATCGTGCTCATACAGTACTCCAACTGAGAGTTATGAATTTTTAATGTGCCTGAATAGGGAGTTAGGGAGAATATCGAGGAAGATTTAATGGCAAAAGAACCACCTCGAAGCGGTAGACCAAACCAGAGTTATAAATTTCTGAATACCAGAAATACCGTTGATCGGTAACACGAGAACCCAGTAACAAAATTATTTGACCATCATAAATACACAATTGGCTCCCGGCCCGAACAGGAAAAATGAAGGTAATATCCACACGGACCCGGTGATAAAATATCAGCTCAAAATAATATTTTGGCTTGGAGTTAGAAAATTCTGAAACTTGTCGCGCCGAAACAGACTTTCAACCTGAACTGTCTCAAATCGGATGAAAACTCTAGCTCACATCTACCACTTGAGACATGAAGGAATACGTTGGAGTTAGTCATGATAAGGAATTTGCATTCACCACTTGGGTGACTCTCATAAAGCTCTGAGCACCTCCGGTAAACAGTCGAACAGAAATGCCCTGATCCCATAACAACGTGGCTAATGATATGCATTTATGTGTATGATAATGCAATATAAGCCAAAATAAAGTCGAAATGAAGAGGTTAAATTTTGTGGTACAACAGGTGCCCATATTCAAACTTCTTAAACCTAAAGCGAGATTGGCAACAACAGCCTTTCGAGCGATAAGGTGGAAGGAGATTGAATACAAAAATGAACTTAAAAATTTGCACTCTGAATTGAGACGACGCATATCAACACGGGGTATAATATTGATGGCCTTTTGGCACTGGACTAAAAAAACAAGTTCGTAGATGAGAGATAAAAATCAAAGACCGTGGAACTTGATCCAAAATGCTAGTAATGACTAGACTTCACAGAATGCAAGAATGTTGTATTCTGATTTAAAGTACGCGAGTAACAACTCGACTCTACATAATGCCAGAACGTTGCATTCTGAGGAAGAAAAGTAACATCCAAAAGGAGCTAGTAACAACTAGACTTTATGGAATGCCAAAATGCTGCATTCTGAGAATGATGGTAAAGACCAAAAGATGCTAGTAATAACTAGACTTTACAGAATTCCAGAACGTTGCATTCTGAAAAAAAGGTAAGGACCAAAAGATGCTAGTAATGACTAGACTTCACAGAATGCTAGAACGCTCCATTCTGAGAAAAATAACGGCCTTACAGGGGAAGACTGGTAACAACCAGACTTCTCAAAATACAAGTAACAACTGGTCTCGATCAAAATGGAACATTGCCTCTCTGAACCAAAACCCATTGGCACGTTAATCACAACACTGGGGGGACCGAGTGAAGGTACGAGTAACGACTCAACCTTAGGAATACTTCAAATAATGTGTCACAACTAGATCATAAACCAAAACCAAGAGTAATGACTCCTGTTTTGAAAGGGACTAGTAATGACTAAACCTTAATGAGTACTGTGATATGGTGGCAGAACCGACTGTTATACTAGTTTTGTGTTTGTGTTTACAAATGTTGCAGTAAGCAAGAGTCGCCACTGACTTTTCTTTTATTCAACAAAGGAAAGGGTGAAAAGAATAGAAAAAGACCTTACGAGATTATTTGAGTAAGGGGGGTAGATTATGGAAAGGGAAGGTGTTAGCACCCTTTCCATCCGTAGTTATCTACGAGCTCTTAGATTCTTAGCTCAATTTTTGAAATACCTTGTTCTTTTGTGTCTTTGGAAAAGTATTTTGAAATGCCTTAGTGCGGCGATTTGCTTTATGATAACTCTTGTATCAGTCCTCAAGAGTCTTGATAAAGCATTTAAAAATATTTTTGAAATTTGTTTTGTGTAAGTGTGAAAGTTTATTTTGAGCAAGCATCTAAGAACTATCTACTTATACTCGAAAGGTTTGTTCTGTTCCTCCTATCCTTTAGACAGAGCTATCCTACTATTAGTGAGTAGGTAGCCCTATCGTTGGATGTATGAGGTATGTTTGTTGGTCATCATAAAATCATAAAGGCAACACGTAGAGACACTTTAGCAATTTGATTAAGGGACTAGATCATTTACCGAAAGGCAACACTGTAGGGTCATCGAGGGACTATGATCTTTTGATTTGAGGGTCTTTGCTAAAGCGTCCCTACTTTCGAGGAACATGATTGTTTTATTTCCGAAGACAACCAAAGTGGAAATATCCTAGAGGTGTATATGTGCAAGTGTGTTATATTCAGTTATTTTTGTCTTAGATGTTAGGTTTGCTAACGTTTGATTATTAATCTTGTCATACAATCCTATTATCATGCATCTAAACAGTTTAAATATTGCAGGAATTTAAAGTGCGGGAATTTAAACCTACGCTATTACAATGCTTCGGGAAGGGGGTATTTACAAGTCCAAAAATGAGGGAAATAAAAGCAGTAAAGAAAAATCCCTAATTAAGCTATTACATACTGTGAGCAGTTACAATAATTTGGAAAAAATAAAACATAATAATGCGCGCGAGTCGAAAGGAACGTCTAATCCCTAAAAAAAAGGTTCTAAGTAAAATAATAAAATCTTTTTGGTTTTTGTTTATTTTAAGAAAATACTTAAATTAAACTAAATAAGAAAAAATAAATCTAATCCTAATTAATAAAATAAAAGAAAATGATTATTAACTAAAGTTAGTTCTAATCAAATAAAAGAAAACTAATTCTAATATTTTTTTTGCATTTTATTGAGAAAAATTTGAATGAAATAACCTAATTCTAATTATTTTTTAAAATAATAAAATAAGGTCAAAATAATTAATTTAATTAATTTACAAAATTAATTTAGAAAATCCTAAGTCTAATATTTTTATTTTTTCTGATTTTATATTATTATAGAAAAAAAGATTAAAAGAAATAAGCAATGAAAAAATAAATAAAAACAAAAACAAATGGGCCTGACACAATCAGCAATGGGGGGGGAATTGAAATTTCATCAAAAGAACCAATCAGGTAACACAAAACTGCCACGCCTGCTCCCAAACAGATTCAACGAGTCAACGGCGCCGTAGGAGACCTCCGGTCATCTTCTCCGGGTATATGAAAATGAGATTCGTGATTTTAAAGGCTTTAAACCCAGAATCAAAGGCCTATCCCACATAAAATCGCCTCCTGAACTCAAATATGTCCTTAGTTTTAACAGATCATGTCTTGATCATTCAGTTTACATCAAGATCCAGATTATGCCCTAAACATGGCAAATCCATGTTTGAGTCCCTATCCTTTCATATAATACGTTAGAAACAAGAAAATGATGATATGAATATAAAAATATGAATTAGAATCATTTATATTGCATGTATTGAAAGATTCAAATCATGAAAATTTTACCAAAGTGGAGATTTGGTTGGCTAATCTCAGGACTCTTCAGGCATGGATAAGGGATGGTATGGCTTCCTGGGAACCTCAGGGATGGAGTGATGAGGTTTATTTGGCACGAGGAATCTTGCACTATATATTTCGTATTTCACAACTTTGTTGCAATTTTGAGAAATTTTGTATCTTTTTCTGAGGCAGTGTGGGTGTTCATAATGCTTGCAAACATGATTTACAAATAGAGGAGAGGGAAAGCATGAGAAAATAAGGAAAGAATCTGACCCATAACCATTTGTATTGAAGCCATGATCCTATATTTGGAAACTTGCCATAACTTGTGATTTCATTCCATGTTTGAACAAAACAATGAACACGGGCACGTTTACATGCTTCTTGGGCCTTAAGACAAATAAAAACATCAGCCCATGTCCATTTGCACATTTTATACAATTTTATTTTGTATTTATTTGAATAAAACAAAATAAAGATAGATAAAATAGGTGGAAATAGAAAGGTAAGATAGAAATGATTTTAGAGGTCTCTCATAAGGTTAGGAGGATGTTTGAAGTCCAAGAAGTTACGCCATTGACCCAAAAGTTCAAATTTGCTCAATGCACCATCTTTGAATTTTCTCAAATTTTCCCAACTTGAGCAAGCCATAATTGCTTAAGTTTTATCTCATGATGATGATCTTGGACTTTTTGGAAATCCCAAGATGTCTAATTCAATCCCTCTTTTGATCAATTTTTGATTTTAAGATGTTATCTTGATGTAAAAGGTCTTGGAAAAAAGTGTCTTTTGTTGACTTTCTAAAAATGACTTGTAATGTATGAGCTTGTATCTTTCAAATAGTGCATTTATTGGACTTGAGGGAAAAAGAGAAGTTGTGGGGAATTAGATTCTCTTAAAAATGAGCTTTGGTTGGGGAAAATGGATGATGTATGTGAAAGTTATGCCTGATCAAAGTTCAGTTGACTTTTCATATAGAAACCCTAATTTAGCAATTCTTGACTTTTGATAAATTAGGAGCATTTCTTGAGGAATCATGATCAACCCTTGATCAAATTATGGATATCACTTCAAAATGCTGATGTTGACCAGAAATCTTAAAGTTTTATTGTATATAGGTCACAATTGACTTTTGACCTAGTATAGTTGATTTTCAAACATTTGAGCAATTGACTGAGAAAACTTGTAGTGGAAGGCATGAAACTTGGCATGGATAATCTTTAAGACATATTAGGACCATGGAAAACATTTGAGACCTTTAGAATTCACACATCTTGGTGAAGAGTGAAACCCTAGTTAAAGGTTCATTTCCTAGGAGGAGCATTTGTTTGGTCAATTCTTGGTCATCCTTGAGCAATTTAAGACCTCAATGAGCATGTCTTGAGTAAAATGGGAGGGAAAATTTTGGGGTACAACAGCTGCCCCTGTTAAATCTTCTTTAACCTGAGGATTTAGATTGGCTTGTTTGCCTTTTGTAATCTGAAGGTGGAAGATGATTGAACACTATAGTGCCCAGAAATTTTCACTCGAATGAAGTAACATTGATGGTTGATGATGTCGAGAATGGGCTTAAAGATTCCATTTGGAGAATATGACAGAGAGTCGTCGGAGATGGGCTTAAAGATGTCATCCAAAGTAGATGCTGACTTCATAAGAGGTCTCTTTGTGGGGGATTTGTGTTTCTGCTTTCTAAGGAGGAGTCCACTGAGGAAGGTTGATTTCTATTGTTCTCCTGCTTGAGGAAAACCCTGTGGGGAATAGAATCTAGGAACTTCAGTTGTCCAAGGCTCTACTGAAGAGTTATCTTTGTACTGGAGAGATGAGAGTTTGCTGTTTCTGTTTGAAATCCAGGCTTCACAGTGACTTGCTGGGGATAATGGAATTAACTGTTATCTGAAAATGTAATAAAAAGGGCATGTGTCAAGTTGTTTTAGGATGAGTCCGTGTTAGTCTGCATCCAGAGATATATGAGAAGGAGCCTATGTGGGGCTGCTTTAGGATGAGTCTGTGTTAGACTGCATCTGGATGATGAGAAGGAACCCGTGTAAGATTGCTTCAGGATGAGTCCTGTTAGACTGCATCTGGAGATCTTTAGAAGAAACCCGTGTAAGATTGCTTCGTCTGGTCACGTAGATAGTTTTCCTGTCTGGTTTCAGGTGTTAATCTACAATCAGTTGTTCACATATAGTTGTCCAGTCTGGTTTCAGGTATTAATTTGGAACTTACTTTTATTGGTCGTTGAGATAGTTGTCCTGTCTAGTTTCAGGTATTAACATTTGACCTAAGAGAAAGAAAGATAGTTTTGCCGTCTTGTTTCGGGTGTTAATCTTCAATCTCCTCTTGTAGATAGTTTTCATGTCTGGTTTCAGGTATTAATCTACAATCAGTCGTCCACATAAAGTTGTACTGTCTTGTTTCAGGTATTAATCTGGAACTTGAAAATTGTTGGTCGTTGAGATAGTTGTCATGTTTGGCTTCAGGTATTAATCTTTGACCTTAGAAAGAAAGATAGTTTTCTGTCTGGTTTCGGGTATTAATCTTTAATCTGCTCATGTAGATAGTTTTCCTGTCTGGTTTCAGGTATTAATCTATAATCAGTTGTTCACAGATAGTTCTCCTGTCTGGTTTCAGGTATTAATTTGGATCTTGTTGTATTTGTTGGTAAACCCATCTTGCTTCGGAAGTTCATACCACTTGGTCGTGTAGATAGTTTCCCCGTCTGGTTTCGGGTGTTAATCTCTGACCTTAGAAAGAAAGATAGTTTTCCCGTCTGGTTTCGGGTATTAATCTTCAATCTGCTCATGTAGATAGTTTTCCTATCTGGTTAAAGGTGTTAATCTACAATCGATCGTCCACAGATAGTTTTCCTAGCTTGTTATAGATATTAATCTGAGACTTGGCTACATTGGTCACATGTATAGTTCCTCGTCTGGTTTCGAGAATTAATCTGTGGCCGGCTGCATTTGTTGGTAAACCCATCTTGTTCCGGGAGTTTATACCACTTGGTCGTGTAGATAGTTTCCCCGTATGGTTTCAGGCATTAATCTTTGACCTGTTGTGCATTAGTTGGTAGTATTTGTCTGTCTGCGAATTCAACATGAAAAGGTAAAGTCAGTTTCATGCGATGTCATGATGTATGAATTGCATGATGCTCTCAAAATAAATGAGATTATGATATATGCATTTGTGCTTCATATGCCATGATGTTTGTAAAATGATGTATGGGTGCAATGTATGAACGTGTCAGTTGTTCTATTGCAGTGTTGTTGAATTAGGGAAAATAAATCCCTGATGGTAGCTGGGGGTGAAGAATGTGAGTCTTCAAATTTTGTGGAAGTTGAATATTGGGAGATAGATTTCCATTGTTTAGAGAAATAAACTCTGTTGGGGAAGGAAAACTTTGTGCAATGTTTGGGGATTTTGTGAAATCCTACTGGGGAATCCTGAGAAGCTTGGCGACTTCACTGGGGAATTTTTCTTAGATGTCAGAGTAGTAATTTATAGATTCTTGCTCCATCGGGGATATGAGAACCTGACATCATTAGGCTACATACTGAGAATATGGCAGTGACCTTGTAGTAGGATGTATCTGCCTCTGTACCTGCTGGAGAAGGTATCTGCTGGAGGAAATATATGCGGGGATTTTGCGGATGGCCCTTAGATATTATACCGTTTCTTAAAGCCATTAGTAAATGCATTTCTGTTTTTTATGCGTATATTTGTAAGCAGTAATCACATTCAAATGATATGTTCAAAAATAATCACTGGACGTTTTCGCAAACAAAACAGAAAAAATGAAAACAAATAGTTTTGTTTTTTCAAAGGAATAACTTTGTATTAACTTGAATAAGTGTTTTTGTACAAGGAGACGAACATCCTAGTAAGAGAATGTCGTCGTAAGAATAAAACTTTACAAAATAGAATACAAAGAAAACAACTATGTAAAATAATCCCATTGGGTTCCCATTCTGCTATTGCTTTTAGGCCTTTGAGCGTCTCGTCTCTTTGATGCTTGTCCGAAGCTGACTAGATTGATTAGTACCACTTGAGCTTGACAGTTGATACTGAAAATTGGTTGTAAAGTGATCCAACAGGACATAGCCATACACTTAAAATCCCTAACTTTTTCCTGGACCTCCCCTTCGGGTTTTCAGTCCACCGGGATACCCTTTTTTGCCCAAGCCGCCTTTTCAGGTTTTAGACTTGCCGGGTGTACAGATTTTTTCATGTGTATATCCCTAATTTTTCCCGAACCCTTTTGGTTCACTGGGATGCCCTTATTTTTTCCTAGGCCAGTCAACCTAGCATGTCTTTGTTCACGTGTAGTATCTTTTAACTATGTCCGCGTTTACAGGATGCGGAAGATCGTCACTGTCCATAGTGGTTAAGATCATGGCTCCACCAGAAAATATGTTCTTTATCACAAATGATCCTTCGTACGTAGGAGTCCATTTTCCCCTAGGATCAACTTGCGGTAGGATAATGCGCTTGATTACTAGGTCACCATCCTGATATACCTGACGTATGACCTTCTTGTTAAAAGCTTTGATCATACGTTTTTGGTACATCTGACCATGGCAGACAACCGCGAGCCTCTTCTCGTCAATTAGGTTTAATTGGTCAAGTCGAGTCTGAACCCATTCGTCTTCATTCAAACCTGCATCCTTCATGATTCTCAAAGAAGGGATCTGAACTTCAATGGGTAGGACAGCCTCCATACCGTATACTAAAGAGAAAGGGGTTGGCCCAGTTGATGTACACACCATGGTACGGTAACCATGAAGAGAAAATGGTAACATCTCGTGCCAGTCTTTATATTTCATTGTCATCTTCTGTATGATATTTTTGATATTTTTATTAGCAGCTTCTACAACGCCATTCATCTTCGGACGGTAAGGAGAAAAGTTATTATGCTGGATCTTAAATTGAGTGCAGAGCTCGTTGATCATAGTATTATTAAGATTGGTACCGTTATCTGTAATGATTCTTTCTGGAATACCATACCGATAGATGAGGTTATGTCTGATGAATCGGGCCATAACGTTCTTGGTAACAGAAGTAAATGAGGCCGCCTCGACCCACTTTGTGAAGTAATCAATGGCGACGAGGATGAAGCGGTGCCCATCAGAAGTTGTAGGTCTAATCTCTCCAATCATTTTGAGGCCCGACATTGCGAATGGCCAGGGAGCAGTCAAGATGTTTAGTGGAACCAGAGGCACGTGTACTTTATCAGCATAGATCTGGCATTTGTGACAAGTTCGTGAATGCTGATATCAGTCTGCTTCCATAGTGGACCAATAGTATCCTGTCTGTAGGATCTTTTTAGCCATTGTGTGCCCACTGGAATGAGTTCCAAAGGTACCTTCGTGTAAATCTATCATAATATTTTTCTCTTCACTCTTATCCACACACCTAAGTAAAGTAGAATCGTGGTTTCCCTTGTAGAGGATCCCGTTACTGAGGAAGAACTTGGCAGAGAACCTTCTTAGGAACTTCTTATCATTGACTGAAGCTCCTTCAGGATACTCTTGGGTTTCGAGATATCTTTTAACTTCGTGGAACCAAGGTTTTTCCACTAATTCTTCAGTATCAATCTCATGATAGTATGCTGGTTCATCCATTCTCTCAATAGTGATCTGAGGAGCGTCGTTATCCCACCTGACCTTGAACATGGATGACATAGTCGCTAGCGCGTCCGCTAGTTGATTTTCCTCTCGTGGAAAATGCTCAAAGGTAACTTCTTTAAAGTGTGGAATCAGTGTCAACACATGCTCTCTGTAAGGGATAAGATTAGGATGCTTTGTGTCCCATTCTCCCTTGATTTGGCTGATTACTAAGGCCGAGTCTCCAAATACACTCAAGAATTTGATCCTCAAGTCGATAGCAGCTTTGAGACCCATAATGCACGCTTCATATTCATCCATATTGTTGGTACAATTGAAACATAATTTGGTAGTGAAAGGAGTATGATAGCCTTCAGGAGATATGATCACAATGCCAATACCATTGCTAAGTGTATTGGAAGCTCCGTCAAAAACCATAGTCCATCGGGATCCTCTTTCAGGTCCTTCATCTGGTCCAGGTTCTTCACAATCAGTTACTAACATGATGTTCTCGTCCAAGAACTCAACATTCATGGATTGGTAGTCGTCCACAGCCTGATGAGCTAAATGATCAGTTGAAACAACCAGCTGAACCGTCATCCGATATAATGAAATATCAATAAAGTCGCCACTGAACGTCTTTTATCCCACCGAAAGGGAAAGGTAAACATCGATAAAACCTGAAGAGGGAGAAGTCACGGTCTTGCAACCGAGAGATCGGGTAAGGGAGTCTATTACGCGAGGGGAAGGAATTAGCACCCCACACGCCCGTAGTACTCTACGGTATCCACTCTTGTTGTCTAATCTAATGGGTGTGTAAGAATCTATGTCTAGGTTGTACAGGGAATGCATGCAAAAGAAAGGAGAAAAGAATGTAGGGAAAATAAAAGTTGTGCTCGCTTAGGGCCTACCCAAATGCCTATGTATCCCCTTTAAGAAATCAGAGCAGCCGTAGTTCGAATCATATATTTTGGTTGGTTTGTGTTTTTTAGTTAAGGAAATAAAAGCAACAAACAAGATGGCAAAACATCAAATAGAACAACAAAAATGTCAACAATGATGATAAAATAGCATAAAGAGATGACAAGACATCGCATGGCAACACAAACTCAGATAAAATGATAAAACGCCAGCATGATAGCAAAATATCAGACAATACGATGAAACATTACACCTAGCAATGATATTGAAAATCAAAGTAGGATAACAAACATGTGCGATGGCGAAACATAGGCTACAAATATATGCAATGGCAAAACATCGGCTAAGAGATAGGAAGATAACATGGCAAAGATGGCGAAACATCAATAAACCATATGACAAAACATCACACATAACAATGATATTGAGAATCAAAGTAGGATAAAAAACATGTGCAATGGTGAAACATCGGCTACAAATAGGTGCGATGGCGAAACATCGGCTAAGAGATAGGAAGATAACATGGCAAAGATGGAGAAACATGAATAAACCAGATGACAAAACATCATACCTAACAATGATATTGAGAATCAAAGTAGGATAACAAACATGTGCAATGGTGAAACATCGGCTACAAACAGGTGTGATGGTGAAACATCGTCTAAAATATAGCAAAGGTATCATGGAAAAGATGGCGAAACATCAGAAAAAAGATAACGGAATGTCATGGCGAGGGTGGCAAGACATCACTTTGACAAGATTTAAAACAAATCCAAAAGGTGCACAAAAAAATAAGATTGGTTTTTATTTTTACCTTGAAGGAGGATTTAAGTTTATTAGAGATATTTTATGATTTGCCAAGAAGAAGTTTTAGTTTTAAGATGCAATATGCAAAGAAAAGAAAACAACTAAGGGAGACTATCCTAATCTCTAGCGCTAATGTTATCATACAATGATTGACCCTAAGGTTGAGGAGGGAATTTTCTACCCTATGTTAGCATGCATGGATATCTATCCTAATGTCTAGCTCGAGAACTAAACCTACACGAGCGATCCTAAGAGAGCATGGTAAAAAACAAACAAGCGTTTAAACATGAGTAGCAAGCAAGTCACATATGTAGAATCACCTTAAATAGGTCTTTAAATAAACCAGAGGGACTCCTGACATATATCAGCAACTGAGGTGCCATCATGCAATAGAAATCAATAAGGAGCAAAATCAGTAAAAAGGAAATAGTACAATACCAAACAGATAACTATCCGTAGCAAATGAGCAAGAAAAAGAAACCCAGAGAACTTCAAGTAAGCTAGCATCAGCAAACAAATCAAGTCAGAAATCACGCCATCGGATATAAGCACTGAGACTTCAAATATGAACATATCCCACAGGTGATATATAGCAGTCACAATCACATATATATCCTGCAAAAGAATAACAAATATGAAAAGCACAAGAATGGTGAAAACACAACCAATTGTGTTCCACAAATAAAGTGGAACACCACAGCATTAATTCAAAATGGAAAGCTTCTCGTAGAATACCTCGCACATTCAACAGACAAATTAGTGATTTCAAAGAGAAATGATGAACCAATAAAGGATGGATGATGATATAATCATGACAAGAAAAAAATGTGATGGAAAACATCAAAGCAATATATGTAAGAAGCATCAAGTAGGAACATGTAAAAATTAGGTTAAAACTAGAGAACTGTTGCTCCATTCTTGTCACCATGTTGAATTGACAAGTAAATATCAATCAAGGATCTAAGGAGCTAGAGAAGAATACAATAAAAGACCTTGGAATTAAGTAGCAAACATTTCACATACATACTCATTAATTTCATTATGGTTCACAAGCATAACAAAATAGGGGTACCACAAGATACATCACAAAGCTTGGATCACAAGTTAGCAAGGCAAGAAATTCAAACAAAGACAAAGTTAGAAGACTTAAACCATTCAAAGATTTGAAATAAAGCTTCTAACATGCTATGAGGATATTATCAAGAGTTTAAAATGTTAATTCTAAATCATGTTGCACAAGTGCATTTAATATACCTCAAAGATTCAAAAAGAAAAGGAAGATTGTCATTATGGTTCACAAGCATAACAAAATAGGGGTACCACAAGATACATCACAAAGCTTGGATCACAAGTTAGCAAGGCAAGGAATTCAAACAAAGAAAAAGTTAGAAGACTTAAACCATTCAAAGATTTGAAATAAAGCTTCTAACATGCTATGAGGATATTATCAAGATTTTAAAATGTTAGTTCTAAATCATGTTGCACAAGTGCATTTAATATACCTCAAAGATTCAAAAAGAAAAGGAAGATTGAACGTCAAATTCATAATAAGATGAAATGGTTCAAACATTAGAGGTCAAGTGATATCAAGTCTTTATGAGACTGTCCTTGATGTATCATTCCCAAAAATATCATCATTGGTCATTTGATGACCTCAAACTCAAGCCAAAAGTTCAAAGTTCAAAGCTAAAACAAAAAGAGAACATTACTTTGGAGGCATGAATCAAAAGGGATCACCAACCAATTATGAGAAATCAAGAGAATTTATTTGAATTGGTGTGAGGAAACAGAAGTAACACGATCATTAAGTGCCAAATTATAGGCCTCACACAAGTTCATTGGCCATCAAACAAATTGAAACAAGATATGAAACATTAATTGGGCACTTTCACTTTGAAAATACATAAAAAATAGGAAAGGACTTCCATAATTCAAACAAAAAAATTTCTTAACATATTTGGGATGTATAGAAGCCAGCAAACATGTTTTAAGTTCATGGATAGGTGAGGAAAGAATCAATAAAATTTCAAACCTCAAAACTAGTTGATGAAATCACCAATCTAGACAAGTTTTCAAAATAAATAAATGGAAAATACCAAAACTTATCAATTAATTCAAGAAAAATATTTTTAAGATCCTTAATCCATCTATGAACTCCAAACAGGAGCTGAATTCAGTTGAAACTCAAGGAATGTTAGTTTTTGGAATCAAAAACAAATAAGGGAATTATCAAAACCCTAATTATTTAGAAAATAAACTCAATTATTGATTAATCAAGTTCCAATTCTAAACAATTTAAACTAAAATCATAAAAAATAGAGAAAACTCCAAAGATCATAAAACTTATTTTTTCATTTTTTTCAGAATTAAAGAAGAGTAAAAAATAAAATCAAAATTCAAACCATTAAACAATCAAACCAATATTAACATTTTTAAAATAAAATTCTAATCAAAAGTCAGAAAATATCCAACCAAAATTATATTCAAATTTTTGAATGAAAAACAAGCATCCATGATTTTTTTGTGGAATTTTTGGATCAAAGGAAATATCAAAATAAAAATCAAATATCAAACAAACAATTAATTAATCACACGAATTTTAAAACCAATCAAAACATTTTCAAAAATTCTGAAAAAAGATACACAAGGTCAGAGATATTATTTTGGAGTTTCATGAATTTTTTTAGAATTTTCCATCAAGTTTTGATTAAGAAATAAATTCGGGAAAAATCAAGTTATAAAACAAAATTCAAATAAATGCAAAATTCAAATGGACCAATAGAATCGTGCCACCACATGATCTTCAACCTCCGGAAAAGTTCAAAAACACACACAAGAACAGTCATAGGGCTCATGTTCAGATCCATCGTGCATACTAATTTCCACACCATTTTCAATGAAATTTTGTGCAAATCAAAGCCAGAAACAGAATCTACATCATGTTATTCGAATCAAATCAAACGATTAACCATAGACCAAGAACATATCTCATGAAAATTGCAAAAAACACACTGAGCAGAAATTTCAGAATCATCATACATGCATATCTCATCAAATCAAAAGCTCTAAAGTTGCATAAACACTCAATGAACATCAAACAACATGATTCCAAACTCAAATCACACAATGCACGGCTAGAAATCAAGATCCAAAGTTTAGGATTATAACCTTTGAGGCAAAATGAATCTACGGTCTCCTTCACTTTAGTTGCAAACCAAGCTTGGCTTCATCTTCCTCGGCACTTAAGGATGAAGAATCAGCAAGAAATTTGAGGAAAGATCAATTAATGAGAGGGATTCGAAGAAATGGATATTTGAGATAAAAAGGGATTTCAGACCTGGGCTTCCTTCAATGTAGCTTTTTTTTTTGAATGAGCAATGCAATGTTTATGTAGCCACTTTGGAGTGAGGGAAATAAGGTTATAACTCACATAAATCCGTTGGAGGGCAATTTGGCCAAAACAGGCAAGTGAAAGTGTGAGAGCATGTGCTTGCATTTTGTTTGTTATTTGGCCTTTTTATGCTGCATTTTGATGAGCTCGGAGGTTAATGAAATAAGGTGAGTGAAGCGTGAGGGGGTGAGGTGGCAAGGATTGCAGATAGTGTGATTTTGCTTGAGGTGAAAGTTACCAATTTTGGAAAAAAAAATGTAAAAATCATGGGTAGGCAAGGAAAGTGTGATTGTTTGGCCAATAGAAGTAAGAAATAAGGTGAGTGATTCGTGCCAAGCATGTGCAATATCAACCTGAAACCAAACAAAATCGAAGGGCGCACAAAATCTGCAACTGGCATAACCCATGCATGCACCAAAGGTCAACTAATTTCTTATTGAGGCCATAGAAAATTGGCTCGTGCATTCTCAAATTTTCCTTGGGCTAAATAAAGAGCATACCTTAAGCTTCGAAACAAGCTGAGGTTCGAAAGAATGATGAAGAAATGAACAAGATATGAGGCTTAGGATTCCTGGGCAACTCAAGCCAACCTGTCGAAGATTGTGTGCATGCTGGCCTGCCCATAAGGTAACACTTTGAATGGTCCAAGTTGTGGGAAATCGAAAGAAGAAGAATGAAGCTTCAACCAGCCTACAAGGTCATTTCGACTGGTCCAGGCTGAAGGAAATCAAAGAGGGGAGAATGAGGCTTCGACCAGCCCACTAAGTTACACTTCAACCAGTCCAAACGAAGAAAGAAGAATAAGGCTTCGACCATCCCACAAGGTACCACTTCAATAAATCCAAACGAAGAAAGAAGAATGAGGCTTCGACCAGCCCACAAGGTACCACTTTAATAAATCCAAACGAAGAAAGAAGAATGAGGCTTCGACCAGCCCACAAGGTCACTTCGACTGGTCCAAACTGAAGAAAATCAAAGAGAGTAAGAGGAAGCTTTGACCATCCCCCAAAGCCACTTCGAATGGTCCAAATTGTAGGAAATCAAAAAGAGCAAAAGGAGGCTTCGACCAGCCCACAAAGCCACTTCGAATGGTCAAAACTGTAGGAAATCAAAGAGAGGAAAAGGGGGCTTCGACCAGCCCATAAAGCCCATTCGAATGGTCCAAGCTGTAGGAAATAAAAGAGAGCAAAAGGAGGCTTCGGCCAGCCCACAAAGCCACTTCAAATGGTCCAAATTGTAGGAAATAAAAGAGAGCAAAAGGAGGCTTCGACCAGCTCACAAAGCCCCTTCGAATGGTTAAAGCTGTAGGAATTCAAAGAGAGCAAAAGGAGGCTTCGACCAGCCCAGAAAGCCACTTTGAATGGTCCAAGCTGTAGGAAATCAAAGAGAGAGAAAGAGGCTTTGGCCAGCCCACAAAGCCCCTTAGAATGATCCAAGCTGAAGGAAATCAAAGAGAGCCATTCGAATCCCTGGTTTCAATGTCCAACTTCCTCGAATCATAGCCTCTTCGATTTTAAACCAAATTGAGAGATTCCAAGTTTAATGAGAAGCTTTCATGGCCCTCTTTCAAGTGCACGAGGAACATTTTTGAATTATGCCTTGAATCAACAATTACAGGCATGTAACCAACTGTTTGATGAATTACCTAGGCCAAATACCTTGCCTTGACTGGCCAGATGTCCAAGATTGCCCTAAAAAATGCTCAACTTGCCTTGAACTTCAAAGGCTCATAACTTTTGATTTTGAGTAAGAAGTGTGTTTTTTGTCCCCTGTGGACCCTTGTAGATCTCTTTCCACTCTTCAATTGGAAAAAAGAAACACCAAACTCCCCTGAAAATGAGAAAGTTATGCCCTTGCAAAGTCAGGCTAAAATCAAGAATACTTAGTGAAATTTTCAATCACCAAGATAAATTCAAATCCAAGTAATCTCTCAAACTTGCAATTCTCATCAGAATCAATCACCAATGATTATCCCACATGAAAATACATGTCAAATGCTTCATGTTAACCAAAATTTCACTTGGTCAACTTTGACTTTGTTGACTTTTGAGTAAAATGACTGTTCTCCCCTTGGATTCAATTGAAACACTTCTCTTTAAAATTGGTGAACAAAACTTCAAACATATGATATCCCAAACACATAGAGGCTATGGAAAGAGTTTCCACTCAAAATTCCAAAGAAACCCTGATTAAGACTCAAATCCTAGTTTTGCATTCCACATTAGGAGATGGCTACTCAAGCTTCAAAACACTAGTTCTGTAACACCCCAATTCTACCCGGAAATTATAAATGTAAATCAAAGTTATAAAATTCATGCAACTGAATCAGGATGCCACAAATTCAACTTTAAAAACACATTACATTCAACATGGATACATAACACTTTAAAACTTCGGATGAACTATTAACATAATAATTTAATCTATTAATTCAACAATTTAAACATCCACGCAGTGGAATTCTTAGTAACATCTTATCCATCGTTACAGAAACTTCAAAACAACGCATACTTAGCAACAATCAAATTAAAGTTCAACAACTGAAATAATCAATAATTAAAAGCAACAAGCGTTCATCCCTCCGAGTGTTACGTATCATAGCAATGACACCGACTCGAACTACTGAAGGTATACATCCTTCACTCTGGATTACCTGCACGTTACCAACGTAAGGGTAACATTCAAACAGAAGGGGTGAGATATCTAACAATATAATAAAGCGTATGATAAATAATATATTAAATTAGATCACATAACATCACCAGTTCTCATCTTATAAATACCAATAATCGCAATAGAATACCAATGATAATACACATTCACCATATTAATACACAGCTTCTATATGCAATCATATAATGCGACTCAATACTATGCAAATGCATGTGGTACCATTGGAGCAGAACTCCCATCTCAAATAATCTCCAATAAATAGAGGCATCAACAAGGCATAAGCCTTCATCTTAATATTCGCCAATATAGGTCATCTTAACGAGCATCAACTCCATCTTGAAATGCAATGTATACGACACAGTCATGAGTGTAATGATAACACCATAATTAACAACATATCAACACAACATCATCGTTGGCCAGAAGCCTACATCTTAATAGCTTCCAATTATTATAGGCATCTCAACATCTTTCATCAACATCATTCATCAACATAATTCATCAAAAATCATTTATCATCATAATTTATCAAACATCATTTATCATCATAATTCACAGCAACTCAGCCACAACAACAATACAACGGCAGATAGACAATCCTTCAACGTTAGCCATAGGCCTACAACATGATAATGCTTATAATTAATTAATTATCTAAGGCTTACCTTTAAATTACCAAACTTCTACATATTACTATTCTGTAATACTACATCATTATCATCATTAATCTTACTGTTATGAACTAAACAATAATTTATAATCATCTCATCCTCATCATTCTTCACAAAATTATCATAGTGATTAACGCGGGAAGCTAACTCTAGTCCTAAATTGGGTCACTAGGATTATCCTTCCAATTATTCATTTTAATCCTTAAGAATTAAGTTCATCACATTAGCTATTCAACGCTTCGAACGACACCTCATACGGAGTCCCGAAACTCAAGTTACAGCCTCTAGAAATGATTCTGCCAAAAACCAGACTACATGGGTCGATGCATAACGTCTTGAGTCGACGCGTACTGGGTTTAACATGCTGCATGTATTGATGCATACTCCCTTCGTATCAACTCATACTTAGTCTACAACACTGCATGTATCAATACATGGTCGTAGGTATCAACTCATCCTGAGTCTAAAAGCCTTCATGCATCGACGCATGGCTTTTTGGGGTCGACACATATTGTTCTGTCATGAATATTTTTTGTGATTTCACTGTGTTTTCACTGTGGTTTCCATGATTTAGGCCCTAAAAACATCCTCTAATAATAGGTAATCGTCAATTATAATTATCCTATAATTCTACATTATTTATACAGCATTAGGGCATCATTATTCATCCTTAAATCATCGATTTTTATCATACAACAATGTATATAATTCAATCATAAACCAAACAATCTTTCACATCTAATCCCACATAACGATCATCATAAACCCTATTATAGAGTCAGAACCCCACCCATACCTTGGATTGAAGGTTGTTGTATAACTTTTCCAATTGAATTTTTTTTTTCTCTTTTCCTTCTTTTCTGCAACTTTCACGTTCTCTTTCTCTTCTTCCAACCCTTATTTCCTTCTCTTCTTACTGCTTCTTCTTTTTATTATTATTTCTAACAATAATAAAATAACCCTATAATTCTTAAAATGCCTTAATGGGCTTAAAACTCCTACACCCCCTTTCTACTACTTCTAACCCTTAAAATAAGCCCACATCAAATAATATTATCATTCTAATATTATTCCACAACTTAATAAAATAAATAAATCCAATAGTTATAACACATCAACTATCATCATAACACGACTTCACAAATATTTCAAAAATAATTTAATTAAATAATTAATTAAATTACGGGCGTTACAACTCTCCTCCTCTTAGAATATTTTCGTCCTTGAAAATTTACCTTAATCAAACAACTCAGGATAGGAGTCTCGCATCTTGCTCTCTAACTCCCAAGTCATGCTTTCTCTGGCAGCTCTGATGTGTCTGCAATCGACCTAATGTCTAACGGTATCTTAACTGCAAGCGCACAGCCTATCGCGGTAGTAATAAAAGATTGTCGAATCCACAGGGACTTTGTAATCACTCTAGTGCGGGAAAGTAATGCTAGTTTAGCTAAGGCGGAAATTGTCACGTTTGGTTTTGGGAAGGTTAAGGAAGGTAAACTAATTGATTTTAAAGTAATTATAAAATGAAATGGTCGGTATGCAATAGAGTCTACCTAAAGGATCTAATCGGACCTAGGCATATAAGGATGGTCAACTTGGTTTATCTGTAGAATTAATCAGTTTAAAAACCCTCAACTCACACTTTCATGGTCTTATCTCAGATTATACGTCTAAAGCCCTATACCTGCTTTCGCTAGCCTATAAGTGTTTAGAAGTATTTTTTTGGAAACTTAATTAATACTAATTTGGTTTAAAGCGCTTTCACTGTATTTAAATCAAATGCCTAACTTTAGCTATCCGGTTAAAAACCTCACACTTTCGTGGTCTCGATCTAACCTATTTACTCTTCTTACTTTCGTAACAAAGGTTTTATTTTTAAGCATAAAAAGTTATAACCAGAGTTAAGTTGATTAAAGTTTTAGCCTAAGTTTGATCAGATGCCTAATGTCTCTTACTATCCCATATCGACGCTAAAGGTTTAGCTAGCCATGGAAATTATAATGAACGTACTGGAAATAAAAACAAACAAATATAGATTGGACATTATAAATAATAAATTAAACATGCAATAATTAATTAAAAGGTATGTAATACAATTGCAAAATAGAAACCTGAAAATAAAACCAATACTTTAATCCCTCTTCCACAAATCGGAAACTTGGACTTGGTATCGGTAATATGACAAATTCTGAGGCTTGAATAATAAATCCTAAACTATAATAATAATTTCCTGATGTTGGAAATTATTATTTGGGCAATGAAATTAAAAGAACGGAAATAAACGAATGCAGAAAAATAACAATTGAAGGAATAATGGTTTTGATTTCGGCAGAGCTTCTGCACAAGTAAACTGTAATATGCTCTGTCTGTCTAACGTTGAATGTTGAGGTATTTATAGAGGAATGAATTTGGCAGTTGGCTTGAAGACTCGTCACGAAGCTTTCCTTAAAAATCTCCACAAATGTAGGAACGTGGGTAGTTGAGGAAGAAGTGGTGAACGTGGGGTTTGACTGAAGAGAAATCAGGAGTTTGAAAACTCCTTCTGTTTTGCTTTGCCACGATCTGCACTTTCAAAAAACTGATATACGCATTACGGTCGTCATTGAGGCGTTACGAGCAGGTTTGGTGTTTCTCCGTGTTACGGTCGTGGCAGATGTGTTACGGTCGTAACACGCTTCATGATGGCTTACGGTCGTGGCAGATGTGTTACGACCGTCACAGCTACAAAATCTGTAATTCTTGACAGATTTATCTTTTTCTTCTATTCTTTTGATGCTTTCTTGCATTGTTTCATGTTTTCTTCTGTTTTGAGCTGAGTTATGAATACCTGCAAAAAGTAATGACAAACTCGAAATATTCGGGAGTTAATCGGGTCAAAATAATACAGAACGGGTAAATTTCATGGAAAATAAACGATACAATTTCGTGTTATCAAATTCCCCCATACTTAAACCTTTGCTTGTCCTCAAGCAAAATAATCAATTAAAAATATCTGACTAGTTTTTGTAAATGCACATAACTAGTATATCTTTCGTTTTCAAATAATTACAAGAAATCCTAAGTTAGTTCGGCCGAGAAAATCGAATGAAACAACAATGATACGTAAATGACACAAGCAACAAGCTAGTCGACGACTATCCGTTTTAAACGAAACGTCCAATTATATCGTTATAATTCAACTCAAGGTTTCTCGTTCATATTTCACCCGGTTTCGTTCTTGCGCAATCACATTAAGCCCATTATCCTTGCACGCACGTAGTGGAATAGCCGGTTAGTGGTTCTGATCAAAACACGACGGTTTCTGGCACAATTATGTGGCAACCTCTTTTATCCAATTGCAAGATGCGGGGGATCAAACCGTAGTCTGCCCTACCGAGTTCAGTACCAGATGCTTCTGAACCACCTAGACAATGGATTCTTATGTTACTTAGTAGAAGCTTTTGCATCTGTTGGATTAAACGATCGGGTGAGGATCGCCCAATTTAATTGGTGCAATACCTATTTCCTTAAAGCATGTAACATTCTTTTTAAATTAATTTGCAAGATCATCCACTTATGTTCATCGACTTTCCACGTGGTTTGTGTTAAGACTGGTGCCGACTGCTAATATAAACTACTAGGGGCTAAATTAAGACTTAAAACTCAAAGTATCGGTATAACGAAAATGGAGACGATTCGCGTAAGTAGGGAGTCGAAGGTGTCATAATCGTATAGTTCTCGTTGGATCCCTCTCGACCTTCTAACTAAGATTTCAGTTAAAGTAGGTAACTAACGGTTATGCGAATATAAAAGGCGAAAAATTTTGGTATGGCTAAATAAAACAGGGAGAAAATGAAATAACGAAATATAACTGAAATAGAAATGAAAGTACTCGTTCTGAAATTAAGAATGCAGTGCTCCTCCCACACTATATCAAACATTGTCTCAATGTTATGATATAATGGCGAGGTTAAATGAAAAATACATCGGAAAAACAAGGAAAACAACAAGAAAAGGAAAAACTACTGGCGACCACGGCGGCTTCGGGTTCGTGACCGTCTGGAAGGAGTAGCTTCAGAGTCAGTTCCCTGGGGTCCAAGAGATGTAACATCCATCCTTAAAGCATTAAGCTCGCATAGCACTTCATCAAGCCTTTCATTCGTCGAGCGTTGACCACTCAAGATTTGGGCATTTTACGCGAGTAAGGCGTCGAAACGCTCCTGATGCTTTCTTTCAAGAGCTACAGCCATCTGATTTTGCTGATGGAGGGCTCTGAGGACGTCCTCCATAGTAAAAGGAGGTGGTGCAGAAGAGGACGACTCAAGAATGTCAGGCACGGGGACAGCTCGATCTAGTTCTTCCTGTATCTCATCAACGGGGCCGACATGAGGTTCTTCTTGAGCAACAACAGGGCCTTCAGGGTCTTCAAGGTTAAATAGCCAGTTGGCTCGGTTCTGAGGGTCGATTCGGTCCCTGCAAGGCAAAACAATGTTAGTGTAAACTCGGTTATGTATCACTGGATGGAATTTTCCGTCGTCACGCTTGTGGATGAGGTGGGCTGATTTGCAATGATCCAAAGTAAGCAGGACCGGTGGTCGGGATGGCAGATGAGCAAGGGTGTCACCATGGTTTAGTGCTAAAGCAAGATAAGTGACAAGCCCTCTGAAATAGAAAGGTTTGCCGCCTCTGGTGCAGATGGAGTGAATATGGGCCAGGAGGAAAGGTGCGGCATTAATGTTCTGACCCGAGAATGCACAATGCATGAAAAATAGCTCCTTGGAGTTGAGCTTGTGGTTACTATCCCTTGCAAAGATGGTGTTGGATAAGATGCGGTGGAAGTAGAGAATGGCGGGGTTGTGGATTTGGGTAGCATTTAGGTGATCGTATGAGTTAGCCCGATTATTGGTCAAGCTATGCCAAAGGTTGAAGGATTCCTCATGAAAGGTGTCGGGCACACGTAGGTGAGCGCCTTCATCAGTACAGAAGTCTAGTAGGCGACCGAATGCATTCTGAGGGAATTCGTATTCGGTGCTGAAAATGCGAAACCTTACCACATCGGTAAGTTGATTTCTTGGGCCGTTCGGAGTGATGTAGCAAAATGAACTGAGGAACTCAAGGGTGAGATTCTCGTACGTTGGTTGTGGCTGGATACATAGGGTCCACAGGTTGACATTCTGTAGGAGGTGTTGGACACTTTCAAGTAACCCGAGGTCTCGGAGGCAGTCAATGTCGACGAACCTCGTGGGATGGATGCCTCGGCGTTGGAACTTCAGGAACTGTGTGCACTGAGTTTCACCTGCTTCTCCATCGCGTAGGGTGATTCCAGGAATGGGTTGGAGATTGTTCGCCATTTGCATGCAAGAGTGTTTGAGTGAGAATGGTTGTGGTTGGTGAATGAGAGAATGAGAAGATGATACGGGTAATGGATGTATATATATTGGAAGGAGATAGTGGAAGTTTGAAAATTGATAGGGATTAGTGGTGGGTTGAATGGGGTTAATGGGTAGTTAATGGAGGAAGAAGAGAGAAAGGTTGAGGGAAGAAGAAAAGGGAACGTTCTGCTAACAGGGTTACTGATGTAGCCCGTGTTACGGTCGTAACACCAAGCTGACGAGCGTAACGCTCTGAAAGGCGCGTGACGGTCGTGGGGGATGGATTACGATCGTGGCAGCTACAAATTTTGCAAATTTTTACAGAACAGAACACAATTACACAGAGTATATATTTTTATAGCAGGCAGAACATCTCAGGCATTCCAACATAAACACAACATTAATTTATTCAACATATAATCCAACATATATAATTCGCAATAGAGTAGAAAACCATAAAACATTGTAAGCAGCATAATGATTGTAAGTTTAAAATTGAAAACAAACAATTGCATTAATTCAAATTGAGTAACTTGTTCTTTTTGACAGAAAATAAATGACTTGTAAATTGAAATGCAGTAATTTAACAAAAAATTGAAACTACCTAGAAACAAAGCAGAATGGAAAAAAATCTAAAAACTAAGAATTGAAAAACTGAAAACTGAAAAACTAAGAAACTAAAAACTGCTTCATCCAATCTTTTCTTTTAATATCTCTAAAGCTTGGGTGATGTTATAGAATTGCTCCACCGAGATGTCAGTTAAACCAATAAGATCCAAGCGCATAGTCTTCAACTCATTCTTTATTCCATCAATGTCAGTTTTATAAGCATCCAAAGTGGTCAGAATGGTGTTTAATTGTGTAGTATATTCTCCTTGGTTTATATCAGGGGCTACTTTTGCTTCAGCCATATTTGTAAAGTCATGGTAACCAGGAGGATTTTCAGGATCTGTTTCGTTTTCAGACATGAAATTATTAGCAACAAAATATGATTGTGGTGTTTCTAGTGTCGAAGGATGGTCGGGTGGATTCAATTTGTACAACCAATTTTCACAGTTATGGACACTTATTCGGGCATGGTTCGGAAGGGTAAAAAGAGTAACAACTTCGTTTCTGATCAGGTAATCATAAGGTGCCGGGCCTAAATTTCCTATTATCCGGTTGTTGAAACAGAAATCAATATTCATAGGCCTAATTGATCCAAATGGTGCACAGTTATTAAGTTGGTAACGAGGCCCAAGAGCATGTGCAATCATTGTAACTAATCCTCCCACACTGACATGAACATTAGGGTCCTCACTAATGCGGGTAAAGGTCTTCATCAGGAGTGGGACAGCATTGACAGGGCGTCCTAGATTCATACAATAAAGCAGAGATAATTCATCCTTAGATACAGCATTTTGATTTTGTTCTTTTCCAAAAAGAGTGTGGCCAAGAATCCTATGGAAATAACGGATGGCTAGGTTATGTATCTCATTGTTATCCATACTTTCTGGGTCAGGGTGATAGTTTTCGGTTAAAGTACCCCAGAAGTAATCCAGCTCAAAATCCAATAAATCGGCCTCAGGGGTAGTAAAAGCTAAGGGTCCGCTGGGGAATCCTAATAAAGCAGCTAAGTCCCTATGGTTATAGGTGAACTCAATACCAAAAAGTCTGAAGGTAATGATTCCTTTTCGGGCTCCGACACCGTGTTCAGGGATGTAAACTAGAGAACTCAAGAACTCAAGGGTAAGCTCTCGGTAAGTGATAAACCTATTTTTCAGGTGGGCTTTCTCCCATCCCAACTGGTTAAACATGTAGTAAACACTGTCAGTAATGCCTAAAGAGTCCATAGTGGGTTCATCATGATACAGGGTTAAACTGATGTCTCGCTGAGACAAAGCCTCAAATCTTCTTCATTGGTTTCTACCTCTAAAGGTGGTTTCTATAAAATTCTGTGGAGGAGCCATAGCAAAAACAAAGCGGGGAAACAGAGTAGAGGAGAAAGTAAAGAGAAAAAGACTATTCAGAAATCCTGTGGCAAGTAAAATTGTTTTGAAATCAGCAGCAGTTTCATAAAAGTTTTAAAAGAAATGAAAAATACTTATATAGCAAGCAAAAACAATTAATACAAACAAAATAGCAGGTAAAAACAAATAAAATGGGTTGCCTCCCATGAAGCGCTGTTTTTAACGTCATAAGCCTGAAGAAATACCTAGTGAAAGATCAGTTGGGAGAAATAGGTGGCAGTTCTACGAGTGTAAGCTTATTCGTATAATCTCTATTATCTATACGATGATATTGTTTTAACCGCTGCCCGTTTACAATAAAAGGGACGCTATTTCTATCCTTAATTTCTACCGCTCCGCTAGGAAAAACTCTTGTAATTTCGAAAGGACCGGACCATCTAGATTTAAGCTTTCCAGGGAAGAGTCTAAGTCTAGAATTAAATAAAAGTACGACATCTCCCACACTAAATTCTTTCCGAGATAAACGTTGATCGTGCCATTTTTTAGTTCGTTCTTTGTATATTTTAGCGTTTTCGTAAGCGTCTAGTCTTAATTCTTCCAGTTCATGTAAATCGAGGATTTGTTTCTCGCCAGTAGCAGTGTAATTAATATTGAGTGTCTTTATCGCCCAATAAGCTTTATGCTCTAATTCTACCGGGAGATGACATGATTTTCCGTAAACAAGTTTGAAAGGTGTAGTTTCGATAGGAGTCTTGTAAGCCGTCCTATAAGCCCATAAATCTTCGTTAAGCTTGGATGACCAATCTTTTCGAGATATTGCGACAGTTTTTTCTAATATTTGTTTAATCTCTCTGTTCGAAACTTTGACTTGTCCGCTAGTTTGCGGATGATAAGGTGTTGCTACGCGGTGTTTCACTCCATATTTAGATAGTAATTTATCAAATATCTTCGAAATAAAATGAGATCCACCGTCACTGATAACAAGTCGGGGAACACCAAAACGCGGGAAAATTATATTCTTGAAAAGATTTATCACTACTCGTGTGTCATTTGTAGGAGAAGTTATTGCCTCGATCCATTTTGAAACGTAATCGACAGCGACGAGTATAAACTTGTTTCCAAAAGAAGATGGGAAAGGTCCCATAAAATCTATTCCCCAAACATCAAATATTTCAACTTCAAGTATTCCTTTCTGAGGCATTTCATCGCGTCTTGAGATATTACCGGTGTGTTGGCATCGGTCACAGTTTTTAACGGCGACGTGGACATCCTTCCACAGGTTAGGCCAGAAAAGGTCGGCTTGGAGAATTTTGGCACACGTTTTAGAGGTGCTAGTATGTCCGCCATAAGGAGATGAATGACAATGGGAAATGACGTCTTCTATTTCTTCGTCGGGTATACACTGGCGGAAAATTCCATCAGGTCCTCGTTTAAATAAAAGTGGTTCGTCTCAATAGTAACTCTTGAGATCATGGAAGAATTTCTTTTTCTGTTGGTAAGTTAAGTCAGGTGGAAGCGCTCCGGCAGCTAAATAATTAACGATGTCAGCATACCAAGGCAATCCTATGGTCATGTCGATGGCTTCCACGACTTCTTTAGCTTCTGGTTTATTTAAATCCAATTGAGCTAGGTCACTTATCATATGTGCTATCAGATGTTCATACGGAAAATCGTCGTTAATTGGCACTTGTTCGGGTTTTATACCTTCTAAACGGGATAAATGATCCGCTACGACGTTTTCGGTTCCTTTCTTATCTTTAATTTCCAAGTCGAATTCTTGTAAAAGTAAGATCCATCGGAGGAGTCTGGGTTTTGCATCTTTCTTGGCAAGTAAATATCTGATAGCAGCGTGGTCCGTGTAAATGATGATTTTTGCTCCTACAAGGTAAGAACGGAATTTGTCAAGCGCGAAGACCACGGCTAAGAGTTCTTTTTCAGTGGTGGCATAGTTCATCTGAGTTGAGTCTAGTGTTCTGCTGGCGTAGTAAATTGCGTGAAGTTTCTTGTCTTTCCTTTGTCCAAGAACTGCGCCTACAGCGTAATCACTTGCATCGCACATGATTTCGAAAGGTACCCTCCAATCGGGCGGTTGCATGATTGGTGCAGAAATAAGTGCGGCTTTAAGGGTTTCAAAAGCTTTAAGACAATCGTCATCGAATATAAACTCAGCATCCTTCATTAATAGACCGGTAAGTGGTTTTGTAATTTTCGAGAAATCTTTAATAAAGCGTCGATAAAAACCGGCGTGTCCTAGAAAACTTCGTATCTCTCGAACGGTCTTTGGTGGTTGGAGTTCTTTAATCACTTCTATCTTAGCTTTATCAACTTCAATTCCTTTATTAGAAATAACATGTCCAAGTATGATTCCTTCTCTGACCATGAAATGGCATTTTTCCCAGTTGAGCACAAGGTTTACTTTCACACATCGTTCTAAAACACTTTCTAAATTAGATAGACATCCTTCAAAGCTTTGTCCACACACAGAGAAGTCGTCCATAAACACTTCCATGATGTTGTCAATGAAATCTGCGAAGATGGCCATCATACATCGTTGGAAAGTTGCGGGAGCATTACATAATCCAAATGGCATTCGTCTGTACGCGAACGTTCCATAGGGACACGTGAATGTAGTCTTCTCTTGATCATCAGGGTGAATCGGAATTTGGAAAAATCCGGAATAACCGTCTAAATAGCAGAAATAGGAGTGTTTGGCTAATCGTTCTAACATTTGATCAATAAAGGGTAAAGGAAAATGGTCTTTCCGAGTAGCTTTGTTCAGTTTTCGATAATCAATGCACACTCTGTGTCCACTAACTACTCTTTGTGTTATCGATTCGCCTTGTGCGTTTTTCACGACAGTGACACCTCCTTTCTTAGGTACGACATGCACTGGGCTAACCCATTTACTGTCGGAGATCAGGTATATAATTCCAGCTTCCATTAGCTTTTTGATTTCATCTCTGACTACAGTGCTTAGAATCGGATTGATTCTTCTTTGAGGTTCTCGAGAGGTTTTGCAATCCTCTTCTAATAGAATACGGTGCATACAAATTGAAGGACAAATTCCTTTTAAGTCTGATATGTTGTAACCTAACGCAGTAGGGTATTTCCTTAGAACGTCTAAAAGTTTCTGAGTTTCGAGCGTTCCTAAACTGGAATTCACTATTACAGGTCGAGTTTGTTCAGTATCAAGGAATTCGTATCGTAGATTTTTAGGTAGAACTTTCAATTCTAGTTTTGGTTTCTTGGAACATGGCATATGATCGGGTGTAAGTGCTAGACTTTCGCTTAGACTGTCATCTTTATATGGTTCTCGCCAATTGTCGTCTTCGAATATCAGAGGGGTTTCAATTTTCATTATTTCGGAATATGTGGTTTGTTCAACTTCCATCTCTCTCACGCACTCGTCTATAATATCTAGTAAATAACATGTGTCATTCATGGCGGGTGCTTGTAGAAATTGAGTGAGGATGAATTCCACTTTTTCCTCTCCGACTTTGAATGTTAATCTGCCCTTCTTTACATCAATTATAGCTCTGGCGGTGGCCAGGAATGGTCTTCCTAATATGATAGGGGTAATTGAGTCCTCGGTTATGTCCATGATGATGAAATCAGTAGGGATATAGAATTGACCTATTCTAACTGGAACGTTTTCCAGTATACCTACAGGGTATTTAACCGATCGGTCGGCTAATTGGACGGATATTTTCGTGGGTCTGAGTTCTCCCATCTCTAGCTTTTTGCAGATAGATAAGGGCATGACACTAATGCTTGCTCCTAAGTCACATAGAGCTTTGTCTATGACAAATTTTCCAATATTACAAGGTATAGAGAAACTACCTGGGTCTTTTAGCTTAGGAGGCATATTGTTTTGAATGATCGCGCTACACTCGGCAGTGAGTGTAACTGATTCGTTATCCTCTATCTTCTTCTTGTTGGATAGGATTTCCTTAAGAAATTTAGCGTACAAGGGCATCTGAGTGATGGCTTCTGTAAAAGGTATTGTTATATTGAGTTGTTTCAGAAGTTCAACGAATTTCTTGAACTGGCCCATCGTTTTGGAATTTGTAAGTCTCTGAGGATACGGGATTGGTGGTTTATAAGGTGGTGGAGGTACATAAGCCTTCTCTTGCTCCACTGCCTCTTGCGTTTCGCTTTCCTTTTCTTTTTCTCTAGGTTCGTTGGCTTGTTCAGGCGGCTCGCTCTGCTTTTGGTACATGGCTAGATTTTCTAGTCTCGGGTCAACAGGTCCGTCGAGTTCTTTTCCACTTCTCAGTATCACAGCATTAGCATGTCCTTTCGGGTTGGGCTGTGGTTGACCAGGAAAAATTCCAGTCGGTGCCGCAGTAGGTGCTTGTTGTTGAGCTACCTGTGAAATTTGCGTCTCAAGCATCTTGTTATGGGTGGCTAAAGCATCAACCTTGCTAGCTAATTGTTTTATCTGCTCATTAGTGTGTAAATTTTGATTCATAACGTCTTTATTAGTCTGAGCTTGGGAAGCAACGAAGTGTTCAATCATGATTTCTAGGTTAGATTTCCTAGGAGCATTAGGTCCATTACCAGGATGATTTGGGATAGCTTTTGGATAACCGGGTGGTGTGGCAGGAGCTTGTACAGGCGCGTATAACGCGTTGTTACTTTTGTATGAAAAGTTCGGATGATTTTTCCAGCCTGGGTTATAGGTATTGCTATAAGGGTTCCCTTGTACATAGTTTGCTTGTTCAGCTGGAACTCCTGTTAGAAGTGGGCATTCTGGAGCAAGATGTGATTGAAGACCACATAGATCGCAAGTTTGGACAACTGCAGCCACGGTAGCTGCAGGAGCAGTGGTAAGGTTTTCTAGCTTTTGGGTAAGAGCTTCCACTTTAGCATTGACTTGGTCTAGGATATTCACTTCAGACATTCCACCTTTGGTTTGGGATTTCTCCACATTAGCTCTTTCGCTTCCCCATTGATAGTGGTTCTGGGCCATACTTTCGATAAGTTGATTTGCTTCGGCATATGGTTTATCCATCAGTGCGCCACCAGCAGCGGCGTCTATAGTCATTCTTGTGTTATACAACAGACCGTTATAAAATGTATGAATGATTAGCCATTCTTCTAAACCATGATGAGGACAGAGTCTAATCATATCCTTGTAACGTTCCCATGCTTCGAAAAGTGATTCGTTATCTTTTTGTCTAAAACCGTTGATGTTAGCTCTAAGCATAGCAGTTTTTCTTGGTGGGAAATATCTAGCCAAGAAGACTTTTTCCAATTCATCCCATGTGGTGATTGAATTTGAAGGAAGGGATTGGAGCCAGGCTCGGGCTCTGTATCTTAAAGAAAAATGAAATAGGCGCAATCGTATCGCCTTGGGGTTTACACCATTCGCTTTTACAGTGTCTGCGTACTGCACAAACACTGACAGATGTAGGTTAGGGTCGTCAGTAGGAGATCCAGAAAATTGGTTCTGCTGAACGGCGGATAGAAGCGAAGGTTTCAGCTCGAAATCGTTTCGAGCGATAGCAGGGGAGGCAATGCTGTTGTGAGGCTCCGCTTGCGAAGGAACTGCGTAGTCTTTAAGAGCGCGAGGCGGATTTGGTATGTCAGCCATTGTCGATTCTTCGGTAGATTCCGATAACGGGATATCAGGAATTTTAGTCGGAGGAAGATTATTGAGAGATCGGTATTCTTGAATTCGGCGTTTTAATCTTAAGTAACGCTCGATATCGTTAATTTGTAAATGCAAAGGCTCGTTTTGAGAACGAGTGTTTGGCATACAACAGAGGGAAATATAAAAAGTTGCCTTAGTCTAGACAGCGTTGTTTTCAGATTACACTAGTGACTAAACTAAATTCCCCGGCAACGGCGCCAAAAACTTGATGTGTCTGCGGTCGACCTAATGTCTAACGGTATCTTAACTGCAAGCGCACAGCCTATCGCGGTAGTAATAAAAGATTGTTGAATCCACAGGGACTTTGTAATCACTCTAGTGCGGGAAAGTAATGCTAGTTTAGCTAAGGCGTAAATTGTCACGTTTGGTTTTGGGAAGGTTAAGGAAGGTAAACTAATTGATTTTAAAGTAATTATAAAATGAAATGGTCGGTATGCAATAGAGTCGACCTAAAGGATCTAATCGGACCTAGGCATATAAGGATGGTCAACTTGGTTTATCTGTAGAATTAATCAGTTTAAAAACCCTCAACTCACACTTTCATGGTCTTATCTCGGATTATACGTCTAAAGCCCTATACCTGCTTTCGCTAGCCTATAAGTGTTTAGAAGTATTTTTTTGGAAACTTAATTAATTCTAATTTGGTTTAAAGCGCTTTCACTGTATTTAAATCAAATGCCTAACTTTAGCTATCCGGTTAAAAACCTCACACTTTTGTGGTCTCGATCTAACCTATTTACTCTTCTTACTTTCGTAACAAAGGTTTTATTTTAAAGCATAAAAAGTTATAACCAGAGTTAAGTTGATTAAAGTTTTAGCCTAAGTTTGATCAGATGCCTAATGTCTCTTACTATCCCATACCGATGCTAAAGGTTTAGCTAGCCATGGAAATTATAATGAACGTACTGGAAATAAAAACAAACAAATATAGATTGGACATTATAAATAATAAATTAAACATGCATTAATTAATAAAAGGTATGTAATACAATTGCAAAATAGAAACCTGAAAATAAATCCAATACTTCAATCCCTCTTCCACTAATCGGAAACTCGGACTTGGTATCGGTAATATGACAAATTCTGAGGCTTGAATAATAAATCCTAAACTATAATAATAATTTCCTGATGTTGGAAATTATTATTTGGGCAATGAAATTAAAAGAACGGAAATAAACGAATGCAGAAAAATAACAATTGAAGGAATAATGGTTTTGATTTCGGCAGAGCTTCTGCACAAGTAAACTGTAATATGCTCTGTCTGTCTAACGTTGAATGTTGAGGTATTTATAGAGGAATGAATTTGGCAGTTGGCTTGAAGACTCGTCACGAAGCTTTCCTTAAAAATCTCCACAAATGTAGGAACGTGGGTAGTTGAGGAAGAAGTGGTGAACGTGGGGTTTGACTGAAGAGAAATCAGGAGTTTGAAAACTCCTTCTGTTTTGCTTTGCCACGATCTGCACTTTCAAATAACTGATATACGCATTACGGTCGTCACTGAGGCGTTACGAGCAGGTTTGGTGTTTCTCCGTGTTACGGTCGTGGCAGATGTGTTACGGTCGTAACACGCTTCATGATGGCTTACGGTCGTGGCAGATGTGTTACGACCGTCACAGCTACAAAATCTGTAATTCTTGACAGATTTATCTTTTTCTTCTATTATTTTGATGCTTTCTTGCATTGTTTCATGTTTTCTTCTGTTTTGAGCTGAGTTATGAATACCTGCAAAAAGTAATGACAAACTCGAAATATTCGGGAGTTAATCGGGTCAAAATAATACATAACGGGTAAATTTCATGGAAAATAAATGATACAATTTCGTGTTATCAAGCTCCTAACCAAACCACTTTAACTAAGGCAATATACTTTCCCCTCAGAGTCTTAGTTTCACGATCCGCGATCCGTACAGGCATCGTCTCCACCATAAGGTTATCCTGTACTTACACATCATCCATATGAATCACATGAGATGGATCTGAAATATACTTCTGGAGTTGTGACACATGAAACACATCATGAAAATTCAAAAGATTAGGCGGTAAAGACACCCTATAAGCAACATTCCCAACTATCTCTGAAATCTGATATGGTCCAATAAAACGAGAAGTGAGCTTCTTAGACTTCAATGCTTGCCCAACACCATTCGCAGGTGTAACTCTCAAAAACACATGGTCACCTACTTGGAATTCTGAATCTTTCCTTCGCTTGTCGTGATAACTCTTCTGTCTACTCTGGGAAGCTTTCATCTTTTCTCGAATCAACTTCACCTTCTCAGTAGTCTCACGAACAAGTTCAGGTCCAAGTACTACACTTTCACCAGATTCATGCCAACATAAAGGAGTTCTACATGTTCGACCATACAACGCTTAAAAAGGTGCCATCCCAATACTAGAATGGTAACTGTTATTATAAGTGAACTCTATCAGCGGAAGATAAGTATCCCATGAACCTCCCTGCTCAAGAATACATGCCCTCAGCAAATCTTCCAACGATTGAATAGTTCTTTCAGTCTGACCATCTGTCTGAGGATGATACGCTGAACTCAACCTCAACTTAGAACCCAATGCTTCTTGTAAACTCTTCCAAAAATCAGAAGTAAATCTTGGATCTCTATCTGACACAATCCACAAAGGAACACCATGCAGCTTCACAATCACACTAGTGTAAATCTCAGCCAACTTCGACATTGGAAAACTGATGTTAATAGGAATAAAATGAGCCAAGTTCGTAAGCCTATCAGCAATCACCCAAATTGAATCATGTCCTTTTAAAGTATTAGGTAACCCGGCCACAAAGTCCATCGAAATGTTATCCTATTTCCATTCTGGAAGTTCTAACGGTTGCATCAACCTTGCTGGCTTCTGATGCTCAAATTTCGACTTCTGACAAGTCAAACATGCATACACAAACCGAGCCACATCACTCTTCATCCCAGACCACCAAAACAAACCTTTCAAATCTTAATACATCTTTGTAGCTCCTGGATGAGTATTCAACTTACTTCTATGACTCTCTTCAAGTATCACTTTCTTCATCTCAGCATCATCAGGAATACAAATCCGGTTATGAAATCTCAACACACCTTGCGCATCTAGCTTAAATCATTATTCTCATATTGATCAATCTCAACCATCGAATCTATGAGTTTCACATCCAACTTATGAGCTTCTCCAATACTGTCTAGAAATTCATTATTAATCTTAAACATACCCAACATAACACTTCGCGGCGTCACCTCGCAAACCAAGCTCATATCTCTGAACTGTTAAATTAATTCCAACTCTTTAACCATCATTTCCGACATATGTAAAGTCTTTCGACTTAACGCATCAGCTACCGCATTTGCTTTTCCTGGATGATAATTCAAACTGAAATCATAATCCTTTAACAATTCAAACCATCTTCGTTGCCTCATATTCAACTCCTTCTAATTGAATAAATACTTTAAGCTCTTATGGTTACTAAACACTTCAAATCTAGAACCATGAAGATAATTCCTCCAAATCTTCAACACAAAGACAACAACAGCAAGCTCCAAATCATACGTAGGATAGTTCTTCTCATGAGTCCACAACTGCCTTGAAGCATAAGAAACTACCTTATCATTCTGCATAAGCACACCTCCTAAACCCATCTTAGAAGCATCACAATATACCAAAAAAGGCTCTCCTAGATTAGGCAACATCAAAATCGGGGCGGGCGTCAATCTCTTCTTCAATTCTGTAAAACTTTCTTCGCATAGAACATCCCATACAAAAGCTCTACCTTTACAAGTCAACTTAGTCAACGGAAGTGATGTTGTACCCCAAAATTTGCCCTCCTCTTTTTCACAAGAAATCACAGCTTCGGGTTTTCCCTGATTTTTCAGATTGGCTCAAGAATCGGTCAAACAGACTTTTCTTATCAGTCTATCCAAAATTAGGGTTCCCATTGATTTTGAATCAGTCAAACATATTATTAGGGTTTCTTTTGATCTGTTTGAGTTTGGCTCAGGGTTTGATCAAGCAGACGTTTCTTTGACAGTAAATCCAAAATTAGGGTTTGCACACGCATTCTCAGAAGAAGTTGAATCCACAGTATTTCAATTGACTGTCACACTGTTTTGACGCTTGTTCAAGATTTCTGTTTGTTTCTCAAAGCCTAAACATCTGTGATAGAAGCTGAGGTTTCTGATTGAAAGTTTGAAGCTTTAGTTTGATCAATAAGGTAAAAGGTGTATGGACGTTTGTTTGTTTAATTGTGCAATGCATATGGTTAACTGGAATGTCTGGCGTTTTGTGGTTAATGCAAGATTGTGAGACTACAACGTTTATTGATTATTTATTTTATCTAAGTTAAAATAATTGGGATGCATTTCCAGTCATTTTAATTCAAGAGATTTAAATAAATAAATAAACAGTGTAAAAGAAAGATTGAAATATCTGACAAAAGATTTTTATTCATTTTAATTGCTGTTACAAATGTTATTTGAATACTGTAAATTTATTTACAGTATTTACAATAATGTTTATTACAATAATTAAAAATAAAATAAATCTATCTTCTAAGTCTCTTGAAGTCTTCATACTTCTCTGATCCCCAACTGATATTTACCTGCAAAGACAGAAAAAAAGAAGTCAATACAGTTAAATTGAAAAGTATTCTCAGACAGACAATTAAAAACTCATCATTAAAGATTGTTGGCCGGAATCAGATTTTTTGGTTTTCATCATGTTTTACTCGTCCTCTTTGCAAATCACAAGAAGATTTCTTTTCTTGGTTCACAAAGAGGAAAGTGAAATTATCCTTTGCAAGCATACAATTAAACACAAAGAAGGCACAAGGCTGCATAAAAAGTACACCAAGCTGTACAATGGCAAACAAAAATGCCAAACCAATCTGCACAAATTCAAACTAAACAAACTAAGTTACACAAACTATCAACCAAGTTGTCAAAGAAGCTGTCAACAAACTGTCAAAAAGCTATCAAAATAGAAAAGCTGTCAACAAGCTATCAAAACTGTCAATGCATGAAATATGGAAGATAGAATGCAGAGCAAAACCAAGATGCAAGCAAGCACCTTTTCATCATTTCCCTAGCCAACAATCTTTTCATAAATATAAAAGTACTTTAAGCAATAAAATATGCTTTCTTTATGGAGAGAGAGAAAGAGAGTGAAGCAGGTTTGCAGTTTTTGGGCAGGCTTAGAGGATAAATAAATATAACATTCCTAACAGTTCAATGGGGGGGGGAGAGAAAGAGAGAACCACAAAACTGAACTGCAAGCAAAACCTGCAAGTGGTAAAACCTGCAAACTGCTTGTAAACACAACAGCATAGCCTATCAAAAGCAAAACCTGCAAGTTTATCACAAGCTTTCAAGCATAACAGCAAGCCTGCCTAGAGCCAAACAAACTTGCACAACAAGAGCAAGTTCAAACTAACAAACTCAGTAACCTGTATCAAACCTACAAAAAACTTGTAACCTGCAGAAAACCAGTCTCAAACCAGCCTGTATCAAACAACCAAACTCAAGCATAGCAAACCTTCAAACAGCCTGCCTGTACAAAAACACTTACCAAAACCTGCATAACTTTCAAACCTGTTGAAACCTTCAGGAAATCCAAACACCAAATCCACAAATAACACTAACAAGCGCCTCAGAACCGGGTTCATCATAGGCAAAACCATCAGCCAACAAAGCCCCAGAAAGGAAGAAAGTCAAAAGCAAAACAAATCTCAGAACAAAAGCTCATCATTGAGAATCAGCAAAGCCAACAAAGAAGAACATGTCAAAGGCAATGCTTCAGGTTTATCATCACTAACATACTCAAAGAACAACAAGCATTTCAAAATTAATATTCATCAACATCAGAATCAACAGAATCCAAAGAAGAGGAAAAACTCAGATGTAAAATGACATAAGGATTCAGAAATAATAAAGTTCATCAACATCCAAATCAACAGCAACAATAAGCAAAACTCAGAAGAACATCATCATTAATTCAAGTTAACAAGAACAAAGCAAGCATTTAGATAAGAAGAGGTCCAGAAGTGAAACGAATATTCTAGGGTTTTCAGAACAGATTCATCACAAAACTGTTCAAAGCTAAAGATACAAATACCAGAAAGCAAGCGCGGTCATCGTGTTTCTCCCCACTCCGGCCACCAAGGAGGCGCCACCAAGCCCTTTTCTCCCTCCATCGTTCTTAGAAGCAGGACATTTAAGGTACATTCCTCAAACCCTCGAGTTTATACTACACATAAACATCAACAAAAAGCATAAGAATCAAAACATGCAAGCGATAAACACACAGGAATCACACTAATGTAACTCTGAAAAACCTAAAAAAATATGAATGAACAAATCGCACCTTTCGAAACACCAACGTGGATCACTGGGAGAAAGTGAAGGAGAGAAAGGGGGCGGCGCTCCAGTAGCCGGGCGTTGAGGATATGCAGAAGCTCCGGTTAAGAACGATGAAGAGGCGGAGAAGATGAGAGGAGAGTGGCGCCGTTTCAACTGTAAAACCTGATTCTGAGCCAAACAAATGAAAACCCTAAGAACTTTGTCAAAGAAACTGGGCCTTCCCCAGACACTAAAACCTTAGGCCCAAACTCTCAGCACCACACGCCCCTCTTGTCCTCTTTCAATATACATTTTGGGCCAAGTATTCTCCTCAAAGCCCATTTAATTTCTTAACTCTTTTTATATTTTACAAATCAATACTAACATTTTTGTCACCTTATTTTCATTTTTCTATAACTTAATTCTTTTTCTCCTCTTTTGTTCAATAAAAATAATAATATATTGAATTTTTGTATAAAATACTCTTAGTAACCTTTTAATATTTATTGCATTCAAAAATACATAAATAATAGATTTTTTTTATTAAGTTAAATATTTCTTTCTTTAAAAAACATTTTGTTTATATATAATTAACAAAAACACAAAAACAATAATACTTAATTTGCATTAGGTTAGCATTTTGATCATTTGTAAATAACCATATGCATTTCACAATACTTTTGATTGTTATATTTTTTACATTGAAAATGCGACGATTCGATTTGGTTGTAAATAATATTTGGACACTATTCTGACAAGACTCGTCCCCATTTGTAAACATTTGTACCCCCATCCTCGGATACTTATTTGTAATATCTTAGACTTTAAATTCCCGCAATTTATCGCCTTCCATATACTGTATAGTAATTAGGGTTTGTATGTGAAGATTCAACATCAACCGCTAGATAACCTAATATAAGATAAATGCATGAAAATCAATACACCATTCACACTTGCACCTCTAGGGTAGCCTCACTTGTTTCCTCGGAAAATGCAATCATGTCCCTCGAGTATGAGACACTCTAGCAAATGTCCCTTCGATAAATAAAGATCGTAGTCCCTCGATGACCCTCGATGTTTCCTTCGATAAAACGATCTCGTCCCTTACAAAATTGCTAGAGCGTCTCACAAGTTGCCTTCAATGATTGTATACGATGACTCGCGCCTGTCCCGTTTAACATCCTAACACAAGGTTGTTCACCAAACACAATGGTGAAACAACATTGTTAAAAGGGTTAAAAACATAAGAAAATCTTTGAGTAAAATAGGGTAGACAAACTCTTAGTTACTTGATCAAAAAATCTTGCAAAACATCCTTGCCAACTTTCAAACACACTTCACAAACACAAAAACAATTTCCAAACAAATTTCAAAAACATTGAAACAACTTTTCAAAAAGACACACACCTTTGTATATATTCAAACAAGAATCATTACAAAGGTTGCCTAGACAAGGCATCTTTTTCAAAACATTTTCAAAACCACACACACAAAGCACCATTTCAAACAATTGAAAAGCAAAGGCAAGTGATCTAAAACAAGTAACTAAGAGCCCATGGATAACCATGGATGAAAAGGGTGCTAGCACCTTCCCTTTTCATAATCTACCCCCCGAACCCATGAAAACATCTCAAAGGTCTTTCCTGTGCTTTTTGACCTTTCCTTAGGATAAATAAAAAGTCGATGGCGACTCTTGCTAAACCGAACAAGTGTGAAAACAAACGCAAATCCCAAGTCAGTTCTCCCACCGTATCACAAGTGCCAACTTAGAAAAACCTTTGATAAACCTTCTATAGTAACCAGCTAATCAGAAAAAGCTCCTAATCTCAGTAGCTGACTTCGGAGTTTCCCATTGCAACACAGCATCAACCTTCGATGGATCTACAACAATGCCACTACCTGAGATCACATGACCAAGAAAACTAACCTCTTTTAACCAAAATTCACACTTGGACAGCTTTGCATACAACTTCTTCTCTCTCAAAACTTGCAATACTACTCTTAAGTGTTCTGCATGCTCTTCTTCTGACTTAGATTAAATCAAAATATCATCAATAAACACCACCATGAACCGATCCAAATAAGTATGAAAGATACGATTCATGTATTCCATTAATACTCCCGGTGCATTGGTAACACCGGAAGGCATCACCGAATACTCATAATGTCCATAACGTGTTCTGAAATACGTCTTCTGGATATCTTTATCCTTCACTTTAATCTAATGGTAACCCGGCCTCAAATCAATCTTACTAAACACACGAGCATTCATCAATTGGTCCATCAAGTCATCTATTCTGGGAAATGGATACTTGTTCTTAATCGTCACTTTATTCAACTGTCTATAATCAACACAAAGCCTCATACTCCCATCTTTCTTCTTTACTAACAACACTGGAGCTCCCCACGGTGATACACTTGGTCTTACAAACTTCTTTTCAAGTAACTCTTCCAATTTCTTCTTTAAATCTGACAATTCAGATTCAGGCATCCTGTATGGTGCCATAGACACAGGTCTGATACCAGGTACAAGATCAATTATAAATTCAACTTCCCTCTTCGACGGTACATCAGGAATTTCATCATGGAAAACTTCAAGAAATTCACACACCACCTGCAATTCCTCAATTATAGCTTGAGTCTCTACAGATAGCAACGCCATCAACGAGAACATATGTACTTATTCTTGAATCAACTTCCTCAACTGTCTAGCAGACAACAGACTATCTTCCTCTTCTTCAGGAGTAGAAAACCTCACAGACTTGTCATAACAGTTAATATGAACATAGTTATGTTCTAACCAGTTCATATCCAAAATCACATCCAACCCTCTTAACGATAAACAAACCAAATCAACAGCAAAGTCTCTGTCTAAGATCGACAAGGGACACTTTAAACACACAAAAGAAGTAGTCACCGACCCCTTGGCTGGAGTATCGACGACCATTTCTCCATTCATAGAGGATAACATAAGACCCAATCTTTCAACATAATGAGTAGCAATAAAATAATGAGTAGCATCGGTATCAATAATAATAATTAAAGGAGTACTATTAATGAAACATGTACCTCTGATAAGTTTGTCCTCAACGGATGTCTGATCCTTAACCAAAGCGAACACCTTGCCACTTATTTGCGCCCTCTTTGGTTTCTGACACTGACTACCAATGTGACCTTCTTCACTACAATTGAAACAAATCACATCCTTATGATTGCACTCAGATACAACATGTTCGTTCTTACCACAACGAAAACACCTCTTTACTTCAGTAGTACACACATTACTCTTATGCCCAGGCTTTCCCCATTTGAAACAAACCACACCAGTAGGAGCATCTCCCCCACTAGTCCTCTGACCCTGAGCAGCTTTCTGTTTACCTTTAGCAGCTGGGGTATCATAAGGCTTACCATGATTCTGTTGGTACTTACCCCTTTTCTCACTGATAATCTTGTAATGAGCATTATTATCCTCTTCATAAATCTTGCAACTATCAATTAAATCAGCAAAGACACGGATCTTCTGGTATCCAACTTCTTTCTTGATCTCTGGGCGCAACCCATTCTCAAACTTGATGCACTTTGAAAACTCAGCATCTGCCTCAGCGTAATGCAGATAAAACTTAGCCAACTCAACAAAATTTGCAGCATACTCAACAACCGACATACTCCCTTGCTTCAACTCAAGGAATTCAATTTCCTTCTTACCACGGACATCTTCGGGAAAGTACTTCCTCAGAAATTTTGGGGTACAACAAGTACTCCTTAGGATACCAATGACAATTGGATCCTCAAAACAAGGTGAGCACCTGATAATCTCGAACCCGGAAGAAGAAGTAATGATTGACCCTAACCGAGGAATTACAGAGATGAAACGAGACAAATTTTAATCTGCCTCGGTAGAACCTAGTAATGACTAGACTCAACCAAAATGAAATGAATGCCAGAACACTGCACTCAAAAATCAGGTGACAAGTCGTAAACTTGACCTTGGTAGGAATGGTATCTACCAACCCACAATGTTGCGCTAGGGCAAAGCTAACAACAACAAGGCAAACGAGTAACGACTCGATAAGGGAAGACTAGTAACAACTAGACTCCTCAGAATACCAAAACGCTGTATTGTTGATAAAGACCAGACCAAAAGAAACGCTATGCAAGGACATAACTGGATCGTAACAAGTCTAATGAGTAGCGACTCAAAAAAGGAAGACATCGAATAAGGACTAGAAACTCCTAGACCAAAAAGCTGAGGTATATCAATAATGAATGAACGCGACCCACGAGAACCTTCACGGAGATAGGGAATTCCCTTAGGTGAGAGGAAAGAAGAGGACCGACTTACACAAAGAAAGGGGGCAACTAAGGGCTATCTGTTGAACCAGAGGAAACATTGGGGAAACATCCAAACCCTGAGACAAAAACATAGGGAAAAATGAGCGTTTAAACCTGAGACCACTAGGAAGCAAGACAATAAATTTGGCTTATACTTCAATGCATGTTTGAATTTCTTTTCCTTATGGAGTAATATTCCTAAAAGAAAATGGAAACACTACATATTCGAGGATGCAATGCGATGATGCATGTTTAAATGTTCCACTAGGGAACGGAACTCCTTGAGGGTTATGGCCAATTAAAGATGACGAGGAGTCCCTACAGGATAGGGATCGTGACAAATATGGGAGCCTTACGGGCTAGAGATAGTAGTAGATGTAAAGATAACCCTTGCGGGTTTAAATATTATAGTGGAATTTGTGAAAGGTATCCTTAGAAGGTAGGTTCCTAGCATTGGCCTACGGATATTCTACCCTTCCCATAAGGCAGATTCTTTAAGGGTATCATGAATAACACTAGAGGGAAAGGCACAAGGGTCTCCCTTAAGCGGGGCCTCTGTACAGACTAAAACTTTCGTCTCTAGATCATGAAAGGTTTCATCATGAGTTTTTTGGTTTAAAGGTCGTACAAAGAGCCATAGGTGTCATTCCAAAATCCTACTTCCCAAGAGGATGTCTCTCGAGAGATATTCCTTTTGCAGAATTTCACTGACTCTAGGCGAAGTCGTCACATAAACTCATAGGGTTGATGTATCTCTTTGGCTAATAGACGAATCTTCTCTAAGGTTTTTTTTAAAATAATTTTTTCAAAATTTAAATCCCACCACAAATGAATAAATATAATGAAAAATAAAAACAAAATAAGCAAGAAATAAATAAATAACTAAGAAAGAATAAAAACCCAAAAAATAAGAAAAACCCTAACACCTAAAGGAGAGGCTTCTAAACCTAGGGTTGAGTCCCTATCAGAGTCGCCAGCTGTTGCAACTATTTTTAGTATAGAGTCGTCACCCTTAATTTTTATCCTAAGGAAGGGGATATAAAGGAATAACCCTAAAAGTTCAGATATTCTAGATTGTTGACTCGGTTCTAGACGAAGGGAATGTGTTATGCATCCCTCATCTACCTTGTTCACAAGGATACTAGGTTTAGAAGAGTGTTTTTTAGGAAAAGGGGTTTTAATGTTTTATTAGGGGAAAAGAGTTTTAATTTTAATTAGGGGAACTCGCCACGATTTTGATCGTATGCCTACATATCTTCTTAGGAGGAATCAGAGTCTCATTTTATAGTTTGCGGGTTGGTTTGTGTTTTTTATGGATTACGAAAAATATTTGAATTTCACGTGTGCTTTGCCTAGGTGTTATGAATAGTGGAGATTGTTAGACTAAGCGCGCAGTCGATTCGCATATATTGGTAATCTTTTTTTCTAAAATTAAATATTAAATTAATTTAATTATGAAAAATAACTTTATTGTTGGTTGAATGTTTTTTAAGTATATTAATTGTGAAACTACTTAGTTTAAAAAGTATTTTTTTTATGTAAATAAATAAAGAATATTATAATGTGTTTAATAAAATATGATTTATATGATAACAATAATAATATTAAATATTAAATATGTTAAAATAAGAATATAAAAATAATTATAATAAAAAAAATAAAGAAAATAAAATAAAACGTGGGGGTGTAAATTATATTAGAGTAGTAAACTAGGGAGGTGCCAATAGCATGGGCTTGAATTCAGATGTTGAATTCAGGCCTAAAAGGAAGGGGAGTGCGTTTTGGAACTAGGCAGCAAAATTGGGTGATGCAACGATTATGGGCCCAAGTCCAGATTTTGGACTTGGCCCATAAGACATGGGGGGTGCAATAAATATCTTGACAAGCAAAACAAAAGAAAGGTGGGGCATGGATAGTTGTTGGGTCTGGCCCAAAGAGATTGGGGAGTCTGTGTGGACTCCGTCCGTGTAGGCAAGCGTATCATAGTTATTGTGGGTGCGCATGCTCGTGACATGGAATGATGATCATACGGTGATCTTTGGGGGATCATGGTAACATGGTAGGGCGACGCATAACAGATTATACAACATTATATTTTTCATTTTTACAAAAAAACAGATTTCATTTTATCTTTGTTCCTCTCTCTCTCTTTCTCTCTCTCTCTCTCTCTCTCTCTCTCTCTCTCTCTCTCTCTCTCTCTCTCTCTCTCTCTCTCTCTCTCTCTCTCTCTCTCTCTCTCTCTCTCTCTGCATATTTTTCTTTCTTCTCTCACAACACAAAAACCTTAGCCTGTTACTTTTGGCGGTGGCGCTATTCGTTTTTTCCCCAAATCAAACCCCAATGTATTATCACCAAACCCCACAAAATCAAATCGCGAAACAAAATACAAAAAATCTAAGTCTTACTATCGTTCCCTCCGATTGTGGTTTTTGCTTCTTGAGTTTATTTTTCTTGCTAATCCTCTCTCTCTCTCTCTATGTGCAGGTACAGCGGTGGATGGTTTGGTGATGGTGACGACAGAGACATGGCGAAGATGAAGAAGGTGACGATGATGATTGGAGGACAAGGGCGGCGGAGCGTCTCAGATCCAGGGTTTCAGAGATTAGAACCCGGATCCTTTCTTCAACTCTCTTCTCATGTTAAGATTCTCTCTTGTCTGTCTCTGTAATGATTTTGTTCCCCCGTCCAATTCTTCTCCCCCTGTTATGTATTCGCGATTATGTTTTATAGTGAATTTAGGTTAATAGTTTTAGGAAACAATTTCAATGTTGTCGTTATTGATTCTGTTTGCTTAGGAAATTAAGGATTTTTTATTCTGTTTGTAATGTAGATTTGATTTTTATTGACTAAGTTTCCAAATGCAAATATTCGCTTCTGTTTTAATGTGATTTGTTTCTGTGTCAGTTAAGAATTTGATTTGATCTATATGTAAAAAGGGGAAGGATTTCATTTGAACATTATTAATTAACATCAAGAGTTTTCTTCCATTAATTCATACAGTGCTTGTTCTTGTGTTGGGCTAGGCCACGCATTTTTTCGGGCCTTGGAGATGAGCCAAGTGAAAAGGCTTTTGGGCTTTTCAATTAATCAAACGTTTTAAAACCATGAATATAATTTCAAAATAATATTAATAATAATTGATTATATTAATTAATAAAATGAAATAATAATTAAAAAAATTCAGAGATTGACTTCTAATTATTTTGATTAAAAAGTTGGGCCATATCATTTCCTTGATTTTGGAATGGGGCCTGCTTTAGCTGATTTGTACCAAAAGTAACCTTTTCTAACCGAGTTGGGCTTGGGCCTGTGTAGCGTTGGACTTCAACTTTTAGTCATTGTTTTTTTTCAAATAATCCAAACTGATATACTAAAAGTAAATCAAAATAATAGTAATAACAATAATTTTAATATTGCAATATTTAAAACAAAACAAACCTCAAAGCAAATCAAAAACTGAACAGACCTCCATATTGGACCTTTAAAATAAATTGTCGTGGGCCTTAACAACAAAAATGAATTTCATTGAACACCCTATTTCCAATATTTAAAAATGGACTAAAAAGTTACATGGGCCCTTTCTGATTGAGAAAGGCCCATGATTCCTTTATAAGATAAACTCCATTTTATAAACTCTAAACCCTTATAACTTTTATGAATAAAATTTTATAAAAAATAATTTTTAGAAATGTAAAAACTATTAGGAACTAGTAGGGAAAATTTGGGGTATGACACTACTATGTAGGCCTTCCATCATCGTTGTTGGCATTTTGTGTCCGTGTTCAACATTAGGTGTATCTCATGCAAAACTAGGCACATACTGCCCAGAAGTTGGGACCACACCACTATGTGTCTCTCTTGCGAAACTAGGCACATATTCCCAGTAGTTGTGCCCATTGTTGGTCTTGCAGTTACTGGCTGAGTCGTGGTGATCATGTTTGGGGAAGTCGAATACATAACCACGGAACTTGAAACCATGCTCGTCGCCGCACTAGTATTTCCTCCCGGGGTTTGATTCCCCTCAGGAGTTCTAGGATCTACCATTTTCTCTCACTTCTCAATTCCATGCACGAAATGAGACGTACTGAAACACAACGGGTCTACTGGGTGTACCAATTTGTTTTC